>JAHWDV010000011.1:0-600000 GCA_022702605.1 Microbotryum scabiosae | reverse complement strand
GAGTTCGCCAGTTGGGTCGCCCGTTTGTCGTGGCGCAACAGCGGCAAAAATGCGATCGGGTACCGAGATATTCGTTCGGTGCAAAGGGAAGACGGTCTAGCGATGGGTCGATCGACAACGCAAGCACCTCTCGGTCTTTCGCAAACGTTCAAATTCTCATTCGCCCCTTCGCCTCAACCCTTGTCGGGTCCTCAAACGGGAGCGAACACGCCTGCGCTTGTTTCACGTTCGTCTTGGCTAAGAAGCAGCATCTCGAACGGACCCAACAACGGCGATTGGGACCATGGTCTCTTATCCAAAGCCGCCGTAGGAGGTGCCGGTCCCGGAGGTCGCAAGAACGTTCGAGCCGCGACAGGAGGGTGCAAGCTCGTGATTTGGAAATCGAACGACGGTTGGTGTGGGCGAGGCAACACCGTCGCCGGATACGTAGAATTGAATCGCACGGCGTTGAAGTTGTTGCCGCCTCAACCACCGGCGACGAATACGCCGCAGGGGGTATTTATTTCCCCCGATTCATGGTTACATTCGAGTGTGAATGCGAATTTGGGGGAGAAGGTCGGGGTCAAGAGGTCAATTATTGGGAAAGGGTGCTTTCTGGGCAAATTCACCAAGTTGACGAATTGCGTCTTGATGGAGGGGGTTCATATTGGGGAAAAGTGAGTTCGCCGCGAGTCGGTCGAAGGCGCTCGGTCTTTTTGACCCGAAGAACAAAAAGTACTGACTCGCTTTTTCGTGTACTTGACCTTGTGCAGCTGCAAGTTGGATAACTGCGTCGTCTCGACGAACGTGCAGATTCGCGATCGCGTGCAGTTGAAAGATTGCGAGATCGGGCAGGATTACATTGTCGAAGCTGAGGGTGAGTGCCACGAATGGGGTCTTTCAGGGTAGAAATTATGTTAGATCTGACCTCTTTTCGATTCGCTTGCTCTCTTTCTTCCTTCTTTCTCCCTTCTTCAGCGTCGATCAAGAACGAACAACTTGTCGTAGAGCTCGCTTGAATGCAATGGAACTTCGTTGCTCTCTACTACTACTGGTCTGTGACCAATGACCGCCTCTTTTAGATCAGCTTCTTCGTATATGTACATCTCTGACCTCTTCGACGCCCAGCGTCTAGGTGAAAGATCGAATCGAATGACGTTTTGCTTCAGCAGCGCTCTTCCTCATTCGGAATTGACGTTGATAGCGCTTGCGTTCGTACGTCACCGCACCGACGATCTACAAAGCACGGGATGAACATGATCAACACACCTTTTACTACCTCCTCAAAAGGCTATATAGGAAGTGTGACTTACGAGTAACGCCAACCCCGTCACCGCTCCCAAGACCCCTAAACCGATCGGTAAGACCGCCAATTGATGACCTGGGAGGACGAACGTCGCGCCGGGGGGTGTTCGAGCCGTCGCTTGTTCCAGACTAGATAGAAAGTCAGAAGATAAAGGATCAGTTTAGGCTCGTTGGTTTGAAACATAAGCGCCTGAGAGGTAGGATGCTCACGCCGTCGCATCACCAGGAGGGACCGTTACCCCTGAAGGAAGGTCGAAAGCCGTGGTCAGACTCGAGGACGAACGAGTAGTCGGGTCCTTTGGTCTGGGTGGTTCAGTTTCGGGCGTGTTGGTTGTGGACGCAGTGGGGGTGTTTGTCCCCGTTCCCGCGGGCGAGGACATCGGAGGAAAGGATGAAGTCGTTGCTGAAGCTGAGGACGCGGTCATCGGGAGTGCTCCTGTCGAACCCGCGGCCGATGAACCAACGCTCAGGGGCGACTTCGAGATCACGCGTGGCATTTGAGAAAGGATCGATCCGATAGACCTCATGGCGGGTAAGTCTGAAACCTGCGGCCCTGCGGAGGACTTGATCGTCGACGACGATGAGAACAGGCGTTCGGTCCTGCGGGTCGTCGTCCCATTTGTGCGCCTGCGCGGCGTGGGTGCGGCGGAGGCTGATGAAGCGATTTGGATCGTGGTACCACCGGCTTGAGTCCTTGACTCGTCAAAACCCAAATCCGAACGCGTAGGAATGGCGCCGCGTGATGCCGCACCCGTGGTCGTTGCCGACGCAGCTGCCGCAGTCGTCGTTCCGAACCGAGTGCGAATTCCGGCGGCCGTCAACGCGGCAACTGTACTAAATGATCGCACGACTCCTGCAAACGCTTCAATTGACGGGCAGCTGTTGTAGGATCTTGTTCTGGTCGTCGTTCGTAAGTAGCTGCTCGTCGTAGTCTTTGAAGGCAGCTGGGTTGAAGTGACTCTTGCCTCACCACCAGTCGTGGAAGCAGGGAATCCCTTCGGCTCCCCCAAACTCGAGCTCCTCGAGACCCTCAAGATCCTTGAGCTACTCGACGATCCCTTTGAATGAGTTACCCCTTTTGTCGACGTTGGAAGATTTACACGAGAAGTGGACCGAACGAATCCTGATGAGCCTGATGAAGTGCGTGGAGTGGTGGGCGGGGCTGTCGAGGAGGATCTAGCTCTGGTCAAAATGTTTTGAGAAGTCTCCGAGGCCAGAGAAGTATCTGAAGTTGAACTCGACGAGCTTGTTTTTGTATTCTCGGTATCATTCAACTCGGTCGATGTGTGCGAGAGGGGAGTCGTCGTACCAAGGGAAGGATTCTGAGCGGTGACGGAATCGACGATGGCAGAGGGATTCGATGGGGTCGCCTGCGTCGATTCATCCTCTACACGACCGATCAGATCAAACTCTTGGGAACGAACCAATGAAGCACCTCCGGGCATAGTTGAGATTGACAAAGGAACGTCCTGCGCGGTTGAAAATGTCTCCAAGGTGAGAGCCGCGCCCAGCAAACTTGACCAGGCGATGACGAGGAAGGTGAAGAGCATCGTGAGTGAAGAGGGTGATGCTCGTTAGCTCCGATGAAAGGTGCCAGACCTGGTAGGGGAATGAGGCGAGTGGGATCGAGTAAACGCTGATTGTTAAAATGAGGTGAGACACCAGCTCGTTGTGCCGGTTGAGAAGGGGAAGGGGTAAAAGGATGGACGCAGTCCTTAGAGGGGTAGAGATGTAAGACCAGCCAGGAACGACGACGGAACGATGATGAGAAGGGACACAAGACTGAAGCGGGAAGAAACGCTGAGGAAGGGAAGGGATCCGGCGTGCAAACTGAGGTCCGCGCGTGGACGCTTGGCGATGCCGCGAGGGGGACAGCTTGACGACCACGGTCGGATCCGCGATCCTCAGCCGCGGGAGCAAGCCCCTGTCGACGGCCCCATTTATCTCTCGCGCTCATGCTCTGACAGGTATCAACAATGCACAAATAGAATGCAAAATGAAATATACAAAGTATAAACGGATCCCCAAGTGCAGTTCCCTTCCCCTCAGACAAACCCTCATGAGGCTCAGTGACACGACAGAGTTTTACCATCGTCCTCGACGAGTCCCAGGTCAAAATGTCGCTGAAAGATCGAATGCCCCAGGAAGGCTCCACTGGGACGTGAGGATCGATCGGAATATGTCAGCGACGCGAACTCTGGAAGAGGACTGCCCAATTGTAGGCGAATGGTGTAGGACGAACATGAGAACCGCGGCGATCAGGACGGCGTTGTACGCTGTTGAGCCAAACGGCAATTGGGGTCAGTCACAGTCAGGATCACACTCCGTTCGGATAGTTCGAGCTTACACATAATGATCAACATCATGTAGAACTAATGAAATCAAGTACGAGCCCAGCCCAAGGCGTTATACGGGGTCAGTTTGGTCGATCAACGACCGGCAGGCTCGCCTACGACTCTGGGAGAGAAACGCACCGACAGGGCGATGTTGAAGGTGTACCACATCGATCTTCGTGCTTGGATCGACCATGGAAGCTTGCTGTACACGAATGGAGGAGAGGGTTGATGAGTCTCGAGCCAAAAACGTCGAGGAAAGCCCGTTAGAGAGGTGGCGGCAACTCACACGACGCTAAACGTCTTCGCACCGCGACCTGCACCCAGTAAGGCCTCATCCGAATCCCTCGATTCTCCAGAAGGGATATTCAAAGATCTTCTCAACCCAGGTGTAGGTGAAGAGTTGCGATGCGGATAATTGCCCGAAGAAGCAGAGGAGAGGTTCGAGTTGCCCCCGGCGCCTCGGAGGGAGGTTCGGAGCAGGCGGTCAAAGGAGAGGAGCGATAGACGGGTGTACTCGTAGACGATTGAGAGCAAAATGACTGGTTTGCGAGGGGGAGGTTGGTGCGATCGGTCAGGTTCGAGTGGTTCCCGAGTTGGGAAGGAGGTCACGTGCGGCTCTTCGGAACGTACGGAAGAAGACGTAGAAGACGAGGCTTGAGCGCGAGGTGATCTGAAGCGAAGGGAAGACGAGACAGATGCCCATCGGGTCCGTGTTCCAGACCTGTCAGGGTGGATAGGGTGTCCGACAGGGGGAGGTCGAGTCAGTGGCGGAGGGCTCGTTGCGCCGACGTAGAGTGCAGGGAGTGGAATGGTATGCTGACCATGTTCATCTGCAGAAATGGGGGTAGCAAGTCAGCAAGATGCATGACATGCTCTAGAATGGGCTTGATTCGGTGCGCACCTTGCAGTGCATCGGTGTTGACGCCGCCGCGGACCCGCCGCCTGCGCTGGCATGGTGCATCGAGTGGTCCATCGCCGAGAGGTGGACTAGCGACGAGAAAAGCTCTGTGGGAGTGACAGATTGGCGGTGGGGAGGAGGGCTCTGCCGACGGTCTCAGCGCCAGAGTCGGTCCGGTGTAGTCCGTCGACGCCGAGTCGGGCTGGAATCGCGCTCGGACCGCGAGCGCGTTGATTACGTAAGCAAGCCTGCAGCCCACCCCGCAGAGAGACAGTACACTGTCTTTGCTCGCTTGCCCTCTGTCCCTCCATTACGAGCACGAACCGGGTGCTCATCCAGCCTCTAACGACGATGCTCCTCCCAATTCTATCGTCCCTCCTCGTTTTGCGCCACATCCACTCGGCCACCGCCCTGCAGCTCCCCTTCGCCCCTCCCCCTCCCCCCCCCCGACCCAGCCTCAACGACCAAGTTCGCCTCGCACCGTCTCTTGCCCCTCTCGGACGGCACCGTGCTCCCCTCCCCCGCTTTCGGAGCAGGTTCAGTCTGGAAAGGCGAGAACGTGACCGAGATCGTTCTCAGTGCGTTGAACCAAGGCTATCGGCATCTGGGTAAGCCCAGTCGGGAGTTTTTGGTGTCCTCCGGCGCGCTTTCGTTCCCTCGGGCAAAGTTGATCGATTCGCCGAGCGTTCGCACAGACAATGCGGCGTTCTATGCGAATCAAGAGAGCGTGGCCGATGCGATTAGGGCCAGTGCGGTCCCGAGGGACGAGTTGTACCTGACGAGCAAGTACGATCGTTTGCGCGGCCAAGGACCCGAGGAGGAACTTGCCGAGACGTTGCGCAAGGCAAGGCGCGCACCGCGACTTTGTCCCCGTCGAGCATGACCGGATCTAATGATCAGTGTCACCGGCTCTCCTACAGCTCAACACAACCTACTTGGACCTGTACCTGATCCACATGCCTCAGCTCGGTGCGGACCCTGCGATCTGGCCCACGTTCGAATCCTTTGTTCATCGAGGCTTGGTCCGTTCGATCGGCGTGTCCAACTATCTCGTGTCGGACCTCGAGAAACTGCTCGGCTCGGAGTCGTTGACGATTGTCCCGGCGGTCAATCAAATCAGGTCACATCTGTACAACCAACTCGAGATGAAGCCGACGATCGAGTTGTGCCAGAGGGAATCGATCCAGATCGCGGCTTATTCGACCTTGACGAGTTTGACGACGAGGCATGGGGGCAACGTCGATGAGGTTGTCGAGAGTATTTCCGAGACGCATGGGATTACCGAGGCGCAGACGATCATCAAGTGGGCCGACCAAAAGGAGTGGGCGGTCGTGACGTGAGTCGACGGTCAGGGTTTTCGAATGGTCAGACAGTGTACTGATCCGTGTTCCGGGGTACAGCACGAGTGGCAAGGACTATCGCCAAAAGGAACAGCTCCAAGTGTTTGAAGCCGACTTTCCCCAGCTGAGCAAGAAGGAGATGAAGGTGATGGAGCACAAGGGGAGGCAGCAAGAAAAGAAGGATCGCCAAGCTGAGCCTGGGATGAGGTGGTGGTGGTGGTGGTGAATAGAGTGGGTCGGAGGGGAAAACGTTTGGGACAATATTGAATTAGACACGAGTTCACGAGGAAATGTGGCCGGCTCAAGTGCTGTGTGGTGCCGACCGAGCCCAAAGCGGTTCAGACTCCGGCTCAAAGCGGCTCAGACTCTGGCTCAAATTCCGGCTCGAAATTGGCTGCGCCCCCCGCTCTCGCTCTCGCTCTCACTCTCTCTCTCACGGCGTCCCAACCCTAACCCACCCCGCGTCGTTACCGACCTCGGACGCAGCACCATGTCGCTCGACTCGTTGCCCTCGATCGATGACTCGATCCGGCGCTCCATCAAGCGTACGCACGCCCTGTTCTCAGCCGACGAAGCCTTCTACCAAGTCGACGAAACCGATCGCTCGTCAGTTCACGCGCGTCGTACGACCCGATATCCCCCCACGTCTTGCCTCCTCTACTGACACCGATCCTTTCTGTTGAACTGCAGTGCCAAACTGCGCCTAGCCGCCAAGATCAGCGCCGAGTACGGGAATGCCAAGGTGTTGCCGGCGGCGCTGTTGGTGCAGCAAAAGGGCGCGCAAGGACCACAACGACCGGCCCAACCGGGCCAACGGGGGGGAGCGGCCGCGGGTAGACCGGCCATGGCGAGTAGTGTTGGGATGATTGAGGGTTAGTTTTGTGGGATACAGCTCTGCGAGGGGATGCTGAGGCGGGGCTGCGAGGCCATACTTGAGCGGATGGATGCTGACGGCCCACACGACCCACACCACGCGGCTCCCTTCCTCCCATACTGATCCTGCAGGTGCATCCTCCTCAACACCAACCCCTTCCTCCACAGCACTCACCACAACCTCCACCAACGGCACCTTCTCCGCGACCTCCTTGCCCGTGTCTCACCAAACCCCAACCTTGCTCTCGCAATCGTTGATCCGTCGTCGCGAAGCCAGGGCCGTCAAACCCGACTACCATGCCCCTTGGAAGCTCATGCGTGTCATTTCGGGTCATCTCGGTTGGGTACGCGCCTTGGCCGTCGAGCCGGGAAACACCTGGTTCGCATCCGGCGCCGGCGATCGGGTCGTCAAGGTGAGCTGAGCATCCGCGGCCATTGCATCACGCCTGCAAGAGGCAACCCACACTGGGCTGACAATGTCCGGTCCTTCACAGATTTGGGACTTGGCCAGTGGTGAGCTCAAGCTGTCGTTGACGGGTCACATCTCGACTGTGCGAGGTCTGGCCGTCTCGAACCGTCATCCTTACCTCTTTTCGTGCGGTGAAGACAAGGTGCGTACCCGCCAGACAACGATCTACCAAAAACACAACAACTAACACTTGCCATCTCCTCGCTCTAGATGGTCAAATGCTGGGACTTGGAGACAAATCGCGTGATCCGGCACTATCACGGCCACTTGTCCGGCATCTACGCGCTCTCGTAAGGGTCAACCCTGCTCCGATCCCTTGACCCTCTTTTGATACTCATTCCCCCCCTTCCCCACCACAGCCTCCACCCCACCCTCGACGTCCTCGTGACCGCAGGTCGAGACGCCTCCGCTCGAGTATGGGATATGCGAACAAAAGCCCAGGTCCACGTGCTCAGCGGTCACACGGGAACGATTGCCGATGTCAAGTGCCAAGAGTCGGATCCGCAAGTCATCACGGGTTCGATGGATACGACGATTCGGTAAGCCTCGGAACAGCCAGCCGAGCGTGATCCTATCGAGAACTGAACGCCTGATGAGTGACGGGCTATCCCTGCAGGTTATGGGATCTCGCCGCGGGTAAAACGATGACGACGCTAACCCACCACCACAAATCCGTCCGAGCGCTCGCGATCCACCCGACCGAATACTCCTTCGCCTCTGGTTCTGCTGGAGGTAACAACATCAAGAAATGGGCTTGCCCCGACGGGACGTTCGTACATAACTTCAGTGGCCATGACGCGATCATCAATACGATCAGTGTGAATCATGAAGGGGTGTTTTATTCGGGTGGTAAGCCTTCCTTCGATCCTCATTCTATGTCCGCTCCCTTGACTGTTCAGCCACTAATCGTCTCCCGCACTCGTCTTTCAATTAATCAGCCGACAACGGCTCCATCACCTTCTGGGACTACAAGACCGGGCTCCCCTTCCAAACCATGAACGACCTCGCCCAACCTGGTTCTTTGGATGCCGAGGCGGGGGTGTTTTGTTCAACTTTTGATCAGACGGGGTCGAGGTTGATTACTGGCGGCGCGGATAAGACGATCAAGATTTGGGGCCAGGTTGCGTAAAAGGGGAGGTTGAGGTCGCTATGGGATGGGGTTGGGTAGTGGAAGGCGGAATAGGTAGTAGCTGGAAAGGTTTAAAAGACAGGGGAACAAAAAAGGTGTCCCGTGTTCGGCGTCAAGGTTTTCTGTATTATAGGCTTTCGTCTGTCCTTGTTGAATGCGCCCCAAACCCGAAAAGACAAGAAAAGACAAATAAAAGAGACCCCAAGACACAAGTAAACGATTCTCCGTACTTGAAATGGGAGAAATTCGCACCCAAACGACCATCATGCTTCGCACACAACACAAAAAGCGCACACTGGACAAAATCACATGCCACATCTACACCATCAACGCTCACATCCTCCTTCTCCCACGAAAGCGTTCGATCCGCCAACATCCACACCGCTTTGCCCTCCCTCACGCGCGCCTCTGATCATGAACTGATGACAAACGCACTCCTGACCAATTTGACTGTATTGATCCAAGGGTTCTTGGGCGTAGGGTGGTCGCGCAACGTTTCCCTATTCCCCCACCCCCACCCCCAAAAAAAACCGGAAAAAAAATCAAGCAGTGTGTCTGTCAGCGAGGATGGAGGAGTACTTGGAGGGTAGGAAATAGACGCCGACGGTACCTTTGGTTGACGCGAAGGATGAAATTGGTCAGCACGGCGATAGAGACGAGGCCGATGAGGATGATGGGGCCGTAGAGTTCGTCTGTAAGAGAGCGTGCTCCGTGTGGGTGAGCTTTCCCGAACGGCTATCACAACTTATCTCTCTCTGCCTCCTTTCACCGCGGAATGAAACCCCCGATAACTGACCATGATGCCCCGCATACCGATGAATGATCCTCTGCCTCCTCAATCGATGCATACCATACGCGTACCCCAACATACAGACCGCGATCGAGGCGTAAGCGAACCCCATCCATTTCGCGACGTTGTTGTTGGGTCCGGCGGAATTGAACAGGGCCAAGGCGAAGGAGGAGAGGAGGAGCGCTACACGCAGCCAGTTGAGGAAGGTGCGTTCGGAGGCGAGCCAGACCTTGAGTGGGAGTGGTGGGATTTTTTTAAAATGGATATGGCTTTGGAAGGGAACAAGGTTGGGAGGGAAAAAAAAAAAAAAAAAACCTCACCTTGGGTTCAATCTTGGTCGCATCGGCGGGCAGAACTTGCATACCATGGTTCGGCAAGGGTGCTCCAGTCAAAGTAGTCGCTCCATAGTGTTGGTTGTTGGTCGTACCAACGGGTTGGTAGCCCTATTCAAAGAGTGAAACTCATTCTGAGATCGGCTCTGTGGCCCCTCCCCCCAAAGTCCCGAGCACGCCTCGTAAAGGATTGACCTACCTCGGCTTGAGGGTCGTTGGACCCAAAGATGGTCTGGATCCTTGCGGCCATGCGTTTTCGGAAGGGGGCGGGATGGGCAGGCATCGTTCGAGGTCGGGACTATGGGGAGAGAAGCGGAAGACGTCTATCGTTAGCTGGCGGTTCATCATCATGCACGGCGGATACGGGCCAAAGTCCTGCTCCAGGTGACGAGAGCTAGTGGCCGCATCGGTGTGAGATGCACTGTGTCGACGACAAGTCCTGTTCCTCCGCCGTGTCGCACAAGGGCTATAACCCCACGACCAATCGATAGGGCGCCGTAGATCGTCATCGTCGGGGTCGGGAGGCACCGGCGGAACGGCATCGACCCTGATCGTCGTAGTCGCAAGGATCGCGCACAGCACTGCACATAGCGACTGACCTACCCAGAGACTATCGATGAGGGGTATGATGCAACGAAACTGAGCCGAGAGCGGCAGCGCCGGCCTCGGATTCGTCCGTCGGCTCGAGCGCGCTCTCGCCGTTGCGAATGAGCCAATCTGAAAGCCGGCTTCGGTGCACGTGCGCAGTTACTCAAGAGCGCCTGCTGCTGGCTTGCTCGCGAGCGCCGACTCGAGACGCCGACCTCAGCGAGGATTTTTACAAGCAGCAGCATGATTCCGAGGTATGACTCGTACATTGAGTTCGGATTTGATCCTCATTCCGAAAAAGGCAAACATCTTCTCTGTCGTACTAGGCTTGTAGCCAATACAGCATCACCCCACATACCATTCAGACAATCTTAACAGATTCTCTTCCCCCACCTCAGCAGCAACCCGGACAAAACCCCAAAGCATCATGCACCAACTTGTCGCAATCGAGGCAGAACTCGTTCTCGCACGTAGGGCACGAATACCGACCCAAGGGGGAGATGTCGGTCGACGCGAGGGACGATTTGATTGCTGTGGTTGGGAAGGGGTGTGAGCACCCTTTGCATGATGTGGCGTAGGATGAGGATAGTCTGCGACGGAGAGGGATAGGGGGTGTTAGCGTACGGCCCATAGGGTGTGGGTTTGGGGTTGAGGTCACTCACTCGGATACGATCTCATAGTTCGCCACCTGTTCGCACGCAGACATGGATCGTCAGTACACAACAAGTTATCCGTAAGAGATCTTCATCAACTCACAGGGAACAAATGTCGATAACTCCTCGCCAACTGCGGCGCATTCACAACCGTCAACCCACAGACCCTACACTCAGTCGGCACATCACAAATACGACTCTTGCACCTCGGGCAATTGTATCCCGAACTCTTGAGCTTGAGATGACAAGAGCATAACCCCGGATAAGGGGCTTGGATGAGATGAGGAAAACCCATTTGCATCAGATCGGCGGACGAGGTCGGAGCTGATGCTGAGGGACCTCCGAGGACGTGCGATTTTGAAGGCGCGAGTGTAGCGGGGGGTGAGACGAATTCAAAGAGCAGTTCGCGTAGGTAGAGGTTGTCTCGTGCGACGTTGTAGGTCCCTATGGGGCGAATTTTGTGCTCAGTAACCTCAACTCTTCCCGTGACGGGTCAGGGTCCAGCAAGAACCACCTTTGGTGCGAGTGGCGATATCGCGACAGATCTTCATTTCGGCCGAGAGGCCGATGATGTTGACACGGATGCTGTGGAGCCGTCGGAGATTAGGTTCAGCTTTGGTGCAACCATAAGTGAGTATGCTGCTCAGAGCCTTCCAACGTACCGATCCTTTTCAACATCCTTGATCGTGGTGTGGATGTTGCCTGGATCGCAGGTGGTCAGGGACCCAAGGATGATGATGACCTCTCGAGATCCGTGCGGAGGTAGATGGCTGAAAGGAAGGAGCCCAGAAACCAGTTCGAATCATGAATTTACCACGGAAAGAGTGTGGAAATAGGCGCACCTCAATCCCGACTGTGCCATCTTGAGCACATTTTGCAGACTCGGATCGCCGCGAGCTTCGAGCTTCTTTTTGTTTTGCAGTGCTTTGAGATGATCAACGGGGTTACCTGCATGATATGATGAGAAGAGTCAGGTTTCGCTCGAAATGAAATGATTTTGGTCCAGACCGAACCCACCTCCAAGGGGAGACAATCGTTCGGCTGCTCCGTCCCTGGTGACCAACAGCGCCATCTGGGATATCGGGTTTTGATCAAAAAACTCGGAAATAAATTCCTGCCGAGATCATAACAGGGTCGAGTCAGTTACGGATACCTTGATCCATCCCATCGTGGCTTCTCGGACCGTCTGAAGCGCAAGACTGACCCTGGCAAATTGCAGCGCGAGATCGAGCCAGCTCGACTTGAACTCGCGTTCGAGCATGGCCGCACTGAGGTCGATGACGAGGTAGACATGCCGAATGATACCCCTTTGGATCGAAGTCGTATCCCTCAAGATCCTGTCAAGCCCCTCCCCAAGGATGATCAGCGCTTCAGCCCCGCTCGATCGACAACGAATGCACCCCACCCCACCTCGCATGGATGGACTGACCTCCTGTTCTTGGATCCCAACAAAGCCCCCGACACAGCACCTTCCAACGTCCCTCTCTCATCCTCCTGTACGTTATCCCAAGTATGTTCAAACTCCCCCTCCCAAGCCCTGCCCTTCCCCTTCTTGTTCTTCCTCTTCCCGGATCTCCCTCCTCCTCCTCCTGCAGCACCAAGTGGATCCCCAATCCCCCCACCGGAAATCTTGATCCCGCCTCTCCTCGCTTCTACCCACGAAGGATCTGTCTTCCTCACCAACTTGCGCTTCCTTTTCCCCGTCACACCCAACCCGGACCCGGAGCCAGGATCGAGATCACTGTCGTCATCGTCGTCGGTTGCATCGATCATGTCCTCATCATCGTCGTCGTCCAGGAGTAGTGCATCATCATCCGAGTCATCGTCGGGTCGGAAAGCTCTGTCTTTGCCTTTGAAGAGCTTGCCCTTGCCAGTAGCAGCAGCCGCAGTCGTCGTTGACATGCTCGATCGAGATCGCTCGTGGGTTGAGAGGCGAAGCGGGGTGAGCTCAGCCCAAGCGCGCGAAGTCAATTCTCCCGCCGACGAAATGGGTCGGAAAGAGCAGGTTCTGATTGCACCACACGGACACAAGACTGTAAATTGCAGGGGTATACAAGTAGAAAAATGAAAACACAAAAAAGGAACGCTTCTGATTCCTTCGGATCGAGCGCTGAAACCTCGCTCGATGAAAAACTGCATACTCACACCTTCTGCTTCTTCGCCTTGGGCACTTCCTCATCCGAATTCTCATCCGTCACAAACCCATCCTCCTCCTCTTCCTTCTCCAACTTCTTCGGCACCTTAACCGGCGCCTTCATCTCGGCCTTCCTCTTCTCGATTGCCTGCTCCGTTTCCTCCTTGGTCATGAACTCCGTCTTGCCGTAAAGGGACGAACGGATCCCCGAACTGTGCTTGGAATCGATGCCGAGTAGCGTCTGGAGAACCGGAACCGGTTCACATGCAAAGTGGATATCAGCTCGTAGCACTTCAAGTTCCACCTTGACATAGTTCCAGGGACCCACATTTGCGTCACTTTTGTAAGCGCTCGAGACGAGACCGAGGTCTTGGACGAGGCACTTGAACGCTTTGCCGACCCCATCGCGGTCCCACGAGTCGTCACAGTAGATGCAGATCACGTAGCTTCTACCATGTCAACGGGGGTATTTTCAGTTCAGCTTCAGGAAGGGAGAGATAGACTAGGAACACAGACTACTGACTGCCCCTCTTCAGCATGCGTCGAAACTTTGGCGGTATGCACAACCCCCGTCTGGGCCAAGGCCCCATCCGGTTTCGCGATCGCATTGACGACCTTGGCCCAGATTGCATCGACGTTGTCGGCCGTAGGGTACAATAGCCATTTACCCGTCAAGATATTGGACTTCTTGGCGAGTGCGGCGACTTGGTCGTTGAATTTGGCGTGTTCAATCTCTCTGACTGCACGATTTGTATCGGTTTCGGAACTGTCAGGTCAGGGGGTGAACCTCGGCAAACTTAGGAGGGCAGTCAAAGGGACTGACGCTCTTTCTGTGACTTGGCACCCGTCTTCTTGTTGCCTCTGACAGGAGCAGTCTCCTGAAAAATGGAACCATGGGTCTGTCAGTGAGGTGATCGCGCGCTGAAAAACGTTTACCTTGTACCGCAGCACACTGACCGCGATGTGCTTACAATCCTCGGTCAACTTGTCGACGAGGACCTGACCCTGTTCCATAAAGTCGGCTCGAGACTCGAATGAATGCTCCTCAGCAGGTTTGAGTGCATCCTCCTTATCGCCCTTGCTTCGAGGAATGCAGACCCTGTGCCAGGCACGACACACGATACCCATTGTCAACTCGAGGCGAAGCTCTCAGTGGACCTGCCGCTCTTAGCCTGCAGTGAGTGAGCGCCGCGAACTGACCAGTACCAAGGAAGGCCCGTCGTGTTGTTGGAACTCGGTTTGGCTCTCTTGAGGAATTCCTCCGTCTCGGTCGTTGGACCGACGAGCTGGATAGGAACCATGTATCAGTGCGAGTCAGTCGCGGAGTGAGGCGGGGAGTTCTTCAGGCGCCAATCGACCGTGTGGGGGGGCCGCTTCTTCGGTGTGTTGCTCCCCCAGGCTCGGCTGCGTCATGAGATGGCTTGGACTGACCATGCCTGCATTTGTTAGAAGCGTGAGACATAAAGGCATCAGTGATGAGGACGGACTTTTGCAGAGTGCCGTGTAAAATGTAACTTACCTGGTCCGCTCTCCATGGTTGCCGTTGAGATGTCACCGCACACGCACGCGCTTGAGCCTGACAGGTGGGTGAACAAAGATCAAGTGCGAACGCGCCCTCTCGCGTCCATGGTCGTCGCGCCGCGGTTCCGGCCGAGATGATGTGCTCAGAGGTGCGGGTCGGGGATCAATATAGTCGCTGCTGGAACAAATCAATCGACGAGGAAAAAGTGTCTGTTTGCGCTTTCACACATTTTCCCTCGAGGTCTTGAAGCTACTTGGTGACTTTAAAGGGGCTGTCCCCGAGATGGGGTCCGTGCGCGCCGACCCCGGCTATTTGATCCGTCGAAGCGGCGTTCCGCTCCGGGCGTCAGAGGTCGTCTTTCACCCCCACCCCATCACCTCCGGCCCCCGCTAGCCTTCGATCCAACCCAAGCTCCAAGCCCGGATCGGACCCCAAGCACGCCATGGCCACTGTGGCCACTCCTCGAGTCGCCAGTCGATCCCAATCACCCAGTCCTGCATCGCCGTCCTCGGCCGCCTCGGCGTCGATCAAGTCGTACTACCGCGCAGCGACATCGGCCTTCTTGATCCGTGACTACGTCCACACCTCCCAGTCGCTCCACTCGGCTCAGCAAGTGCTCTCGTCCTCACGATCATCTGGACCTCCACCTTCAGACTGGGTGCACACCCTCGCCGAGTCCAACACGATCCCACCCAGGGCCGAATGGGCTCGCAAGCTGACCATCTTTGAGATCACCTTCCTCGCAACTTGTCGATCCCACCCTCTGTCTACACCCACCACACCAGGTAGTGCTTTCCACCCCACCCACCAAAGCTACCTCGACCTACCCATCGACGTACTCATCCCAACTCTATGGTCCCGTCTAATCCTCCAAGACCCGACCGGCTCCTCGACCGACATCCTCGCTTCCCCGCTTGGCTCCTGCGTCCACCCTTCCCTCATCGTCGCCCTCGCCCTCGCAGCGCTCAAGTTGGATCAACCTAGACAAGCAAGAGCAGCACTCGAAGCCTACCTAGGCTCCATCTCGGAAGAACTCGAATCGCTCATCGAAGGTGCTGCTCGAGGCGTCGATTGGGCCATCGAGTTCCAGCTCGATGAGACCATGTCCCTGTCCATGCATGGCCAACACAACCCCACCAACGCACCGAGCAACATGTCCTCTTCGGGCGTGCTGAACTCCCACATAGACGCGACGAGGGCCTTGTTGGCCAGTTGGCTCAAGGTCGTCGATCTATTGAGTTTGCACGTCCTTCCGAAGCTTGGGCAGTGGGAGGCCGCGGGCGATTTCATTCGCTTGCAGAGCGTCGAGAATACAGGATGGATTGGTGACGTTCGACTTGATGTGAGTTGCGCGCAGTGACTCGATTGCAGTCACACCGACGACGAGTGTGCTGATCTGATCAACGCCGCGCTCACCAGGCCGCGCTTCAACAACTGGCGGCGTTGCAAAGGGAAGAGATTGAACAGTCCGCCTCAAGGGAACAGAGGATACGCGCGCAAAAGGAGGCCGTCGCAACTGCCGCTGCCTCGACTTTGGCGATGGAGCGGCAGCAAGCTGCACAGCGTCGAGCGAGGGCGAATGATAAGGGGAAAACTCGAGCGGTCACGAATGAGGGAGCGGGCAAAACCCCGCCACATGCAGAGAGGCATTCATCCTCCGATCTCAGTTCGAATGGATCCCCTGGCTCGTCCTCCAAATCGAGTCATAATGGACATGGCGGTCGACACTCGAACGGGTCAAGATCATCCGTCGCGCATGACCCGCAGGCTTCGGAAACAGGTTTCGCGGCCATGCGTTCCTCCCTCACTTCTTACCTCTCTCAAGCCGTACCCGCAACATCCACCCCCTCCTCATCAGCCCTATCCTCGAGCCGATCTCTCTCAACGGCCCTGTTGGAGAACCTCAAAGGTTATGATCCCGTAAGACTGTTATCGACCGTCTGCGTCGCATTCGCATTCGTCACCTGGCTCCGACGAACGACGGCAAGGAGGAGGGCAGATGGCAAGAGTGGATTGGGGGCGGTGGAAGGATTTTGGACTGTGGTGGGCAAGTTGTGGGAGGTCGTCAAGATGGGTACTAAGGTCACGCAGTTGTGATGGATGCTCCGATGTATTTCAAGTCTCTACCGACTCGCTATTAAAATTTTCCACTGCGCTGCGCGAGTGGGAGAGGTTCGAGCTTTTATGCATTGCAGTGCACGATGCAAGACCCAGGGAGATCATTCTTGATTCACTGCACCTAGAAGAGAATTGAAGAAGGTATCCGAACAGCTTGAGCCCGAGACGAGGAAGAGGTTGGTACGGGCGAGTGGGAAGGGCGGGGAAGGTGGAGGTGGAGGTGGGGGAGAAGGCAGGAGCGGCGACGACGAATGCGAATGCGAAAGGCGGCGGGGACGACAAGACGGGGAAGTAGATCGTCCAGAGTACCCTTTCGGCGTTTAGGATCCTGCAACAAAGTCAAGAACGTGATGGGGGGCTATCGAAGCCGAGGTTCGGCAGCGGAAAGGCTGATAGCGGTCGAAAGCTTGCGTTCGATATGGGAGGAGTTCGATAACCGTTGAGTTGTGGGCTGGGAGGCTTTGTTTTTGCTGTAGCTTTTTATTTCTGCTTTTCTTTTACAACGGCATTTGAGCATCTATGGACTCCTTGATTAGAGAAGAGCAAAGACGGTGACCCTTGCCAAAGGGGTCCGTGCTCAACCAGGGCGATTTTTGGCCGCCGGTCCAAAAGTTGGTTTCGCAGCGGTCGAAATCCTGTAGCGGGCAAGCGGGCGCGAGTGGTGCAGGTAGCGAGCGTGGCGGTTAGCGAGCGCCCGTCTGTGTGTGTGAGATCTCTCTTTGCCGACGTCCCTCACCCCCTCAAGCCACTCCGACCAACATGTCTAGGTGAGACTACCTTCCTTGGTCTACAAACGACATCGACGCCACCTGGATTGGACGTCTCACGACACGACCACACCTGCGCCTCGGATGGAATCGAGCCCGTTCTTTTTCGCCCAGGCCCGCCCCCGCCCGCCCAGCAGTTGGCCGTCGTCGCAGGCTCCACAGCGGGCGGGCGGTCGACGAACGAGAGAATCAACGACGACCGGCTTGCGGGACCACGAGTGACGGAGCACGAGGTGCTGACATTGTCATCTTCATTCACTGTTTGTAGCACGACCGTTCCTTCCAAGCAGGACATCCTCGTCCCCGAGACTTTGCTCAAGGTACGTATGTGTGTGTGTGTGTGTGTGCATTGCTACGGCAGCTGGGGAGGGGGCCCTTCTCGCGGGGCCGGGGAGCGTGGCATTGGGCCTGGGCCGGCCAGCCAGCACTACGCCAATTGTTGGGTGGGCGCACGCGCGGCACGCACTTTTTTTGCCCGGCCGGTTCGATCCCATTCCGCGCAACGCCCAACGCAGTCCTTCGCATACACGCGAGAAGATATGATGTGAAGCCGCTGCTGATGATATGAACTTGGTTGACCCGTTTACAGAAGCGAAAGTCGACCGAGAAGTCGCGCGAGGAGAAGAAGAACGCCGCTCTCGAGGCCCGCAAGGTGAGACCCTACACCCATACCCCGCACCCGCCAGTACGCGACGAACAATCGACTTCGACTTCGACACCGACCTGGGAATAGAACTGGGATTAGGGTTGATGAACTGCGCAGGGCTGAGGGTGGTGATGGATGCGGCAGCGGAACGAAAGGGCCAGAGGACGCCGCAATCGGGCAAGGGTACGGAGGAGACAGACGGCGCTGTTCTCGACACGCTGTCGCCAACCTTCGACATGTGCACTTCTGGAAAAACGACGAACGGCTCTAGCTCGGCTTACTGCGCGACATCGTTATGGACCATGGACCTGAGGCGGCGGTGCAATCGAGAAAGACGAGGGACGGTGGCCTTTGCTGACCGCGCAATGTTGTCCATTTGCCCATCCCACTACAGAACTTGAGGTCCAAGCGCCAGGTCGCCTTCAAGCGTGCCGAGCAGTACGTCAACGAGTACAAGAAGGCCGAGCGTGAGGAGATCCGCCTCAAGCGCGCCGCCAAGGCCGCCGGCGACTTCTACGTCCCCGCCGAGCCCAAGGTCTACTTCGTCATGCGAATCAAAGGGTGAGTAGCTGGGTGGGGAAATGTGTAGAGCGTGAATTGTAGGAGCAAAGCATTGATCCGCGTCGTTCGCCGTCTCGCCTGCACTCAGTATCAACAACCTTGCGCCCAAGACGAAGAAAATCATGCGATTGCTCCGCCTCTTGCAGATCAACAACGGTGTCTTTGTCCGCGTCACCAAAGCCACGTCGCAGATGCTCTTGATGGTCGAGCCGTACATCACCTACGGCGAGCTCTCCCTCTCGGCCGCGCGCTCGGTCATCTACAAGCGAGGTGCGCTCAAGATCAACGGCCAGCGCATCCCCATCACCTCGAACCAGGTCGTCGAGCAGGCCCTCGGCAAGCACGGCATCCTCACGATCGAGGATATTGTCCACGAGATTGTCACGTGCGGCCCCGCATTCAAGCAGGTCAGTAACGCCCTGTGGCCCTTCAAACTGTCCAACGCCCTTGGCGGATACCGAACTCGAAAGTTCAAGTCCTTCATCGAGGGTGGTGAGACCGGCAAGCGTGAACACTTCATCAACGACCTCGTCCGGTGAGTTTCAGGGAAGAGACTCAGACCATGTGTTGTATCTCATGTGTTGGGAAGCTGACACTAGTTTCTTCGTTCTGAATCTCGCAGTGCCTCCAACTAAGCGCCTCGTTGGATCGCTTGGCTTGTTCGTTCGTTCGCATTATGGTTCGCTTGATTCAGTGGTAGAAGAGCAGGAGAGAGGGAGGCTCGAAGGTAGGAAGGAGTCCGGGTGTTTTTTTGTCGAGTCGATGGCGCAGGTCGGGGTTATGCTGTGCAAACACAAATTCCCAACACGGTTGTTTCCACAACGCAGTTCTCCCGCATGGTCTGATCCCACTGTGAAGATGAGAGGTTACGAGAGCAGTGGATCTGTGATTTGTTCTGCTAGAGTGAAGAAAGGATTCGGCAAAGCTGAACGGGCAGTCGAATCGCCTGCTTTGAACCGGACCTCAGGCCCATGCTTCGGCCGTCACACGATGGCTCCGAGTCGGCCCGGGAGCAGCGAAAATTAGCGCCCGGCCGTGGGGCTTCGCAATGGCGGTTTGGCCGGGCGTGTGCTTGCTCCCGTGAGATTCGCCTCCTTTGGCGCCTACCACCCCTCTCCCTACCTCTTACCCCCTTCGTCAAAGCCACCCCCCAAGAGGTTTTTGTACCTCGGCGTCGATCGTCATCATCACGTCCATTCTGTGGGGGTCGTCGTCGTGGGCCGTGGCCGCCACCGGTGGCAGTGGTCGTCGCTCATTCAGTACCGCTTCGTCGCTCGTGCTCGCTCGTAAACGATCGGCTTCGACCCCGGTGCTCTTGTCGACGCCTACACGCGGACTGGGAAAGCACTTGCGTTTGGTTACAGCCGCAAAAGAGCAGATACAGAGCACGAAGAAACCCTCAGCTACTTTGGTCGACAGGTTGAAGGTGGTGTTCGGCCCTGTCACTGTGACTTGTCCCGTCGGTGTCCATCCAAGCACGCGTTCGCGATCCGCCGCCAAAGTCGATTTCGAAGAGACCCGACCCGAGATGGTCAACGCACCCACACCTCTCATGAGCTTATCAAAGCCCGGGTATGAGGTCTTTAAGAAGACGCTCCTCCCAGTCTCTCTCATTCGATTGCGCCATGGTCAGTCGTAAAAGTTTTTCGTTTCCCGGCCTTTGAATTCCGGTCCCAAGTGCTGAGCTCAACCTCTTCATTTGCTCCATCAGTCATCCTCACTTGGTCACGCTGTTTGGTCAACCAGGACAACGCAGCCTGGCTCGAGCACAACCTCTCCTCCGACGACTTACTCTCTTCCCCGCTCGCTCGCAACGGTCGCATCACCTTGTACGTTGAAGAAGACCTCCAGTACGGCCGCCACCCGCCCAGAATCTACATCTCCAAAGCCCAGTTCGAGATCCTCACGCGATGGATTGTCGAAGACGGGGTTGCCTCGGTCGAAACATGTAAGGCGATGTCACTCAGGTCCCAATACCTCCCGACTAGCAAGTTGGGTCCCATCGAGGCGCGCGTCTACAACGATCCGAAAGCCTTGCGCGAGTTCGTTCAATCCGAAGTGGCTGCAGTGGACATGACCGCGCCTTCCAACAAACTGAGGCTCATGCCCGCCGAAAAGCAGGTGTCGGCTCGTAGTGCCCAGGCTTCGGCATCGCCTCCTCCCGATTCGGCGTCGACGCCTTCCACTCCTCCAGCGATCAGTCCCGAGCCTACCTCTGAACCACCACTCAAAAAAGTCAAACACGCCAAGCCCCCATCAACTTCTACCCCAACCGTCGAAACCTCGCGGTTCGTATCACCAGCCCTATCAGTAGCAGCAGCAGCGGTACCCTCAGCGTCCCTTCTCCCCGTCTTTGACCTGGACGAGTGCTCGGTCGAGCTCGCCGAACTTCGTGCACGCTATGCCCACGCCAAACGATACGGTGGCGCGGCTTTTTTGTCCCTCGATGTCGAGACATGGGAAAGAGGCCATGATGCTTTACTCGAAGTCGGGTGGACCTGCGTCGATTTCACGGCGCCTTCCTCCTCCTCCTCATCGTCGTCTTTGGAATCCGACTCTGACGCGGACATGGGATCGGAGTCAGGATCGGAAGAAGAGGAGGGGCCAGCTGCTCCCACCGAATGGGCAACGGTCACTCGTACGGATCAACACGTCGTCATCGCGGAGAATATCAAGCGACGCAATGGTCGATTCTCACCCGACGCTCGCGACGATTGGGATTTCGGCCCTTCGTCGCGAAGTGGGTCCGTCGAACCTACCGAGACGACACTACCGGCGGGCAACAACAAAGCCAAAAAGGGCGTCAAGGAGACGAAGTCCAAGTCCAAGTCCAAGTCGAAGAACAAGCAGACAGTCAAGGTCCCTGCGGTGGTCAAGACCGATTCGCTCCTGATGGGCCTCGACAACCTCTACGCTTTACTTGCCGCGACGTTCGAGACTATTACTTCGTCGGAGAAGGACAAGCAATTGTTCCTCATCTTCCATGATCCTCGGATGGACCTCAAGGCGTTGGGAATTTTGGGCTTCGACGATGGTTTTGCCAAGCCGGTGAGGGACTTGGTCGTACAAGCCAAGAATGGGGACAAGGGAGAGGGAGAGAGTAATGTGTGGATCATCGACACCCAACGCGTCTACGCAGGATGGAAGGGGTTCGAACACCGCAGGAAGTTGGAACGATGTTGTGACGAACTCGAGGTCGCTACGAAACGACTTCACAATGCGGGCAACGACGCGCATTATACTTTGGATCTGTTTGAGAGGATGATGGATCCGCAACGCCAATCCGTCAACGTCCCAATCCTTGAGCTTAAACGGCTTATTACCAGTTAGAAGGCTCTTTCAGGTTTAGAACTCGCACCGCTCATTTGTTTGTGTAGCTAGCATTGTCGCATTGCATTATATCATATGTTGTCTTATTGTGGATGGGCTGTGGGTTACCATCCGGTCGGGAAGTGCAATGGTTGGTATTGGTCTGAGTCGGTTTGAGAGCGCCACGCAGTTGAGTGCAGGACCGTGCGCGCTCGCCCGGCAAGTCACGCTGCTTCTCGAGTCGTCGTCGCTCCTCGTCGTCGTCCCACCCCACACCGACGCGCCGACCTCCCACCTCCCACCCACCTCACCCTCGCCTGATTACCACCGTTTTATCATGCAGTCCACACTCCCCTTGGACCCTCCCAAGACGCAGGACGGTAGTGAGCTCAAGGTCCAGATCAACAAGCTCGACTCAGAGCGGTGTCGGTTCGTCGCGGATGGCATGAACCTCGCGTACGTCGACGTCTCCGCGTCATTGCATGTGGTGTGGTCGTCCACTTGGCATGTCAAATGATGCTTACTCGCTGCTCGCTTCTCCATCCATCCCGCCTATCCCATGCAATCGATGAGACGATCCTTCCCCCTCGACCTCTCTCCTCCACTCTGGTCCCTATTCTACACCAGTCTCGCCAACTCACTACGAAGGGCCATGATCTCCAACATTGAGACACTGGCAATCGACCAGGTTCAAATCGAGGAGAACACCTCTGTCTTGCCGGACGAGATGATCGCGCATCGATTGGGACTGATCCCCTTGTGGAGCGAAGGCATTGACAGGAGGATACCCAACCATAACAAGGTAACGAACCCGTTCAGATCATTTCCATTTGATGAACCTGACACTGACGGGTGGTAGGATGCATCAATCACCGGATCGTTACAGGAATGCGTGTGTGATGCCTTTTGCGACCTGTGCTCCATCACGCTCGAACTGAACGCGTACTGCACCGAGGACCGCACGATGGAGGTTACGTCCAAGATGTTGACTGTTGTGGGTGATGATCGATCCGGGATTGGGAGACCATCAGTGGGTGAGTGGACTCTGCCTAAGCCTCTGGGCTGCTTCGCGGGGGTTCGTCCGAAAGTGCAGGCCTGCTTATGAGCTTCACCATCTGACTATCAACCAGCTGGCGATCGGGATATGGGTGTAATGATCGTCAAGTTGGGAAAGGGACAACAGATCAAGATGAAGTGCATTGCAGTCAAAGTACGTCGAAGCTAGGTCGAGAACCGTGGGCATCCTCCCAGCTCGCTGACTCGCGGCATTCCTTCACACCGACGGCGTGCAGGGGAAAGCACTGGAACATGCGAAATGGTCCCCGGTAGCCGCGTTGGGGTTTGAATACGACCCGTACAACAAGCTGCGGCATACCGACCTGTGGTTCGAAGTAGGCACCGACCCGAACGAGGAATGGCCCCTTTCGGAGAATGCACAGGTGAGAGTTGGGGGGGGGGGGGGGGGGGGGGGTTGTCGACACGTCCTGATGTGCTGCATAAGCTGATCTCCGGCTGTGTCACAGTATGAGCGTACTCCCGCCAAGGACGGGACCGATCCATTCGACTTCAATGCCAACCCAGCGCGATTCTACTTTGACGTCGAGGCCGTCGGGCAAATGAGGCCCGAGGAGATCGTCGTCAAAGGCATCGATCAACTCATCCTCATGCTCGCAGACGTGACAAATTCAATTGCCGAAATCGCCAAACCTCGTGTCAACTCGGGGCAAACACCGATGCACCCTGGGATCGGAGGTGGCGATCTCGGAGGCGGCTACGGTGGCGCGGGACAGAGTAATGGGTATGATGGTGGGGCAGGGGCAGGGTATGGTGGTTACCCACAAGGGGGTCAAGGACCTGCGGGTGCCGTCCCCGCAACGGGTGGGTTCCCCAACTACGGTGCGAGGAGTCCACAGCGGAACGGGTACGATGATTTCTACTAGGGTACTCTAGTCGGAGGAATGGGTCGGGCTTTTTGGGACAAGAGTGCGGCTCGACCCCGAGTGTTGTAATTGCAACAAAAAGTGATTGACCTGTTGCCTTCGATAATGCGAGAATCTTGGGGACCCATGATCCGGTTGCCGTGACTGCGCGCGTGCAAGGTGCAGAGCTGCAATCGTCGGTCGTGACCGTGCGCAGGGCTTTTGTGCAGCAGTGCCAAGGCAGGTGCGGGATTCGCCGCTGGTGCTCGAGTCATTTCGAGTTCAATTAGGGGATAGAATGGATCGTTGCCTCATGCAAGGGAACTGATCACTTTTATCCCAGCATTGCTTATGCGAGCCCATTTACGCATCCGGCACCGGGCTGGAGTCAGCTGCGTGCTGCGCTTGCGGCCCACTTACTGCTGCGGACGTCGGAGCTAACCGGTGCGGCACGCCGAACATCCGAACGCAGCTTCCTACAGTTGTCGGCTCCAGTGGTTTCCACGGATCTGTGGCTTCTTTATCCTTTCTCCTCTTCTACTTGTGATCCCTCTACCCTACTCGATAGGACACCCACCATCGTCCGCCTCCCTTTGCCTCTCCACCCTTCAATCAATTCACCGACTCCGAAGGCAATCCCTGTCTCTTCGTCCGCAGCACTTTGGAGGGACGAGGTCCCGGCGCCAAAACGACTTGAATGTATAAGCGTCCGAGTGCCACTGCAAAGTAGTACTTCCTTCGCATCACTACATGAGAGTCCGATTTCTGTACCCCATTGCTTTGGCAAGCCTCTGTAAGTCCTACAACTTCTTCGTACTCTCTCGGCGGACTCGCGGGAGGCAGCGTGCGCGACAATGCGGCGTTCGCGGTGCGGCTACAAAGTTTGGGTATATGCGCAGCTCTGCGCTCTCCGGGCGCTCGCGTGCCGCGGCGGACATGGTTGGCGCGCAGACGGCGGGCCCATGATCTTGACCTGGCTGGTGACGTCACGGCGACGAGGGGTGGTTGGTTGGCCGGTCGAGACGAAAGATCGCCAAACTAACCAACCCGTACATTTCAATTACAGTCGCTTCCATCGTCGCCTCCCCTTTACGCGTCGAAACCTCCCCTATCCAAGTCACCGCCTCCTTACCCTCTGCTGAGCATTCGACTCTCTCCCTCCACCTCGTAAGAACGGACGCTCTCCTATCCGACCTCGACGACCATTCGATCCTCAAGAGGTTAACCCATATTGCGTTGAGGATCGAGTTGGATGAGGAGAAGTCGGTGTTGGGAATTAATGGGGGGGAGATCGATTTGAAGAGGTTGCATAAGGAGGGGGCGGGCGAGAGGGTCCAGGCTGTGAAAGCTGAGGTGAGTTGGGAGGAGAGCTGTGCGCGTACTTCATTCGGCGTCTTGAGAGGCTGGGGACTGACTCTGCGTCTCTTTGAAACAAATTCAGGTATTCACACTCAGCGATGAGATCAAAGAAGGACTCGTGCAGGATGAAGTCATGACCCAATCTGAGATCGTCAAGTCGGCGCTCGAGCACTTGCCCAAGGGCATCGTCTCCGTAAGTACTCAAACCCGCTGTCGCGTACTTTAATTGCACATAAGCTGACCCGGTTATTCGCCTTGATCTATAGGCTGAGATCAGGATCGACGAAGATGAGGTGACGCCTTCAACACTCCCCGCTGGAGCATCGAACGAAGTTTCTGCCGGTGCGCAAGTCTCGATGAAGGCTTTTGCCGTTACATTGAAGGTGAGTCCGGGCTCCCGTACACTTATCAATTCCAGACGATGGATGGCTTACCTCCTTTTCTGTCCCCCTGTAGATCACCGACGTCGACTCCGACTCGATTTCGCATTCGTCGTACACCATGATCCCCGTGCTGCGCATCGAGCTCGAGTACGACGATGGCGAAGACTCGGTCGTCAAGATGCGTCACTATGCGATTCAACCGAGTGTTCGAGTCGTCGATGCGGACAAGATGAATGGGTTGGAGGTTAAAATTGCTGATGAGGAAGGTAACGTGGAAATTGAGCAAGGTCGCGAGCTGGTTGAGCAAGTAGACGGGGACGAGGAGGATGCTCTGTGGCACTCCGAGTTGGATGAGGAGAACGATGACGATGAAGATAACGAGGACACCGACGAGGACAAGATTGAATTGGCCGGAGAAGGGAAAGGGGGCGAGGGCCGTCGACCGGACGGTGGCAAGTGCCGACGACCACCACCACCCGGCAAAGGCGACAAACCGTGTCGACCTCCCCCTGAGCACGGACACCGACGCCCCCCTCTCGAAGGTGGAGACCGCCGACCGCCTCCTGGACATGGAGGAGAGCGCAGGCCTGAAGACCCCGATCATCGACGACCGCCTCCTCCCCCTGGCCACCACCACCACCACCACCACCACCACCGCCATGGTTCTCCTCCTCCTCCCGCTTGGATCAAGTGGATCGCCGAACGCCTGGGCGTCCCTCCTCCTCCCTCTCCTCCTCCTTTCCATGGTCGCAAGCCTCACCACCCGCACGACCGAGAAGAGATGCCTCCTGTCCATCGGCGACCCGGTAATGATGACGAGGACCGCATGGAACTCGCATCAGAAAGGAAATCATCTGGCTTCGGTGCCTCGGGTGGAGGACCGGCTCCCGAGGGATGTCCTCACCGTCGACCCTCGAAAGACGACCACGAACCACCTCGTCGTCCCGAGGGCCACCGCCACCACCACTTCGGCGGTCTCCATCACCCTCACCACGGTCCTCCTCCTTTCTTCCATCGCTTAACGCACCACCTCCACGCCTTCTTCTACGTCCTCGGTGCGGCCCTCTCCACACCAGCTGGTCGGATCTTCTCGCTCGTTGTTCAAGGCTTGATGATCGTGTTCATCGTCGTCAAGTTGAGTCAGGCTAGGAAGAGTCGAGGGAGTGTAAGAGTGGAAGAAGAGGATGAGGAAGCGGCTTTGGCCCCTCCTCCACCTGTTTATTCGGATCGGAAGGAAGAGCCGCAGGGTTTGCTTGGATAAGGGGAGGAGCTCGAGATCAAGACCTCGAAGTGCTTGTTGGAGGAAGGACAACCATGAGTATATGGTTCAGGGTCCTTGCTTTGCGGAGTTTGATTGTGTTTGTCAAGACTTGTGTTTTACTTCTGTAAAGACTAGAGTACTCGACGGTAATCTGCTCATCGAGAGCATTCGACAGTTGCGTACAACCGTGGCTCCTCGAGTTCTAGTTCACCCTGGCCTCTCAGCACTTCACCAGTCGATAGGATGGGAATGAGGATGCAACCGAAACTCTACAAATTGACCACAGCCGGCATCACTCGACCAAAACGATGGCGAGCAAAAGTTCAACGAGACTAGGGTCAAGTACGATTCAGAAAGATGCACGCGACCACGAAAGAAAGAAGAAACGAACAGAGGACTACACGTGCGCTATTTTGTTTGGGAAACAGCTTGAGCTACTGGGTAAATTTGGGAACAACGACTATTAGATAACATGCAGCTTTGATTGAAAGGGGATATAGGGGATAATGAAAAGGTGGACGACGACAAGGGGGTTCCAAGGCGATCAAGAAAAATCGAAAGGGTTTCGAGGGATGCCAAAGGGGTGGACTTTCCCGGATCTCGTGAGGGAATAACACGCTCAAGCGAAAAGAGCGACAATACCGGCAACGAAGCCGAGAACACCGGAAACGGTGACTTTGTCGGCGGGGGAGGCGGCCCTCGCGGTCGCGGCTGGATGGGCAAACAAGTGGGACCTGCGTCAGTACGAAGACGACCATCCTAACATTGACTCGGAATACTCACCAGCAAGAGCACTGGTGAGGGCCTAGGACGAGAAGCGGAACAGGTACAGTCAGGACGTGTGCAGCTTTGGGATAGGGGCCACGCCACGAAAACGTACCCCAGCGACGGAAGTGGCGGCGCCCGCAACGGACTTGGCACCTGAAGAAGCGGCACCAGCAACGGACGCAGCACCGGAAGTGGCGACACCAGCGACGGAGGTGGCGGCACCAGCGACGGAGGTGGCGGCACCAGCGACGGAGGTGGCGGCACCAGCGACGGAGGTGGCGGCACCAGCGACCGATCCAGCACCGGAGACAGCCACAGAAGCAGCGGACGAGGCATTTGCTACGGCTCCCGACGCGGCACTTAAAGCACCGGAGACGACCGATCCGGCCGTGGCCGAGGCGCCGGAAGCCATACTCGAAGCAGCGCTCATGGCAGAGGCGGCCGACGCCGACGCGCCGGCCGACATGGACGAAGCGGCCGCGGAAGCTCCATTTGTAGCTGCAAATCGTACCGTAACCAGTTAATAAAAAATGGGAGCTACCTCGGTGCCCCCGAGAATGCTCTAACACCAGCTCACCGGAGGCGACGGGGATCGAACTGAGGCTAGCGATCTCGCCCGCAGCAGCTCCAGAGTAGCCCTGGGATGCCAAGAACATAGGAGAGAAGAAGGAATAAGCTTCTTGACGGGGTCAAATATTTGAGTGGGAGCGGAGACTCACGGTCGTGGGAATGGCTACGCCAGCCGAAGCGCAAACTTGCTGGGCGAGGGCGATCGAAGTGGCGACTGCGGGTGGAGCCATGTCGCTGTCAGAAGATTGGAAGGAAGCCTCGAGAATATCACCGGAAAAAAGAGGCTCACCCTCGGCTGCCGAAGCGCAGTTGTCATTGCAGCAGTTGACCTGTGAGGGCTCGACCAGATGGAATCAGATCACGAGCCTGGACTGGGAGCTGGTTGCCAGCCACTCCGACTTACGAAGGCTTCGATGAAAGTGCGGACTCCACAAAGGCCTTGAAGTGATGAAACCCAAATGTTAGATATCAGTGTTTGCACTTCATGGGGAGTATATCCTCTTGCCACAACCCAACCTACCGGCGATGTCTGTGAGACGTAGAGTTCAGGAGATCAGTCAACACATCTCTGGATATACGATAGATTGTATCGTAGCAACTGACTAGTAGGATCAACTCCAGGAGCGAGCGAGCCGGCCTGGGAGATCTTGACGGTGAACTGTCATGAGTGGTTGTCGGAAGATGGAGCCTTTGTTCAGTCGTCACGTTGAGCTGGCTAGCTAGGTGCGTCGCATGCGTCATCGCCTCGCGCGGATTCCGAGAACAGGCCTAAGCTTGATCTGGACCTGGTAGCCGTCGTCAACGGGGTCCGCCGGCGAGAGCGATACATCCAAATCCATTGAGATACCAGTCAACTTACGCAGCCGGTGGCGCACGACTATACGGGAAAGGGTTGGGTGTCAGCGGTCTGATCTCTCAGCGGCGCTGCCAGTGCGGCCCCACTCGAGGTGAGAACGAAGCACTTACGGGAGCGGACGACGGTAACGGTTGCGCGTTGACACACGCAGCAACGGCGGCGAGGACGAAGAGAGACTTGGCGAGCATACTTGTAACTTTTCGGGGCGGTTATAGGTGTCGAATGTGATGTGAGGAGACGGTTTGAGGGAAGTAAAGAGATCGGCGCCGGTTGCCCACCCCAAGTCGAGGCTCGGGTTCGCTCTGGCACGCTCTGGCACGTCAGGGCCCTCTCATAAAGAGGTGAGACATTCATAGCGTCTGGATCCCACCGAAAGGACCCTCGCCTCGTACGCACTATGAGTACCAACAACAATAACGTCAACATCAGCTCCACTAGACCTCCGTCCAACCACCCTTCCGACCTGATCGGTCCTGGCACCCTTCCCACCAAGTCCTACTTGGCCGCCGTTGCCGCACGTAGCCTGCGAAGGCCACCAACGTCAACGTCACCGTCACCGGACCCGCCGCCACCGCCTCCCCCCTTCTCCACGACATCGCAAACCGCGTTATTGTGAAGACTCCACCTGGCTCGTCGCCCGAACAGGTTCTTGCTGCGCTCGACAACCGGTTTCCCGCCCTACGCTGGTGAAGTCAAGTTACCGGTTGCAAGTCCGAGCGGACCGTACCCTGTGATGGCTCTTGTCACGTGATCTCAACCCTCCAGCGGAGACCTGCGGAGACCCCATTCGGGCTCTGAGGCGTGCCCACTGGCTCGATCTCGCTTCCGTTCGACAGCTGCCATTCATCGGAGCTATTGCTCGTGTGCTTGTCATTGATGTCGACCTTGACTCTACGACAACTCAAGTTCCAAGCTCGAAACCTATACAAAGAGGTAGGAACCACGCACGAGCCTCTGCACATGCTGTAAAGGTGTGCTGTTACCCATGGCCCCCTTTCGTTTGCCACCAGTTGCAATACCTCGCGCGAGAATACCCGGACAAGAACTACCCGATCCAGAAGAAACTGCATGGGTGCTTCTCAGCGTTCGTAGGAGCCGACAAGGAGAAGGTCGGATTAGGGATCGAGAGGGCCGAGTTCATCAAGAAGGGTGAGAAGCCAACTCTACGGTGCTTTCCTTGTATAATGGGGGCTCACGATGGGTCGTCCTCTTCGCTGTACAGAGCTGGAAGCGTTGTACTTCTTGAGAAAGTATCGGGCGATGAAGAAGACGTACTACAACTGAGGACGCGGGACGACGCCACTCGTTAAGGACGAGGCTGGCGTGACGGCCTTGGGCCAGAGATTTCACAGGACAAGCTAGCAGTACATCGCCATTTGGCCACGACATGCAACATGTCTATCTAGTGCGTGGAGTTAGAGGCGGTCGTCGAGAACGTGATGATGATAGTTTTCAGCGGGAGATACTCGGGATCGATTGGGCTGTGTAGCGTGTATCGACTTCGCAACTGCAACATGTACATTGTTCAGACTATCTCAAATTTTACAGCATGGGTCTTTCCTCACGAATCTGCAGCAAGAATAGGAGGCCATAGCGCTGCTCCGCACTAAAAACTCAGGACCGACGGCCCAAGTGGTATTCTTTTACGGCCGGAGATGATCCGCAAAAGAGCTACAGGAGAGGTCACGTCGAAAGTGGTGACCATAGTGCTGGTACGAAGTGCTTCATCCTGCAGTTGAGAAGACTCCCCGACCGCTCAGTCAGAGTCGTGAAACCTCGACCCAACATATCGGTTCGTGACGTGGCCTGACGCAGGCGAGTCGACTCTGGACTTGACAACTTCGGAGTCATCGGAGACTGGAGTGGGGAAGCTCCCTCGGGAGCCAGAGCGCAAGCGTCGCTCTTTCGCGGTGTTCACTGGGGACAATGCGCTGTCGACGTGGGTCCAGAGGCAGGAAAAGAGCCAGCAAGGGAATCAGCAAAGAGGACAAGAGGGAGTTATACAAAAAAAATGCAGCAATACCAAATGACCAAGGTGAGTGAGTGTAGTTACTAGGTCAGCATGGAAGAATTCTCGCTAGCGCTGGCGCTCGGAGCAGCCGTCGCAGTAGACAGCAGTTGACTGGACCGCGGCGGACTCGTGGCAGCTCGTTCGCGCCGACCGCCCACTTGAGTCCGTTCTGCACGACCCTGACTTCACTTCGCTTCTCGTGTCCATCCGCATCTCTTTCGGCACCTCCACCTCCTGGCCGCCCTTTTTTGACGCCTGCACCAACTCATTCTTTCACTCCCGCCTCTCTTCTCTTCCCCTCCCCCGTCCCAGCTTGTCCGCAGCCATGGTGAGTTTGAACCCCCCATGTCATTCACCCCCACTCGCGGTCGTGGTCGTCGGCCTAACCAACCGATGCGACCCGCTGCTCGCGGGCCAGTCGCGACGGCTCGTCTCCCGTTGGGGGCCAACCGAATCCGAGCTGCGAGCATCGCATTCGGGGTGGCCGGGTCGCCATCAAGCTCCAAGTCGGGACACATCCCCTAAGGAATGCTTTGGCACGACCTACCAGGATGTGCAACTGCTGCAGCAGCTACCTCGACCGAGCTGCTCGTTGGGCCGCCGCCTCACCTGCTCCGGTGCTCCGCGGCACCCCCCCCTCTCCCCCCGCCCGCCCCCAAGCTCGAGTCTCGCAGGCACCGCCTCATTTTGGGATTTTGCGGCTGCTGACAAGATCTTCTCCTACTGTTCCGCCTCGCTCAACTTGATGGCGTATCCACCTGGTCACCATCCGTGCGAACCATTCGTTACCGACGCTCGCGGGCCCAACCTCCGCACCTCGCCCCTCTCCGTCTCGGCCCGCTCTCGTTGATCGCCCGCTCCCTTCTCGCCGCCTAAATGTCCGAATCGGCCCTTTTTTGCTCTTGGTCCTGGACTGCGGCTTCTCTCTCCCTCTTTCTCTCGACGGATGTCAAACACAGATTCATATCAGCAGCAAGCATGGCCGCCACGCTTCGGGCACCTCCACCCCCGCTCTCGGCCACACCGCGACCAGTCGGCCCCTAGTGCTTCTCCACCCGACGACCCAGACCCGCATCTCGATCAACGTCCCTTCGACTGCGCAAGAGTGGATCGCCGCCGAGGTCGCACGGGATACGTTCCAGGACTGGCTGCATGCCGAGCAGAAGGACGGCCACCTTGTCGGGTTTGATGCCGTCGAGGCTGACGAGGACAACCCCGACGCCGCGGGCGACGATCGCGCCGAGAAGGAGCTCGTCCTGACCGCCTACTTCCTCCGACATGTTGCCTCGCTGCTCCCTTTCCCCGCCACCGCGACGTCTCCCGCAACCTCGACCGTGTTGACCGCCACCTTTTCCCACTTTGTCAGCACCTTCTTGGGGGCAACCGATGTGCACTCGCTCGGCGCCTCGTTGTCGGCCCCGATTCGCTCGCTCGTCGTCTCGTCCTACTTTGCCGCACGCACCAAGCTCGAGGTCAACGGGCAAGCCAAGAACCTGCCCAAGACCCGCGATGCCGCCTTGCTGCGTGGCGTCGACAGTGGGGATGCCGAGGTGTACGGTCTCTTCGGTGGCCAAGGAATGAACGAGGTCTACTTTGACGAGCTGCAGGTGAGTCCAGCTTGCGCGATCACCATGTTCTAGGTTTTGCTTTCCCCGCTGGTGCTAACTTATTTTTTCCACCGTTATACAGGATTTGTACGAGCTCTATGGCCCGCTTCTTACCCCGTTCCTCGCCCTCGCTTCGGACCACCTCTGCAAACTCGCTGCGGCCGAATCCTCCTCGCTCCTCTATGGCCACTCCCTCGAGGCCTTGGCATGGCTGCAAGAGCCATCGACCCGTCCTCCCGTGCCTTATCTCGCTTCGTGCGCCGTCTCTCTCCCCCTGATAGGCCTGACGCAGCTGTCGCAGTACGTCGTCTATGGTAAAGGCTTGAGCCTCGGCCCTCGCGAGCTCGGACGCAAGTTTAAGGGTGCGACCGGTCACTCGCAAGGTCTCGTTTCGGCTTGCATCGTCGCCGCCGAATACCCGCCCGCCAAGGCCGACGGTACCGACTGCTGGGCACCTTTCTACGAGCACGCTCTGCATGGTCTGACCGTCCTCTTCCAGATCGGTCTCCAAGGGTCCCTCACTTTCCCTCCTGTCGCGCTTCCGCCCACGTTGGTCGCCTCGTCGATCGAGAACGGCGAAGGCACGCCGACGCCGATGCTCGCTGTCAACGGCCTCGAGCTGTCCAAGCTTGAGAAGAAGATCAAGGAGGTCAACTCCTTCGTCGCCGGCCAGGGCCGACAAGAGACGCTCGCCGTCAGCCTCCACAACGGTCCCAGGACGTTTGTCGTCACCGGTGCTCCCAAGGATCTCGTCGGTCTCACCGATGGGCTCCGAAAGAGCCGAGCCCCTGTTGGAAAAGATCAGAGCAAGGTAGGTTTTCAACGTTCTTGATAGAGCAAGCTGAGCGGAGCTGCGGCTGACTCAACCCCCCCCCCCCCCCCGGTACTTTGTTCGTTTGACAGATCCCTCACTCGAAGCGATTGCCGGTGTTTTCCATGCGCTTCCTTCACATCGGTGTCCCGTACCACTCGCACCTCCTGAGTGGTGCGACCGAGCGTGCGATGGCAGCCATCGGGGAGGCCGAGTTCAAGCACTGGACGCCTTCCTCTCTGGCCCTGAGCGTCTTCAACACCGAGGATGGTTCGGATCTTCGCTCGAGTTCGGGCTCGTTCCTCGAGTCCCTCTTCACGCAGATCTTCACCTCCCCGGTATACTGGGGCACAAAGGCGATCAACTTCCCCTCGTCGGCGACCCATGCGATCGACTTTGGTACGGGTGGAGCTTCCGGGGTCGGCTACTTGTGCGTGCGCTGCTGGGAGGGTCGAGGAATCCGCACGATCATGCTCGGCAACCGCGGTTCCGGCAACAACTCGGGTCAAGAAGCCTGGGCCCAATCGTCGATCAAGCGCGACACCCGATGGACCGAGGCGCATAGCCCACGCTTGGTCAAGACCGCCGATGGCAAGCTCAACATTGACACCCCCTTCTCGCGCTTGTTGTCGAAGCCGCCTTTGATGGTCGCTGGTATGACGCCGTGCACCGTGCGAGCGGGCTTCGTCTCGGCCGTCATGAAGGCGGGCTACCACATCGAACTTGCGGGTGGTGGACACTACAACGAGAAGGCGCTTCGAGGCAAGGTCGCCGAGATCCAAAAGCTCGTCGACCAACCGGGCATGGGCATTACCCTCAACTCGCTCTACATCAACCAGCGTCAATGGTGAGTTCTTGTTCCCGACGTCACAGCTCACTCGGATCGGGTGGGTGACTGACACGACGTTGACTTCTTATGCTTCGCACAGGACCTTCCAACTCCCCCTGTGGCAAAAGATGCGACAAGAGGGTCTCCCGGTCGAAGGCTTGTGCGTCGCCGCCGGTATTCCCTCGACCGAGAAGGCCAAGGAGGTCATCGACGGCCTGCGCGAGTCGGGCATCAAGCACGTCTCGTTCAAGCCCGGATCCGTCGACGGTATCCGACAGGTCGTGGCCATCGCCGCCGCCAACCGCGACTACCCGATCATCCTGCAGTGGACCGGTGGTCGTGCGGGAGGTCATCACTCATGCGAAGACTTCCACGCCCCCGTGCTCGCTACGTACGCCTCGATCCGACAACAACCCAACATCTGCCTCGTCGCCGGATCCGGTTTCGGTGGTGCCGACGACACGTACCCTTACCTCAGCGGAGAGTGGAGCGAGAAGCTGTACGGCGTCGCGAGGATGCCGTTCGATGGTTTCCTGTTCGCGTCGAGGGTCATGGTCGCCAAGGAGGCGCACACGAGCGAGAGCGTCAAGCAGTTGATTGTCGATGCCCAGGGTGTCGACGACGACCAGTGGGAACAGTCGTACGACAAGCCCGTTGGTGGCATCATGACCGTCACGTCCGAGCTCGGCGAGCCGATCCACAAGGTTGCGACGCGCGGTGTCAAGCTGTGGGGCGAGTTCGACAAGACGGTGTTTGCCTTGCCCCGCGAGAAGCAAGTTGCTTGGCTGCAAGACCACAAGCAATACGTCATCGACCGACTCAACGCCGACTTCCAGAAGCCTTGGTTCCCTGCCAAGTCCGACGGCACGACCTGCGATCTCGACGACATGACCTACGCCGAAGTCAGCTCGCGCCTCGTGAGGTTGATGTACGTCGCGCACGAGAAGCGATGGATCGACATCAGTCTGCGCAACCTCATGGGCGACTGGATCCGTCGCGTTGAGGAGCGTCTGTCGAACGTCAACTCGGGATCACTCAAGGTCTCAGCGCTGCAATCGTACAACGAGCTGAACGACCCGCAAGCCTTCTTGACCAAGTTCAACCAGCAGTACCCCGCCGCGGGTGAGACTTTGTTGTCGTCGGCCGACGTTGCCTACTTCCTCGCGATTGCTCAACGACCCGGTCAGAAGCCCGTGCCCTTCATCCCCGTCTTGGACCAAACCTTCTCCGTGCTGTTCAAGAAGGACTCGCTGTGGCAAGCCGAGGACATTGAAGCCGTTTTTGACCAGGACCCTCAACGAGTGTGCATCCTCCAAGGTCCCGTCGCCGTCAAGTGGTGCACAACAACACAGCAGCCGATCGGCGAGATGCTCGGCGAGATCGAGTCGTCGCTGGCCCAGAAATTGCTTGACGAGTTCTACGGTGGCGACGAGTCCAAAGTCCCGACGATCGATTACCTTTCACCTCAACCGAGGGAAGTCGACTCGGCAGCGTTGCTTGCACAGAGCAACATCACCCACTCCGTCGAGGCGCTCGGCGACGGTGGTGAGAAGCACTCGTACTTCATCAACGGTACCTTGCCTTCAGAGGGCGATTGGCTCGCCCACCTCGGTGGTCCCAAGCTGTCGTGGCTGCAAGCTTTCTTGTCGAACGTTAGCATCACCTCGGGCGATGCATTGTTGGCGAACCCGGTCAAGCGTGTGCTCGCGCCGAGGCATGGTCAGCGAGTCGAGTTGTCGCTCGCTGCCGATGGGTCGCCGCTCAAACTCGACGTCTTTGGAGGACTGTAGAGCACCCCCTTTCCTGGATTGTTCCCCTTCGTTCGCATGTTTCTTACCACCTCTTACCTGGATTCTGTTACATAGACGAGCTCTCTCCCCTCTCCCCTTTTTGAGGGAGTATGGCGCTCCACTCAAAATTGGCCCTCGGTTCGTCTTCCTCGGAGGAGAAGTGTACTCTTTGTTGGGGCGTCCTTCACCACCTTTTCCCTTACGCATCGCTCTCTTCATTCTTCGTCTCTTGCGTTTTCTTTTCTGGCTCTTTTTTTCCTTTTGTGTTTTGGTTTTTGGGAACCTCCAGGACAAACAACTCAGGTGCCTTTGGGTTCGACGAGGAAGAGAGAGAGATAGAGCGCAGTCGGCTTCGTGGTGATTCGATTGAGACGGACTACCGGCTTCACAGGAAGATGTACAATCATGATGGGTTGACCATGCTCTGGAAGTCAAATTTCAGTCCAGGTGTGACTCGAAAACACTGCATTACCCCGCCTTGCTACATCGAGTCGCTCGCAAATCTAGGCGCTTTCGATCCGGCTCACTCGACGGAGGCTGCCCGCAACAGCGCGGCCTGCACGTTTGCCTCTCTCCCCCCACACGCCTGCACCGATCCCGCTCGCAAACCCCTTGGAGCGAGTTCGGATCTCACGATTCTTCCCACTCTTCAGCCTATAGAGAAGAGCTCTTCCTTTCGCATTCAATTCCCCTTTCAGGCTTTACTACAACACCCACGACGTGAGTCCGAGTGCTTGTGACGTGTTTCCGGCGGGGTGGAGGTGGGACTCGCAGCGATCAACTCGGGGCGCAGGTCTCGGAGTGGGTTGGGGCCCGTCGTCAGCTCGCGGACACGTTGCGGTATGGACGCCGTCATAGCAGGGATCACTGGGACTGGGTCATTTCCTTGGAGCTGTTGTTTCGTTCTTTGGCTTGTTTCGTTCACCATGAACCACTTGCCACGAGGTGCACATGCGCTGCATTGGCTGGGCCGCGGTTGCGAAAGTCTCCGGTTCGGTTGGGTTGGGTCTCTCTCCCTCGCACCCCAGGCACACCCCGGGTACCCGCGCCGCTCCAGCTCCGCATCCGCCCGCGCGCCCACACTGCAAGTTCCTCAACCCGACCTGCACCGAAGCCAAAGTCAAGCGCCGAATTATCCGGGCCCGACGGATGCGGGACTCGACACACACTGCCGCTTTGAAAAACTCCACACGAGCTAATGACTGACGATCAAAACATCATTATCTTTGTTCTTGTCGAACGCAGCGCCCAAGATGCCTTCCGTCAGCGACCTCCCCTTGGCGCTCTCGATCGACTTTAGCAAGGCCGACTCGGTCATCTCGCTCAAGTTGTTCGACCACGACCCGGTTCAGAAGAAGACGATCCCACTCGAGCTCAAGTTCAAGTATGACGTCTCGACCCCTTACGCCCCGATCCACGAGATCGTCGGCGATCGCAACCAGCGCATCAAGGAGGTCAGTTGTGCGGACGAAAACGCTGCTCAAGGTCTCGTGCCGGCTGACCTTTGCTTTGCATCACTGCCTTTGTCCCGTAACCGACAGCACTACTGGGACTTGTGGTCGCTCGATGCCTCGGCCACGCAAGGCATGTCACAGCTTTCCATCTCGGACGAGTTCCAGGGCGAGACCGTCACCATCAACGAGGATGACATCGAAGCCTTCTGCCGCGTCGTCGGCAACGAGGGCGAGGCCTACAAGCGCAGCCACAAGAAGGGCATGCAAGTCCCCATGGACTTCGCCATCAAGTTGGGATGGAAGGTACGTTCTACCGCACTGACCGGGCATCGGTGTATGAGGACGGCTTACTGACCGTTTCTTCCCCCTCACTGCTACAGTCCATCATGAAGCCGATCTTCCCTTCGTCGATCGATGGTGACTTGCTCAAGCTCGTCCACCTTTCCAACGGCTTCCGAGTCTTGCCCGGCGCCCCTGCGCTCGTCCCCGGCGACACCGTTACCTCAACCTCTCGCATCGAGTCCGTCACAAACTCGGATTCAGGCAAGACCGTCTCCGTCAAGGGTACCGTCTACCTTGTCTCGTCGGCGGCCAACAAGGACAAGGCTACGACCGAGGAGCGTGTGCCCGTCCTTGAGGTCACGAGTTCGTTCTTGTACCGCGGCACCTTCACAGACTACGCCCAGACGTTCTCGCGCATCGAGTCCCCCGTCTACAAGGTCTCGCTTCCCTCCTCCGAGTCGGTCGCTGTCCTCCAATCCAAGGAATGGTTCCAGTGGGAGAACGACGCCCAACCGCTCGAGAAGGATGCCAAGCTCGAGTTCCGTGTGGAGTCGCGCTACGTCTACGCCGACAAGTCGTCCTACTCGAGCGTCCACGTTCAAGGTGGCGCTTACATCACGCGCCTCGAGCACGGCAAGACCTCATTCAAGGTCGCCACGGTCGAGTATTCGTCCGAGGGCGAAGGCGTGACCAAAGGTGACCCCGTGCTCGATTATCTCAAGCGCCACGGTTCGGCCCAGGAGCAGCCCATCCTCTTCGAGAACGGTGGCTATTCGCTCACAACCGAGAGCGGCTCGCAGTTCTTCACGCCCACGTCGAATGCCGACTACTCATTCACCTCCGGCGACACGAACCCGATCCACACGAACCCTTACTTTGCCGCTCTCGCGTCGTTGCCCGGCACGATCACCCATGGTATGCACTCGTCGGCTCGCACGCGTCGCTTCGTGGAGCAGATCGCGGCCGAGAACATTAACTCGCGCGTCAAGAAGTACACCGTCGGATTCACGGCCATGTGCTTGCCCGACCGCCTCATGAAGGTGGGCCTCAAGCACATCGGCATGACCGCCCAAGGCGACAAGTTGATCAAGGTTGAGACCGTCGACGTCGAGTCCTCAACCGTCGTCCTCACCGGTACCGCCGAGATCGCGCAAGCCCCTACGGCCTACGTCTTCACCGGTCAAGGTTCGCAAGAGCCCGGTATGGGTATGGAGCTGTACGCCACCTCGGCCGTCGCCAAGGCTGTCTGGGACCAAGCCGATGCACACTTAGGCGAGGTTTACGGCTTCTCGATCCTCGAAATCGTTCGCACCAACCCCAAGGAAAAAACAGTGCACTTTGGTGGTCTCAAGGGCCAAGCGACGCGGCAAAAGTACATGGAGATGACGTACACGACGACCGACGCTGAGGGCAATGTCAAGACATTGCCTCTCTTCGGCGACATCGACTTGCGCACGTCTCGGTACACCTTCTCGTCACCGACCGGTCTCCTCTACGCGACGCAGTTTGCCCAGATTGCTCTCGTCGTGACCGAAAAGGCTGCGTTCGAGGACATGCGCGCTCGCGGTCTGGTCCAGATCGACTGCGTTTTCGCTGGTCACTCGCTCGGTGAATACTCGGCCCTCGCTTCGATCGCGGACATCCTCCCCGTTTCGGCGCTTGTCGATGTCGTTTTCTATCGCGGTATCACGATGCAGCGTGCTGTCGAGCGTGACGAGCAGAACCGCTCGTCGTACGGCATGTGCGCAGTCAACCCTTCGAGGATCGGCAAGTCGTTCGGTGACGCCGCTTTGCGTGAGGTCGTCGACACTATCTCGCGCCGCGGTAGCATCCTCATCGAGGTCGTCAACTACAACGTCGAAGGCCAGCAATACGTGGTCGCTGGTCACCTCGTCGCCCTGCAGGCGCTGACGAACGTGCTCAACTTCCTCAAGGTGCAAAGGATCGATCTGGCCAAGTTGACCGAGATGATGTCGATCGACGAGGTCAAGGAGAAGCTCGGCGACATCGTTGACGAGTGCGTCAAGTCGGCTCGTGAGTTGCAGGCCAAGAGCGGTTTCCTCGTCCTCGAGCGCGGTTTCGCCACCATCCCGCTCCCCGGTATCGATGTGCCGTTCCACTCGCGCTACCTCTGGGCCGGTGTGATGCCGTTCCGCACCTACCTGTCCAAGAAGGTCAACCTCGCGCACTTCAACGCCGACCTGCTCGTCGGTCGCTACATCCCCAACTTGACGGCCGAGCCTTACGCCGTCACGCGCGCCTACGCCGAAAAGATCCACACCCAGACGTCGTCGCCCCGCCTCAGCAAGGTGCTCAAGAATTGGGACGAGGAGCGCTGGGGCGAGCCGGCGAACAAGAACAAGTTGGGCTATACCATCTTGATCGAGCTGCTCGCTTACCAGTTCGCCAGTCCTGTGCGCTGGATCGAGACACAGGACATCCTCTACAAGGACTTCAAGTTCGAGCGCCTCATCGAGCTCGGTCCTTCGCCGACTTTGACCGGTATGGCCACCAGGACCCAAAAGTGAGTTTTCTCCAGGGCCCATCTTGCGCTAAGCAGATTGTAGTGACTAATAAACCGTTGTTAACGGGATCTCACAGGCTCAAGTACGAGTCCCATGACTCTGCCCTTGGTATCAAGCGCGACATTTACTGCATCGCCAAGCACCAGAAGGAGATCTACTACCAGTTCGAGGAGGAGGTTGCCGAAGTCCCTGCCGAAGCGCCCGCTGCTGCTCCCGCCGCCGCTGCCACCGCCGCCGCCGCCGCCGCCGCCGCCCCGGCCCCTGTCGCCCCCGCCGCAGCGGCTGGCCCTGCCGCTTCTGTTCCTGATGAACCGCTCCAGGCCGTCGACGTCTTGCGCGTCATCATCGCTCAGAAGCTCAAGAAGCCCGTTTTGGAGGTCCCTCTCGGCAAGAGCATCAAGGACCTCGTCGGTGGCAAGTCGACGCTCCAGAACGAGATTCTCGGTGATCTCCAGGGCGAGTTCGCCTCTGCTCCCGAGAAGGGTGAAGAGATGCCGCTATCGGAGCTCGGCGCCGCCCTTGCCCAAGGTCACTCTGGTTCCCCCGGCAAGTACACCTCCGGTCTCATCTCTCGCATGATCGGCTCCAAGATGCCCGGTGGCTTCGGTTTGTCCGGCGCCAAGGCTTACCTCGGCAAGCAATGGGGTCTCGGCTCGGGCCGCACCGACGGTGTCTTGCTCATTGCGCTCACGCAAGAGCCCCCCAAGCGTCTCGGTTCGGAAGCCGATGCGAAGGCCTTCCTCGATGCCGCTGCGCAAACCTACGCCTCGAATGCCGGCATCACGCTGTCGTCCGGCGGCGCAGGGGGTGGTGGAGGAGCCGGTGCCGGTGCTGGCATGATGATCGATTCCGAGCAGCTCGACAAGATGCAAGCGAAGCAGAACGACTTTGTTTCGCAGCAGGTCGAGGTCTTGTTGCGCTACCTCGGCCACGACTCGAGGACAGGTCACCGCCTCGCGGATCAACAAAAGGCCGAAGCCCAAGGGTTACAGGACAAGCTCGACGCGATCGCTCGCGAGCATGGCGACGACTACATCAACGGTATCCAGGGCGTGTTTGAACCGCTCAAGGCCCGTCACTTCAATTCGAGTTGGAACTGGGTTCGTCAAGATGCGCTCACGATGTGGATGGACATCCTCTTTGGCCGTCTCACGACCGTCGACCGAGACATCACCGCGAGGTGCATCGTCATCATGAACCGTGCCGATCCTTCTCTCGTAAGTGGATCCAGATTGCACGGTAATGATTCCCGCAGTGGCACTGACGTCTTTGCTCGTGCGTGACATCAATCAGATCAAGTACATGCAGTACACGATTGACAACACCCCCGTTCACCTCGGCGAGAACTTTGTGCTCGCCAAGCAGTTCGGCCAGCAGCTCCTCGACAACTGCAAGGAGATGATCGGCCAGGCGCCCCTGTACCGCGACGTCACATTCCCGACCATGCCCAAGACGACGATCTCGGCCAAGGGTGACATCCTCACCGAGGAAGTCAACCGACCCGGTGTGTCGCGTCTCGAAAAGTACGTCGCCGAGATGGCCGCAGGCAGCAAGATCACGGTTCCCAGTGTCAACGTGAGTGTTCCATTCGAGAATGAGTTTTGACCGTTTGTGCTAAACTCACACGTATCCGGTCCTTGCTGTCGGAACAGCTCGACAAGGTTCAAGATCACATTGAAAAGATCTACCGCTTGATCAAATCGCAGCCGCAAATCTCCAAGGCGCACATGCAGTCGATCCGCTCGCTCTACGGCGAGGTCGTGCGTGGCCTCGGCAAGGAAGGTGCCGCGCCCGCTGCCAAGGGTACGACCAAGACCCCTGCTCGCACCCGTCGCTCGTCGTCGGCGTTCCTCCGCCCCTCAGGCTTGACCGAAGCGACCTTCCTCGCCGAGGACAAGATGCCTCTGTTGCACCTCAAGCGCAAGGTTGGCACGAACTGGCAATACTCGTCCAAGCTCACGTCCTTGTACCTCGACATCCTCCGGGAGATTGCCACCAGCGGTGTTACGTTCGAGCACAAGAACGCACTCATGACCGGTGTCGGCAAAGGATCGATCGGTGTCGAGATCGTCAAGGGTTTGCTCGCTGGTGGTGCCAAGGTCGTCGTCACGACGTCGAGGTACTCGCGTGCCACGGTCGAGTACTACCAGGGCATCTACCAAGAGTGCGGATCCAAGGGCTCGTCGCTCACGGTCGTTCCCTTCAACCAAGGCTCCAAGCATGACGTCGAGGCGCTCGTCGACTTCATCTACAACAAGGAAAAGGGTCTCGGCATGGATCTCGACTACATCCTCCCTTTCGCGGCTTTGCCCGAGAACGGTCGCGAGATCGATGGTCTCGATGATCGCTCCGAGCTCGCTCACCGCATCATGTTGACCAACCTCTTGCGCCTCCTCGGTGCCGTCAAGTCTAAGAAGGCGGCTCTGCAGCTCACGACGCGCCCGACCGAGGTCGTCTTGCCACTGTCGCCCAACCACGGTCTGTTCGGCAATGACGGTCTCTACTCCGAGTCCAAGATCTCGCTCGAGACCCTCTTCAATCGTTGGTCGTCCGAGTCGTGGGGCGAGTACCTGTGCATCGCCGGTGCCGTCATCGGCTGGACGCGTGGTACAGGTCTCATGAACGCGACCAACTCGATCGCCGAAGGCATCGAGGCGCAAGGTGTTCGCACCTTCTCGGCCAAGGAGATGGCGTTCAACATCCTCGGTCTCATGCACCCCCTCGTCTTCGACGTCGCTCAGATCGAACCCGTCTGGGCCGACCTCAACGGTGGCATGGACAAGTTGCCCGACCTCGCCGCGCTCACGACCGAGATTCGCACGAACCTCAACCTGACCGCGTCGATGCGCAAGGCGATCGCTGTCGACAACTCGCTCGACTTCAAGATCACGCGCGGTAGCGACGCCGGGCAGATCCATCACCAAGTCAAAGTCTTGCCTCGAGCCAACTTCTCGCTGCCCTTCCCCGAGCTCAAGCCCATCGACGCCGCGTCAGAGTTGGCCAAGTTGCGCGGTTTGATTGATCTCGAGAAGGTCGTCGTCGTGACCGGTTTCGCCGAAGTCGGTCCTTTCGGCTCTTCCCGTACGCGTTGGGAGATGGAGGCCCACGGCAGCCTCTCGATCCAGGGCACGCTCGAGCTCGCGTACATCACGGGCTTAATCAAGCACTTTGACGGCCGTCTCAAAGATGGCTCACTCTACGTCGGATGGGTCGATGCCAAGACCTCGGAGCCGCTCGACGACAAGGACGTCAAGGCCGCTTACGAGAAGCATATCCTCGCCCACACCGGTATCCGTCTTATCGAGCCCGAGCTCTTCAACGGCTACAACCCGAACAAAAAGGGTCTGACCCAGGAGATCGAGCTGCAACACGACCTTGAGCCGATCGAGGCCTCGGACGAGGACGCGAGCCGCTTCAAGCTCGAGCACGGCGACAATGTCGACGTCTACACCGATGACGGCTCCAAGTTCTTTGTCAAGTTCAAGAAGGGCGCCAAGATTGTTATCCCCAAGGCCGTCGCGTTCGATCGTCTCGTCGCCGGTCAGATCCCCACGGGGTGGTCGCACAAGGCCTTTGGTATTCCTGACGACATTGCAGCGCAAGTCGATCGCACCTCGCTCTGGGCGCTCGTTGCCGTTTCCGAGGCGTTGATGATGGCCGGTATCACGGACCCTTACGAGATGTACAAGTATGTGCACCCCTCCGAGGTCGGATCGTCGCTCGGTTCAGGCATGGGTGGTATGGTCTCGCTCTCCAAGATGTTCCGAGACCGTCGCCAGGAGAAGGACGTGCAGAAGGATATCTTGCAAGAAACGTACGTAATCTGTTTTCTGAATGCTGCGACATGTTGAGTTTCACACGCTGACCAGCTATACATTCTTGCATTCACAGCTTCATCAACACTGTCGCTGGATGGGTCAACTTGCTCTTACTCTCGTCCTCGGGACCTATCAAGATCCCCGTCGGAGCTTGCGCCACTGCTCTGCAGTCCGTCGAGATTGCCATCGACACGATCTTGACCGGCAAAGCGAAGGTCATGATCGCCGGTGGTTTCGACGACTTCTCCGAGGAAGGCTCGTTCGAGTTCGCCAACATGAAAGCGACGTCCAACACCATGACCGAGTTCGCTGCCGGCCGTGAGCCGACCGAGATGTCGCGTCCCACGACGAGCACTCGATCTGGTTTCAGTAAGTCCTCCCGTCTGTCTGAGCGTGGTGTGTTTGTGCTGACCATTCATTACGCCTCCCCCACCAACAGTGGAATCGCAAGGTTGCGGTACGCAAGTCCTTATGTCGGCCAAGACCGCCATCGAGATGGGTGCCACCATCTACAGCATCGTCGCGTTCACATCCACTGCGACCGACAAGGCCGGCCGATCGATCCCTGCACCCGGTCTCGGTGTCATGGGAACCGCTCGCCAGGTTCACTCCAAGTACCCCTCGCACATCCTCGACATCGCTTACCGCAAGCGTCAGCTCGAGTTCCGTCGCAGGCAGATCTCTCAGTGGCTCGAGAACGAGACCGAGCTGCTCAAGATGGACTTTGAGGGCAAGGCTCAGGATGACGAATACCTCGCTTCGCGCCTCGCCTCGATCGAGAGCGAAGCCAAGCGTCAAGAGTCCGAGGCCCTTTCGACCTTTGGTATGCTTGCCGGTAGCGACCCGACCATTTCGCCGTTGCGTCGTGCCTTGGCCGTGTGGGGTCTCACGATCGACGACGTCGGAGTCGCTTCGTTCCACGGTACTTCGACCGCCGCCAACGACAAGAACGAATCGAACGCCTATAACGAGCAGTTCCGCCATCTCGGCCGTGCCGAGGGCAACGCTTGCCCCGTCATCGCGCAAAAGTGGCTCACCGGCGTAAGTTCAGACCAAACCTTGTGGGGCCCCCAAGGAACAGCTACTTACTGTGACTCTCATTCCGATTCACAACACAGCACCCCAAGGGTGGTGCCGCTGCCTGGATGATGAACGGCGTCACGCAGGCGATCCAGACGGGTCTCATCCCTGGCAACCGCAACGCCGACAACATCGCCGAGGAGATGCGCAAGTTCGAGTACCTGCTCTACCCGTCCAAGTCAATCCAGACGATGGGCATCAAAGCCGGTCTGCTGACCTCGTTCGGTTTCGGACAAGTCGGCGGTCAAGCTCTGTTGATCCACCCCGCGTACTTACTCGGCTCGGTCGAGCTCGCCATGTTCGATGCCTACGTCAAGTCCAACAACGTGCGCCGCCAAGCCGCGTACCGCAAGTTCAACGAGTTCTTCACCAAGGGCAACATGGTCCAGATCAAGGCGCACTCGCCCTTCTCGGCCGAGCTCGAGCAACCCGTCTTGCTCAACCCTCTCGCACGTACGACGCCCGACGGCCATGGCTCGTTCGAGTTCCCCAAGACGTTGCAGACCGAGGTTGCGTCGAACCCGGCTGCGAACAACGCCGCGATCGCGAGCAAGCTCGTTGCCGCCGCGACGAGCAGCGTCCACGGTGTCGGAACGGACGTCGAGTTGATCTCGGCGATCAACATCGACAACGATGACTTCCTCAAGCGCAACTTCACCCAAGCCGAGATCAACTACTGCTCGTCTGCGGCCGATCCTCGCGCAAGCTACGCCGGTCGCTGGACTGCCAAGGAGGCGACGTTCAAGTCGATGAAGGTCGAGTCCAAGGGTGCGGGAGCGTCCTTGATCGACATTGAGGTTGTGTCGTCGTTGACGGGTCCTTTGATCGCCCTGCACGGCGAGGCGGCTCGTATTGCTAAGGAGAAGGGCATCACCAAGTTTGAACTGTCGCTTTCGCACTCGCAGGACGTCGCGATCAGCGTCGTCATTGCTTCGACTTAGGTTTTTAGGGAGTGTATAGCACTCGGATAGGGTTGGAGGAATTTTGAATTAGCGTGATTGAAATCGGAACCCTAATGGCCGTGTTTCTTCTCCGGGTTACTTACCTGGGGACAAGAGAATTGGTGCCTGTCTGAATTGACCTCGGCAATTGACCTCGGCAATGAAGGCGAGATCGGACGAGGCCATTAGTCAAAGGCTGAGCACACAGACTCGGGTCTGACAGTTTCGGGTGGGAATTTTTTGCTACTTGATGGCGAACAAGATCGCCTTGGTGTCTGGCGCTTGCACTCGGACTGCTTGTGAAACCAATTCCTCAGGAGTTCGGGCACCACGCCAATCGATGGCACTCGACAGACGAACGAACCGCTTACCCCACACTGTCACCGCGCGCGCTCCCTCCTGTCTCTGTCCACACGTGTGCGATCGGTCGCACCGGCGTTCTGACTCTTGAACCTCTCCACCATCCAGGTCGACGTGGCTGTGGCCATCTTTCCAGTCCTTTTCCACAAATCGCTGTCAACATGCCCAGACAACCTGCCGTGCCGTTCGTGCAGGTGGTTGCGGGCGACGTCGAGCGCTCCACTCCGGCGTCGCCAACTCGACCCCAGCCGTCGCACTCGCACTCGGCCTCGACCTCGAACGCAGTGACAGCAGCAAGCAGCAGCAGCAGCAGCAGCAGCAGCATCCCCACCAACACCAGCAACACACTCTCGCCTGCAGACGCCGCCCGACCCTCCCTCGCCTCGCAGCCGTCGCGCCGCTCGTTCCTTGGCAAGCTCAACCTCAGGCCCGCGAGCAAGCTCAAAAAGGCGATCCCGGCACCTCGCATCCCTTTCCGTGGTGCAGCACGTCGTCGTAATGAGCTCTATGAGCCTCTCGATCATACGCCGTTGGGATTGCTTGTCGTCAGAGTCCTCGCGGCGAGGGACATTGTCGCCAAGGACAGGAATGGCTTGTCAGACCCGTACCCGAGCTTGAGATACATGAACACGCGGGCACGTCGATCTGGCCAAGCGAACTCGGAGATCCAGTACGATACTTGTCCTGACAGAGTCCTTTCATGCGTGCATCTTATCTCGTACAGGCCACCGGTCCGACCGTGCACAAGTCGCTGAACCCGATCTGGGACAAAGGAGGCGATCGAGTCAACATCGAAGGCATCGGCGGCGAAGCCAAGCTCGAGACCGTCCTCTACGAATGCAAAGCCCTGGCCCGTGAACGCGTCGAGATCGTGCTGTGGGATCGCGACCGCGTCGGGCGAGAGTACCTCGGCGAAGTCAACCTCGGCATCGAAGATTGGTGGGGCTCGCCGCAGGACTGGGTCGGCGGTCGACCCCCCGTCGCAATCGAGGATGAGAACAACAAGGTGCGTGGATCGTCTCATATAAGCGTGGATCGAATATTTCGATCTGAAATCTTGGGGTGCACCATACTATCAGCCGGTCTGGCATCCACTGCGCTCCAGTCGCTCTCGTTCACACGTCTCGGGCTCTGTGCTGATCCAAGTCGGCTTCATGCCGGCTCCATCATCCTCCCAAGTCGCCAATGCCCTTCAAATGGCCACGACATCGACTGCTGCCTCGAACCTGTCTCAAAAACTGAATTCGGTGGAGCGAAAGCGAATCCTGGACGTGTTGCAGCGCTGCAAGGAGGATCGCGATGCTGCGAGCACGGCCGATCGGCTGCTCCTTGCCTCGCCAACGGAGGGTGTCGGAACGCAGATGATCGGGGATTCGGCTCCTCTGGGTATGGTCCCAGCGAATTTACACCACCTCTTTGGTCCTACCGAGGGTGGTGATGGCGACCATGGTGCCCTTTCCGACACCGACACTGCTTCCACAATGACCGATGCGACCGAAGGAACCGACTTCACAGACGCCGAATACGAGGATGTCGACGCGGGAGTCGGCGATTCTTCCGGGGACGACGACCAACCAGTATTTACTGCGATCGAGGCCCCGATGGACTACTTTGGCGTGGGCGCCACGGCTGGTGCACCTCTCACTAAGGTGCGGTCGCCCGAGTCAACGCTCGCCGCCGCCCCCGAGAGCCTTTCTAGCGTTGGCACGGACGAGAGGAACGGAGCCTCGACGTCGTCTTCGAGCAAACTCGGCACGACGACGCCCCCCTTATCGTCCGTTGGTGCATCGGCCCCCCCATCCCGACCGTCAAGCAGGCGTGGCTTGAGCTTGCCCGGCTTCATGAAGCGAATTGATTCAGCGATCTCGCATCGAGTCCATCCCGACGGCCACGACTCGTCGACTGGGGGTCACGGGGCCAGCGATGTGACGACCGATGCTGTCGATTCTACGAGCGAGGCTGTGGTGGAAAAGCGCAAGCGTTTCGCTCGTCGCAAAGACTCGATCGCATCTTCGGGCACCAGCACGCCTGCACTCGTCGTTGCCGCCGTGGACGGGCAAGCCGCAGGGGGTAGTACCCCTGGGGCGGTCGGGGACAGCAAAACTCGGCGGGTACGACGTCTTCGCCGCCGCCGCCGACACGATACCACCGAGGCGGACCAAGTTCAAGGAGCAGAGTTGATGAAAAAGACTTCAGCGCTCGGTCGACGACGAACAAGGCGCGACTACACCTACGAAGAGAACGATGACATTTTTGGTCTCGTCCAGGTCGAGGTCCAGGGCGCCAAGAATCTGCCGCGCTACAAGAATTTGATCAAGTCAAGTTTCGACATGGATCCTTTCGTGGTTTGTTCGTTCGGTCGCAAGGTGTTCCGCACGCGCGTCATCCGTCACTCGCTCAACCCCGTGTGGGACGAAAGACTCGCTTTCAACGTGCGCCAAACGGAGGTGCACTGGACCATCGCCTTCAGCATCTATGACTGGGACAAGATGAGCTCGAACGACCACGTTGGTGATGTTACTGTGCCCCTCGAGAACTTGTTGGGCTCTACGATCCAGCCTGACGAAGACGGCCTGTTCCCTGCTCGGTCCGACGGAAGGTTGGCCAACGATGACTTCCGCGAGCACACGCTCAAGATCGAGATCTCGAAAGACCAGGGCGAGCGGGACTCCAATACCGGTCACCCGACACTGCAGATCCGAGCCAAGTTCACGCCGTACGCCGCGCTGCGTCAACAATTCTGGAGGCTGTACCTCAAGAACTTTGACTCGAACGATTCGAGCGCTTACTCTCACCTCGAGATCACCTCGATGCTGGACTCGCTCGGATCAACTTTGACCAAGGACACAATCGCGTCCTTTTTCACCCGGTTCGATGTCGATCTTGATGGGGAGTTGTCGACGGATCAAGTGGTGCTTTGCTTGGAACAAGAGATGACTCGCCCTAAGGAGGAACGCAGGACGGTCGACGAGGGTGCTGACTCGACCCCAGGCACGCCTGGTTTGAGCCACGGATCATACAGTGCCAACCAACAGGCTGAGATATCGTTAGCGTCGACCAATGCTCCTGCATTCCAGTCGAGTGACCCATCGTCGGACATGCGGCCTGTGACGCCTGGAACCGAGACTGTCACGAATAAGGAGCTTGGCACCACCGTCAAAGCACCCCAAGGCCGAGAAGGCCGAACAGCTGTTTCACGTCAAACCTCGATGGCATCATCCGAGAGCTCGAGCCCTGCACCAGGAGCTTCGACTCCGATGCTGCGAAGCAACGACTACGCGACCACGAAGGACCGAGCCGTCGAGAGGGTCATCAATGTCCGTCAATGCCCCTTGTGCCATGCGCCTCGGATGAACTCAAAGGCCGAACTCGACATCATTACACATTTGGGAATCTGCTCCTCGACCGACCCTCGGTCCGTCAACCGCATTGTCGTGGCAGAATACGTGACGGCCCATCAAGCGCAACGCAAGTGGCTGTCCAAAGCGATTGCAAGGGCGACCCGAGGGGCTTACAAGATCGGCGCGGACTCGGCGAATATCATCGTGGTGGATCGTCAGACGGGAAACCTTATCGAGGAGAAGATTGCTATCTACGTAAGTGCGAGGGTAGTTGGCTCGGTTTCCTCAATCCACGGCGACTAAACATGCAAATGCCCTTTCCTAGGTGCGACTTGGGATGAGGTTGGCTTACCGTGGTCTAGGTGCCGGCGGTGGCATGGAAGGGGCCAGAAGTGAGTCGAGAAAGCTCATCAGTGCCACCAGTATCAGAGGTTGGTGACTAACCCTAAGGTATGCCTTTGGTCCCAGTCGCCCGCCTACTCGACTCCATGTCCAAGAAGCAGGGCATCAAGTACGACTCTCCAGCCTCTGTCCGAGACATCCCCCCTTTCATCGAGTTCCACAATCTCAACCTCGACGAGGTACGAGAACCCTTGTCGTCGTTCAAGACCTTCAACGAGTTCTTCTATCGCAAACTCAAGTCCGAGGCGCGCCCCGTCGCAGACCCGGACGACCCAACCACCCTTGTGTCTCCGGCCGATGTGCGTTGTCATTACCTCCTCAGCTTTGCTAACCAAAGTCACATAAGCTAAAGGAGCATCTTCCTGCACAGTGCCGAGCCATGTTCTTCCCTACAGTCAAAGCCGCCACCAAGATCTGGATCAAAGGGCGCGAGTTTTCGGTCGCCCGCTTGCTGGGCGAACAACTTCAGCACAAGGCGCACGACTTTGAGAATGCCAGCTTGGCCATCTTTCGACTCGCGCCCCAGGATTATCATCGATATCATTCGTAAGTCGGATGGCGAAACCTGAGATGTGATCTTGAGCGATTGACTGATCTCTGGGCGTGCACCAACTCACAGCCCCGTGGACGGAGTCATGGGACCTCAACACCTCGTTCCGGGTAAACTCTTCACCGTGAACCCTATGGCTATTCGTTCGGCGATCGATGTCTATGGCGAGAACAAACGCCTTGTCGGTACGGTCTTGTCGCGTAAGCTCAATAATCTGCTCGGTGGTATGGCATCGCCAGCGTCAAAGAAGCTGATTTCGATGGCGATGCACGTGCAGCGGTCTTCGGCGAGGTGGTGATGGTGTGGATTGGAGCCATGCTCGTCGGTTCGGTGAGTTCCGGGGATGCACACTCCTGGAAAACGCATGACACTAGTCCTAATTCGAACTGCTTGGATGCCGAACAGATTGCGATGACCGCCATGGAAGGTCAGGAGGTGAAGCGAGGTGACGAGACGGGATAGTAAGCTGCACCTCGAGCATCTGGAGACTTCGCGTATAGGAGAAACGAGGGGGACTGACGAGAAGACTCGGCGTTCTCTACAGCTTTGCCTTTGGTGGCAGCACGATCGTGTGCATCTTCAACAATGTGCAGTTCGATGACGATCTTGTGTCCAACTCGAACAACTCGGTGAGGCTCTTCCGATCCTACACGGCGAAAGGACCGGAGACTGAACCTTCGTTACTATTTCTCGCTCATAGATCGAGACACTCGTCCGTATGGGTAGTCGTATCGGCAAGAAGGTCTAAACGCACTAGTATATTCTCACGCTTGCGCATTCCTTCGTTTCGTTTCATTCACCCATTTTCATAACGAATAACATATCCCATTTGTCTTCCACTGGTTGGGCAGAAGCTTTGAAAATGAATAGATTTCTCTGCTCTTCCAACATGTGTGTCATGCCATCATAGTCAATGAATTGTACAGAGAAGCGACTAGTATACACTGCGAAGAATGGCATGGCACGTCCACAACGTTCAAGCGAAGCACCCTTCTCACTACTTCTTGGCTCGGGGCTTGACTTCATCGTCCTTTTTTGAGACGAGACGAAAAAGGATCAGCATCGGTCGATATTAAACTCATGATTCGTAATGTGTTTTACCTGAACTCACTTTACAAGGATGCAAAAAAACCTTGTTGATGAAATCGGGTCGGTTCCCCGCATGCCCTTGGGACCAATCGTTCGCGACGGCGTAGGCGAAGATGCTGCCCGTCGAATTGAAGTCGGTCGCGACGATGGGGCCGGCTTTGGAATCGAAAGCTGTCAAACAAAACATAGCGTCAGAGGAGGGGGGAGGGTTCCAAGAACAGGAACCTCGCTTCCAGAGCACACGGGGTACTCACACTTGAGACGTGTCTTTGCGTTGTAATCCCACGAATGCCACGTGCCGTCCGATCCTGCGGTGGTGAACGTGCCCAAGGGGTGGAAGGAGATGGCGTTGACGGCGTAGACGGTTTGTGATTTCGAGGGTGCGGGGTTGTCTTTGCGGTGGCACTGTTGTGGGTAAGGGTATCAGATATCTGAATATTAGGGGAGTTGGATGGAGGGATGACATACCTTGAAGGTGAAGTTGGCGGACTGCATCTTCTCGTCGAGGTGTCTTTTTTGGGGGCAAGTGGGATTTCTTGGGTCAGCTCGATGTGTGCAGCATAGATCAGTACAGTAAGAAGAGCTCACTGGATGGCCACACGTCCTTCTATTGTTCCGATGGCATATCCGGACGCATCAGGGAAGCACGAGACCTGTTGCATCGAGGAGGTTCACATGTCAGTGTGAGGCGATAACCAACGACGAGGCAAAGTTCCTGGAACGGACTGCTCGGGTTTGCCATCGCAGCGGCGAGTCGAGCGTCTTGAAGACGGTGGTGGGGCTTTGCAGGTTGATGATTTGGATCTTGCGTTCGGCCGTTCCGACGACCATCAGGTTGCCTCGCACGTCCATAGCTGGGTGCACGAGGTGGGGAGGGGCGTCAGCGGAGAATAAGTTGGTGCACGATGAGTGCAGAGTAACGGTAAGGCTTACTGTAGCACCTCTCGGCAAGTTGTACCGTTCCAATTGGGTTGGGTGTCCTTAGATCCCAGTACTTGATCGTACGATCCCATGATCCAGTAGCTGTAGCACAGCGATCCCACCCGAACTCGATCAGCTCAGCCCTCGCGCCGTCACATCCCCAGAAATCGGCACAACTCCTGATGCACGCACCCAACAGTCCATTGCCCTGATCGATCCACTTGACGGACCGTATAGGTTGTTCATGCTGCGCAACCTGCGTCGCCTGTCCCGTATTGACATCAAACAACTTGGCCTTGTTATCACCTCCACCACTCAACACCTTGGTCCCATCCTTGCTCCAAGCGACCGACAACACGGGTGCATCATGATTGAACTCGGCCTTTCCTTGTGCTTGGCCTTGGGCATCGACTTCGTAGAGACGCACGTGGGAGGACCATGATGCGACGGCGAGGATATTGGCGACGGGGCACCAGGCTAGCGAAGAGGTCGAATCGGGAGGGAGGTTGCCGACTTCGACATCCTTGGGTTCGGTGTTGAGGAGGGATGGGCGAGATACGGACGAGTTGGATCCGAAGAAGGCCATCGTGCGTGGCGCCTTCTTTCCGGAGTGCGCGGTCCAGGAGGGGAGAGTTGGGCACGAAGAGTCAAACGTCACTTTCTTGGATCCGTGATCGCGCCAGCGAATGGCCGCGCTCACGTGACCATGGTCCGCCCGAATTGCGGCACTTAATTGCCCCGTCGGCGACGACAGGTCAGGATGATACATTCTCGGCGGACGAGTCATCCTAATCGTTTCTCCTTGTCTTGAACCTAGCGTACACGTGGGATACGACGCCGGGCTACACTCGAGAGTCGAGACACTCGTCGGAGCGCATAAAGGTCGCCGGGCAAAGGGGCCCCTGACGACCTGAGTCGCCGAGTAAGCGCGAGCAGATCAATTCAGGAGACCCGCGAGATGTTTGATTTACTCAAAAGATTGCCGACTGACGAGACTGGCGGGGTTTCACCCGATGATATTTTCCGCTGTCCAAATAAAAGGGTGCGTATCAATCGCATCCAGAGCGGTCTGCGAAGGGCCACCGCTGCAAAGAGAGGAGACCTTGTCTTAGGCCAGGCCCACCAAAGCGGCCCCCCAACACCCCTCGCAAGATCTCGAGGTCAGTCACGCCATCGACGACGACTAGGCCTCGGCTCGGATGCGCTTCAGGTCTCGGGTACATCACGTTGTTCTCCCGATTGTGAGGTCCTCCTAAGACCTGAAAGAATTGTGAATTTTTAATGAGAGAAGAGTCGCGCAAACACTTTAATAAGAAAAGCTAACTGTAACTGCATACGCCTTGTATCTTCGGGGTCCCCGACACTCGATCCTAACGAACCACAATATCTCGGTCGCATTATGGGCGCATCATCAAGTACCATAGGTAAACGCCCCTGAATCTCTCGGAAACCCGGGAAGGGCTTGTTCGGCCTGATCTGGAAATGCGGCCCGCCTTGGAATTTAGGATGGTAAATGCGGTGCAGGAGCGACTCAGGAGCTCACGCCAGGTTCGGGGAGCATAAGTGGCCCCCGAGCGAGGACCGGGAGCCAGAGCGCGTCCGCGCGGCGCGCGCGCGAAGTGGAATCGCGCATGTGGGCTGCCCCACTTGTTTGGGGAAACGGCGAGACGAGCTGCCTGCCGGGGCAAAGCTCAGCTTGTGCTCTCTCCCTGCAGGCTGCAGCAGCTGTCACTTCTCCGTGTCGACGGGCATCGGTTTGATCGAAACCTGCCATCGGCTGGACCCAGAGCTGACCATCGACCTTCAACAGCTGGCGCAACTTCAGCTGGGTCGTTTCATCCAAAGATCTAGGAATCCACTGCTCTTGCTCGCAAGACGTCATGGCGGATACCAAGCGCGGATCGGCGAGAGACCAGGGTGCGAAGCGACGTAGGATCACCAGGGCGTGCGATCAGTGCCATGCCCGAAGCATCAAGGCGAGTTCTTCTGTTTGTTGTCATTGTTCGTCGTCCGCAGGGCTGGCTACCCAGGCGGCTGCTTGATCCTCCTCTGTCGCAAGTCGTGCGCCGCCCACCGCCGCGCCCGAGCTTTCGGCGGTCTTAAGAGACAATTTTATTCATGTGGAAGCCCCGATTTCAAGCCCCACCAGGCCACGACTTCGCATTCCTTCACGGGGGTATTCCAACCCAAGCTGACCCATCTCTTCCCCGCATAGTGTGTTCAATATGAAAACGGGAAATGTAATGCGTGCGAGACCACCCACAAGAGCTGCACCTACGACCGACCAAAGTTGACCCGCGGCGTACGTCACCAAGCCGAGAGGTCCGCTTCTGAACAACCTATGTCAAGCGCTTCGAGCTGACCCGCTCGCTTCCTCGCGATCGTGTTCCCCTCCTTCCAGCCGACACCCAGGAGTAATCATCCTGGACGATCACCCGCCAGTTCTTTAGGTGAAAGTCCTTCCTCGGTCAATAATGCCTCGACGTCGAGCTCGAACCCACATCCGAGACATGCGCAGAAGCCGTCGGCAGCAGCAGCAGCAGCAGCAGCAGCAGCAGCCGAGCACGGCGCCGTCGCGACAGCTTCTTCCTCCAATCCTTCCACCTCGGCACCACCTCCAGCTACCTCCTCCTTACCTGCATCCACGTCTTGGCAACCCCCCGAGGTCGCCCACAGCGGCTCGATACCTCTGCTGTGCGAGTACTACTACCAGACCATATACCCGTGCACCCCCTTGTTCCACTGGCCGACGTTCGTCCCTCGAATTCGGTCTCAGGAGTACCTTACCAACCGACCTCTTTGTGCCACTGTACTCAGCTTGTGTGCGGTTGCATCGGCTCGGTGGCGAGAGTGTGGACCTTCGACCATCTTCGTACCCCCTCCCGAGCTGTCGCACCTCAATCGACCGCCGCCGGACGTGCCCGAAGAATTCTTGGACGCGGCTCGACGAACGATCCGCATCGGCCCCATCTCGGGTCAACGCCATGCCTTTGACGACATTCGAACTGCCGGGTTGCTCACCATCGCTGCCGTACAATTCGGTCTGTTCGACGAACTCGCGTATTGGATGGGCGTCTACTTTGCCATGGCGGGGCAGAATCACCTCCACTCGGAGCAGATGTGGTCCAACGATCTCTCGATCATTGAACGCGACGAGATGAGACACCTCGTCTGGCTTATCTACCAACATGACGTCTACACCTCCGTTGTTGTCGGTGGACCTATCCTACATCGAGAGGTCCAGGTCGATGTATCCTACCCGACCGAGATGCCTGACGCCCCTTCGTCGTACTGGATCGAAGGCTGGAACAAGACATCAGATGTGTACCGCGTCCTCGAACACGCTTGCAACGCGTACCGTAACGTATCCCACGCTTCGGCATTGACTCGACCGCTCCTCGTCAGCCCGAACCAAGGACATGCTTCGACACTTTTGACAGGAGCGATCGAAGCGTTGCGCAAGTCCTTACCGCGGTGGTGTACCCAGTTCCGTCCCGTTCCCTCAGGTCAAGAGATCCAACTCCATCGCCTCAATTTCACTGCTCTCAATCTTCTTTTGACCTTCCAAAATGCTAGCATCATATCGTTGTGCGCGAGGAATGGGTTTACGACTGAGGAAGGTGTCGCGGTTGCGATGCAGTTGGTCCAATCATTGGATCAAGTCCCTGCGGAATACTTGCAGGCGATGAACATGCCTTTGGTCAGTCAGGCCCCTTTTTCGTATTTCGCGTTTCACGTCCTGTCTCCATACTGGCATTTCTCATTCATCGTCTCCCATCCCTCCTCCACAGTTTTACCAGTTGATCGGCGTCGGCATCGTCCTCCAAAGCGGTGCCGCCCCCGCCGTGACGTCTCAATCAACGCTCATCTCCGTCCAATCGATTCTGCGCGACATGTCACGCATCATCAAGCTCCTCGCCGCGAACGGCGGCACCCAATCGAATCTCATCATGAACGCCGCCTTGGTCCTCGACAAACACGTCGCCGATCTGGATCTCCTCATCCGTCCCAGTAACGTCAGTGCGGATGCGAGTGCGCTATTGGGGTTGCCGGCGCATTTGTTCGAGTGGCCGGCGAATATGCCCCAGTTTGAGACGCTGTTCCCGGATTTGACGATGGGGTCCTTGTTGGGTACTTGAGAAGCAGTTGGATGCTTTGCTTGCAGGTTTTTGTTTGTTTCTTTGTATACCCTTGTGAAGAACGTTCTTTCCCTGGGCACCCATGTCCTGAAGGTTCACTCGTTTTCCTCTAGTGGCTGCTCACACAAGCTTTTTTAATGGATTGCGCACTTTGAATTGCACACAACGCCAAGGAAAGAAAGCAATCGACAAACTCATTTTGCATCCCCTCCCTCTCCTCCCTCTATTTCGGAATCGCCCACTCGGTCCTCCTCGCAATCGAAGTCACCACGAACACGGTCAACATCACCATCGCCACGCTCAGCGGCTTCTGCAAGAAATCCCTGTACAAAGGCAACGTGTATTCGACGAAGACGGGGGAGGCGTGGCGGTCGGAACAGGAGCGTTTGTAGAGCTTCACGGTGGGTCGGCCCGTGGAGTCGAGGTAGCCCTTGGAGAGGGCGTCGATGGTGAGCGAGTCGACGGGGAAGGGTGGGGTGACGTTGATGTCACTGTCGAGTATGAAGGAAGGAAATAGATGTGGATCAGGTGGAAGTTGGGGAAACCAATCGTGGTGAAGTAGTCTCGGAGGACTCACGAAGCGCCCTCGGGCAAACGAATCTCGACCGTCACATCATCCATCGCGACGTCCTTAAGAGGGGTGACGAAAGGCACCGCGAGCAAGAACGTCCTCTTCCCATCCTTCGTCTTCAAAGCCTTGACCGAATCACTCAAAGGAACATCGAATCCAATCGTAAACGAGTAATTCCACCCTCCCTGAAGCGGGTACCTAGGCTTAAGTTCCAACAAAGCCGGGGCCGGAGCCTTTCCTTTACTCTTCTGCGTCAGGGTCAAGGGAGGGGAAGGGCGGAAGTTGGAGGTAGATACGTTGCCGACGACGTCGTAGTAGTAGGCGTTGTTGGCTCCCGCGGGGAGTTGGATCGAGAGGCCGGTGATGGAGTTGGTTTTGGCGCGGTTTTGCATCAACAGGCGCTGATGCTCGAGGCGCGAAAAGTGGCCGTGGAGTCTGTGGACGGGGGACCGAGGATTAGCGTGGTCCAGAGTCCACACAGCCTTCGCAACAAAATACCCACTTTGGTCCAGGGTTGTAGAGGTCAATATTGTCCTGGAAGCTGGCTTTGGCGCCCCAGTGGCTGACTTCGACGATGCGGTCCAACTTCCTCACGCTCGGGATCGCTTCGGGCAATTGGTAAACGACCGAGGCGATCTGAGGTCCACTAGTAGGGACGAGAATATCGCTCGGTGCGCCTTTGGACGTGAACGTGACGGTCGCTCCTCCCTGAGGGTGCGATTCGTCAAACAAAGGCGGGGTCTTGACTTCGCTGATGCGAGGAGTGGGGCACGTGACCTTGACCTTGATCAATTCGAGCGCGGTCACATCCGCTGGGACGAGGCCGGCGAGCAGGTGCGACATGTCCGAGGACCATTGCATACGCACACCCTCGGAGACTTGGGGGCGGGTTTCCTCGAAGGGTTTGTTGAGGTGCGCGGTCACGGTTTCGAGGGTGACGACGGTCTGCGCGGATTCGTCGGTCGGCTTGGGTACGGTGATAGCGTAGAAGGTCAGGCCTCTGTTAAATGGGGGAGTAAGGGTGAAATTCAGAGAGGAACAAGGTTCGGTTCAGTCCCTGCGAACTATCGATTGGTCGAGGACAGCTTTGGCAGCTACGGTCGTTCGGGCTGGTGGACACGTAGCCCCACTTTGGCGAGGAGCCAGAGCACGGCGGATGCTTGCCGCAGGCACCTGGGCTCTCTCCAGTCACCAGAATACTATGTTTTCATAGCCGTCGGTTCTTAGGGAGGAACATCGTCGACCTGACTCCACTGAAACAACCGCCGAGGCTGCGGCGCACGAGCGGGAGCTTGGGCTGACCGCGAGCTTGTGCTCCAGAGTATGCCCACGCGATCCTGATCGAAGAACATCGAAGCAGATTGAACACGGGTACTCACTCTTGACCAACACTGCGCGTGACCTCCTCAACCTGCAGCAAAGCCTTCTGCTTGTGCGCGCCCCTGCCGATCCTCGCCTCGACAAAGCCCGGCTTGCCCTCAACCCCAACAGTCCAATGCGACTCCTTCTCCTCCGAGCTCGCACTATCGGCGTTGGGTTGATAGTTGAGTGTGTACGAGGTGAAGGTCGTCGTGAGCGATCCACCGAGGTTGATGGTCGAGACGATCGACGAGGGGTGGAAGGGCGAGGGAGACACGTAGGACGAGCTCAGACCGGCGACCGAGGCGGATGTCAAAGACAGCAGCACGCCGACGGCCGTCCACATGGGTAGTCTTGAGGTAGAGGCGACGCGCATCCTGGACAAGTTGTGGTGATCTACCCAGGCTGCGCAGTGATGCGAGAAGGCGCAACGGCGAATGAGGCGCGTTCGTCGTTGTGGGGGCTGGGGTCAAGCCGGAAGCTGCGCGTGCTGTGCGCTCGGACCCACTCGAAGACTGTTCGGCGTCGGCCTCGCTCATTCAGTCGGCGTCACCCAATTTATTCAGACTGTTTCAATCGAACCGATAAATAGAAGGGTCAAAATCCCGCCTCACTCTCAGACGCGGCCACTGAGAGTGGGATTGGCAGACGCCGCACCGTGCAAACTCCTTCATCCCAACCTCATCCTCGACGAATTCATCCAGCGTGTAAAGCGTCCCATTGTCCATCTGCCCAGTCTCAGGGAAGCGCTCGCGCAAGGAAAGAAATTGTTCAGTGCACGCCCACGATCACAGTCCGTGCCCGACCCGACAGCAGATCCAGAAGAACAATCCATCTCAAGGTACTTCGGCGAAGGAGACACGCGTCAAAGGAGCATTACAAGTATTTGACAAGCAGGAAAAGTCGACGGACCCTGAATTCGACGTCTTACAACCAACCCCCTTACAAGGCTGGCGAGTGTGCGAAGGGGAGGGGGGAGATGCAGACCACCTCGAGGGTGGCCATTTCTCGGGCCTAGCCCCGACCCCATGGTCTTGTCTTCTTCTCCGCGCGAGGAGGGAGGCCCCATAAGCCCCTTCGCCCCCTTTCGTCTCGGCGCCGGCAGTTTCCCCGTGCGCACGCTTCGCCCCTCTCGCGCGCCGGCTCAATCAGCGAGTGATGGCGCATCCGACTCACCGGCGCAGTTTGCCGTGATACTTCCAAAAATAAGTGTGATCATAATCCTCATCTGATGTCCTGCATTCTACAGCTTCTTCGGATCGTATTCTGATCGTTGCTGGCGGGTGGGACCGTTAAAGGTACCGACACGTTCGGTTTCCGAGTCGTGGCGGATTCGGAGATGGCGGCGCACCTACGGAGGCCAAGAATCCCAGTAGAGGCAAGCGGCTGCCGGCTGCGCAGAGCCGCGGCGCGCGCGGGGGATGATCTTCTCCGGGGACATCGCCCCTAGAGCCCTAGAGCGTGAGTGTCCCGCCTGGTGCACCGCTTTGCGGAATAATAATAATAAAATAAAATAAAAATCCTGAACAAGTAGCGAACTCTTTCCCCATCCGTTGGGAGCCCAACGCGACGTAGTTGACTCGGCAAATATGGCGCCCATCCGAGCCCTTGTTCGAAGTTTTCAATAACTTTTGAGCCAAGTAGGCAATAAGACGGCTCTTTTCTCTTTATATGGTGGGGAAAAAATTGGAGAGCCAGATATGCATACGAAGTGCCCCAAACTTCCACCCCTGTGACGCGAATCAACATCCCTTGAATTCTTCAGCCGCACTGGTCGCCAGCCCTTCCATGACGGAAACGAACTTCCACATGCTGCAATACGTCCCTTTCTCGAAGACGTTTGACTGCATCGTCGTGCAGATGATACGACCTTGGCGTCAGTACCATCCTCATCAGAAATCGAGCAAGGTAGGTTGCTCTCGACGAAACGCACGCGACACGAAAACGTACCTTTCCGCACAGCTTCTCGAGACTCATCACTTGGTCGTTGACCAAGATCCTAACATACTCATCCGACGTGATCTGACTCCAGCCTTCGACGAAGACGCCCCGGATACGTTCGACGACCAAACGGCCCGAGAAGGGGACCATCTTGCTCGTGACAAAGGTGCGCATCGGAGAGGGAAGCGTCGTGCTCAGTGGTCCATCCTCGAAGAATCCCATCAGAGTCAGAATTGCGAGAAGTTGGTCGTCGTGGGTGAAATCGGCGTACATCATCGAGTCGTGGCGCAAGGGGAACAGGTCGGCGTTCGAATCGATGGTATGATTGACCTGAGTCGTGTCCTGCTCGACGTACGATCGATTCCGGCTCAAGCGTGAGAGCAACTCGTGTACCCATCCCACACCTTGCGATCGAGCGAGTTTGGCACCATACGAATGCTCATAGTACTTGTCGAGATCGCCATCGTATTCGATATATTGATGCTCCGAGGTGCGGAAGAGGTTGCAAAAGGGAGAGATGCCACCGTTCGCTAAGGACTCGAAGGCGCAGAGATACCCAAAGTGGACGATGTCCTGTTTAAGAGATAAATTCGTTGTGCGTTCAAGTTGGCCGCTGCATTTCAGAGCGAAGAAGCCCCTATCCAGCACGTCATCCAGTGTGCTCCCCGAGGGGGATCAGAACCTCGACCCACCAGATCAGTCAATCCAAAGTTCTCCGAAACCTGCAATCTCTGACTGATCGCGGGCGTCCACACCTTCCTCCACTGTTCCTGGGCAGACGGAACCGAGCTGACCAATTTTGGACAGGTGTCGAGGAGAGTATTCTTGCTGTCCTTGGCTTCCGAAACGATGTGGATGCCGAGTTTGCCCGCTTCGTCGTCGGCATCGCGTTCGTAGCCCGCAAGCCATTGTTTCGCGGACTCGACCACCCTTGGAGAATCCTGCCGAGGCGGTGATCAAGGTAAGCTTTCTTACTGGAACAATCCGACTTCAGCCCAAGAACGGAGATTCCACACACCGAAGCTCGGATGAAAGGCCAGCAAGGCCATTCACCGAATTTATTCTGGCCACAATCATACCGCTTTGAGGTCGAGAAGCCCGCCTCGTTGGATCTGGAACACATAAGAGTAGGTGAGTTCATAGGCTCAGCTGAAAGGCAACAGGCCGGATTTTGAATGGGGCATTCCGCTGCAGTAGCAGTCACGGAATCTCGCGATCCAACCGACGGAGAGGAGTTTCTCAAATGCTTCGAAGCTTTGCGAAAGCCTCGCCATCTGGAACAGAACTCACTGTGTCTTCCCAAAAGGCATAATAGCTCCGTCACTACCCAATTTGTAGGTATAATCGCCTAGAAAACGCATCTCCGGGACGGTGTAACTCGCTCGTCCAGCAACTTTCTTCACCGAGGCTTGCATGGCCGCCGATAGGCTCGCCGTCGGGTCACTTGCTCCGTTCGTTTGGAGGATGTACACCTGTGTTATCAGTCGAGAGAGAGACAGCCGGACAGACGATCAGAAGCGAAGTCGTAGAATAAAGTGGTGTTGGACTGGGATGCTCAAGTTCTCTCACGGACCCCAGTGATGTCCGCGGTCCTCCCCGTCTTCTTCCATCCCCCAAGCGAGTAAAAAGGGGAGCTGAAATCGACCAGTTTTGACACATCAGGACCATTCACCAAAGCCGGCATGATGGGATACATTTCGATACCATGACTCACTACTGTGCCATATATTCCAAGCCGTACCAGTACGGTTTTAGAGCAGCGGCAGCGTTGACGCCCGTGACGGCGCCTAGACCGCCGAGAACGAGCAGGCCAATGGCTGAGGCGTGCGCCTCCCCTGTCCTCCCTGGTGGCCTCGGATCAAACAAGAGCATCTTGTGGACGATGTGAGCGGTTGAAGCAAACTGAAGAGAAGAGTAAAAATCACCCCTAAGGCTCACCAAGACAGGTCACCCACAACATCGGACCAACTCCCATCGGAGTCGAAGTCGGAAGTTCTTTTCATTCTCCAGACGGACTCGCATCCGTACCGATTCGGGCATCCGAAGCGGGGCGATCGCCCGCGCGCGCATGCTTGCACGCTTGAAAAAAAGGGCTCTTAGCCCGATGAGGGTACCGCCTCACCTTGTTTCTTGGCTTTTGGGGTGGGTTCGCAGTTCCTTGAAAGGATGCGGTGTTGTCGAATGTGTAAGGAAATCGCCGGTTTTGCCGAGTTTTGGTACCAGCATGGGCAAGGTTTAGGCGACGAAGCCGAACCGGGACTTTTCCGCAGTGGCTTGCGTCGGCACTAGCCCCGGCGTTCGCGCCGAGCACGATGCATCACGTGCCCGGTCACGGTTTTCGGGAGCGCCCGTGTTGGCGAGGTGTCGCGCTTGCTAGACCATCCTGGAGCGATCTCTCCTATGAGAAGTCGTCTACTCTCATCCAATTTGCCACCCGTGAAATCACATGGCCATTCACAACGCCTTTCAATTCCCACCCCTACCTCTACTTAAGCCTCCACCACCACCGCCAACGGTTCCTTGAATCTCGTCTCCAAACCCGTCGCCAAATCAACCATCCTCAACTCATTCAAACGATGCGCCCCCGGACGGATCGCCAAGAACCTCAATGTCACACTCGCACAAGACCTCGGCAACAAAGGCCCGATCCTGACATCATTCTCCAACGCGACCAAACTCGCCACCGGAGTTTTGGCTCTCCCTCCTCTTCGAGATTGGGCCGCTTGAAGGGCCGTGGTGTTGGGTGCATTGGGGTTCTCGAACCATGGGTTTTTGGAAGCGTCGTCGGCTTCAGAAGCAACTGGGACTCCGACGGTGAAGCGTTTAACTTGGTCGCTGCGGTTGACGACGAAGACTTCGACGAGGAAGACGTCCAAGAGGCCGACACGGGGAGCTCGGTAGTGCGGACCTTCGACGGTGTCGGGTATTGGGGAGGATGTCGAATCGGGATTGGGACTGGACGTATCTTGGAATTGAGGTGATCCACCCGAGGGTGAAGGGGATGGTAAAGGAGAAGGGAACTTGAATGTCGTTCGATATCCGGTCGCCGAGGGCATGGATGCAGCCTCATCATCGAGATCTTGATCGTCCGTATTCCGATCATTCTGGTTCTTGACCGCACCCTGATTCGGTTTCTTGATCGCCCTCAACGGCATCAGCGTGACCGAGACCAATATCTGCCCATGATCAATCGTCGTCGTCGTGAACCCCCTCCTCGGTGCCACATTCGTCGACGCCGAAGCTCCACCCCCATGCTCTCCACCTGCCGTCGCTCCACCCCCGTCAAAGAAGTCGAAGTCGGGGAACTAGTCCTCCACCCCGGCGGTGGCGTCTCCCCCCTATTCGGAGGATTGAATGGACTCCTCGATCGAGTCGTGAACGCGTTCGTCATTGGCGATCCACCACCCCCACTAGGGGGTAAAGAGAAATACCTCTTGGCCAACGAATCCTGTCCTTGAGGTACGGAAGGTAAAGCTCTATTGATCTGCACGGAGCTTTGGGGCGAGTCGGACATCGTCATCGATTGATGTTGCCGATGTTGATGATGTGGTCCATTCCTCGCCAACACAGGCGACCGAGCCGCCATCGCCGCAAGCGAAGCCATCGTATACTTCTTATTCCCCGCGATCGTCTCGGCCTCCATCGCCGCCACCTGCGTCGAATTGCGTAGATTCTTCCTCCCTTCGTTGTTCTCGACCAGGGATTGTCGAGCTGCTCGGGCAGTGGCGGCTGCTACGGCCGGTGGGAGGGCGAAAGGGTTGACGCGTTCGCGATGCTCAAAAGCCGCTTTCCGAGGTGGGGCAAGATAAGCGAAGGAGGAGACGTCGAGTATCGTATTCCAGCGAGAAGCGAACGGTGCAGTTGCCGAGACGTAGTCCTCGGTTGTCGACTCGGGTTGAGGAGCTTCCCGCTCGATCGTATACCCCTTCGTCTTGTTCCTCGAAGCTTGTATAGGTCTGCCCCTTACCACAATCGTGACAGTCCTCAATGTCGCCGCCGTCCCGACCCTCACAGCCTCCCTTGTATCCTCCTCCCTCGTCCTCTCCACCTCCCCTCGTTCCCCCTCCCCCTCCCCCACCCCAGCTCCAAACCTCGAAGCAAATCTCTGACTCGGACTTGTAGCCACCACCAAAGGAATAGGAGGCGGCAACACCTGCGCGGGTAGGGTTCTGACGAAGCCTACGTCCACGTCTTGCGCTGCGTCGGGAGCGATGGTGATGGCGTAGAGGAAGTTGTGTTGTTCGTTCGAGCCGATGATCAACGGGAAAATTTGGTCATCCTCTTGCCCGATCGCTTTAACCAATACATCGCTCCTCATCGACCCTTTGGCCATCCCAATCCCATGTTCCACCGCCGCCGCCGCTGGCCCATTCCCATTCCCAGTCGCAGTGATCGCACTAGGCGTCGATCCCGCAATCTCCACTTGAACACTAAGGATTTCGAAGCCTTCCTCTTTGGAATCCAAAGCCGGATCATGCGATGTCCCTCCCGTGCCTTGGACTTCGACGCACATCACCAATCCTCTTCGTTGATTCGGGTCGTCCAAGCCCAGACTGGAGCTACCACCACCTCCAACAAAGCGTTTCGGGACCGACTCTTCTGCCGAGGACGGGAGGAGATGCGTCGGAGGAGCGACATGTATCGGACACGGTACAGCTCTCATCCTGACGATGATCGGTGATCGAACAGGTAAAACCCTTTGTACGGCCCTCCGAATCGAAGGGTGTAGAACCCCATCCGTCAACTCCGACGTCGGCGCATCAGCGAGCGTCATTGCTCGAGAAGGACGTCGAGAAGTCGTGGGTCCTAAGACCGGGGAGGAGAAGGGTTGTGGAAGTCGCGATGCGGGAAGATGGAGAGTTGCTCCGTTGCCGCTGGGGAAGGAGGAGGTAAGGCCTTCGAGGAGGTTGACGTCTGTGAAAGGAAGGTGGGGGGTCAGTCTTGTGCAAGGTACCCCCATCCTCTGTTGATCGTGGCCAATCTCCGCTCACCTTCGAAGCTCTCGACGAGATATTCATCCGGATCATAAACTCCCTCTCCATCGAGGTGATCACGACCACCTGTAGGACCACCTGCAGCTGCCCCTTGCCGCCCCATTTTCTTCATCGTTTCCCCCAAGCCGGGATCATCCCTGAAGGCGACGTTGACGGTCAGACATAGCCTCGGTGAGACGAGGCGTGATCGGACATAGGCTGCGAAGACTGAACTTTGATTAGTCTTTTTCGACATGCCGAGTAAAGTCACACGTGAGCTCCCCCGTAGAACTGACCAACATGCGCCCTAAACTCCCAAACCCCGATCCACGGTCCCTCCCCCTCCTCTCCACCGAGTCTGCCAACCCAAACCCTCCCACCCATCTGCTTCCTCTTCCTCTTCCCCTTCCCCTCCCTAATCGCGAAGCTCTCCCCTTCGTCCTCACTCTCACTTCCTCTCGGTTCAAAAGTCCAACTCCAAAGCGGCACACTTTCGACCTCTTTGACATAGCCTAAATCCTGCTCCCTCTTGGTCGGCAAAGGACTCGGCGTCAGAGGGACTTTAGGGCTTCCCAACATGGAGAGGTTGGCCGCGTGGAGCGAAGGCATCAAAGTTGGGGGTCGTCCGATACCGAGACCTATTGAGATGGAGTTGGATGGGGTTTGGACGGCGTTCGACGGGGATGGGGATGGGGATGGAGATGGAGATAGGTGGAAGTGGGGTTGGTGGGAATCGTCGTCGAGATCTTGGAGCGTTTCGGGGCGGAGGGACGGTCTTGGATGACTTGCCGAGGTGGAAGAGGGGTTCGTAGGTCCATCGTAGCCTTCCACCAAAGAGGCTTCGGCAGTGAGGAGGAGATGAGGGGCCGAAGTATGGGCTGAGGAGCGTGAGCTTGGGGTGGAGGTACAAGGTAGGAAGAAGGCGGCTGCTTGAGCTCTGTCCAAGAAGGGTTGGCGAGGTAGTTTGATGATTAGATAGAAAGGAAGCGATTCATCTGACGAGTGAGACAGGTTGGTGTCAGTTCCAGCGTAATAGGAGACCAGCCTAGAGCAGTGCCGAAGCCACCCCCACCCCCGGCTCCCCCATCACCGAGCAGCCCACTCTATGCGCCCCAACTCACCCAAATAAGCGCATTTCCTCTCCTCATCCTCTGCAACCTTCGTCACCCAAGCATCTGCCCTCCTCTTCTCCTCCGGCCCTAGTTGCGCAATCGAACTGGACGAGGTCGCCGGTGGGGGACTTGATGATGGGTCGGTTGCTCCCGCGTGGCTGGGTACGTGGAGGTGCAGGGAGGCAAAGTTGAAGAGCGCCGCCGGGTCGAGGTCGTTGGAGGTTGGGTTTGTAGTTGAGGTCGAGGTGGATGCGGTGGCCATGGTCGGAACGCGCGACGCGAGTCCCGGGGAACATGACGGGCAGAGGCGGGACAGCCGAGAGGGGCCTTCACGAGCTTGGACTTTCACTCGGCTCAACTCGGGTCAATTCAGGGTCCATTTCTGTCGAATGCCCACACCGAACCTCAACAATCTCGCTCTGGATGCACGATCAAATGCAATGTTGATTCTCATTCGTTTGTTTTGTATATTGCAAGGGGGGAAAGAAAACATGATGGTACATCGAAAGGAAAAGCACCGATCCGAGCACACGCGCTAATCCTTCTTCAGCGCTGTCAGAGAAACCATCACCCAAATCAGTAATCCCATCTCAGGAAAACTCACTAGATACTCTCGCTCACTCACGGATATGACGATACTTGATCCCCTCCCCCTTCACGATTGTAAACACATCCAACCCATCCCCGACCGCGATCTCCCTCTCCGCCGCGCCCGTTAACGCATCCGTCACCAACGCCAACACCGTTTCCAAGGGTTGCGCAGGTCGTTCCCCCTTGGCCAAAGGAGGTAACGCCGGGTCGCGGACTTGGTTCTTGCCGTAGACGAGGTTATCGAGGAAAGGTTGCACGAGCGATTGCGCGGCCCCGGCGGCCCGACAGGATTCCCTTTCGTACGAACCGACCGGGTCGAACGAGTAGACCGCACCTGTTCCGTCTCGGTCGATGCCTCCAACTGTGAAAAGGGGATCAGAGATGTGGGTCTTACGGGATCGATACGAGATGAGGATCGCGCGGACTGGACGTACGGATGACCCACGCGTAGTAAGGGAAGAAGCGCTTGCCGTAGAGCATCGTCTGCACCAACCGAGCGATCGAGGGCAGCGAGGGTTTTTCACCATGGGTGTGGTAGTACCACTGGTGGGAAACAAGACGTCATATCAGTCCACGCTGGTCACTCTTCCCCTGCCGCTCCTCCTTCTCCTTCCCCCCTCCGCACATCCCACACATCCCACACATCCCACACATCCCACACATTCCACACTGACCTCCAACCTCTGCTTGATCCGCTTGACCAAATTGCTCGCATCGGCCTGGAACCCCACCGTGGCAATGACGACCTGATCGGTCAACCGGTAACACCTCCTCGCTGTACGGGTCTGGATGTTGTAACCCTCCGATTGACGCGTGTCACTCGCGACGATCGCGAAATCTTTGGACGAGATGGCCAGGATCGTTCCTGTGAGGTTGCCACGTCGCTGCTGATTAGGAAGGAAAACCTCCTACATGAACCGCAGATCCAGAGCTCACTCACCTCCATTGTCCTGTGCGAGCGCCAAAGGGGGCAAATGGGGGGAAGAGGGGGAAGCGTCGTCAGCGTTCATGGCTTGGACTCGTCATCGCTTCATTGTATCATGGTACGACCACGTACAGAGTAAGGGTTGAAGGCACGCTGTTGCGGCTTCTCGGTCAGTCCACTCAGCAAAGCGCCTTGCATCTGGAAGGAGGGGTGGTGATGTGGATCGCGTCGAGGTTGAGAGGTTGAAAGGTTGAAAGTGGGGCGGGAGTGAGCTCACCAGAGGGCGCGCAGGATGAGCGCATGTTGCTACGACCTACTACCAAGTAGTACGACCTGCGACGACGGGCCACGACCAGGGTGCCACGACGACGGCAAAGATTCACATTTCTGCTGTGATGCCATCTTCATCCCAATTTTACTTTTCGCAATATTACAAACTAGCTTCTGTTTCAAGAAAGAAAATTCACTGTCGCGTAGCCAGCTGCCAATCGTTCCTCTGCGCCTGCGCGCTAAAACTATAGTTCCCAGTGGTTGGGATAGTTGGGGCAAAATTAGGGTTTTGAGGGATCGATTCGACCCGGAAGGGTTCTCTCAGGCTTGGGATGAAGACATCAGAAGCGGGCCTCGGGAGGGGCCGACGAGGGGTGGGGCCCTGGGACTGTGGCGATGTTTGAGGAGACAGTTGTCGATGTCGATGGGGATAGTCAGGTGAGTATATCAGTCGGAGCCGACTAGGGTGAGATAGTCTTGCTGATTTCAGAAAGACGGCCTCTCAACCGACACAAGTAGCGGCGAACCACGTCGAGGCGATGGACGAGCAAGACTTCGGCAAAACCGCATTACGAAACCCTACAAGCCGACCGCGTCAAAGATCCTCGAGTTGCGTTTGCCGCACGGCCCGGCGATAGTGGAGCGGTGAATGGGATCTCAAACGAAGGAGGCTTTGAACTCTCAGTCGTCGGGCCCATGTCGAGTGTGGTGTTGAGCTTGCCTAGCGTCGAGTTGGCGCTTGGGGGTGGTGGGGGTGGGAGGGAAGGTTTCGGGTTTGACGGCGATGACGTGTCGGCTAGGTTGCCAAGATGATAAGGACACGTTCGAATCGAGGTTGCTGATGGTTAATGACTGAGGACCGATCGTCTTACACCATTGTGTCGAATCTTATCCAGGACTCGGGACAAGGAAGCGCCGAAGCGCATGGCCCGGCACTACTGCAAACGAGATCGAAGGCAAAGTCCTCCTCGAACTTTTGAGGGGTGGTTTGTGCTTGGCCGGAGAATCGGACTCCGAAGAAGGGGTGTCGAGCTGGTAGGGCCAACTTGAGAAGGCACCGCTAGCAGACATAGAAGATACCTGCTTCGTTGCAGTTCGTGGCAGTTCGTGGCAGAGCGAGAAAATCGGGCGCGGTTATCTTAGAGCTAGCGACTGCTTCCGAGGGAAATTGGGATCTTTACAGAAGAAAAACGATTCCGAAAATGCCGGTGTAGGAAAGCACTTCCGTGCGGTGCTGTTAGATAGGTACCTTCAGCAAGAAAAGACCACGTGAAGCACAAATTACTGGCGACTAGGAGCGAAATAGCGTGTAGGTAAGGTATAAAGGCGTGCATGCTAGGGTGAGGCGCGCGCCGCGCTCAAATCTCCCGACGAACGGACCGCAGCTCCGCCACGGCTTCTCTAAAAGCTTGAAGCAGTCGACTGGGGCATGTTCTGAAGACGAGAATAGTGCCGTCCCGAAATATTCTTCTGGCTGATTTCTAGCAGAGATATCCAATCTTGGCCTCTGCGGCCGCGATCGCCCACTGCATTCCTCGCTCACGCGACGCGCGACGCCGCCCGGCTGACGGCCCATCCTCCTGAATGGTTGGTTGTCCGAGCGATCGCCCATGCTGCAGCTGACGGGTTGAGCGGCGTCGAATGGCCCGGCCCGGTGCAGTTTGAGGGGGTGGGAATTACGTATTGCCTACAGACGCTGCCGTATCGTTGGTACCTTCTTCAAGATAAACCGATATACAGCAACTAACTAGATGGAAAATGGAAGCAAAAGTTTGAATATCATTGGTAAATCCCCGGCAGCTCAGGCGAACAGCCTTCGAATGCAGCATGGCCACCGCCCGACCGCCCCTCTCCCTCGTGTTTTGTTCGACCGGAACCCAACCCCACCCCTCCCGCAACGGAGGATCAGCGCCGTCCCTCGACCGCTTCGTTCCAAAACCACGTGTCTGTACTCTAGGTCTTAGTACCTGGTGAGTGACGCTTCTTCGTCTGTGGGGAATCTATAATTGCGCTCGGTCGATCGCTTCCCGGCGCGTCGGAGCCGATGCACGACTTTCACCACATGCCGGAGTACCCGGCACGATCTCGCAATGACGTCCTCCCCACGTTCTGTTCACCGAAAACCTTTTCGAGATTCTGCCGGGTCACTAACCCATGTCCACCCGTCTCTTCCCGGTCCGCTCCCCGCCCGCAAGACCGGTTCGATCACTTGATCCACCCCTCCGACCATGGACGAGTCGGGCCCCTCTCAACAGCCCTACACCCAGGCCATCCTCCCCCCGGAATCCTTCAACACACCTACTTCCACTACAGCAAGCACCAATGTCACCGGCAAGGACACTAGTATCGCGGCAACGGACACAACGAATGAGCTGTCGGCTCCATCCTCGTCCGCCGCCGTCGCTGCTCCAGTCCCCGCTGTATCCCAACAGGATACGACCATGTCCTTTACAACGCCCAGGAGCAGTGTGGACCCTTCGGTTGAAGCATCCTCGTCGCTCCCTGTGCCTTCGACCTGGACCGACGGTGTCGTCGATCCACCGCGTTTGTCGACCGTCGGAGCTCCGGCTGCACCGTCCTCATCCACCTCCGCGTCGGCACCAACCCCAGCACCTTTTGCTGCAGCAACCCAGGATGCTCTCCAACCCAGCACTTCCAAACCTGTTCCTACTGCTTCCTCCGCCGCAGCCGCAGCCTCGGCCGTAGACCCAGTCATCATCACCCACAACCCGGACGGTTCGCGCGCGCCCGTCGTCGCTCACGTGCTCGGATTCGCCGCCGTCCGAGCCATCGCGAACGCCCACCCCAGCCCACAACCCTACGTCGAACCACCTTCCTACATCCCTCCAACCCACGTCGATTCCGCATCAACAGGGATCGCCAAGAACTCGCACCCCGTTCGTATCTCCCTAACAGAGGAAGAAGAACGCATGCGTCCCGAACAACGTCACGCGCTCCAAGTCGCTGCTTCAAGAGCGGCGAAAGCGAAAACCCCCGAAGTGATGAGGGAACAACAAGTCCTACGATTGGACGCCAAGACGTTGAAGAAGATGGGGTTGGGCAGGACGCCGAGTGGGTATTGCTATTCCAGTCGGATGACGATGCATCAGCAGTTGCCGGCTGTGGCGAGGGGGGAGTTGCACCCGGAACAACCGGCGAGGATTACGGGCATTTATCACAAGTTGAATGGTCAGTGTCGTGCACGTAAAGTGGGCTCCAAGTGCCTGGTACTGAGCTTCATTCTTTTGGACAGACACGGGCTTCTTGGGAAGGATGGAGCGAATCGCCGTTCGAGAAGCACTGAGAGACGAAGTCACGTTGGTCCACTCGCAAGCCCATTTCGATCGCGTCCGAGCCCTAGGATGTGAGTGATACGGACCTTGGAATCGGTGCAACTCTTTCTTTCGTGTTGACCCCATTCCAAGCTGATATCACTCCCCAGTTCAAACACCCGAATACCTCGAAACCTGTTCGGAATACTTTGATCGACTGTCGCTTTACGTCAACCCTGATACGGCTCTTTGCGCTCGCCTTTCGTGCGGTGGTGTGATTGAGATGTGTGGTGCTGTCGCCGAAGGACGGATCAGGAACGGGTTTGCTATTGTCCGGTAGGTGTCGTCCTCAGCTCAGCTCTCGGGACCGTTTTGTGTCCTCCGATTCTGAATTTCGACCGTCGAAACACTTCCAGTCCCCCGGGTCATCATGCCGAACCGGAAGACGCGATGGGATTCTGCTTCTTCAACAACGTCGCCGTCGCTGCGAAATGGTTACGCACCATATACGACGACGGGCCAGGCGCTGCCTCCCAACTCGACGGTAGCTCAACCTTACCCTCGACGACGAGTACGACGCGCGTCAAAAGGATGAACAAGATCCTCATCCTCGATTGGGACGTTCACCACGGCAACGGGACCCAAAAAGCCTTCTGGGACGACCCCAACGTCCTCTACATGTCCCTCCATCGCCACGACGGCGCCTTCTACCCCGGAGGAACCTACGGCGCCGCCGAAACAGTCGGTGATGGACCTGGGAAAGGCTACTCCGTCAACGTCCCCTTCCCCCATACAGGTATGGGGGATGCGGATTATATTTACGCGTTCCAACAGATCATCATGCCGATCGCGTATGAATTTGCACCGGATTTCGTGCTCGTTTCGGCTGGGTACGATGCGGCGGAGGGGGATGAATTGGGGCAGATGAGAGTCACGCCAGCTGGATTCGCGCACATGACGCACCTTCTTTCCGTTCTCGCCGATGGAAAGCTGATGTTGGCTTTGGAAGGGGGCTACAACGTCGAATCCGTCGTCAAATCCGCTCATGCTTGTGTGGAAGTGTTGGTCGGCGATGAACCGAGGAGGTTGGAGTTGGGCGCCGCGAGTCAGTCGGCGACGAATGTGTGTCATGAGGTGATGAAGGTGCAGAGCAAGTATTGGAAATCGATGGGGTATGCGATGGAATCCCCTGAAGAGGCGAAAGATGCGGGGAGGATGATCCCGTTGGCTGGTGAGTCGGAAAGGGTGTTCATCATTTTTGGACGTGTGACTGAGGAGTTATGTTTGGTGTGCGACGATAGAAATGCTCAAGTCGCATCGGGTGTACGAGCTGTACCACGACTATGCGATGTACAACATCGAACTTGCCGATCCTGAATTGGAAGAGGCGTACAAGGATCAAGTGCTGTGCTCGTAAGCAAGGTTGGGATCTATCTCGAACGATCACAACTGTTAACGATTCCCCTTGTCGACCCACAGTTCGGATGTCTACGACTGTGAGACCCTGATCATTTTCATGCACGACATTGGCTCGATGAAAGCCTCCTTCACCGCCGCGAACTTGGACATCGATCTTGAACGTACGACCTTGATCGACACCTCTCGCGAAGTCTTGGATTGGGCCATCACCGACAACAACTTTGGTCTTATCGACGTCAACTTCCTCGCCCATACCGTAACAAACAAAGGAACGATTATCACCCCCGATCTCGTTCGAGATGCTCGCTTGGAAAAGGACTTGGCGCTGTTCGTCTGGGACCAAATCGCTGGTCTATCCGTAGCGACCAACATCGTCCTATTCAGCATGGGCACCGGATCGCGCGCCATGATGCACATCCTCCAAAATCGGCAATCCGTACGCGAACGTGTGCGCGCATGCATCGAAATTCTCGGCCTCGAACACCCTCCGGAACTCGGTGCCGAATCCGGGATCAGAGGTTGGTTCAAAGAGAAGTCCCTCGTCATGTTACCCTCCACTCATCCGTTGCATGAGGATTCGAGGAAGGCGGGTAAGCATCAGAAGAAGTATGGGAATGTGTTCCGGTCGATGCCGGACGATGAGGGGAGACCGATCCATTTGTTGAGGGCTTCGATGGGCAAGGTGAAGGAGTTTGTTAGGGGTAGGTTGCCGGTTTCGGCTAGGCCGACGAGGGAGAGGGGTAGTGAGGAGGAGGGGGAGGAGGGGGAGGAGGAGGGGGGACAGGCTATGGATGAGGAGGTGAACGGGAATGCGGCGGTGACTGCTGCGACTGGTGGGGAGGCGGCGGCTGCTCCGACGACGACAACGACAGCGGGGGCGATGGAGTTGGAATCAGTAAGGCAGGAAGAGGTTGCTGCTCAGGTCCAAGAGCCAAAACTCGCGTCATCGACAACGGGGGAACCTCGACCCTCTTCCACTTCCATGGCCGTCGAGGGCGTTTCGGGAGAAACAGCGGTGCAGAATGTTGAGGCTGGAGCTGTGAATGGTGGTGGCGATGTGACGATGGGGGAAGAGTAGGCGTCCGAGGACTGCGCCCGAATTTGAGTGCAATGAGGAGGTTTTGAGATGCTGTTCTGTTCCTCTTCATGTCGAATCCCTGCGAAAGAGAGCTTGCATGCTCGTGAACCGCCGCAATACCGCCAAATCTCGCCAAACCTCGCCGGTCCCCCTGTCCCGTCATCTCCCACGCGCGCGCTCCTCAACCTCATCCCTCACATCCCTCCGCACCCATCCATCTCAACCCCTACAGGCCACCTCTCCACCTAGAGCGCACCATGCCCATCCCCCGCTCGACCCCAAAATACCGTCCCGCCCCCACGCGACTCCCGCCCGCCAAACTGCCCACGTTCCGCTCCGTCGTTTCGCACCCACCACCCCCTTTCGCCGTCGCTCAGGCCGAGGCACAAGCACAGGAGGGGGCGAGGAAGGGGAATCAGGGTGTGCAGCAGGGGGGGAGTGTTATAGTGAGTTTTGAAGGGAGTGAGTTTGGCGGGGAGAGGTTTGCGCAGGGTTTGCGAAGGGTTTGCGAAGGGGTTGCGAAGGGGTTGCGAGGGCGGTGGTGGTCGGGATGGAGCGGGGGTGGGAGAGCTGGATGAGGGTGCAGATGGATATCCAGTCACATTGCTGGTATCCTGGTGCAGCTTCTCAGAGAGCACACGACGATGACGTGGGCGAGGTATCTCGTTGCAATGGCACGAGCGACTCACGCGAACGACGGCCTCCACAGCCTTCAACATGAGCCCTAGCAACAAGATAAAACGAGTCCATTCATTGACACGAACATCCGCATTCTCCTCCCCCAGCCACCCTCCGGCTCTCACCGACTCTTCTTTTCCACCGCCCCCCGATCCCTCATCCCCCTCACCACCTCCCCCTCAAACCACAAACTGTGGAACCCCCCCGCACCCGACTCGAAAGCTGGGCGAGCGGTCGAAAGAGACGAATCAGGTCGACTCGCCAAGTTCGCGTCAAGGTTCGCTGGCTTGTCGATGGAGGATGCCGAGGGGGCTACGCGTGGGGGTAAGGGAGGCCAGTTTGCGGTTGAGAGTGATTTGACATTCTTGGAAGGGGCGACGGTGCAGAGTTCGGGCAGGGCTTTGGGGAAGAAGGATATTGTGTACGTACACTCACTTTCCAGGGACCTGTGCTGCAGACGCTAACCCCAAACCTCTGCTGAATATTTGAATAGCGGTGTCGCCAAGTCCGCCAAGAAGGGCAAGAAGTAAAAGCACACGTCAGGCCATTGCCTCCATTTATTCGTATGGACGCCAATTCAATGCGCGGCACTCACTATCTACTCTACCCGTCGCGAGCGATGAAAGGCGTGTCGTCGCCGAAACAGCTCGGAGAAGTTTCTTCGTTCCGGGAGACCGACTTGATGATCAAAGGTCGACACGGCTCGAGCGCTCTCACAAGGGTTGAAACTGCGTCATGAGAGACTCAAGTCTCGGTTCGGATCTGGGACGTGCTGGCCGGCGGGTCGACTGCGATTTGGGGTAATCTTGCTCGGAGTTCGATCTGGCGAGACCGCATCAAATCATCATCTCTCATCTTTCATCTTTCATCTTTCATCGTCTTCGATGAGACATGGGTAGAGGTCCCGACCATGAGGCCTTACGATCCATCGCCGAGAGCACGGACCGCGCGATCGAAACATTTTGCTATTTGTTCCGTGAGGGACAACTTCTCCAGGCTTTACGACACGACAATACGCAGCTCTCAAGGCCAAACCCCGTTTTAAACGGTGAAGCAATAAAGCCGGGCGTCTTTCTTCTAAAACACAAACGAAAGAGCACCTTCACCTCAGTAGCTCGGACCGTCGCGGTCGTTCGTTCGTTAATGCAATGTGTGACTGGCGATATGGGTTCCGGAGTTTTTTTCGGTCGGAGTCGAGGTTTCGGGGTTTGGTGCCTTGCGTCGGATATATTTGTTTCGCTAGGACCGAGCGAACTACTAACCCGATGCGGCCGGTTGGTAATGTAGAGAAGATGAAAGGCATTTCTCATAGGGGCTCTCACAGCGAATTGATTTATGGCATTGGTGGCTCGGGCGGCTGGGTTACACCCCGTGTCGATCTCATCGTCCAAAAGCCAGTTAGAGCTTCTGCAGTGCGGATCCGGGACCCTCGACTCGACAGAGCCTTACACGGTTTCGAATCCGAGTTGGAGCCGAAGATCCTAGCGTGCGATCTGAGACGTTGTCGAGGGAGGGCGATCTCTTCTTTCGTGCCAACTGCCGAGCGTCAAGCAGCGCTGCCGAGAGTCCCGATCCGACGGCCTCGATCCGGGTCGACTGGAGGTGTGGAATGGATCTCCGGGCCGGGGCACATGGTTCAAATTTGTGCCATTAGGCACGGCCGAGGTAACTTTGGTTCCAAAACTGCCCTAGGTACCGTTTCTTTGACTGGTTTCCTAACAGCGATGGGATCTACAGAATCCGTTCTCTTTTGCAAGTTAAACACATTTGCCACACTCGAACGACGTCCACTGATCCGTCTGCAAGGTTTTCTCTATCCCCTTCCCAAACTCTCTCAATTATAAATTCGAACGTCCGTTCGCAAACTGCGTTGTTGTGAAGACTCCACCTGGCTCGCTTCACCCGAACAGGTCCTTACTGCGCTCGACAAGCAGCTCCCTGCCCTACCGGTGCGATGCCAGTTGTCATCAAAGGACACCGCGGCCTTCGCTTCCCCAAAGAGGCGGACCTGCGCGAGCTTGTCGCTACGGGTCTTGCCGTGGGTAAGACACCTTGGAAGGTCGATCTCCTCTTCCACCCCACGCAATCTGGTGCTGGTGTAATTCAATGCACCCTTGCAGGGTTCTGCTCGGACGCCGAACGTGTCCGACTCTTCAACCAGAAGATCGAGGAGTTTCGTTCCGTCTTGAAGCGACGTACTCAGTACGACCGCAAGACAGAGCACATCTCCGTGGTCCATGATTTTATCCTTGCACTCAAGGACCCCAAAGTCCTACCCCCTGCCTCGCTCCATCTCGAGCTTGACGGGATTACCGAGCGGATCTCGCTGAAGATCACCGGTGGCATGCGCCACTGCGTCTTCTGTCGATCGGGCGCCCATGTCCGAAAGGACTGCCCTTCCGCTCCCGGGTGCAGAATTTAGACGAAAACCTCCCATGCCACCCAGTACTGCCCCGATCGCCATGTGTCGAGGCCTGAGGTCTCCCAGACGACACGCGCCTCGCAAGTTCCCGCCGCCGCCGCCGGTCCCTAGTCCGCTTCCGCTACCTCCACTTCGGACCGCTCGATCAAAAAACGTCGAATGGAGCATGCTCCGGCTGCCCAGCCTGGAGTGTCGTCAAACGAGACCCAGCCTGAAGCGTCTTCAAACGAACCCTCCGCCTTCTCTTTTAGCTTCCCCCTCAAGCTGCCTCCCAGCCTGCTGCCAACTAGGAAACTGCCTCTTCCCTCGAAAAATCCTCCGAGTCCCCCAGCTCAAAGACCAATTCTCCCTCCCCAAGCCCTCCTCCGGCACGCAAAACACGATCATGACCCGATCAAAGTCGATGACCGCCAGAGCCAACGCGCCCTAGACACCTGACGCTGTTGTTTCTCCTAAGATCCAGTTCCCTCTTGCTTCAAGCTCCAAGTCAAACAGTGGAAGGGGCCCTTTATGGAATCCCAAGGTGTACGTACAAAAACTACTGATTGTTTGATTGTTTATAGTAGTCGGAACCATTGGAGTTGTGACTAATACAATTTTGAAAGAATGCCTCTCTAGACTTTAATTGCCATTACGGAAGTGTGATGAAATTTAATTCGAGACATTAGTATTTCTGATGACAATTGATTGTAACATCTGTAACAGTTTAAAAATTAATTGTCCCCATGTTACGTTACAAAACATTGTAACGAAGCCCACCCTCCCCCCCAGGGATTACGTTACAAATTGTCACCGGTAGGCGTCAAACCCAATTGTAACCCAGCCCTACCGGCGCCGAGATTGCGCCTTTTAAGTCGGCTGGGGGCGCGTTGCGCGCGCGCCTGTTGAAGCGTACTTTTGTAGTCTGCCCGAGGACGCGCACGCGTCTCGGTCTTAGACTCTCCTCAATCTTCCCTCGGCGTTGGGAAACGTGCCTCTATGGGGAAAATGCAACTGACACGGCGTACGGCCGAGTCAAATGGCGATTCGCTGGAGAAGTGTCGAGACTCGACTGCAGTTACTCCGTTGATGATCCAAGCATTGCCTGGCCTCAACACTACTTTCGCGATAGATAGGTGGTACCTAGGTCGACGCAGGAATGAAATTGGCGAAGCATGAGAAAGAGAAGGTGCCGTGCTTGGTGGCGGCGATCAAAAACCGGTGCCACCTGGAACTTCGAACTCGTCGTCAATTGTTCCTGGGATAGGTAGGTACCCTGTAAGGTTCTTGCCTTACAGAAAGTCGCGAAAACGGTCGTAGATCGAAGTTGGAGCCATGGAGAGTACTTGTTAAACGTCTTTACTGGGTTTCAGCTAGAAGTTAACTACCCAGAGAGAAAGAGAGAGAGATGGGGAAGGGCTTTTTTTTGTATCAAGCCTGATTAGATTTCACATATTCGGTTATCTACGCAAAATCAATGTTTCTTAAAAAAACTCCCTTGTTGAAGGAAAGTGGCTCGAGTGAACGGTGTGGTTTGGTAGGTAAAACATTTGGCGGTAGATAGTACGTAGGCAGCGGCGCCACGACTCGGCCTGGAACTTGAGAGGGCCGACCTGAACACTTTCTTCAATATTGGTGGTCTGTTACTCTGAAATAGGATGAGATCTTTTGGTTATTGACCGAAATTTGGGATCCAGGACAAGGATCCAGGTACTTACCTAGTACCTACCCGTCTGTGGGTGTACCCAACTCCCTACCTACTGGATAAGCGACCCTGTTTGAGCGTTAATGCCGATCGTCGCCACTTCGCCAAATTTAAAAGGCCGGCGCGCATCATTTCCGCACCATTCGAATCACGTCCAGTAGATAGCGCCTAGGTATCCTCGCACAGACAAGGAGCGCCTTGATGTTTATCTGCCCAGTATTCTCGGTGTCTATGACCTACGTCAGCATACCTATCAAGAGAGTCCCGTCGTCCAAAATTCACCGTTTCGCCGTCGACAACCCCGGACAAGATTCGTCGAATTGAAAAGGCTCAACAGAGAAACCCAACGGCCAGTGATTAAAGTGCCTATGAATGTAGGTATGGGTATCCATTCGAGTGAACATTTAAACACAATTACCGTTGGTTCCCCTGATCGAGCAGGCCGGTACGCATTTGGAAAAGTCGTTACGTCCCGCGCGGGTGGAATGCATATTCTGAAGTTTTTACCCCCGATACCTCGCTACAGGGCGACCCGTTTACATCGGAAAGAAAAGTGATCGTGAATCAAACTGCACCGGTGCATTGTGCATAAGCCTGTTTGTATGCTAGGTGCTACGGTGTGTGGACACAACACAAGTCACCCTCAAAGCGTACACTTTAAGGAACATTGAGGTACCGTGCGCCCGAGGTTCGCCTCGTGCCGTGGGAGCGGAAGTCCGCGGTGCGGAGTCGCGGATCCTCGAAGGGCGCGGGACGTTTTGTTCGAAAGACGGAATTCGGAAAGCTTCTTTCCCCGCTGGGTGCATGCGACGAGTCATCGATCCTCTCGATTCCGTACCTCAAACTGATCTAGATCTAAGTACCTATGCATCGCTCCGCCGCACCGGGTTCTTTCTCTGTATCCTCCCCCTTCGCGTAAACGGTGGTGATACTCCCTACCTGCCCTGCGTCTCAGGCAACATCAGATCGGCACCTTGCTGAGATCGCGCGACTCGCCGCGCAGCTCGCCCGGCACCAGAATCGAATCCAGTCGTCGTGGCCCATCCGCCAAACGGTCTTCCGAGTCCGACGCGGCCGTCAGTTAATTGCATGCGCGCTTGGCCAGCAGGCCATACACCTCTCACGCGTCTCGGCCAAGCCGGATCTACAGCCTTTGAAGTGGTCGAAGAACACCACGAACGCAGACCTCACAGGACATCGTGCGCTTCAGAGCTCTCATGGGTGAAACCAGTCACGATCAAGGTCAGTTGGCAGATACTTCGGTGCGCGCCGGCATCGAGCCCCCTGTTTGTCGGGGTCCGGCAGGCAGCCTCACGGCTCCGCCCACCCGAACGCGTCCGGCCAGGACGAGTCGTTGACAATCAGATCGCGCCTTGTTGTCCCTGTTGCACCAGATACCCTCCAAGCCGAGTCCGACCGCGCCATTTCGAGCTCTTCGGAGACATCGTTGAACGTCAAAGAATCTTCACCGGTCGCGGAGAAGCGCATAACTCGCCCACCGAATGCCTTCATCCTCTTTCGCGCCGATGTACGCCGCTCCTTACCCGCCAAAGAATGCCTTGCGCGTTGCGTCACCCTAAAATATCGTTGTGGATTGATTCTGTTCCGCTGTTCCTCCATCCCTTGGATCACCCTCTTTCACAGCAAGTCAAGCTTATCAAAGAGAATGAGCCTGAGCTCCGGTCCAAACCGCAGAGCGAGTTGTCGAAGGTTCGTTGCTGACCCATGCCGAGATCGTTGGGCGCGCGAGGTCGAAACTGAGCAGTCGTCGATCCTGTACTTCAGATTATCGGTGAACGCTGGAAGTCGGTGAAAACAGAGGTGAGTCAAATCTTCTCCTAAGAAGCGCTTGGCGGAAGCGAAGTACGCGCGGAAAGCGCGCGGGGACGCGGCCAGAGCATCCTCTCACCCACAAAAAATACATACCGGTGACTGGTTACGTGCTATATTTGTTCTATTCCATGGCACTCCTAGACACGGTCAATGTACGATGAGAAAGCAGAAGGCCTCAAGCGACAGCTGCTGGAAAAATACGGTCCAGGTGAGCGCCTACTCTCAGGTTCCACGGCACCAAAGGGATCCCCTGAGAGCCTCACGTTGCGACTCGCATGGCCCCGCTCGAGGCCACTGACATTTCTTCCCATGCTTTGATCGCTTTTGAGAGTGAGCTTGTTCTGTTACTGATCAATCCCGCCTGCCTGCGCTCTCTTTGACGAAACAGGCGCCCTCGCGAGAGGTCCGCGGAAACCGCGAAAGAGCGACACCGCGCCGACTGATTCGAGCTGCGACGGACGTTCCAACCCGAGCGGTGGCGCCATCAAGACAGCTCGGACAATGTCTCACAGCTCCGCCCCCAGTCTCGGACACAGCTTCGCGAACGGCGGGCTCCAGTACGCTTCGCTACCGGCCTCCGGAGGTGGGGCGCCGAGCTCGCATCAGTGCGCGGTGATTGCACCATGGCATCCTTCCTTCGTTCCCATCGCCTCTGGGACAGAATTGAGACCACGACCTCTCTCACCGGCCGAGTCTCCCGCGCATGCAAGCGGGATGGTCCAAGCCGATTCTTATTTCTCGGCCCATCACACCGCGCAGTCGATTGGCGCCGACCCCCAGGCGGACTACGCCTCTTCTTCAAGGATATCGCAGCGTGGCGAGGCTATTTGTTTCGCTTCGGTTAGCGGCGGAATGTCGTCGTCTTCGACGATGATGGGCTCGATGCCGAGGTTGGGTGGACTTCCCATACCCGACCCGACGGCGCAACGCTCTCGACCCAACCCATCGCCAGTCGCTTACCACCCTTACGGTCCCTGGACCTCGTACTACCCGGCCCGAGCGCCGGAGTCGTATTGGACGACCGAAGCGGGGTCCGTCTCGTCTCGATCACGATCGTGGAACGAATTGCCTCGGTCGGCGAGGCTTTCGCAGGCGTCCGAATCGAGCGAGGCGAGTCATTTGGCGACTCGATCGCGCTCGCAGGACGAACAACATGGCTTGCACGATACCACCACGGACGATAGAGGCTCTCAGCAACAGCAACAGCCGCATTACCAAGCTCATCACCAATACCAGGAGCATCAACATTCGGGTACCCACGAGACTTATTTCACCGCGCAGCATGGCACGTGCTTGTACCCCTTGCCACCGATTTCGAACGACCGCGCCGGTGGTGGCAGCGACAGCCGTGCTTCGACTTCGACCTCGACCTCGACCGCGGCCGAGCTCGACGAGGCTTATGCCTATGCTTCGCGCGAGATGTTCCAACAGGACGAGCCGATGGAGCACGATCATCATTGCGAGGCGACGTGGGACCACCTCGTGCAATGGGATGCCGACGGGTACGCGCCGCCTTCCCACGCCCATTGACCACTTCCTTCGCATCACCGAGTCGCCGCAGCGTTTCTTTCTTCTTCACAACGATAGCCCTGGCTCGCTTTATATACGCGTTGATCATGCACATCTACTTTACTATTACGCGACTGCCCATCTTTATTCTCGAGCGTTCAGTTTTCTCTTCTCGAAACCAATTATAATGGTCACATGTGCCAACGCCCCCAGTAGATATAACACAAAAAATGTTTTTTTGTAGTTCTTTTCAATCCCGCCCCTTTTTTATCACATAGTATATTAGCACGCGTGGGGCAAGACTGTGATGCATCCTCCATCTTCTGCGCCATTCCGCTTCCTCAGGCTCAGGCACGTGTCCCCCTCTTGTAGTCGCCGTAAAGATGAGATTTGAGATTACGGGTATGTCTTCAATGCATTACAATACAGTCAGGTCAGTGTCATAACGATAGGTCATCACCCCTCATCTCGGCGCGCCCGATCGACGTCAAATCACTACGTCGCGGAGCCCGCTCGCCCCTCATACACTCGAATTCGGCACGATACTAGGTTTACGACCCGCATTCGAATTCAAATTCGGGCTCCTACCCCCCGGTGTGAACCCCCCACCAATACTAGGTGTCCGATTCAGATTCGGACTCGAAGTCGATGAAGAAGCAGAAGGGGTCGCCGACGCGCCGAACCGATCGAGCATCTCTTCCTCTTCCTCATCGATCGAATCCCACCCGCCGTACCCATTCCCATTGAGCATCGTCGATGTCATCCCGACTTCTTCGTCTAAAGGAGTAGCGTTGAGGAATTTGCCGTTGACTAGGGCGGTGGGATGTCGTAGTTCGTCGGGCATGCGGGCGAGGTAGTAGTAAAAGTACGCGCACGCCAGGGAACCACCGGCGACGAGGTCGATTAAGTAGTGGTGGGTGAGGTACTGTGGAGACGAGCGTCAGGTGAATCAGACCAAATACACGTTAAGACTAGTCTGGTACAGGTGGAGCCGGCTCACCATTGTACTCCAGTAGAGCCAGAACACGTAGGACCAGTAAAAGACTCGGCCCTTTGGGAAGAAATGCGATAGAAAGAGGGCCTCCATCGTCGAGCATCCAGCATGGAGCGAAGGGAACGCGCCGAACGGTACGGGGGCGTTCGTGAAGGTGTTGTTGTAGCCGTTGCCGCCAAAGATGGCGTCGATGCGAGCGAGGCCTCCGGGTGAGCCGTGCATGCCGTAGTTGGCGGGGATCAACCCTTCTCGGATCTCGTACCCTGTAGAGGAAGAGGTATGTCAGTCTCTGCGCAGAAGTTGTCTCCGTGCTCTGCCCACGGCATGCTGCTTTCAGATACTCACATGGCGGAGCACAGGGAAAGATGATCTGAATCATGACCCCAACCAAGTTCAGATACCCGAACGCGGAACCCCAGAACTTGAGCGTGCCAGGTGGGGAAAAGACAAAGAGGAATGCGGCGACGAAGAAGGGTCCCGCAAAGTGGACGACGCCGTACGGGATCCAGGCCAGGACATCGAGGAAAGGGGAGGTGTAGCGCGTGAGGATGTCAGAGATGTTGGCGCCGTAGAGCACTGATTCGAGTGTTGGCAGCACCGAGACCCAAATGTGGGGGCGGTACTTGGTCGGGATGAATTGGGAGGAAAAGAAGAGTATGAGCCAGCCAAAGATGGGTGTTGCTGGCAGGACGAATTGGGACGTAAAGGGGACGAGGAGAGCGGCGGTGTAGACGCCGACGAGGAACACCTTGAAGAGAATGTGGTGGGGCATGACGCATAGCGAGAACATGGCGACCTGCGAGTGAATATACGAAGATGCGATCAGTGATCGTTGTTTTCAACAGTTGTTGTCGCTGTGTTCCAGACCGGCAGGGGTGTCGATGACGGGTGGTCCAGCCGGAGTTTTCGAATCGAACCTCATTCGGAGCTGCACCATGTTTCAGGTCGAACGATGCTGCGAAGCCGGCGATCCTTCCGACCGTCACGCGAGCGCGCAGCAGACCGTTCCGTTGAGGCCGAGCGCGCCTACGGCCCCGTCAAGGTCTCTCACACGTGATCGAGTCCAAGTGAATGGCGTGCCCATCTTTCTAAGTGTCTACTGAATGACCCGGTTGATGCAGGGCGTGACGACGACACCCGAGTCGGAAGGGACCATCGGCGGAACGTTCGTGGGGCGGAAAGCCGAGCTCAACGTCGAACACGTAGCGGCCATGGCCGAGTCCATTCGCTTACGTGCACGTATCTCCTCGACTGTGAAAAGGATGAACACTCACGACGACGAGGAAGGCATACGGCCAATCGCGCTTCCACTGCCACCCATAGCGTTGCACCCTCGCCAGTCCGACGCGTGGGTCAAAGTTGATCTCGAGCCTCGACGCGGCCGCGAGCACGCGTTGCTGCAGGTACGGCGATAACCGGACCTTCATTCCTGTGAGGTCGAGATGGGCGGGAATGGGGAGGTGGCGAAGCGATCGTCACCGATCGGATTGGATCGGATGTGGGATGGTGTGTAGGGCGTGGGATGGTGTCGTGCGGTGCGATGCGATCGATGCGACGGGGGCCGGCTTGATGACGAGTAATGGAGGGGTAAGTTTCAATTCAATCCCCGTACGGGTGGCTGTTGCTACGACAAAACGAGAACTCGGACAAAAGGAAGAGAGACCGGCGCGCCAGTAGTAGTAGTTACTAGTTGCTTCTGCCAGGTCTGGACAAAAAGAATCCAAAATTCCCCCAGGCGCGCGCGTGAGGCAACGGATTTGTCAGCGCCAGTCCGAGGTGAGGGTAGCATCTCCTTTAGTTCCGTAGGGGGTTTTCTCGTCTTGCAAATTAGCGATGAGTTTCATACAAAAAAAAACCTTCGAGCGGACGGGCTCAAGGACTCACCGTGAAAGAATCCCCACATGATGATCCACACAGTATTCAAAGAAGGTCGAGAGATGACCTGATGAATAATAGCAAAGTATGCAATAGTCAGCACGATGATGCATCATGATGGATGATGACGACGATGATGATAATTGAGCGAGGTCGAGTCCGAGTCGACTCGGGATCCCCCCTGTGCGACCGACCGAGGGCGAGAAGGGAACGTTGCATGAGCTGACTCACCATACTTCGACGTCTTGCGAGCTTCACCAGGTATTATCCAACACTTCTGAATTCTCCAACTGACGCAGTTTCCCGTGCCAGCCTGATCCACGGCGGGTTCCAATGGTTCGCAGCTGACGGCGCCGAGACTGCACGGCGGTGCATCCGGGCGCATCGCTGTGCATCAATGTGCACGCGTCTGCATTGGTATTAATAAGTGGTTTTTAGGGTTCTAAATGAGTATGAACTGGATCCGACTTCATTTCAGCCTGCTACGAGGGTGTTTGGTCGCTAGGGGAGCCTGAGCCTCACGTGCCCTTCAATCGATTCACTGCCCACTTGCACGTTCCTGTCACGGCTCCCACAGGTATTCTCATTCCGTCATTGACTCTTCATACCATCTACTGGCCCGCTGATCACTCCCCATGGATTGGGGTCCTCGCCCTGCTCCTTCTCCACCTCGGTTAGACTGCACTTGGCAGTGGGCGAAGGAAGGGGTTTCTCCACGAAGCAGGTCGCGGGAGGTCGATTCGATCCGAGCGTGCACGAGGGTGCATAGCTGTGCAATGCCGTGCAGAGACGTTTGGCTCAGAGAGATACAAGTAGGCATGATTATCCAATTAAGTGCACATGCACGCAGACGTATGCAGGGGCGACAGAGGTCGGACGGCTGCCAGCGACGGCGACTCGACTCCGCGATTTGGGCCGGTTTCGCACCGAGTGGGGGTGGGGGTTGCAAGAGTCAAGAGTGAAGCGTCAGCGTGCTTGCCGAATGAAGCAAGCTGAATGAAGCAAGGGGTGGGTATGTGACCCCATCAAAAAGGTTCAGAGGATTGAAGATGTAGTAGATTAGATGTCATTGACGAGTGAAGGAGCCGCTCGAGCTCTGTGCTGCGGGAGCTAACTGCGGTCCGATTCGTCCTCGGCTTGGGCAACCACGTCGGCCGACCTGTCAAGACCCTAATCAAAGAGAGCGCAGGTGCAGACGGTGAGCGACAGGTAATCGACAGAGGTGTGGGCTCGACCGCCAGTCGGACGTGGTAGTGCCAGGAGACGGAAGGGAACAGAGAGCCCAGCGAGGCATGCCGCCAACAGCGTTGGGCTTTTCGGCTTTGGCTCCGGCTCGGCCTTGAGCTCGATCCGATCCGACTCGATCATTTTCCTTCCGAGTCCCGCCCCTGTCCAAATGGGAGGCAGAAAAATAGTGCAAGAGGGTTAAATTTAAACAATTTGTATTATCGTTCACTACCCTCCAATACCCAAGACAAATGTAATTGACCCCGTATAGTCTCCCTCAAGCGTGCCGAGCACCGAGTACCCGACGTGGCAGCTCGGGAGCCTCCCCAAGATCCATCCGACCACCTCTACAGCAACGAATTCGGTATCCTCTCCACATCGGCTTCTTCATCCTCGCCAGTCCCATCCTTGAAGCCGTATTCTCGCAACTCGACGTTGGCCCACATCGCTCGGACACCAGAGTCCTATGGGGGTGAAATGGCCCAAATCAATAGGGCTGTTGCACACCAATCCGCTCGGACGGATGATCTGGGCTCTCGGTTCACTCACATCGTATGCGGGTGTTTTGGTTATTCTCCGCAAGAAGCCATGGTGCGAGACGACGACGACAATGTCCTCCGTTCGAGAGCGGATCCATCGGCGCACCCACTTTTTCGATTCGTCATCCGAAGCAAGTCAAGGCATCGTCCATTAATCAGTTCTCATTCATATTCAGTGCGCGATGCGGAAGATGGAATCGCTGAAGCTCACCTTGGCTCGTTCCATTTGCTTCTCCTCCGTCGCCTGATAAAAACCCTGATTCGAATTCCAACCCTCGGTGCACTCGGACCAATCGAGCCACTCATGCGGGAACATAGCTTGAACCTGCGACAGCTCCCCACCCGTATCACAAGGTTGATCACCGCATTCCTGTACTTGAGGAAGGATGACGAGTGGGATCGGGGTAGAAGAAACGGGTGCTAGGACCGAGGCGAACGCGCTCATTGTCGTTTGCATCGTTCGACGGAAGGGAGAGGTCACTATCACCGCTGAGGAGACGGAGAGGGATTCGAAAAAGATCGAGTACGTCGAGGGGACTGAGAGTGCTTGGAGCTCGCCTTTTTTGGTGAGGACCGGATCGGGGATCTTGGGTGAGAGAGAGAATGGGGATGTAGAGGGACAGGTCAGCTTTCACTCGGGATGAGCCGTAGAGTGGCTACTTGCGGGTGAACATACCGAATGATCCTCTGGGACCACATTGTGAAATGCTTCGCCATGTCGCAGGAGAAAGACTCTCGGTGGCATATTGACGAGGATAGGTCCGTCGGGATTCGGTGGGATTCGGTCGATCGAGCTACTTGTCGATCACGGTGAAGTATCTCGAGGATCGAAGCACGTTGAAGCCAAGGCAGTGCTTAATGAAAGGAAACGAATCTGAAAGGTGAAAGGGGTCCCAAGTTAGATCGGACTCAGTCACATCGAGCGTCGATACAGTCGAAGAAGCTCCGAGTCCACGGGTGGAGCAGCAAGCGGCGGATTGCGGCGACCTGCTGACTCGATCGACGACGAATGACGGCACTGTGGTCGGACAATGTCGAGTACGGGCGTCATCTTGGTCGGGCATGGACAATGGAGACAAGCCGTGTCCTTGAACCCGATGAAGAATGGCGCCGGATCTACAAGAGCGAAACTTGCGATGGACCAACTTGCGCCGACACGGAACTCGCCGATGACGACCAGGGACAGCACTTACGTATCGATTCTTGCAGATCCGAAAATGGGATCTGCAACTCCAGTAGAATACTCTTGGATGAAACTTCTCCTCCTTCTCTATTGCGTAAGGGGCCGAGTAAGATTTGTAGAGCAACGCCGATGAGACGGGGTTCGGGAGTGACCTTTCGAGTGAGTGCCGTGAAGGAGGGCAACGGAGCCTAGCCGATTTCAACTGACATCCACATCGGAACTGCAATCCACTGAGCCCGGTAGGCAAGTAGGAACCCAATACACGAAGGATAGAGTGTAGAAAGGAAAATCTTAGACTTGCTTTTATAACTCCACCACCGACGCTCGTTCATACTTTGGAACCTATCTCTGCCTACGTGGATGAGCCGCGGTGCTCACGTGACCTTCGAGCAAGTTCGAACCTCAGGCACTCACTAGCTGCTCAACGTGATAGGGTAGATGAAAGGAGCTCGTGATGTAGAATATTTAGTATAAAATCTGATCATCTTCGCTCAACGTACAAGCGATATGGTTGAATGCCGCAAGCGGAGAAAGGACAGCGGGAGATGGTCACAATCTTTCCCCATTTGTTAGGTGTGTTGCACCTTCTGACCGAACGTCTACAACAAGTGCGAGGGTGTGATATCCACTTCAGAGTGTCACGTGAGTACTACATAACCAAAACAAGGATGGTACCCAAGCTGCACATGCATACATCCACCTCACCCTTCGGCAGGACGCTTACGTAATTGGGCGGATGATGCGGCCGGCGGTAATCGCTAGCCAATCCAGTCTTCATGCCGAACCGGATTGGGGAGTGACCCAACCGGATTGTACCGCTTGGGGTGCGAGCGGTACCTATCGCTCGGCACTGCGTGATCGGACTCACCAAATTGCGAAGATTTCGAGCGTGGGATGAGGTGGCGGCGCCCGGGCCCAGCCGCGGCAGACACTTCAGGGGGACCAAGGCGCTCAAGGCTTGGCGCCCAAGCGTGTTGGCCGTGGGCTTGAGCTTGAGCACGCGACCTCACGTCATCGTTTCTTGGCCGGCCGTTTGCCAAGGCGTCGTTTTTCGGATCAGCACGACGTGATCGTCCTGCAGCAGACATTTAAAGACACGAAAATTGATCGCTTACAGCGTGCGGAGTGCCTTGACTTCCGCACCGGGATTTTATGTCATCCATCCGTCCCTTCTCCGCAGCTTATCCTCCTGACGTGACCCGCGCTCGACTTTGATCTTGATCTCGCGCCTCTTGAGCCTTCTTCACATCGGTCTCTTCACCATCAACAAGGAGCGACACTCGACTATCGAAGATCCACCCTTCTTCAGACCGCCCGGTCCCACGCTTTGGATCCAACTCCCCACCTTGATCGCCAGTCAGGTCGCTCAGATCGCTCTATGAGCTTGCCGACCGTGAACCCAAACTCGGAGAAGGGGCTAGCGCCCATCGGATCTGCGACGACCCTGACCGAGGAGAAGCTTCCCTTCTTGCTCTCTGCGTCGGAAGCGGTCTCCAAGTTCGGCAGTGATGTCGACTATGGACTCAAGAACGACGTTGTCTCGGAGCGACAGAAAACCGACGGTCCGAACGCGCTCTCCGGCGGTGGGGGCGTATCGGTCTGGGCAATTCTCGCTGCTCAAGTCTTCAACGCCATGATGCTGGTGTGAGTGGCGGCTTTCCTGCTTTTGATTTCAAATCTCATCGTCGTGCCTTCACACCTCGATTTTTGGAGGTGTATGGCATGCCTATCGACTACATGTCTGCTATCGGTTCTCGTCTCGGCCGTTCCGGCGAACTAATCCCCCCGAGAGCTGGACTACTCGAAAGCTTGGCGTTTCTGCCGGGCCGGGGGAGAGAAACTCTCGCCCGTCTCCTGCTGATCGGCCCTGCTCGAGCTGACCTCGGAGATAACACCGTTTTTATTATTTTTGCGCTACCTAGTTTGATCATTTGCTTTGCTGTCTCTTTGGGCATTCAATCGTGGATCGAAGCCGGTGTCATCGCCGCTGTCGTCGCCATCAATGTCGTAAGTACGAGCCGCCGCGGCGATATCGGACAGGGGCGCCAGAGCTGATCCATTACACGCTCTGCTTCGTAATCGCTCCAAAAAGACCGTTGGCTTCGCACAGTAAGTCTGAGTTCCCAAGATGATCCCTTACTTCTCTCTTTGCCTCCCGAACATCGACCTTTGTGAACCGTCGGCGGGGATGTTGGCTGGCGGCGGAGATCGGGACAATGACGTGGCGGAGTGAGCTGGCCAGTCGAAGCGAAAGGAGGGTCGACTGTCGAGCGCCGGCGGGCCTGCCTGCAACGACAGGTGTCTAAGTACATTAGCGTCGTTAGGGACTGGCACTCGCACAGTCCATAAGGTTTCGGATACTAATGATGTATCGTCCCTGCACTACCGTCGCTCACCCCGTAGGGAATACAAGAGTGCCAAAACGATGGACTCGCTGCGCTCGCTCGCTTCTCCCACGGCCCAAGTCATCCGTAACGGCAAATCCATCCGCATCCCCGCACCCCAAGTCGTTGTGGGTGACATCGTCGAGGTCAAGACGGGTGAGTACCCAAAACACTTTTATTGGGTCAAAAATATCCCCAACGGTTTGCTGAACCGGCAGTATTCCATGTACTACGCGCTTGCAGGTGATACGATCCCCGCCGATCTCCGAATTATCGAGGCGGCAAATTTTGAGACCGACGAGGCCCTTCTCACCGGAGAGTCGCTCCCCGTCGCCAAGGATCCTAATGCTTCTTTCGGAAAGAAGGATGGAACTCCTGTGGACCCGCGAGACGTTGGTGTCGGAGGTTCGTCAACGGGTTCATTCGGGCGCCGGTTGTTGAGTGCGAGGCGAAATACTGACCAGCTCGATTTCCCCGCGTACAGATCGTATCAACATGGCTTACACCTCCTCGACCGTCACCAAAGGTCGTGCCAAGGGTGTGGTGACGGCGATCGGAATGCGCACCGAGATTGGAGCAATCGCTGAATCGCTGCGAGGTGGCGACACGCGCGTGCGAAAGGTGCGCAAGAACGAGGATGGCAATGCCCCGTGGCATCGATACGTTTCGGCCTATGCTCTCACCACATGGGATATCATTGGCCAATTCTTGGGCACCAATGTCGGTACCCCGCTCCAGCGTACCCTTTCGTGGCTCGCCATCGGTAAGTGGTAGATTTTTTTGTGAATTGTGAATCCTGAGGGGCGGAGCGCTGACGAAAAAAAGGTGCAATCGCTGCTTGCAGGGTTGTTCGGCATTGCTTGCGTCTTTGCTTTGGTCGCATTCGCCGCAAACGACTTTACCTCGAACAAAGAAATCATTCTTTGTGAGCTCGATCTGTGATGGCTTTCATGATCTGCCGCATCGGACTGACCGCCGTTCGTACGGCTGCGCAGATGCCATCGCCACCGGTCTTTCGATGATTCCCGCTTCGCTAGTCGTCGTTCTTACCATCACTCTTGCGGGTGGAACGCGTGCTATGGTCAAGCGCAATGTCATTGTCCGCAAACTCGATTCGCTGGAAGCTCTTGGCGCAGTGTGGGTCCCTCACCAGCAACCTGGGCAGCGCTGGTGTCAAGGCTGACTGATTCCTCTCGTCTACACATCCTCTAGTACCGACATTTGCAGTGACAAGACGGGAACGCTAACGCAAGGCAAGATGGTCTGCAAGGCTGCTTGGGTGCCCTCGCGTGGCACGATCCTCATTGGTGACTCGAACGAGGCCTTCAACCCGACCATCGGTGACCTGTCCTTTACCTCCGAATCCCCCGCCGAGTCGGCCAAGAGGGAGAATACGCGAGGCAACGACTTCTCGCCGTCCAAACAGCCGCAGAAGGCTTCCGCCAAGGCCCTGATCTCGACCCACGGAACACCCTTGGAGACGCTGCTCAACGTCGCGTCAATGTGCAACGTCGCCAAGGTCTTCCAAAATGAAGAAGGGTGGGCTGCTCGTGGTGACCCGACCGAGTGCGCGATCCAGGTCCTCGCCCAACGCTTCGAATGGGGCCGCGAGCGCTGGACCGTCGGTGATGATGCCGCGTGGAGTGAGTACACTTGTCAAACTTGGATCAAAGCGATCTTCTGATGCAGGGGTCTGACCGATCTTGATTGGTGCCTCTGGCAGCTCAAATCCAAGAGTTTCCCTTCGACTCTGACCTCAAGCGCATGTCCGTCATTTACGCTCGTAACTCGGACGAGAAGCGCTTCGTCTTCATGAAGGGCGCTGTCGAGCGTATCTTTGATGCCTGCAAGACCATCGAACTCGAAGATGGTCCCGTGGCGCTCGACGAGGCGATGAAGGAGAACATGCTAGCGAACGTCGAGGCCCTTGCGGGGCAAGGTCTTCGTGTGCTTGCTCTCGCTCAAAAGCCCTGGTCGTATACCGGGGCCGAGAACCCTAGTCGAGGGGACGTTGAGGCTGACATGACTTTGCAAGGCCTGGTCGGTCTTTATGGTGAGTCTCTGAAGAGAAACGAGCTACGCGAACAGCTACACGTGGTTCTGACTCCTGGAACATTCCTTCGCCATGCAGATCCCCCTCGCAACGAAACTCAGGGCGCCGTGAGGAGCTGCCACCATGCTGGTATTCAAGTCCACATGTTGACCGGCGATCACCCCTCGACCGCACGAGCGATCGCTCTTCAAGTAGGCATCTTGCCTCGTAACATTAACGTGCTCTCCAAGGGCTCGGCGGAGGCCATGGTCATGACTGCGGCTCAGTTCGATCGGTTGTCGGACGACGAGGTCGATGCTCTCCCCCTCCTTCCTCTCGTTATCGCTCGGTGCGCGCCTCATACCAAGACTCGCATGGTCGATGCGCTCCACCGGCGCAAGGCCTTCTGCGCCATGACCGGTGACGGAGTGAACGACTCTCCTTCACTTAAACGGGCCGACGTCGGTATCGGCATGGGCACCGGCAGCGATGTCGCCAAGGACGCCTCGGACCTCGTGCTGGCCGATGACAACTTTGCCTCGATACTCAATGCCATCGAGGAAGGTCGTCGCATGTTCGACAACATCCAAAAATTCGTGCTGCACTTGCTTGCCGGTAACGTCATGCAGGCAATCGTCTTGCTTGTTGGTCTCGCGTTCAAGGATGCGATGAGCCTGTCCGTCTTCCCTCTTACACCGATCGAAATTCTGTACAGTCAGTATGCCTCGACTATCTTCAAAAGTCAGAGTGATTACTTGTGAAGTACTGATGCATTGTTCTTCATTTTCGCTCACGTTCACAGTCATTTGCGCAACGGCCAGTTTCCCCGCCATGGGGCTCGGGGCCGAGAAGGCATCGCCCGACATCATGCGCCGCAAGCCTCATTCGCTCAAGACAGGAATCTTCACGCTCGAGGTGTTAATTGACATGGTCGTCTACGGTATCCTGGGTGGAGCAACCTGCCTCGGCGTCTTTGTCACCATTGTTTGGGGCTTTGGTGATGGCAACCTTGGCATTGACTCGAACAACTCGATCGGTGACGGTTCTGAATTGGTGTTCAAGGCTCGCTCGGCAACCTTTGGTGAGTCACGAGGTACCATTCTGAAGAGATCCTATCGATTCTTACCGGTCTCCTGCTGTTGTGCTGCAGCCACAATGACATGGAATTGCCTCTTCTTGGCCTGGTTCGTCAAGGATTTGCGCCGCAGTCTCTTCAAGCTGCGCGATAACACCGAGCGACCCCTCACGCAATGGATGCACGACCTGTGGGAGAACCGGTTTCTGTTCTGGTCCGTCGCGCTCGGGTTCCTCACCGTCTTTCCCATCATCTGTAAGTCAACCTTGCATGGACATATGTCTACGTGGGATACCGACGGGGTTCTGATTCTTCCCCTTCCACTTCCTACAGACATTCCCGGTTTGAACCGCGTCATCTTTGGCCACACCGATATTTCATGGGAGTTGGCAGCTTCCTTCATCGCATTACTCGCCTTCATCGTCCTCGTCGAACTGTACAAGTACGGCAAGCGAGTCTACTTCCGCGTCCGAGCCGCTCGCCACCCGGAAGAGAACGAGGAGATGCCAGGAGTCTTCGCGGCGTGGAAGACAATCCACCCTGATCAGGAAGTTTAAGGGTTTTTCCTCGATGGCATCATGTATCCGTAGACCACACCAATCTTTGTATTCTTTTGACTACCAAGAACTAGACTAGTTTCATAGGGATTTCCTTGCGTAATCTTTGCACATAGCACCCGGCAATGATGGGAATAAATAGATGTGATTGCAAGATTGTTCCGAGTGGGCAGCGTCGAGCGTGAGCGTGAGAACCTCCTATTTCAACTCGAGGCCAATTTTCAGAAGTGGTATCACTCGAGTTCCAAATGCACTCAGATTTTTGTTGCCGACATGGTTTGAGCAGACTCTGATATTACTTGAGAGCACAACAGCGAGCTTTGATGCGTGTTATATACTGTTCGTTGAGTGAGAATAAGCCCGCGGAGCGATGATCTGCCAGGACTCGCCATTCTTGGCTCTCTCGGGACCACCTCGTTCGTTCGTGCTTTGTCGTTCGGCCCACGTCAATACCGGAGGTGGGAGAGTGTGCATATTTTTCGAATCGATTCGGATATCTCGGGGCCCAGTACCGGTTATTCTTCGCTGCCTCTGTCGTCTCGTCCAAAGCACCAGGCTCGCATCCAGAATCGTCATCGTCGCCAAGTGGAGCTCGACCGATCAACCGACTTTGACGCCGTACCGCATCCCAGCACGCAAGGTTGGATTGACAGTCGGGATTCCTTCACCACCGTGATCATGACTGAGAATGCGCTTGCATCGCTCAAGACGAACGCGCAGAGGCTCGGAGCACGGCTGGGGGAGAACTTGGCCGGTCAGTCGAAGCTTACCTTTGTTTCCGCACGGAATTTATGTGACTGAAAAGGACCGATAACACTACGCAGAGCACTCACGCGACTTGGGTCTGATTGTAAGTACTCCATTCGTGGCCGCTGGCGGGCGCTTCCCGGTGATGACGTCGGCGCATCAGCCAGCTTACCCTTCGCTTCCACACCTCTGCATTTCACAGGATGGGTTCGCGAGTGGCAGTGGAGGAGGCTCAGGGCGATATCTAGAGAATGGAGCCGTCATCACCTCTGCCGGAATCGAGGAGACGAAAAAGATGCTGGCGTCGAAACGCGAGAGCGATCGAGTCGACGGACTCAAGAGGGTCATCGCGGCAAGTCCCATCTCATTCGTGAACACCGTGACGCTGAAATGGTAGCTGATCCTGAAATCCAATGTCCCCATAGATGATGACCAAGAAGCTCCCCGTGCTAGGCTTCTTCCCGCTCGTCACCTCCCTGCTGTCCCCCTCGACACCTCTCCAGGCTCGCACGCTCATCTCGCTCTACATCATCCATTGCGCCAACTCCGCACCCGAGCTCGCTCTTCTTTCCATCAACGCCTACCAAAAGGATCTATCGGACCCGAATCCGATCGTACGCGCCGGTGCCATCAAGACCCTTTCGTCGATGAACCTGCCCGACATTCGCTCGCTCGTCGGCGTCGCCGTCTCCAAGGGGGCACGCGACAGCGCGTGGTACGTCCGCCGAGCCACGGCCGATGCGGTTGCAACCTTGTGGAGAGCGGACCCGACGACAGAGAACCGCAACCAATTGCTACCGACGCTGATCGTGCTGCTCAATTCGGCGAGTCCCCTGACGATCGGATCGGCGCTGTCGGCGTGGGAAGAAATGTGCCCGACGCGGTGGGATCTGATCCACCCATGCTACCGCAAGTGGTGTCGCATGCTCGTTGACGTCGAAGAATGGGGTCAGACCGTTGTCCTCCGCGTCCTCCTGCAGTATGGCCGATCATTCTTCCTCGATCCGGCTCGGGATGGCAAACTCGACCCGGATGCGGAACTCTTGCTCAAGGCCTCGGATGCGCTGTTGCAACATATTAACCCCTCGGTCGTATCGGCGACAATCAAGGTACAATACTACCTCGCGCCTCCCGATCGTTTGCCCAAGATAGTTCGACCGCTGCTCCGTCTGCTGAGATCCTCGCCCGAGGTGGAAGCGATCGTGCTCGAGGATTGTGCAGTCGTAGCGTCGACGAGACCTGACCTCCTCGCCGAGCACGTGTCCGAGTTTTACGTGCGCTTCTCCGAAGTCCTTTCGTTGAAGCAGGCTCGTTTGAGGATCCTTGTGGCCTTGACGAGCCAAAGCAACGTGCGCGAAATCATGAAGGAAATATCGGTAAGAGAAAGGAGTGCTCGCTGCCACCGCTCTCTCTACGCGGCTGACACTCGACCCCCAATCAAACTAACCAGATCTACGTCAAAGATGGCGACGAGGTGTTCTCCGCGGATGCTATCAGGGCCATAGGCTCGTGTGCTCAGCAGGTACCGGCGGTTTCCGAAGAGTGTCTCCAGACGCTGATCGAGCTCACCCAGAGCAAGCATGGTGTGTTGTCGAGACTCTCCGTTCAGCCAGGTATGGCCTTCTGACAATGTCCAATATTCAACGCACAACAGAGGGAATCATCGCACAATCGATCCTCGTCTTGCGATCACTGTTGAGGTCACCCCATCTTCCGAGCTCGACCTCGCGCTCAGCCGTCATCACTCGTCTCGTCGACCTGCTCGAGGCAGATCGAATCAAGACCCCTACAGCACGCGCGACCATCTATTGGCTCGTCGGACAATTCGTATCCGATGGCCTCGTCTCGACCGTTGCACCTGATGTCGTACGCCTAGGCGCCATCGGCTTCGCCGAGGAATCCGAGATTGCCAAACTGCAACTGCTCACGCTCTCGGCCAAATGCGTCGTCGGGTCAACTATGACGAGCTCGACCCCCTTTTTGCGCGAGTACTCGCTCTTGTTCGAATACCTGGCGACGTTGGCACGGTATGATCTGACGTACGAGGTGAGGGATCGGGCGAGGTTCTTGAAAGGGGTTCTGGGAGCGGCGGGGCTCGGACGAGCGGATGCGGGCAAGGCCAGGTTCGGTCTTGGGGAAGAAGACTTTAACAAGGGCGTGATGGTCGAGGATTTTACGGGGACGAATGGCGACCCGAATACTGAGTCGGACAAGGCGATGACGATGTCGAATGAGCAGGGGCGCAAGATCCTCTTTGAAGGCAAGACGTTCGATGTGGAGCGAGGTGGGTCCACAGTCCTCACTTATTGAGCTCGCGTAGCTTGCTGAGTCGACGTCCTCTTTTCACGCAAATAGACGCGAACGCAGGAGACGGTCCCTTTGACCTCGGAAGCTTCTCTCTAGCCCTACCGACCAAACGTCTCGGATTGGGATCAGCTTCCTCCTCCGCCGTCCCACCGTACCCGACCAAAGTCCCCCCTTCCTCAATACGTGATCCCGCCCCATCGCTCGACCCCACCCCACCAGGCTCAAGAGGCCAAAGTCGATCACCCACCCCACTCCGAGGATTCGGGTCCGACTCCTTCAAGAACGTCGTTCACGAAGGAGGTGCGGTCGTCTTGACCCCGACGAATTTTGCGAGGTCCGCGAGTGGAGTTGAGGGGGGCACGAGGTCGGTTAGTGCGATGTCGGGTCGGGCGGGGATGCAGGCGAGACGGAAGGGTTTTGCGGATTTGGAGAATTTTTATAAGGATGAGAGTGGGAGTGAGGAGGAGAGTGAGGAGGATGAGGAGGATGAGGAGGAGGAGACCGAGGATGACGAAGAGGAAGATGAGGACGAAGATGAGAACGAAGAGGAGGACGAAGAAGACGATGAAGAAGACGATGAGGAAGAGGTAGCGATAAGTGACGAGAAAGGGGAATTGATAGGGTACAAAGAGAATTGACACCCTGAAATGCAATGCGTGTGTCCCCCATGAGGTTGGGCATGCCTGCAATGGATACCGTATGTTGCGGCTAAACCCCGGGGGGCACCGGATAAATTCTGGGCCAAGCAACAGACTTCCGTCTCGGTACCGAGGTACTTGTCTAAGCCAGGAGAGGGTGACAATATCCCCTCACAAATCCCCCTGCCCCATGTAGCTTGGGATCCCGAGGTGATAGGATGTCCGAAATGCCCATCCTGGTCACTAGCCAATCGAATCGATCGGTCATTGCCGAAGATGTTCCCTCGAGAAATAGGCTCTCCTAGTAGATAAAGACCGCGCTGAATTCGAATCTCCTGAGCAGACACCTACTTGATGTGACGAGTTGGACGAGTGTGATCGGACTTTGGGTAGCAGGCACCACGGTAGTGGACACCTTATACAAGCTGATGTCGACGGTGCCAGCTCGGCGTTCGGGGACGCGCATCGCTCGGCGCATTCCCGCGGCGGGGGGGGGGACGATTTGAAATTAGAACATCAGTTGTGCGCTCCCTTAGGCGCGCTTATGGACGTGCGACTTTGTTCTCCTGGAATTCGCCTGTTTCCGGCGGGGAGCTCCATCGTCACGCGCCGCCGCCCTCTCTCCAGCTTGCCCGTTCAGACGGCCTTGGCCTGACCTGACCTGACCCTACCGGACCCCACCGCACGAACTCGTCTCCGCTGCAGCACCGACGTGTGCCGTTTCACGTCGCAAGTTTGCATCGAACCCTATTCGCCTATCGTCCTGCTCTTCTCCACCACCCGCCGAGGTCTGTCAGCTGCGCTCATGGCGCCGTTCCCGTCGCGTCGGTCGTCGTCGGCGTCGATCCTGCCCACCTCGATTGCGCACCACCCGCAGCCCCCGCCTCAGCCGAGCGGTACGACGTCGTACCCACCCGTCAACGGGGCCCACGACGGATCGTCCTCGTCGCACCAGGATGGCTCAGCCTCGACACCGCCTCGCGTCTCTTCCCCCGCCCCGTCGACGTCCGGCCTGACGCCCAAGCAGCTCTACGGAGGCGTAGATGAGCCCCAAGCGGGTCTGCTCCATGGCCCCGGTCGAAGCTACGACTCGAAAAAGGTCGTACGACAATTGCTCGAGGTCAGTCGGACTTGTTTCTCCCTGTCCTGAGTTCTCTTTCCTCCGTTATGGGTGCATGTCCTGCCCGTGATGCGTTCACGCCGATGGCGGGCTTGCTCCGTTTCCCGACGTGGAGCCGTCATCGTCGTCAACGGCGCTCGCGTTCCACCTCCTTGTCGAGAGTGCTGCGGAGCTTTTCACAGCTTTCGGCCGCGGCGACCATCCGCATCGAGACGTCGAGCATTCGGTGTTCTGGACAGGGTGATCACGGTTCGGCATGCAACCCTCCACTCGGTCGAGGTGGTTGACATCACCCCACCTGCGGCCGCTGGTGCTTTTGGAGGCGACCCCCCACAAACTGCCACGGCATGGCGGTCGCACGCAGGGGCCGTGCTGGGTCGAACGCACCAAGTCACATCAAGAACCCATCCTGATTTTAGACTGCGGCTGCAGGCATTCAGAGCGTCAAGACGGATCGCCGCCGTGTAGGCCGTCGGTGTGGTATGGCTCTGCTTCTGTGACGAGGCGCGCTTCCTGCTCGTCACCATGCTTCGACGCGTCCGGCCCTCGGGTCAGGTCTTTCTTTCTTGCGGTGGCTTTGGCGCCTTCCGATGGTGGGAATACAATTTTGCGTCGTGATGGTTGTTTCTGTCCTCGGCGATTGGCGAGAGTTTTCATTGGGCTCCCTCCTCCTGCTCAGGCTGCGCTCGGGTCGACGACACCCATATGCTGAGCTGACACGCTGCCATTCGGGTCCCCTTCTTGTTTCATATGGCTACAGGAGAACCACATCACGTACGTTACGTCAAATTTCTCGGCAGTCCACTCGCTGGAACGTCACTGACCTCTTACTCGTGATCCTCCTCCCCCACAGCAAGCACTCCTACTTCAACGACAAGGGCTTCCACAACCATGCTGCCCATCATCTGCTCGCTTCCTACTCGCTCGGTGCTCCCGCCTCGCTGCTCAAAAACATCTGGGAGGTCCACTTGATTGAAGGTACCAAGCCAATGCTGCCGCTGCATCCGATCGGATTGACCGAGGCGAACTGGACCAAGCATTTAGGGAATGAAAAGTAAGCTTTTCGGGGGCTTCGGGGCTTCGGGCTGACGTCCAGGCGAGATTGTGGCGCGTCGAGAGGCTAACCGATGTACTTCCACCACTACCAGATTCTACCCGAATTATCTCGCCTTCTTCATGCGCCAAATCAAGGAGATTCCCCTCGCCACGAGCCAGTACGCGGAGAGGAAAAGCAGCGTCATCCCCGTGCTCGAACGCTACCTCCTCGGTGGACAGGGGCAGATGCTCGTACGGTGCGTCGTATTCCATCCTTGCTACGCTCAAGTACGGTAGAGCGTACTTACTGACGATCGTAGCCGTTGACGGGGCGGTGCACAGAGCGGTCAGCGGAGCATTGCACGGGTTCATCAATATTGGCTACGGCGTCGAGTTCGGTCTGGACGCTTTGGTTGCGGAAGGTTCGTTGCACTGAAGGAGTCAGACTTGTGATCCTTGCCTTGACTGCTCGGCTCACTTTGTCCCGTCCGGCCCATGAACAGGTCTGGCCCAGTCCGCGGTTACGCCGCCTCAAGTCTCGCCGCTCTTCGATGCGGCCTGGCCACCACCACCGCGCACCCAAACGGCGATGCAGTTCACACTCTCGTCGGCCCTGTCTTCGTTCAAGCTCGGCAGTGGCTCGTTCGGGACAATGCCCATCGCTTCACCATCCGACTCGTTCGTCCAAACCGCTGCTCGATTACCCCGAGAACGTCGAGTGCCCCGAGAGGGCCTGGCCGGCTTCACGATCCTCGAGAGGATCCTTCACGACGCCCGTCTCGCTCCCGATGTCGCGGTCTTTGAGAAGGACTTCCCCAAATTGGGCAATCTGCTCAAACGTCGCGCGGACGTCATTATCGAGTGGTGCGACGAGTGGAAGTTCAGCTGCGACGCGAGCCCGGATTATGGGGAGGAGCGCCAGGCCAAACGCAAAGAAGGAACGCCGCTCAAGACGCCCAACTGGGAGGAGGTGGTCGAAAAGTGCGAGGAACTGATGTGGATGTCTACGGTGCGTTGAAGTTGTGTACCTACCGTTGGTACCTTTCTTGTGATCACCGGTCCTGACAAGATCTGGAGGGCTATATTGCGCGCACAGGTGCTTTACGCTTCGAGCACGAGACCGGGGTATGCGTGCAAGCCCAAGATGGACTTCTTCATCATGCACGGCCTCACTTCGGTCCTGTTCCTGCCGGCGATCCTCGAAGCCGTTTCTCCCCATTTCCGCCCCTACATCCTCCACACCCACTTCCGCATGATTGTCAGCTACTGGATCTCGCGAGGACGGTGAGTGGTGCTGTGGGACGAGAAAGTTGGGGCGTATCGCTGTGGAGATTGAACTTGGCTCTGTCTCCTGACTTGATGATGACCGCAGACCGAATTTATGGATCAAAGAAACCCTCATGGCCGCACCCCTGTACCCGATGCCCCCGGACGCCTCCTCCCCATCGACGAGTGCCGTAGCGCGCTACCTCGCGAGTCTACACAGCAAAGAAGAAGGCGAGTCCAGTCCCGATGGAGTGCCCAAGACGCCGCAGGTCGATGCGAACGGGAGACTGCGGCTCGAGGAGGAATTGGCTGAGGCGACGGAGACGCCGCTGGATCTGCTCGGAGGTGGGAATCCCTGGTCGAACGTGCTCGCCAGTGCTGTGGACCATCCCGATGATCACGTCGCCAAGGTCATTCGCTCGCTCGCCTTTGCGGCGACCCACTTTGGGCAATCCCCGGTCGGGTTCTACCAAGCCTCGTTGCCCGGAACCGAAATCATGGATGGTAGCATCTTCATCCGCGCCGCTGGTATGACGTTGCAATCGTTGGGATGGTGTCACGAGGGCGAGTCTCCTGGCTTGTGGGATCGATCCGCGCTCGGCTTCGAGTCAGTATGGGAGAACGAACCCCGTATCCCTGGTTACGACTTGCACGCGTCTCGTTCATCATCGTCGTTCAAGGGCAAGCAGAGGCTCGAACGACCCGAGGACCAAGAAGAGGATGATTTCGTCGGCACACCGGGATCTCGCTCGCGTACCAACTCGCCGCCTCGTTTCGGCCAAGGTCTCGGTTTCGAACACGTGATGCCGGCCTCGCCGGCTCGAGCGGTGTGGGCCTCGAGCTTGAATCCCCGTTCGGGCGCTTCAACCCCGAGGGACGGCAGGATGCAGACCCCCATCCTCTCTGAAGGCATACTGGAAACGAGGTTGATGGTCGGTCGTGGTGATGAAGTCGAACGGGAGGAAGAGATGAGGAGGAGAAGGGACGCAGAGGAGGATGAGGATCGAGAGTTGATGGCTTGATCGCTTGAGAGCGCAGGTTATCACCCACCCACTCCGCGTTCCTTTTTTTCGTGTCCGCCCTCCTTACCCTTTCGCCGCAGGAAGACCACCCATAACGACGACCCATTGGCTTTTTTCTCTTTTACCCCTTCGCTTGTTTGGCACAATCTTACGTGCCAGCGTTGCCGTATGGACCCAAGATTAGTACACCCTGAACCGTTTTCGCCCATCGCAGGCTTTGATCATACATATCATGACCCTTTTCTTCCCCCACTCGTTAAGCAGCGTTCTCCGATCTCGACCAATGATTCTCTACTTCTGCAATCGCATTTCTCTAAGACCCAAACCGGTCGATTTTTCTCATCAGGATTACTGGGCTCGTCGACAGCCGAGGAGAGAGGAAATCAGATGGCACTGCGCTTAACTCCGCCCTCTCCCTCTGACCTCGGCCTCAGTCACTAGTGTAGCGGCTATAAACAGGAGCTTAACCCCGCAAATGAGCTGAACAATTCGATTCACTAGCGACCGTGATTTTACCCACCAAGACAGGAACCCTGAGGGTGCGCAAAGTGGTTCAAAGAGGGGTGGTAGAGAAAATCCCCAGTCGAGCGACGAGCTGTCAGGTGGTGTGGAAGGCCTCGGCGCCGTATCGATCGCTCCCGAGTGAGTCCCTTCCCCTACCCCCCACCGTTCATGGTTCACGTGCCATTTTAGAGTTCTCACAAGCCCGGCCTGATCGTCAGGGAGGTTGCAAACCGTTTCAAACTTCCGTGCACTCCTCAGGCCAGCGCTCAGGCCTGCGTAACCCAGTGGTCGATTGAAACACACGCGCACACAATAAATAAGAAGCCCTAAACTCCAAGCAAGCATATCAAACCAAAGATGACGGTGACCGTACCTACCTACCTAGGGATCCTTCTCACGGCGCATTGATCAACGCAATCAACGCATCGCGATAATCGCCCGAGGTCTCCTTCATCACGTCTGTCAATAAATCCCTCGAGTACTTTTGGCGGTAAGCGCCCTTGAGCTGTTGGAAGCGTTGACGATCCCAGTGGGCTCGGACGATGCGCATGATGAGGAGAAGGTCTTTGGTGCCGAGGCCTGCCATGGCATCGTGCAGACGTTTGGCGTCTCGCCCTGGGATTGCGAAAAGGGGACGAGGATGAAGGGATTCCAACACACTGTTTAGTCGACAGCGCCCACACTTCGAGTGATACAGGCAAGTACTCACAGCACCCATTCGTATCGCGCTTCCCACCTTCCAGAGCAAACAGGTACATCTCCTTCAGATGGCCATCGACGCAGCGCTTGATGTTGTGGGTCAATGCGGATCGGGCCAACGTCTTGTACTGCGTTTGCACGGCTTGGAGATGTGCAGGCGATCGCGCAAAGACGATGGAGGAGCTACACATGTTGTTTTCCTAGTGAGAAAGCGTTGGGGAAGTGTAAGATTCGTCACGACGGTGACTTACACGTGCTGCTGATCGATGCTGACTTGGCCCGTGATTTGAACCTGAATGGCCTTCTTGAGTTGCTGCGCTGACAAAGCCCCAGGATTTCGTTCAGCAGTGTTTCCCCTGGAATCTCGAAGTATTTCACCTCGCCCGTACCTGAGCATCATCCTGGACCATCTGCTGATTGAGCTGAGCCGGAGCCGCGCCGACGAATCCACCGACCCCACCTGCCCCACCCTGACCCGCTTCGTTCTCCAGCGTTCTCCCCATATTAGGTTGATCCTTCCAATCCCCAAGCAAAGCGACAGCCATAGCCGACTTTGTCTTCATCGACAACTCATCCAAGACCTCTTTCTCCATCGACTTGCCCGTATGCGCTTGGAAAGCGGCTTTGAGAAGATCCATCGCCAACGGCGTGCGACCGATCAAGACCTCGGTCAAGATCATCTCGTTCGTTCCCAAACCTTTACAAGCGTCCTTTACGAGCTCGACATCGCCCATCAAAGGGCCGGCAAGGATCTGCACGATCAAGGTCTCGTAGTTGCCCGTCAACTCCTTCTCAAGCAACTTGATCATGTCTTTGCCTTCGCGAGCTTTGTAAGCGTAGATCAGAGGAGGGATGCGTACGGCCGGCAAGGCGGTGACGACGGCCGTGATCTTGTTCTCGTTCGTTCCGAAGCCTTTACAAGCCTTTTTGATCGTCTCGACGTCTTTGGCGGGGTCGTACCCGTCGACGGCTTGGTTCGCGCGCAGCTTTTCTTGTGCGGGCAAGAACGGGTTCTCGGAGGGGTGGACGCGAGTCCCGAGGTACGTGTTTGGGATCGGGGCGGTTGCTGCGTAGCCTGCTTGAGGGGCGTAGCCTCCGGGTGCAGCAGGTTGTCCGTACTGGTTCGGAGGGGGTGCACCGTACTGTCCAGGGGGTGGAGCGCCTGGGAGTCGGACGCAGAGAGGACAAGATTAAGAACTCGATGGGTCCTAGTCCGGAGAGCTCGCTTCAATACTCACCGTATCCCTGCTGAGGAGGTGCGCCGTATTGACTCGGAGGTGCGCCTGCCAGTCAAGACGAAGTCGGTCATCAGAAGTTCTGCCTCTTGACCACACTCTGATCACGCAACTCCCCCGACTGACCGTAACCTTGTTGAGGCGGAGGTGCGCCATAAGCTAGACCCTGAGCTGGCACCTGTCCGTACTCACCCTGCGGCGGTTGACCATACTGTCCCACGGGAGGCTGACCGTACTGTCCCGCGGATGGAGGTTGGTTGTATTGTGCTGTGACACAAGATCATGGACCGCATGAGCTCGCGGCTTTTGCCCCGAGGAGACAAAGATTTATCACCTTGGGGTGGGGCGCCGTATTGTTGCTGCTGCGCCGGGGGTGCCCCATATTGAGGTTGCTGACCATCTGTGGAAAAAGGTCCTTCAGGTTTAGGTGACAAGAGCGGGAAGGACTTGAGGAGGAACGGACAAGGCTGCTGCTGGCCTGGTAGGGGCGCTTGGACGTAAGGTTGTTGCCCCTGAGGAGGCGGCGCACCGTCTGAGGGCAAAAGAACATGCGTCGGGGTAAGCGATCAAATCTTGGCTTGTGCGCGGGTGGGTTGGCATGACCTGACCTACACTGCTGCCAGTGAGGAGCGCCGTACTGGGGCTGGCCTGCAGGAGGCGCGCCGTCTGAGCGAGTTTAGAAGCCAAGGCCAAAGCCAACGATGAGTCAAGTCAGCATCAATGAGGGACGTCATGGCCGATCCGCAAGTGGTGGGTCCCTCCGATGATCGCTCTGGGGCCTTCATCAGCCACGGCGACGAACCCTCTTCGTTCCAGCCCCCACATGCAGTGAGTGGGGCTGGCTCCTCTTGGACGTCCCACTACTAGCCCCCGTGACCTCATAGAGGGCGGTCCAAACGGGGGGCATTGCGCATGCATGTAACTGTTGCGTTCTACTCGGCTTGATTCGTACTGCGGCGCGAGAGGCGGCTCGTCGCACCCCTCCTCCGTCGGACCCAGGCCCGTCGACTCGGAACAATGCCAAGCCAAGAGCCAGGCGCCAAATCGACCGACGTGACCCCGCGGAAAGAACACCGCATGGAAACACTCACATTGACTGCTATATGAGGTCTGTTGGTTAGGGTAGCCTGACATGTTGCTTTACCCAAGGATGGATGAGGAGCGACGAGGAACGTACCGTGAGAGCGTGAAAGTTGGAGCCGACGCGGGGGTGACGTCGATTGGCCGGGCTTGTTCACGCTTGTTCGCCCCGGGTTCGCCCCGGGTGGCTGTGCAGTGCGCAAGCTCGGGCAGAACAAGGTGCATATACTCACCTCGACCGAGCAGCCGCCACGCTCTCTCGGCCGAGTTGATGAACAAACACATGACCGCACTCTCACAGAAACAGAACTTTCGGTGTAGGTGTGGCGCGCAGAATATTATTTTGAAATCAAAGACTTTACGCCTGTGCTCCAAACCCTCCGAACACCACAGTCAACGACTCGGCAATATTGATCCGCCCGCGCTCGGACCCTCTCTCCGCGAAAGCCAACCTCCGCTACCGGCGCTTCCCTCGCCTCTCCTCCCTCCGCGCGTATTGCCCCCCACCCGATCCCATCCCATCCTCCCAAAGCGAAGCACAGCCATGCCCGCCCCCCGACGCAAGAACAAGAAAAGGTACCTCCTTTCTGGGGGGGCCAACTACACCTCGAAACGTCAAGTCGGTGGACCGGGGATCTTCATCACCACCATCCGGGGCAAGGAAGCGCGTTGTGTGCAAGAGTTCCATAATGTCTTGGACGAAGTGCGTCGGATGTGGGAGACTTGGAGGCGAGGATTGGGTGAGGAGCTGATGATCTTGTTGCATGGGATTGGTAAAGGTCGCCGATCGGTTGTACCCCAAGGAACGATTGGCCGAATTGGACAAGCTACGACCCGTCAAAGCAGCTACTACCGGTGGTGAACCCATGGAAGAAGTCACCGCACAAGCACCCATCAAAGCCGAAGAAGAACCAGAGCAAGCCCCTCCACACGTCGAAGAAGAAGACCAATCGATCGAAGCCCAAATCGCACGCGAGATCGCCGCCCTCAACCCACGCAAACCCAAGAAACCCAAACCATTCTCCTCATCGGAGTCTACGATTACAACAAAAGAGGACAAGAGCAACAAGGTAAGGTTGAGGTTCCTCTCGATCGAGACGGGGACGGAATGTGGTCAGTTTCGTTCTGGTCGTGCCCCCCCACGCGGAGCAGACGAGGGAGGTGCTGACGACTTCGCATTGGGTACAGTCTGCTTCTTCTCCATTGCATGGCCTTATGACCCCGTCGAGTTATGCAAAGGCATCGTCGACGACCTCCAATCGACCAAAGTCATCAAAACGAGGTCTGTCCGTACTCGCCCCCGGTTGAAACCAATTCCTGCCTTACTCACTCGTCTACTTCTTCCCCCCCGTTGGTACGAGCAGGTTCTGCCTCCGTCTCACGCCCGTCAGCACCTCGTGCCATGCGATGAAGACCGAGACCGTGCTTGAAAAATCAAAAGAGTTGATCCGGCGCACATTCGAAGAGTATGCCGCTTCGAATGGGCTTTCCGAGTTCACGGTTCGTCCTCCTCACATCTCGCTCCGTCGCGTCGCTGCGAACCCAAGCTGATCATGATCTTCCACTCTCATCAGTTCGCCATCGAACCCTCCATACGTTCCCATTCCGAACCCCTCACGCGCACCTACCTAATCGAACAAATCGGCCTCATCATAAAGGACCTCGCCCTCTCCACCTCCTTCTCAATCAAAGCCAACCTATCCCAACCCGATCTCGTCATCCTCCCCGTCGTGTTGATGAAGGAATTTGCATTAGGGATCGTGGAGGGAAAGGGATGGGTAGGGGAGGGTAAGAAGTGGAATTTGGATGCGGTAGGGGCGGATATTAATAAGAAGCTTTTGGAGGGTGGGGAGGAGGCAGGTGGGGTGGAGGTGATCAATCGGTCGACCGAGGGTGCTATACCAACGGTCTAGTTCTTTTCTGCAATCGACCAATCATAGGAAAACACCATTTTAACGACCTTGATCGATCTACTAAACTGAAACCACCTTGATCGATCGATTTACTACCCCTTCACCTCCCTCCTCCCAACCCTCCTCCGTTCCCCAACCTCCTCCTCTAACCTCTTCCTCAACTTCCTACACTGATCCTTAGCCCCCCGTTCCTCCAAAGCCCTCACCAAAATCTTATAAGTCACTCTCCGAACCTTCTCAAATTCCTCCTTCCCCATTGTTCCTACGTTTCCCACCCCCATCTCTTGTTCGGTACCTAATACTTTATCAGCGATGGAAACGATCTGGGACGGATCGACGACGGAATTCCATTTGACCAAGCCTTTCAAGCCGACGTTATTGAGGATCCCTCGATTGATCATACTCTCCTCATCCTTCCCTTCCCAACTTTGCCCATTTTGGATCGACTTCCACCTCTCCCGAACCTTGTCCACCTGTTTCCTCCCCTTCACCCTCCCCCTCCTCACTACCTCATCCCAAGGTCGTCCCAAAACAGCCCTCAACAACCACCCCGTCCCCATCGCCTTATCGCTCCTCACGACCTCGTTCCCTAAATCATCCTTCATCCTCTGTCGTAATCGCGAAAGGGAAACGTCGTGTTTCGTTCGTACGTAGAGCGTGTAGAGTTTGGTGTAGGATTTCGTCCAAAGTGTTTGGTCCTTCTCCGAGAGCGCTTGCAAGGTTTGAATTCGGAGCCGTTCGCGAACGAGGTTGAAGTCTCGTAAAGCGACGTCATGACGACGCGTCAAGAGGTGCGAACTTAACCTTGCCGATAAAGAGCCGACAGTCGGTTCCAACGACGGATGGAGTAAAAGGTCGGACCATACCCGATCCGAGGTCATTGCTCGATGGGATCGGAGCATCGCTTCGTACTGTTCCAAGGTACGACAGGAGGGAGGGATGAGGAGGAAAACCTTGGTGGCTAGCTTGGCTTGACGGGCGCTGATGAGGCTTTCGAGGAGGGAACGAAGGCGGGATGAGGGGAAGCATGTGGGGTCCTTGGTCATGAGCGATTCGATGATGCGGGTGTACAGAGGTTCAAGAGGAGCGTCGATGCGGAAGTGGTGGATCAGTAGGGTTAGACACTTGTCGAGCATCACGCGCAGGGTCGGGTCAATCGCATCGTCGGAGGTCGGCGCACACAGTTGTTCCAAAGATGTGACGAGCGCTTCGGCGGTGTACAAGACGACATCACGACGACGATGCCATTCCTCATGATCGGCCAAGACGGTCAGAGTCGAGGCGGCGAGATCGAGGCGTGTTCGAGGGTCGAGGACCGAATCGGCGGCTAGCAATTGGGCGATGAGGTCGGTTCGTAAATGACGCAAGGCGGCTTGACCGAGGAGAGCGCGTTGCACACCTGTCAACTCGGACATGGAGGTTGATCCGTAGTCAATGATACGATGTGCGAGCGCGTTTTTAGCCCCTTCTTCGATCGCTTCCGTCCGTGCGGCCCATTGCAAAAAGGATGAGACGAGCGTCGCCGTGACCTCGGAGGACATGCCGCTCTCCTCAGCGCCGAGGAAGGCTTGCCACGCCCATTCGACGAGCTTGTCCGAAAGGGACGTTAGTTCTCCGAAACGATTCTCGGACTCGTTGTTCATCGTCTGGCACGCCCGTAGTACCCGGGACGGAACATCGACAAAGGCCATGACGGCCAGTGTCGTCCAAGTATCGGGTCGTGTGCGCGCCTCCGAGAATTTGGACAAGACCTCGACGACGTAAGGGAGTCGTTTCATCTGGTGCTTGACAAAATTGGAAACGACGGTTTCTTTCGAAGAGGGGGTGACCTTGTCTTCGGGTTCGGAGTGGATCTCGACGTAGCTTGAGAGCAGCAGATTCAATGCAGGGACATGGTCGATCTCTTCCATCCTCTGTTGCTTTTGGGCTTCCAAGTCCGCTTCTGCTCTCTTGGCTACGGATGTCGGAGATGGTGTGGAGTTGATGCTGTCATTGCCGCGTTGTACGGTGCTCTTCTTTCGCACGAGTAAGCCGACCGCGCTCGCACCGAGGAAGATGGCCTGGAGCAGAAGCGCGGTGAGATGGTCCGAATGATCGGTGCTCGAGTGGGGGAGGTAGGCGATCGGAGGTGGTGGAATCGGTGTATTCTTCCCCTGCGAGTGATCGTGGGCATGCGACTCGGGATACAGGTTCAGATCAGAGCTGGAGGTGGTGTACTCAAGGATGGGCAGTGTCGAAGGGAGCTCGCGGTCGGATCCACGATGCCGTCGGATGTGCTCGAGCAGCGCTGCCGCGGCTTGTAGTGGTTCAAGCTGTGAGGCTTCATCGTCGTGATTTGGGTTGTTTGGGGACGATGCCTCGCTCTTTGGGGGACGCGGTGGAGAAGCTGAGGCCTCTTCGACACGACGAGCGGCTGGAGGGGAGAGAGCAGAAGCCCAGAGCGACCTGAGTGAGAGCTACCCGAACCGTCAAAATTCAATCACGACCGACCTGTTGTAGAAGCCGGTATCAGAATCGAGTCTAGGTCCTCCCAAGAGCTGCAGTCGTTGGTCGACGGGGAGGGCCAGGGCGGCGGTCGGGTGGGTCCGTTCGCTGTCTCGCTCGAGGTGGTCAACGTCGCCAACACGGCCGAGGTGGACGCTGCTGGTCTGCATCCCGTATGACATGAAGAACAGAGAGAGCTCGAGTACCGACTCGGCGTGGCGGGTTTGGCCTTGAAGGACGAGCTGGAGCTACTGCTTCGTCGTTGAGGACGACCGCTCGAGCCGAGCTCCGCCGTCCCACTCCCGCCGGTACAGGACGAGGTCAGAGCAGCCAACAGGGACGGTGAAACGGTCCATGGCTTGGCTTCGAAGATCGTCCGCCGTGCGAACATCCCCGTCCGTAAGCGGGTGCTGGTCGCGAACAGCTGACAGCAGGCTCGAGGCTGGGCTGGATAGCCGGTGTACGTCGGAGCGCAGGTCGGCGTTGAGCGCTCGGCCATTTGGGACTCGTTTGGATTTCTCGGGCGAGCCTGAGACTCCTGAGGACCCGACGCAAGTGACTTCGCGCTAACCGAGCCGAACCCATGCCAGAATTAATCAAGCCTTCTTTCAAATGGATCCGGGAACGATTGGACCGCTAGTACGGGGACGCAAAGTGCATATATCCAGCATCCAGCCCTCGCTCCGCCGTGCCGGGCGCGACACTCGGAAAACTGCTCGGGCGAGAAGAACCAAGCAGCACGGAGCAGCGCGCATCGGTGTTGGGTGTGTCGCGTCCTGCTCTTGCTTGTTCCCCGCGCCCACCCTAACACGAGATGGTGGCCACACGATCGTCCTCGCCGGCCAAAACGCCCAACAGGGCGGCTGCCACATCGGACCCCGAGCAGCAGCAGTCATCCGCATCCTCCTCGTCCGTGTCCAAGAAAAGCAAGACGAGCGCTCCCTCCGGGTATGACGCCGCTCCGCGATCGACATCGTACGAGTTTGGTGGGCCGATCGGCGCGTTGGGCGTCACCGTCGCCGTACCCTTTTTCGCCTATTGTCAGTATCAAGTGGGGTCTTGGATCCTCAACATGAGATCCCTCAGCTCATACCCTCACTGCTCATATTCAACAGGGCTCACGCTCGCATGCACGGCTCAACAATGCCCTCCGTGGCCCATGTCCAACTTGCTCGCCTTCCACGGCCAAGCATTCCAAAGGATGACGACCTTGCAGTGCTACCGCGATCTGTTCTCCAAAGAGGCCTCGATCGCTTACGGGTTGTGGTACCTCTGGACCGTCATCTGCTGGGCTGTACTCCCTGGAGATCAGGTTCAAGGTGTCGAGTTGAGGGATGGGTCGCGTCTGACTTATACCATGAACGGTACGTGACTCGCTTGTCTGATCCAGGTGATGTGTAACTAATCTTCGCATGATATTACCCACCAGCCTTTGCTACGATGGTCCTCACGCTGGTCCTTATCGCGACCGTGACTTACACCCAGGGTGTCAAGCCCTTGCTCTTCATCGTCGAGAATTACGTCCAGCTCATCTCGGCCGCCATCGTCATGAGCGTCGTGCAGGTGAGACTCACAAGCTTGCTGAGAGGTGGAACATGAAACTGACTCTCGGCAATGTCTCCCTCCAGGCCGTGTTCGTCCACGTGCAATCGCACCAAAAGGAAGTCTTCGAGACACTCGGAGCCCCCAGAGGATACCTCAAACAACCCATGCTCGCCCTCGGCGGCAACACCGACAGTGGACTCTACAATGTCAGTACAGTACCTCGACATATGAGAGCTCCATCAGTCTAGAACTTGACGAATCCCTCCCCCTCGCAGTGGTTCATCGGCCGAAGCCTCAACCCGCGCATCGGTTCATTCGACATCAAATCCTTCAACGAGCTCCGCCCCGGCATGATCCTGTGGGTCATCATCGACCTTGCCATGATCGCGTACCAGTACCACACGATCGGGAGGGTCACCGACAGCATCCTGCTCGTCGTTGCGTTCCATTCGTGGTATGTCTTTGATGCGCTTTACAATGAGGTTAGTTCCGCTTTGGTCTGAGTTTGAAGAGAACGGAGTGATAGACTGACTTGGGTGGTACTGCTTTCGTGGACAGGCCGCTATTCTGACGACCATGGTCAGTAGGCAGACGTGGTCTCGTCAAGATCGCACACCTCACGCGACTGACTAACATTCCACTTGCTCTCGGACAGGACATCACGACCGACGGCTTCGGCTTCATGCTCTCCGTCGGCGACCTCCTCTGGGTCCCCTTCACCTACTCCACCTCGGCCCGCTACCTCGCCCTTCATCCCAACGACTTGGGACCGGTCAAGACGATGCTCATCATCGGGCTGCAGTTCTTGGGGTATTGGATTTTCAGGAGTTCGAATAGCGAGAAGAACGAGTTTAGGAAGGGTAACAATCCCAACAGTGAGTGTGGAAGCCCGGTGTTTGTGTTTTCCATGCAGGAGACTGATACCATGAGGTTCGTCGTGGTCTCTTCACCAGACCTCAAATTCCTGCAAACCGAACGAGGCACCAAACTGCTCACCTCCGGATGGTGGGGGCTATCGCGTCACCCCAACTAGTACGTCACACATACCCTCTTACAACTTCCCATCACCCCCAACCCCAAAAACCTAACCCACCCCTTCCCCCCCACAGTATGGGCGACTGGTTCATGTCCTGGGCCTGGTCCCTCCCCGCCGGTTTCTCCTCCCCCGTCCCATATTACTACGTCATCTTTTTCGCGATTTTGTTGATCCATCGGGGTATGAGGGATGATGAGGCGTGCGCGCACAAGTATAAGAAGGATTGGGAGACGTATAAAGCGATTGTGAGGTGGAGGATCATCCCCTTTGTTTATTAGGAGGTGGCATGGGGGGAAAAGAGGAGGAGAAGCTGTGTGGCTGTGTACGTCTGAACTTGACGAAAAGGAGAGATAGAAGAGGAAAGATCTACTGAAATTGAAATGTAATATCGTAATATCTACACGTGGTCCAAAGTCGATTCGATCGAGAGAACAAGCGCAAACCGAAGAAACCCCCCCCCCCCCCCCCCCCCCCCAGCGCTTTCACTCACTTCGAAAGCGCAAGAAAAGCACTTGCATAACTAACACTACTCCCCTTGATATCCTTGACACGTTCACTCTGTTCGTACCTTGTCCAAACCAGACGACATCCTCTTCCGATCCCCTCCGATCCCGTCTCGGCGTCAACTTCAGCCCACCGCGTCATCGCCCCCAACAACACCCCTATCGGATGTCTCCCGCAGATCGTATTCCTCGTTTGCTTTAGATACGCACGCAACTGCTCATGCGCAGAACGAGGGGTTCGTCCTCCTTCCTCGTTTCCGTTTCCGTTTTGGTCGAAGGAAAGGATCGTCATCCCCTCCCGATCCAATTTCTCGATCGATTGATCGATCGAATAACATCCTTCCCCCGTCTTGAGACTGGACCTTCTGGTTAGGGAGTGGCCCTCGCCTACTCCGAGGTCGTGGCGAGGGACGAAGTAGGTATATCCGAACCTCGTTCCCCAATGACAGAAATCGGACGAGATGACGAACAAGGTGTCAGCGCAGCGGAGATAGGGTTCCAGTAGAGCACCGTAGGTTTGCTCGGAGGTGAAGGAGAGGGAACCGACGAGGATGGGGATGAGGGTGATGTCGGATCGACTGGGGAGGGAAGGAGCGGCTGGGTGAGGTAGAGGTAGAGATCGTCATGAGTCCTTTAGATGGCTCACTCTTCAAATATCTTGCGAACGTAACTATAAGCAGCCGGAGAAAATAGGAGGTTGAGCTTTCTCTCGGTGGGCTAAGAAGGAACCGCTGCTTACGGGAGGTGCATCTCGATGCTAGAATCGGAGGTGACGTGAGGCGTCAGCTCGTGGCCTTAGAGCTACCAGTAAGACTCGATGAGACCTACCTATGTTCATCCTCATCGGTCTGTTGATCCATCCATTCGAACTTGCCCGTCTCCGCGAGCTGAGCAATCGCTTCAGGGGATCAAAATTTTCCCAAGAAGCGAGATTGATCAGCCTTGCAGCGCAAACGCTTCTGCACTCAAAGGACCTACTCTTCTTATTCAACGGCAACGGTCCCAAAGGTGTAGCATATTGATCGCATTGCGAAAGTGCACAACCAGGTAAAGCAACGTGGTGCGATGGCCCGAGGATGAAGATTCGCTTACTAAGTGAGAGTCACGTCAGAGGGTCCCGAGGCACCATAGGGGTCAAAGATCAGTGTTGGGGTTTTTTGGACGCCTGGAATATGCCCTTACATGTCTTGTACGTCAACACAGCGATAAGCCCATGCCGCTGCGGGACCTGAGTACGCGTAACCTGCGTGTCTACGGTGCCAGGCCAAGACAACGACGCCGGGTCCCCCCCCCCCCACCACACAATCGCACCGCACTCAGGTCAGCATTCGGGTCAGCGACGCACAGGGTCCACTTGTCGAAACGACTTACGGCGCAATGATGGCTTTACACCCTTCGACCGGATAGCTAGTGGGTGTATTGGGTTCTTCCGAGTTGTCAGGGCCTACAGTTTGCAGCCATTCATTCAATTGATGATCAAGCTTGTAGCCTGTCCGCCGAACGGGCGATTGGGATTAGTTCAGTGTGGAGTTCCTAAGGTATGGGAGGAAGTCAGTGTAGGACCACTTGCCCGAGTTGGTGTACCATGACCCTGCGTGCGAGGCGGTGCGAATGAGGGGGGACATGGCTGGTTGTGGATGAAGGTGAAGGGCGAGTGAGAGCGATGACGATGAGCCCCGATTACGGCGAAGTGGGGGAAGGGAGCCAGAGAGGCGCGGGCGCCCAGCCGAGCTCGGAACTCAGACTGAGCCAACCATCGAATGCTTTCAAGTTACGCAGATTTTCCCTCCTCGAATCAAAAATGCACAAGAACAACTTTCATTACACAAATCATCTCCTCCTGTCCTACATCCCCCTCGAATCGACCGGCTCGACCAACTCCATCCTTACCTTCCCCCTCTGCGTATTCTTATCCTTCTCGACTGAGATCTCGACAGTCACTTTATCAAAGACCCCGATCGTCACCTTCTCTTTGCCGTCTTTGGATGTAGGGATTGAGATCTCGTACGTCTCGGCATCGTATTCGTTCTCCCTTTTGAACGTCACCAAGCCTTCGAGACCAAATCTAAAGTTCACAACAGAACACCCTCGAGTCAGTCGGATGCGCGCCCAGCACCAAAACCAACCAATACCCCCCAAACAACTCACTGCGAAACGAACACGGCCAGCCCATTCCTAAACGTCCTAATTACGAATGCCTCGGCCCTAACCTTACCCAACCCTTGTCCAACGCTAGTACTCTCCCTTCGCTCAATCGCCAACGCGACATAAAACTCGATACTCGCCCTCGCGGCCTGTTGAGCCCCTCGATGTCGTTTGTTCACCACCCCCAGCGTCTTCTCCACGAATGCTTTGGTCTGTAGACCCGCGTGTAAGGGAGTGGAAGAACAAGCGGCGGCCAATTGTCGATGGACCAAGACGTCAGCGTACCGACGGATGGGGGACGTAAAATGCGTGTAGATCGGGGAGGCGAGTCCGTAGTGACTGAACTCGGACCGCGCTAGCGATCCGGAACAGAAGTATTCGGCGGAGAGCATGCAGCGCGTTGCCATGATGCGGACGAGGGTGTTGAAGGCCGGTAACTTGGGGTCCTGAGTAGGATGAAGGTTTGAGGGGATCAGTTCGTGCGTTTTGACGAAGCGGTGTGGGGGGGGACTTACGACGCATTCGTCGAGCGATTTTGCCAGGGCACCTGAACTAGACGCGTCGAGACTCATCCCCCTTCGTTTCGCCAGGACGTCCTGCAGGACCTCAAAGTTTGTCTTGGGCGGTGGAGCGTGCCGCCTGCGTGAGTCCATCAAACACAAATCCCTTCAGTTCCAAACCCACCGTCTTCGTCGCACACGCCCTCGAAACGCACCTCAGCACCGCGGTCTGAGGGAACTGTTCATAAATCCTTCTCGCGACCGAGATATTGGCCAGCAACATAAACTCCTCGACCAACGAATTTGTCTCGTACATCTCCTTCTGCTCGACGTCGATCGGTTCGGACGACTCGGTGGATTCCATGTGGATCTTGACTTCGGGTGAAGCGAGGTTCAAGGCGCCGGCTTGGAAGCGTTTGGCGCGCAACTTGATAGCGATCGAGTTGAGGAGTCGGATGCCATCCGTCAGAGGGTCGTTGAGGGATCTGGAGGGGTCAATGGTCATGTTAGTGTCTCCACTCTCGAATAACTGATTCGACAATGGGAACCTACTTGTCATCCTTCCTCTTTTGCGCGGCTTCGTACGTGAAAGCCTCCTTGGACGCAATCACACTCTTGGTGAACCTCACATCGACCAGATTCGCGTCCTCGTCAATCTCCCAAATGACCGAAAACGCCAACCTCTCCACATAAGGTCGAAGCGAACACAAGTTCGTCCCTAGGAGAGCGGGTAACATGTCGACGCGTTTATCGACGAGGTAGACCGTCGTTCCTCTTGAGGCGGCTTCGGCGTCCATGGGGTTATCGGGATGAACGAAATGCGAGACGTCGGCGATGTGTACGCCGGCTTCGATATTGCCATTCGGTAAACGTTTGGCGTGCAGGGCATCGTCGATGTCCTGGCATCCAGGAGGGTCAATCGAGCAGACGATCTCGTCCCTCATATCGGCTCGATTTTGCCAAATCCCCTTGGGATCGTCATCCTTGGGCGGAACGACCCAAGTCTCCCCTTCTTCGGGGAGACAACTAAGGATTGCGTTCGAGAAAGGTCGATAAGGTACTTCCCATTCTTCCAACAACGACTCGAGTTCACCCTCCTTACTCCCGACTTGACCCAATGTACGGACGAAATGCCCTTCCGGGTACTTGGACGTCGTGGGCCATCGATCGATCGAGACAAGGAACTTTTGCGTCGACAAGAGTGCGGCTTGGCGCGTCAGGATACGGATGCCAGGAATCGAGCGCGAGACGGGGGATGCAAAGATCGGAGTCGAGGTCGTCGAGGTCAGAGCTGCGGGAGGTAAGGACGATCGATCGAGGTGGCAGACGTAGGTCCTCCAATTACGCTTCATGACACCGACGACACGGCCGGTCGGTTGCACGTCTTGTCTCGCCACGGGTTTCTTCGAGTGCTCGTCCTCGTAATCCTGGCCATCGATCTCTTGATCGGACCCATCGGCCGATTCGGCATCAGGATCGTCGTTCTTGGCTACGCTATCGGCATCGACGACATCGACGGCCGCGTCTTGCCATTGTGATTCGGGCAAGAGTTCAACGACGACGACATCGCCGGCGACGGAACGATTCATGCTCTCAAGGCCGACGAGGAGGATCGGTTTCGACCGACCGTGGCAGGCGACCGTGGCCTGTGGGCGGGGGGAGAATGGTCTTAGCAAGTGGCTTTCCGGATAGACCGTTCACCTCGGAAGCACCTCTTTGTAGTTGTACGGGTTGGGGTTGAAGTGGCCCTGGAACAATTTTCCGGCCTTGAGGCCGGCTTGCAGGACCGAAGGCAAGAGGTACTGTGGGCGGACGACGAAGCAGGATTGAGTCTCGGGATGGATACACGTTCAGCCTGATCGTCCTCGTCGCTCACCTCGGGATACAATGCCCTGGCCTTGTGTCCCCCACCGGAGCGATAGGAGTCGATCCCCGCTTGAGCGAGGAGATCGAGCAGTTCATCCTGGACCTGCTGAGGTTGGGCATGGACGTATTCCCTGACAGTCATGGTCGGAATGTTTTGCGCTTGGGCTTGTTGCTTGTTGCCTTCGTCGTCGGTCAAGAGGATCAGGGGTGATTTGGCGGAGGTTATGGTAGTTGTCTTTTGTCGCTTCGATGACGAGGGTTGGTCCGAGGCGGAGAGTGGAGTGCCCAAATGGACCGCGTAGTAGCTTGCCAAATGGCGAATGGCTGTGGGATGTATCCCGATCAGATGAGAGACACAAGAATGACCCGACCCCTTTCTAGACTGACCCCTATCATTGCGATCGTTCGGCGACTCGGCATGGTTCATCTCGAGAAAGAGTTCCTCGCTGGCCTCGTTCCAAGCCGTATACGCCCTCTTGACCCCCTCGGCCGATGTGTTCGCCGTCGTAGCGTTCTCATCACACAGAGCCCTCAATCGATTCCAAAGAGGCAGGGACCGATGCCTGACTTCATCGAGCACGGTTTGAGCGACGAGGAGGATCGCGGGGAATTGGGGGGAGGAGACGAGGTCGAACTGGTGTAGGACGACGTTGGTGTCGAGGACAACCCATTTGGGGATGGAGGAAGGGAGGGGAGGGAAGGAAGAGAGAGGTCGGAGGTAGTGTTGGCGTACGACGCGTTGTAGTTGACCTCGCGCGGTCTTGCGCCAGAACGATTGCGATTGCGATTGCGGCGATGAGGATGAGCCGGTGGTACGGGCACGTTGAATGGTGATGCGCGAGGGCTGTTGGTGCACATCGACGGTCGCCATTTTCGAGGGCAGGTGCAACCAGTGCAGCGTGGGGACAGAGTGAACAGAGGGAATGGGGACGGTGGCGCGGGTGGCCGTCGAGTGAGCTGCGGAGAAGCGCCTCGGCTGGCTTCGGTAATCAGAGACGGGTAATGAGCTCATTTCTAATCGCTTAATGCAGGGCTTGTCCTCCCCCACCTTACGCACCCTGCTCCTGCTGAGCCTCGCAGCCACAAGGGCTTGCTTCGGAGGTGTATCACCATGTCCCCCTCCCCAACACTACCACTTCTCCACGGCGAGCGATCACTGAAACGACGGCGAGCCAACTCGTTCGACAAGGCACCGTCAACACCACTTGATCCACTACTTGCTCCACCTCCTGCTCCTGTCCCTCCTGCTCCACGCCCACCGTCAGCTCTCACCACACCCCCACTCTCCAACCCCAACACACCCTACTACCACCCCATACCACCACCCCTCAACCCCCTTACCGCCCCTCCCACCTCGCCCATCGCCTTCCAACAACCGCTGCACCTAACTTCCTTTTCCTACTCCCCCACTCGCCACCTCTTGCTCACCCCGAATGACCGAGATGCTTCCCTGGCAGTGTACACGCCTCCTAGGTTGGGCAGTGATTTGAATACGGGGTTTGAGCAGGCGGTCTGGAGGGACGATTCAGGGGATGAAGGGCTGGATGCGTTGTTGGAGACGTTCGTCTCTTCTTCAAGGCTTGAGGTGGGGGTTAGGGTTAGGGGGTGCAAATCTTTGACTGACCCCGAGCTCCCCCCCCGCAGACTCCAACACTACGTCGAATCCGACCCAACAGGAGCAGCGGGGGAGATGCTTGACAAAGTCAACATCATCTCTTGGAGGGGAATGATTACCAAACTGTTACTCGCCGTGTACGAGGTCGAAGCGGCACACAACGCTGCCAATTCAACAAGGACACGAGCCGAAGGGTGGGAAATGAACCTCATGCTACTAGGGGTGCGTTCGCGCATGCGTGATCAGGAGAGGCGTTGGGATTTGTTTCAGTCAACTGATCTTGATAAGCGTTCTCAAATCCACCAGGGTGCTCTCTATCTCGAAGAATCGAAAACGCCCGCCCAACTCGAGGCCAAAGCCGCTTCAGAGAAGTCCTACCTCCGACAATCCTACTACGGCTACTCTTTCGAAGCCTTCTCAACTCGAGCACCCTCCACACGATCTTCGCACACAAATCCTCCGTTCGAACCTCCGAACACGAACGTGCAATGGTGTTCGATCGTCAAGACCAACTTGGGAGGCTTTAGAATGTTCCTTGGTGGGGAAGTCGATTGTCTTCGTGCGGGGTGGAGGGAAGGCGATCCGATAAGGACCAACGATTTCATCGAACTCAAAACAAATATCGTCATTTCGAGTCAGAGGGATGAGATGATGTTTGAGAGGTGAGAAGGGGGATGTCGGTTGTTGCGTGGGTGAGTAAGTGCTGACGAGCTTCTGTCCCTTCGATCGTCAACAGGCAAAAACTCCTCAAGCACTATACCCAATCGTGTACATCTCAACCAGCTCTTGTCAACGCAAAATCTCAAATTGACCCAGTCTGACTCCCCGATCCCCCTTTTCTCGCGAACACAGTCCTCCTCGGCGTCCCGACCATCATCGTCGGTTTCCGCACCCGCGCCGGCCATCTGACGGCTTTGCAGTCCTTCAAGACGCTCGAGATACCTCGATTGTACGTTGTCATATCCTTTCCTACCTCCTCGAGTCGGTGTGACACCAGTCTCGACCAACGTATCCTAATAAGCTGGCGTGACATCTCTGCAGAGTCCGAAACAAACCCCACGCTTGGTCCCCCGCCACCTCCCTCGCCTCAGCATTCGACCTCATCCACTTCATCATCTCCACCCTTTCATCCGACGAGAATAACCAAGCAGCTGAAGAAGAGTTCAAACAAAATGGAAAGATCCCTGAGGAGGGGTGGCCGCTTTGGAGAATGAGGTTCAGGCCTTCGTCACAGCATGGGGAAGGAGGTGTTTTGGAACTGGTGAACTTGACGGAGGGGGAGGTGAAAGAGGAGGTGTTAGGGGGAAAGAGAGAGGAGGAGAGGGTGGGGTTCTTATTGAAGCGGTGGGTCGAGGGGTTGGGGAGGAGGAGAAGGAGGGAGGGGGAAAGGCAAGGATAGCGGGGTCCGAACGCTGCGTAGCTCCGTATAAGCAAAGTTGAAATTTCGCGGCGAATGCACTGCATAAATGATTTACAGTAATGGTGATGTCGACGAGAGCGGGCAAGACAGAAAATCTTTTGAGGACGCACGCTGATCGCGGCTTGGGCATCATGAAGTCAGACCCCAACGTTGCGGACCTTGGAGGTTCCGGGACTCGACGTGGATTAACCCTTTCAACGCTACCGCAGTAGAGGGAAGCCAACAGCCACCCTCGTTGATGTGAGAGGCCTCATCGATGTCAGGTGGATGATGAAAGTAGGTCTCTAGCCCCTGTCCGGACCAGAGGAAGAATTTGTCCGGTTCGGCGGTTCATTAGTTCGGGCATCGATCCGAGTCGAATTCGGCCTTACTTTGCACCGCACCGCACCCGTCCGTTGGCAGAACGACGTGGGCCTTTTAGCGGGCGCCTGAGTCTGGAAACGCGTTCATTTTAGCCCGTGCGCGCGTGCTCGTGAGTCGTGTGAACGTCATCGCCTCCTCCCCGCCGTCCCCCGAAGCGCCGGGCCGGCCGTTTTTGGCGGCTTCGCAAAAGTTGGGGCCCTGCTCCCCTTTGCACTCTTCGGCTTTCGGTCCCTTGTTCTTCACACCGCCAGGCCGACTTTTCTTTGTTTCGAATCGTGGCGTCGTTGACTCGCTTGGACTTTGTGGCCACATCGGTACCGACCCAGGACACTATACATTCGCTTGCCTTTAGGGAAGGTCAGACACGCAGCCCGACGCGACCAAACCCAGTGACTGCAGCCGAGCGCTATGTCGTACGCGAACCCACCTCGCTCTTCCAGTTCGACCCGCGATCATGGCGACTACTCGGACCGCGGTCGAAGCCACTTGGCCCAACTCTCCACGTCGTCGAGTGTCGCCGCACCGGAATACGAGCTGTCGGACTACCCTCACTATACGTCCCACGGCGTGTCGTTGAGGGACCAACCTTACTTGCCCCCGACTTCGGCCATGGTCAGCCACGGCGCCACGCACGAGAGTTCCCCCCTCGCTTCCAACGACCCCCTTTCGGCTAGGGAGAACCCGGTGGGTGATATGGGTAGGGCGCAAGACGAGTTCCTCGCTTGCGATTACGACATGTACCCACCCGTCAGGAGCGACTCCCCTGCGTCGAATCATCACGCGGCTGCCCAAGCCTCGACCTCGCAAGCGCAATACACCAAGGGATCGACAACCCCGATCCACCCAGGGGCTTCAGTGACGATGCGAGCCGTCGATTCGACCGTCTCGTCAACGCAAAGTGATCGAGGAGGAGGTGAAAAAACCGAAAGGAGGTACGGGCTGCCTTCGGAAAAAAACGGCGAGCACCGTTCGCCGAGGAACCGATCGCAAGAACGTTCGACCGGTGGACCCAATTCCGGTTTGGGCAACTGGAGTGGTCCGGCTGGGTTGGGCGCGAGTCCTTACGGACATTTGAGTACGGGCAATGGGAGCAATGTGCAGAGTGCGGCGAGTTCGAGTCAGAACCTCGTTTACGCCGAAGGTCAGTCGGAGCTCGATGGCGGGGCTATGATATGAGGTCGAGAGACTCTGGTTGTGCTGACTCGGGTGGGTGGATGCATGGATCGCCCAGGCGATTTCATTAAACCCCCTTCGAACGCGTTTACGCGCACCGTGTTCGCCATCTACGACTCGAGCTTCCTCGTCCGTTGGATCATCTACATCATCCCGATCCTGGCCCTCATCTGTGCGTACAAAGTGGATCAAAAATCAGACCGAATAGCTTGATGCGCGGAAAACTGATATCTGCATCCATTGTCGTCGTTTAGGGATCCCGGGTATTGTGGGCATGACTGTCGCTCCGACCTCGACTATTTGGAACGTGCCGCTCGTGTGGTGGTCGGCCTGGCTTTCGATCGGTTGGTGCGGTTGGTGGGGTGCTGCCTTAAGTGAGTCGTGATCGGTTTTGGTGGACTCGTTGCGCTGACTCGTAGCCCACTCTTTTGCAGCCGCCAAAATTTTGCCCCACTTTGTCTGTCACACCATCGGGGTCATTGCGCCCGAGATGTTGCACCTCGTCACCTATTTGAAGGCCATCAGGTTCTACATCGGTACGGCGCTTTGGGCCATGGGTGAGCTTGTCTTTGAATGGGTGTTGCTGGGTTGGGAATGTGCGCACTGACGCCGCTTCACTTGACTGCAGCCAACTGGGTTTCGTTCTTGCCCCTGATCCGCCTTCACGCCAGGACGTCCAACTCGGAACCGACCCTCACACTCTTGACCAAGGGCCTCTTTGGCATTTTCATCGTCGCGATCATCTTGCTCGTCGAGAAGCTTCTCATTCAGGTAATCGCGCACAGCTTCCACAAGAAGTCGTACGAGGATCGCATCCTCGAGCAAAAGTTCCAAATTTCGGTTCTCGTCGCTCTGTACCTCAACACGCGCGACGTCGGTCGATCGGACACGCTCGACGGCGGACTCTCGGGTCCAGGACGTCCTCGGAACCGTCGACAGCACAGTGATCCGACGCTTTTGGTCAAGAATGCCTTGCGAGGGGTCAGAAAGGTCGCTCAAACGGCGACGACCGTCATCGGCACCGTTGCGTCCGAAATTGCGGGCGAACAGGTCCTCAAGCCGACGTCGGCGCAGTCGATGGTCCTCTCGTCGCTGAGCTCGGCGAACAAGAGCAAGCAACTCGCACGCCGAATCTACTACTCGTTCTGCCCTTCGTACCGCGATTCGCTCTTGATCGAGGACTTGTCACGCTGTTTCCCAAATCGCGAGCAAACGGAGCGAGCGTTCGCGATCTTTGATCGCGACGGGAACGGCGATGCGACACGCGAAGAGATCGAGATGGCCGTCCTGGACATCCACCGTGAGCGTTTGTCCTTGTCCCGCTCGATGCGCGACATCGACTCGGCCGTCGGTCGTCTCGACAGCATCGTCATGACGCTGTGGTACGTCGTCTCGATCCTCATCCTCGCCGGTCTGCTCAATGCGAGCTTCAACACCATGATCGCGAGCGCGGGTACGCTCATCTTGGGTCTCAGTTGGCTGATCGGTACGACCGCGCAAGAGATTCTCGCTTCCATCATCTTGTTGTTTGTCAAGCACCCTTACGACGTCGGAGATCGCGTCGACATTGATGGCGTCCCTTACGTCGTGTTGGAGATGCACCTCTTGTCGACTGTGTTCCGCAACACCAGTGGTACCATTACGCAAGCGCCTCACTCGCTCATCAACACCAAGTTCATCCTCAACATCCGTCGCAGTGGGGCGATCAGCGAGCCCTTCGTCTGGGATGTCGCGTTCGCGACCTCATTCGAAAAGATCGAACAATTGCGCGCACGCATGCTCGCCTTTGTCGAAGCTGAACGTCGCGATTTCCTCCCCAAAGTCGACATCTTGATCAAAGATTTCGAGCAACAGGGCAAACTGTCCCTCTCGACCGATATCAACTACCGTGGCAATTGGCAGAACGGGGCGTTGAAGGCGCAGAGGAGGAACAAGTTCTTGTGCGCGATGAAGATGGCTATGGCCGAACTGAAGATCTATGGACCTGGCGATAACGGGGACCCTTCGCCTCCTCCTCCTGATCCGACCAGGGTAATTATGGTCCCGTTCGTTGAACCGCATCAAGAGGAACATGTCGATGCTACGATGGTGGCTCAAGAGGATACGGCCAAGACGTCGGCGACGAATATGGCGAGCAAGGCCAACAACGTCGCGATGGAGTTGACGAACCGAGGAGGGATCGTCGATGCCGAAGGAGATGATTACGATACGAGGGATCGCGATGGCGTGAGGAACGAGTTGAGGAAGTAGATCCGATTTTTCATAAAAGTATGCTCTTGACAGCCCATAAACACTCCAATTTATCACGAACAAACAGATTCTCTGCATATCTTCAACTAACTGTGTAAGCCTTTTCTTTTGATAAACGCGCACGGGGGCAGAGTGTGTCCTATGATTTCACAGTGCTATCCTCCCCCTCTTTCCTCTACATTTTCTCCTTGCACTTTCGCAATGCACTTTGCTCGTTTTCTTTTGAACCCGCGGCAGGATCGACAGTTCATGCGATGATTACCTTGTCAAGAGCACGAGAGGCTTGGCATTATTGCGGTGCATCCGAAATGTTGCGAACGTTTCGGCGGCGGCGACTCTTGCCCCGCGGATGCTTACAGAGAACCCCCTCCCTAGAACGGAGCGGCGCGGTTGGAATAATGGCCCAGGGTATGACGGTCCTCGCGGCAAGAGAGGGATCTAGACTCGGGCTAGACTTTCAGGGACGAGGTGCGAGGGAGTTCTCGAGGGAGGATCAGGTTAGGACTGCGAAGCAACTGAAGCAGGACTGGAACTGGAGGGGTTCTCAAGAATGGTAAGGAGTGTGATATGAGGATGAGTATGAGAGTGGAGGATGTGAGAGAGTTGTTGCTTGTAGGAAGCAAAGGAGAAACTATCAAAGGGCCGGCTTTTATAGTAAAAGCCATGGAAGGTTATGGAAGGTTTTCTACAAGGGAGAAGTCACGATGTCCGATGTCCGGGTTAAGTGGAATGTCATAGAAGGACATGGAACGTAATAGAAGGAGATGGAAGGCGACGGCGCGAGACTAGCTTCGGCTTTCGGCGTGTAAGACCATTACACAGGGGAAGAAGGTGCTTGTCTATTTCGAGCGTGAAAAGGGTGTCCAGTCGCAACCGTCGTAGGCGATGTCAATCTAGGGTACCGGACTTAGTCTTTCAGGTGGCCATCTTTCCCGTATGCCAAGCGCTACCCAAGGGAGTGCACGACAGGGGACGTCCGCTGCTCCTTGTTAGCGCCGGTCACCGTCGCCGCGTCCTTCTCAGGACGCCGGGCTGTGCGAGGGACGTTTCTCGGCCTCCATTCGTTGCGCCCCTCTGCCCTTCCCCCTCTCTCCTGTTTACTTCCGTTCTCCGGCATTGCATTTCAACAAATCGTACACCCAACCTTCTGCTCCTTTCGTACATCATGAAGCTCTCGCTTTTGATCATAGCCGCCGCAGCCGTGGGCACCACGCATTCGGTCCCGGTTCCTGCGCCGCTTGGGATCCCGGTGAGCATGTGGGTGCAGTGGTATCCATTGTACACAGACACTAACGACTGCGATCCTACCTGTCTTTGCATTGTAGTCCGGGGTCTCGGAAATCATCGCGCAAGTTCAATAGCTAGTCCTTTTCCGTCCTCCTGCCTGCCCGCACGGTCCCCTGATTTCTTGTTCGTCCTTGTTCGCCCTCACTCGTTGTCCGAAACAGAGCGTTCATGCCTGGGCAGGTGTGTGGATCGAACCAATTTTGGCTATTGATACATGCTTATTCAGACCTGCTCATACTTCCTCCCCGTCTTCAGCCCGGCTTCACCGCGGTTTCAAAACTTGTCGCGTGAGTCCGTGGAACCTCGGGCCACCGTTGCCAGGCGTATTGCTGACAAGAGTAGCACGAACCCGATTCTGACCCCCATTTGCGGTTGTTATTCTAAAATTACACAGTGCACTGTCTTCAGGAATGACGTCTTTGGATCAAAGTGCCGCCGCCTCCAGCGAAACGACTGGTGGAACAGCAGGGCGGTCGAAAGCTCGGTGAGTTGAGCCGCCGCTGACCTCCTACAGGTATCGAAATGGCACTGACCTGAACATTGATGATGTTGAAGATAATTCGAGGTGTCAATGTGTAACCGCTTCCACTTGAGGCTGGCTGTTGCCTCCAGTCGAGGAGTGTCTGGGCCGAACAGACTTGCCGGCCAGACCCTCACTTTCCGCCGGCAGTGGCTGTGGCTCTCATCATAATCCCATACTATTTAATATCATTCCGTTCGGTTCCCCCTATTCCCTTCTTACTCTTATTATCGTATTTTGTGCACTTTAGTCACCCCATCTTGAATTCGGGACTCGTCCGTGAGATCGCCTTCCATGACTGCGCGTCGCCGCGTCCTGAGCGCCAACTCAGCGATCTAGTAGCGTTGTGTCGTCGAACACTGATGATCTTGCAGGCAGTGCAGGCGTCAATGGTCACGTGACAAATTTAAACTCATTAAATGGGCATAGCAGGGGTTAGATGCCATTCGGCGCCAGATCACTTGCCCAGGTGTGGACAAGATGTACGATCTTCAAGTTCGTCAGCGACGCCGTTGCGCAGCGCACGCACGACCGTGCACGGTACATTTTGGCACGCGATGGTTTTTCTGGGGATCATGGCATGCGCCTACCTTATGTCCTCCCCAGCTCGTTGTCTTCTCCCATCACGACTCTACGCTGGCCTCGTTCCAAGACAAAGAAATATCGAAGCATCAACGAACATGAAAATCGCTGTGGTCGCACTCCTCGTGCTCGCGGCGATGGCAGCTCGAGCCGTTCCCCTCCCGTCACCGACGTTTGGTTGGGCATCCATGTGGGAGTGCGTAAAGAACCGCTTCAATCGCAGAGACAATGAACCAGATCTAACTTTTGTTTGGTGCTTGAATCACTCAGCCCAACTTCTTGGATGAAAAACTGGAGCAATATGTGGGGCGGCGGATCAGGACTGGTCAGGCGCTTTCGCCACGGACGTCTGAATTTGATCTACCGAGTCGTAGGGGCTGACCCAGTCTGGTCGTTTTACAGCCAGGTATGAGCGATTGGAGTCAATGGGCCAAGTGAGTGATGCCTGGATCGACAATTGGCCATGGCAATAGCTCACCGTGCGACTTGATCGCACCAGTTTGTGGTCGCCGACTGGTTCGTCGGACTCGTCGTCATCGGTAATGTGCTTCCCTTCTGTGAGCGTTTGATGTACTTGACTGAATTCTCTAACGATTATTTTATCTCAGGGTGGACTGGGGGATATCTCAAAGTGGATCAAGTACACTCATGAATACCGTTGCGTCCGGGAGTTCGCACTTATCCTTGCTCAAGAACTCCACAGCGCGTTTACACCGACGGGATCTACGAGCACGACGACCGATGATGATCCAACCAGCAGTTCGGATTCGATCCCGAGCTCCACATCGCAAGCTTCTTCCTCTAGTGTAAGTTCATTGGCTGGGAAAATCCTTTCCGTTGGGCTCAACTCATGACTTTCGACCCATCAGATCGACGGAAGCACCGGGACCCGCACGAGCACAGGATCCGGCGGCGACGCGGGCTTGGCTGCGCTCGAAAAGATGGCTGCGCAAGTCATTATTCTGGTCGCTTCGAGCGTGCATACAAAGCTAACGCAAGTTGTACCACATCTCAGTGCATATATGGCCGGATCGAAGGGTTCGGTAGTGGATTCGACATCAGATACTGCGGGTGAATCGACTGACACCACTTCTGGCGCGTCCGACTCGGCACCCTCCGACTCCGACTCGGCCCTGTCGACCACGGCTCTGGACACCGCCCCTTCGACCGGCGGCTCGTCCGGCACGACCGACTCCAAAGCCGTGGTATCTGGGAGCACTCCCGCGACCGAGGCCCAACTGGCCAGCAAAGCCAAAGCTTTGGCGATGGCCAAGGCCTTGTTGCAGGCCAAGGTCGAGAAAGCGGCACTCAATCAGACCGAGACGCCGACGGTGGCGACGACGGACACCACGGCTTGAATAGGAGCCTCGACGCCTTGAGACTTGCCGGCTGCTAGGGAGCCGGATCTCGTTTATTGGTTCTGGACATAGCCCTCGCATTTTTATTCCTGTATCTTATTTGATATACATCTGTTTGCGAGGATTCATGAAGCAAGTCCGGATCCGGTCGCTTGCGGAGTCCTGGTGCACGGTCCCACACACTCGGAAGAAGCCAAAAGAACACATTCTGGGGGTGTGGCAACAACTTCACTGGCACAGTCGAAGGTTGTTCGGATCCCGTGCATTGCGTTTGCTCCGTTCACGGAAGTCCACTTTACCTGATGCTAGACGCACACAAGACTGTGAAAGCCCACCGGCAAAGCTGAGAAATGGCGCTATCCGCCAGAGGACGCCGTTGCACCACTAGCGGCGTTGCGTCGCGGTCCGCCATAACCAGACTGGCAGTCTGCCAGTGGCCCTCGGAGGTTTTGAAACTACCAGCGGGTTACTTCCTCCCTCTTCCACTGTACTGTATATTCTTCTCAACTACTCTCCGACCACTATGAGGGCCTCGCTCGTCGTTCTCGTGGCGCTCGCATCAACTGTAACTCAATCGGCACCGATCCCGAATCCGAATCCTCAGCCTTTGCTCGGGTGGCTAAAGTGAGCGTTCCCGCTTTGCAAGGTTTCCACTGCCCGCTCTACCACACTGGAAGTGGGGGCTGATATCGACGTTGATAAATACTTCGCAGTCCGCTGCACTGGCTCAAATCAAGCACCCCTGCCGCTACCCCGGCGGCTACTACCACTAACTCCTCGCAAGCAACGGTGAGGAGCGATTCGAATAGCAGTGAGCTCGGGTTGATGAGCGTCACGGTGACTTGTACGGCACTATTTCACTCCCGCAGAATTCGACCGGAGATCTATCAGGATTGCTCAGGTAAGTTATCTAGTGCTCAGAGATCAACTCGGGATCGATCTGACAAAACGGCATACTCTTGACCTGCAGCGCACTCGCGTCATCCAGCGCAGCCTCGGGCGTGAGTTTTCCTATGATTCCTCCAGGCTACGCATGTTACTCACATTCTTTAGTTCCTCGATTTGGTCAGCCGGCTTCCGGTGGTACTTCTGGGTGAGCTTAGGGACGAAAAGAGTTTGGACCGAATTTCGAGCGCTGAACCCAAGCCCTGTACTTCGTTCGAATACCACCAGCGCTTCCTCCTCGTCCTCGGCTCCCGTGGACACCACGACTCCCTTGAATAGTACGGTGATTAGCTCCACCTCGAACACGACGGCTTCGGGACCTACCGACGTGAGCTGCCTCACTCACACCGCCTGGGCTTCCTCGACGGCAACTGAAGCTTGTGACCGTTCTTTGCCCACAGAACATGTCGAACGACCTATCGCAGATGTTTGGGTGATTAAGGCCATGAGTATCATCGTGCGTGATCTTAAACTCACCGTCGATCGCGTTCCCTTGGGCGTCCCCAGTGCATTCGTCACGCCCGACAACAGTACTAGTACGACCAACGCCACCACCCCTGATTCGAGCACCGACGCCTCCGATACGAGTGGCACTGATTCCAGCGCGAGTGATACGCTTTCGTCGTCCTCTTCGGGCAACAAAAATGTCAAGTCGAGCGATGGTACCTCGTCGGGCTCGGACTCTTCAGCCGCCGATAGCAGTAGCGACGATTCTTCGACGGGCTCAGCGACGGACAACGGGGCTGGAAGCAAAACCGATTCGAGCGATGCCGCGGAGGCATCTCCGTCACCTTCGCCTTCCCCGATGCCAATATACAAGAGCAAGAGCCAAGTAACACCAGAGTTGGGGACCCCGGTCAATACGACCTATTTCACCAACGACACGACCACCAGTACGCCCGAGAAATCCACCGGAACCACTGGCGCGGAGTTGAACACGACTCTCGCCTCGCAAACAACCTCGACGCCGAAATCTGGGTCCCAAGATGCGACTGATTCAAGGGTGGACAGCTCTACGATACCTACGAATGCGACGATTACTCCCAATAATCTCAACCCGACATCAAATGGGGTGAGCGCCTCGAACGACACTGATACCACGACGAGCCTGAACACGACCTCTCTCCCTGCCTCCGATTCAACTCCGAGCGAGTCGGAAGGGGTCGACTGGACAAATGTCCTCAATACGACTGTGGCAAATCCAACCGTGATGAAAACGGCGGGATACAACTCGTCGAACGCCTTCAACGCTTCTGTGACGAGTGCGCCGGACAATAGCACCAACTCGACCGCGGGTCTCGACAGTAGCAACACCGATGACAGCACCGCGGGGACCAATTCAACCTCTCCTCCAGACCAGTTGAACACGACGTCGACTCTCAACACGATAGCTGCAACTTCCGTTGATCCTTCGAGTCTCTCAAGCTTGACTGTCGATGACAGCACCGGCAACGATTTGAACGCCACGTCCGGTGCCAACACAACCGCCGGAACGTTGAATGCGTCGACGCTCGCCAGTTCGGATACGACCACCACTCCCAAGACCACCGCTAGTTACGGAAATTGGGAACCTCCCAACAAGTACGGGAATACGACGACGAGCATCAATGACACGACCACCAGCACGACGGGTGACGACACGGGACCAGCGACGGATGAGTCGACGAACACCACAAAGGTCGAAGATGGAAGCAACGCTGTAAACGTCACCTCGACCACCAACGCCACAAGATTTTAGTATCAATTCTCAACTTGCTTCATCTGGTTCCCCATTGCCATGTTTCCATTTGTTCAGACTGGCCTCTAATTTGTCCTGATTGTCCCAGGGCAACTCTTGTTGAAGGTTTGGGCATAACGTAGCTCTCGCAGGCGTCCGAGTGTACAATCATAAGGTAATTCTCAGTAAAAAATATACGAGAAAGTTCGGGGACGTGCCGCATTCTGACAAGGTCGCTGGTTCAACCTGGAAAGTGAACATCGATGGAGTCCGCCGCCTGAGTGAGGGATTGAAGTTAATGGTTCCGTCCCTTGTGCTCACTATATACAGCTGGGCATAAGGTTTGAGCACTCAAAGTTAGTCTGTTTTCACTGCCATGGTCAAAATCAATCAGCGATGGGCGCAAGCCATCCTTTGCCTCGGCCGGACCTGGGGCCGTCCGTCGCGACAGACGCCCTTGCGGAGGCCATTGCGCAGTCCGGTCCGTCGGGGGGAGTACTTCCGGACGCTTGACTCCCGGATGGAGACTCCGACGAAGACGCGATCAGGCGGCTCCGACCCTTTTGAATATTGACTTTACTCCTCGAGATCTCGATGTTTCCAAGCCGGAGGTATGAGATCATCGTCCTTGTATGGATCGGGTCTACCACGATTACCTCCAGCGCACCAACACCGGACCCCCTATCACTCGGCGGGTTCGGCAACCTGTTGCAGTGGGTCCCAGTTCAATGCCTCAGCTCATGACGCGTGGCTGATAATCTAAAAGGTACAACACCATCTGTTGTGTGATCTTGCAGTCCCTTCTCGTGGTTCAGTCATAAAAGCTCGAGTGACGGCACCACGACGTCGGGTACTTCAGGGGACGCGAGCTCCGCCAGCCCCTCGGACTCAGGCGACGGAGCCGGAAACGCTGCAGAAGTGGCTTTAGAGATCGCCGAACCGTGGAACAATACACTAATCTGTGCCGTTGCGTGTGCCCAGAAGGAAAACGCATTCACGTGAGTCTCGCGAAGCACAAAGTGAAGCTGCTCCGCCGCCGGAAGCTGCTGCTACCGTCGATCTGACGCTCGCGGCGCCTTACTCGTTTCCGGCTTGCATAGGAAAAGTCGTTTCTGTCCGGAACTGTGCAAGGCGGCGATGATGTTGCGAAAGGCACCGAAAGCAAGTAAGTTGTTTGTGTCCGTTCGCTCTCGGGACGGAGGGGCAAACGAAGCTCACGTTTTTCGGTGCGGCGCGAATCTTTTCTTTGCCGAGGGGGGATCTCATCAGATGCAACAGCGGCGATATCCTAGTAGAGATTCGTGCCAGGGAGTGACGTCGAATATATGTGTGATAGCTTTCCCAATAAAGTCTATGTTGCCACAATGAAGCCATCGCGAACCACACGTAATCGCATGAAGTCTAAAACCTTGGGGTTCTAAAGCTGCGCGGCAGTTGAGCTCAGAAGTCAAAGTCTTCACCCTCGACTCGGTGTCGTGCGAGGATACCGAGCACCGAACCGTCTCTTTGACTCTCAATTGAGCCTCAGAATTTGGGAATGCCTCGCTTTGACAGGACCTTATCGGCACCGCCGGTCGCTTTCGCCCCAGTCGGCGCATGGCAGCTCGTGTGGGGTCGCGATGCCGTTGCACGATGGCCGAAGCCCGCTGGCGCCCCGCGGGCTCTTTTAATGTTCGCACCTGTTTTCCCACCTCGTCTGCGCCTTCTGTCTTCTCTTTGGTCATCGAAAACCTTCCGTATAAAATAAGGACTTTCCATCCTCACCTAATTCAAGGTAGCGTTCAATCCTTGGCACTTGCTTGCACAAGCATCTTGACGGCGTGCGCGACCCCGCAAACGGTGAGTGGAGCCCCAGCGAGTTCCTAGTGACTCGGCGCCCTGACAGCTGGTCCGAAATGAGTCCTCCCCAGCTACACAATCCACGACCACAACCATGGCCAAATCATCGGCTCACTAGAGCTCCACGGACCACCCCTACCAAAAGGCGTACGCGATGCGTCCCAATGCGACGTATGGAACGAGCCGGCGTCCGAGCCCGCGAATGGGCCTGGCGATGAAAGGACACGGTCCCCCTAACGACTGTCCTCGGTTTTGGCGCCTTGTTGCAATACCTCGTCATCCTCGCGTCTCCTCCGACGTGGTGGTGAACCACGTGGGTCTTGTCGCTGCTTCTCATCCTCGCGCCATGGGTCAAACCGACCATGATCCATTACGGCCTGAGCTCGTCCCCCGATCTCCCCCGATCTAGATCGCGTCATGCCGGGCAAATGGATAGCGCGCATGCCAGGAGGTCAAGAAGATCCCACGACCGCCGGTCGATCCCAATCGTCCGGGTTCGTCAACCAAGAGTTCAGCGGGAGGATGGGTCAGGAGGAGCATAAGAGTGAGTAGAGAGGATGTCATATTTTTTTATGAGGGGTCTCAGGTGCGTTTTGTCTCGTCTCGTCTTGTAGTGGCGCCAGGTGGGGTCAATGTTGTTCGTATTCGGGATCAAGCTCTGCTCCGTGACTCGATGAGGGTCTTGTGAAGACCTTCTCATAAGGAGAAAGAGAGAGAGAGAGCAATACACGCGGGTCGAGCAATGTTGCATACCTCATGATACGGTTAAATGATGCTACAGCCCTCCCTCGTTAACGATGGCCCAAATGATGATCCGTAAAGCTTGCGTCAATTCGGGAAGTGAATAGGGCGATCCGACACTGCATAAGGCGTGCCCGCGAACCCAGTCAGCTTCACGCAACGTGTACCGTCCTGGAATTCGTGCAAGTACCCACGGTGGGACATGGATGAATTGAACGGGTGTTTCGTGGTGGGTCTCGTTTGAAGTGTCCCCGTCGACACCGCGTTGAACGGTGTCGTCATTGGACGATGATGCCGCCTTGAACTTTGCCCATGCCATTGAGGCATAAAAAGTGAACTCGCACAGAAAGAGGCCTAAGGAGCAATGCGTCAGTAATAATCATCGTACTCATCGGGACCAGGATGACTTACCGGCGTCCTTGCTGATCCTCAAGAATTCCACCCTACCGCCTTCACCTCGACTTGCTCTTAAAACCTTGTCCACCTCGATCTTCGAATGCAATACTTGTTCTGACCGATCAAAGACCTCGCCCAAGCCTGTGAACCCTCGATGGCCGGTTTCGTGATCCAAAGGCGCATACGATTGAGCGACATCGGGTTTGTCATAGCTGAATTTGCGCGCGAGAGCTTCGAGGGTCAGGAAATGAGGGACGCCGACACCGACGTGGATGATGAGATCGGGCTTGGGGTCCGTTGTGGAGGTGGTGTGCAGTTGGGGGACGATGGAGAGGGAGGAGGCGTAGGTGACGGGAATGAGGGTCGAGGTGAAGCGGATGGGTCGGGTCGATGATGATCCGTTCGGTGAGGGTGGGGAAGGGGCGGTGATTGACGTCCGACTGCTCCCCGAGGAGGATGCAGCGAGAGGTGCAGGGCGTGACTCGAGTGTGGTGTGGTGCAGTTGCTTCACCGCTTGCCACGAAGGGTTGGTCGTGTGGTCTCCAAACGGCTGCGCACGGTGGAGCCGGGGTGTTAGCGCGATGGGATTGCACCGTGTTCATGGGGATGCAGTCGAGCGGGGTCCTTCCAGGGCAGGACAGATGGACTCACTCCGAAGCCCGTGAGGTGGACACGAAAGGGCTTGAACTGGTTCGAGTGGTCATTGGCTGGGATCGGGGCCATGTTGAAGGGAAAGGCTGCGCTAGACTGGGGTGGTGACACAAGGCAGAGAGGGGACGAGGTCCGAGCGCACGAGCACGCCCGCGGTCGCTCAGAGTGACGACACTGACGACACTGACGACCAGTGCAGGCCCTCTCTTGCCTCTGCCCACACCCCAACCCCCAACGCCGAGCCCACACCCATCAGATCCGATACGACAAGTCGAACCGGCAACCCTACACCCAGTCCACTTCAGATATTAGCCACCCCGACCCAACCTCACTGACTTGCGACGCGTCATCTACCCATCCTTTGCGTGCTCCCACCATCACCTCCTCCACCATGTCCGGCACCAACCCTTCCTCCACTCCCAAAGACGCCCAAACAACACCAGCACCCGCAGCAGCTGCACCCGCATCCGCTTCCACCGCCTTGGACCAGCTCCCGGCCCTGCACGAGGACGACGAGTTTGAGGACTTCGCTTCGCAGGGTCAGCCATACTACCCCACTCTTTGGCTTCCATCGCGTCCTTACTCATTAACCTCTATCATGTGTTTAGACTGGGACGACTCGGCGACCTACTCGAACGTACTCGCGTCCAAATCCGCTCAAGCAGTTGCCGTTGGGTCAGGAGCAGGAGGAGCAGCAGCAGCAGCGCCAGGAACAGATGGGCAACACCAGCAGCAGAAGCAAGGGCTCGATTCGCTGTGGCAGGACAATTGGGACGACGATGATGTCGAGGATGACTTTTCCGTTGCGCTCAGGTACGTCTTGTGCCAGCGGAAAGGGGGATCATGAAGGTGTGGTGGGGCGACACTCGTGCGTTCGGGTGCTGATTGGCGTGGTTCGTCCCTGGATAACACAGGGAACAATTGAGGAAACAGGATCAGATGCAGCTGTAGTAGAGCTTTGGATCGAGTCACATGACGACCCCTTTCTGAACGTTCTCCCCGCGGGACTAGGTGCCCCCGAGCGCCATTCGACAACGTCGCACCGAGATCGAAATCACGAGAGCGGTCGGTCAAGCCGGTTTTGGGGTCAAAACAGTCCAACTCTCGATGTTCAAACGGAACGTACAGGTTCAGAGAGGAATCAAGAGAGCACTTTCTATCAGGCATTTCAACAGTACACGACAAAAACGAAAAAAGACGGGGCGAACTAAACCCCCAAACCCGGCGCGAGATTACTACATAGATCGCGGAAACCTGAAAGGGGGTGAAAACACCTGAAAACCAAAGAAACTCGGGGAGCGGGAAGAGGGTGAACACCTTGAAAGAAGAAAAGCTGGTGCTCTTCTAGACGGTGGGAATTGGCACCGTCTCGGCCGTTCCAAGAAGGTCGTTCTCGATGGGGGCCTTGGCGTTGGAACCGGACGAGGAGCGACTCAGCGTCCGTGAAGCGCCGTTGTTGAGCGCGTCGACGTCTTCGGGCAATTCGCGGTCCAGGCGATGATCGCCACCGCGCTCGCGAGCCGCCACCCCTTTTGTCTTTACTGCTTGTTGATCCAACCGCCTGGGAAGGAGAGAAAAGAACAATTTGAATTCGGTAAGATGAGTGAAAGAGAGCTCGGAGTGAGAAACGTTGGGTTGGACTAACCGGCGATGACGGTGTAGCCGTCGAACCCGGCGACACGCGCATCGGCAAAGAAGCCTGCCAGTGGAAGAGGTTCTGTTGTTAGTGTTTATGCAATAAATAGTCAAGTTTGAGAAACAAGGCTCACCAGTCACAATCGCGACCGTGAATCCGCCGATACCGTGCAGCGCGAACCCGTCGACCGCATCATCAACGCCCAACCAGACCTTGTAGAGTTGCACACGATCGCGGTGACGAAGCCGACGGCCAAAGCGGCGGGAGCACCGAGGTAACCGGCCGCAGGGGTGATGCCGACGAGACCGGCGAGGCTACCGGAGTAGGCAACGGCGGAGTGTTTTCCCGTGTGGAGTAGTCCATCATCATCCAGATCAAGCCGCCCATTACCTACGCAGCCAATTCGCCAAGGGGGGACAAAGACGAGATCAGCGATCGCATTCGCATTCAAGGCAAGCGGTGAACATGGACCAAGCGTAGAGTATTACTAAAAGTCAAGTGAAAAAAAGAAGTTTTTAAAAGAAAAGAAAAAAAGGAAAACTGAGATCTGAAATCTAGTCGCCGCGTGTGGGATGCGAACGGAGTAGCGACCGAGCGGGCCGATCCTGTCTTATCTTCTTGAAGACGGCGACCTCCTCGGCGCCGGCGGAGATATCGTACGCGGTCATGTCGTAAATGGAGACCATGATATCCGAGGCATCGTAACAGATGTTGACCATCGCGAGGAAGAGGTCCTTTTTTCAAGACACTGAAGGTGACTGGGGAAAAAAGAAAGAGGGGACAGGCCGTAAAATCGTCGGGTCAGCGACAGTATCAATCGGGCGCGACGGCAGGTCAACTCGACTCGACAGTTCTTGTAAGCGGGCGATCTTTGCACGCCGGCTCGGGCGTTGAGTTGCGCCTAGAAATAGCAGTTGAAATTCAGGCGCTGATTCACCAGTCTTGATTTTCTTGCCCTGGGAGCGATGGCTTGCGTTCCAATGAGAAGTCACGATCGCCGGCTATCGAAAAGCACGATAAAGGATCAGGCACGCCTTGGCATTCTCTGTCGTCGTCGGTCGAGCGAGTCTTCTCCGCCTGGCAGTTCCGGCCCGTCCGAGCAAAGCTCGGGGTTCGGTCCGAAACATGCCGACCAGCGAGAGTTCCTCGATTGCAGCGTCCACAATGACCCTCTGGCAAGCGGAGCCGACCCCCCAGGCCGCTGTCGCACTGGTGCCATCCAGGAATCGGCGCTTAGTAGTCGTCACTCCTTTCTGAAATTTGATCTATGGGCAAAGACTAAGGGCGACCTACCTACCAATACCTAGGTGTCTAGACTGTGCATTCGAATACCAACTGCACGTGGACAGGAAACCCTGGCATATCGATACGTCGGGCCAGATTGTCTGAAAGCCTCCGTTGGTAAACCCCGATCGTTATCTCCTTCAGCTTGCGGAAATGGTGCCGTGGTGCCACCGGCGTACGCGAAACCACTCGTTACATGCAACAAGTACGACATCCCTAGGTAGACCGAGTTGAAAATCGTAACAGATCCGCCCCTGGGTACGTCTGACAACGCCCACGGTTCGAAAAAGTGCCCTTCGTCTCTCACATCCACCCACCTACCTACCTGCCTCACTAGGTAGGTATCCCCTCCGGTTATCGCCCACCCGCTCTTCAGTTCAGTCGATTCGATTTTCAGCTTGCAACAGTCGCGTGCGTTGGGCTGACCGCCTTTCCGGCGTGCTCGCCGCTCAGCGCTCACAGGATTGGGCTCGGATCGGGGCGCATTCGCTCGAGGTCCGGATTTGCCCGAGTGAGCCGCTGAGGCTTCTACTAATCTTATCACTCTGCGTTATCTTTCGCCAGTTTTTCGCCCGGGTCCAATTTAGTTTGGGCCGATCCTGCCACGTTTCTCTCCGTCCTTCACTACCCATCCTCAGAAAATTTCTTCAATTGCGTCTTTACGATGGTCAACGTCACTTACGACACTTCGGGTACCCTCGTCGCCACCGTTGATGGTGCGCAAGTGGTATACAACGGGGGTGACATGGCTTGGGGTCAGTGCTATCGCAATCAGCTCGGCCTCAGGAGGGCAACGACGTCGACGATTCCCTGGCGATCGGCAGTGCTTATCTTCCTGTTCCGAACGCCGCTTCACACACACAGTCCTTGTCGCCGGTGTCCTGGTGATGATCATGGTACGTCGTCTCCCCACTGGCCAGTGCTTGAGAGTCGGGCGCGAGAACCCAGCCTGTGCACCGGATTCGGCCTAACTGTCTCGGCCTCCCCTCTCCTGTTCTCTTCAGTCTCCCGGAGTAGGGTTTTTATACTCGGGTTTGTTGCGGAGGAAGAATGCACTTTCCATGATGATGCTGGGTGTCCTCGTGTAAGTCCTTCAGCATACCCTTCGCCTTTCGACGAGACAAACGCCCGGATCCGGTTGAAGCCCATCTGCTCGTCCCGGTGGAGAGTGCGATAAGAGGATTGCCCGTTGCCCGTGCGCTCTTGGCGTGCCTTGGCGGGAAGAAGTTTGACGCGTGCCTACGGGCGCGGCTCTGACTCCGTTATCTGGCTACGGCGGCTGATCGGGATGCCTGATGTTGCACGCCACGGGGTCATTGGCAACACACAGCTATTCACTTGTTTCGATCCAATGGTTCTTCTGGGGTTATTCGTTGGCATTCGTGAGTGCAGTCTCAGCATATCCTTGGTTCCCGCAATCCGGCCTAGCTCGATATCATATTGCAACATGCTAACCCTAATCTGTGCCCCGGTTCCACTGCCCGGAAACTGCCTCTTTCTCACAGAGCAGCACCGGTAGCGCGTTTATCGGCGACCTCAAGCATTTCGGGCTCATAAATGTGACCCTTGAGCCATCGGCCGGGTCTCCCAAGATTCCAGCGCTCTTGTACATGCTCTACCAGTCCTTTTTCAGCTGTGTTACAGTTGTAATCCTGGTTGGCGGTGTTGCAGAACGTGCACGCATTCTGCCGCTTCGTAAGTTTGTCAGAATCAGTCCCCTGCGCCGCAAGCGCGAAAAGACTGACCGCAGCGCAAATGCGCCCTTGTGCAGTCATCTTCTGCTTCTGCTGGGCCACCATCGTGTATGACCCGGTTGCCAACTGGGTTTGGAACCCGAACGGATGGCTCTACAAGCACGGCGAGCTCGACTTCGCCGGCGGAGGACCCGTCCACATCACCTCGGTCAGTTTGGGGCGAGCCCCTATCGGTGAGCATCCCGTTGCTGACCCACGACGGTCTCTCATAGGGAACTGCTGGATTTGCTTGGTCGCTCTACTTGGGGCGTCGTCGTGGTTACGGTACCGCAAAACTCGCTTACCGCCCCCATTCGGTCTTCCAAATCATCCTCGGCACCGTCTTCCTCTGGTTCGGCTGGTTCGGCTTTAACGGTGGATCCGAACTCGCGATGAACTTGCGCGCGGTCCAAGCCTCGACTGTCACCAACCTCGCTGCTGCCATGGGCGGACTCACTTGGTTCGGCATGGACTGGTTCTACACCAAGAAATGGTCCGCTGTCTCGATGTGCTCCGGTATCCTCGCTGGTCTCGTCGGCATCACGCCTGCGGCTGGTTACGTCGGCTCACCCGCAGCAATTGCCATCGGTTTCCTCACTGCGATTGCATGCAACTTTGGCACTGGCCTCAAGGTCCTACTCGGAGTTGATGATGCCGTCGACTCGTTCGCGCTCCACGCCATTGGCGGCTACTGCGGATCCGTCTTAACTGCGATCTTCGCTGACAGCCGTGTCGCTGGATTTGATGGCTACTCCAAAATCTCTGGTCAGTTATTTCAAGTCTTCGAGTACTGCTTTGACTTGCCCAGACTGACGCGTAACGGAGTACTGAACAGGCGGCTGGATCAACCACAACTACATCCAACTCGCGTGGCAGCTCGCCGGAGCGTCGACGATCCTGGCTTACACCTTCGTCGTCACCTACCTGCTCCTCTTTGTCATCGACCACATTCCTGGTCTCAAGCTTCGAGCTACCGAGGACATGGAGATTCTTGGTATCGACGAGACCGAGGTGAGTCTTCTTGATGGAAGTTGCGTTTTTAGCGGCTGAACTGACTCGACTGACCTGCGACTTCAATCCACTCAGCTTGGGGAGAACGCCTACGACTTTGGTGAGTTGAAAGCGCTCTAAGCGTCAGAAGTTCTCAGAAACTGACCAGAACGGTGTTACTACTCATGTAACTATTTACGTTACAGTCTTCCGCAACCGTGATCTCGAGAATGTGAGCATCTGCTTCCGACCGATCATCATCCGGCTGAAAGCCAACTGACCATTCATCCCCTTCACACCACCATAGCCCGAGGAGTTCTCGGAATTGCACAATCGAGTAACCGGTGAAGAGCTTAGCCGTCAAGTGAGCCATCACTCGTCGTCGAGTCATAACAAGGACATGAAGTCGCCCCACTCCGCTATCCCCGTGGTGGAGGAGAAATTGAGCGTTTGAGATGGGAGTGTAGTGACTACTTCCACACCGACTCGCCTTTTCCTGACCAGCGCAGTACATTCTGGCATATTCAATCACTTTCCCTCTCTTTCTCACCTAGGAGTCACTGGTATTTTTACCAACCTTGCATTTGTATTTTGGGGCCTTTTTCTGCTCTCCCCCTTTCCTCCCATTGGATTAGATATAGGATTTCTCAGCTGCTATCTGACCCGATAGGTCCATCCGATCCCTATGGCCATCGAGATGAGGCTCGTATGAAAAGAGTTCTTGCGCATTGCCGCCGAAGTTTCAAGTGCCATTTCACGTCCTGGAAGCGGTCCTGGCTCTACTTCTTCGGAGCGCTCGAAAGGCATTCGTGTTCGTGGAATCATAGCATCCGAAAGTCCGTTCGGAAAAGAGTCCTAAAGTTTTAGAAGAGGAGGGAAGATATGTATCTGGGCGGAGACATCTACCTCCACCGCCGCCAGAGCGCGACATGGGACCGCCCTAGACACCTGAAGCTCCTAAACTCAACGAGTGGCCGTCACCCGGTGCGAACGCATTAGCATGGAGTCGAACGGAAATAGACCAGCAGGATCGGGTCGAACAGCCCTGAAGCTTCGAGGAACGAGCATCACGTGGGCACTTGTGCTCTTTTCGATTTGCCGATCCCACCGATCCAGGTCGCTTGCGTCACTGGTGCGACGTGGGGGTGCGACGCTCGTCGACTTCGCGCCAATTGTGCTTCGCCTCTTTTGCTTCCCACACCCACTACAATCCCATCCAAGCCACGAAACAAAGCTCAGCAACACTCGTCACGTTTTCTACAAAACATGTTCTCCCTCATTTCTCGTCGCACCGTCTCGCGTTCGGCCGTCGTGTGAGTTTCATCTCGCTGCTCAGCGTGGTCCCCCCACATCGCTACCTCACGCGTCATGCCCCTCGCATTCGTGCCAGCCGAATTCGGGTTCGCGGGGGCTAGTACCAAGCTGGAAGTCCCACCGCCCCTCGACAAGTTCAGATCGCTACCAGAGATATTTTCTACTGCACCGGCTGATCACACCCACCATGTTCTTTCCCTCTCAGTCCGTCTCGCGTGTCGTTCAGCACGACCCCGATGACGTTCGATCCCGCATCACAGCACCGCGCAGGCAAGCCTCCGGGGCTCGATCATCTCGAGAACCCTTCGCATTCGGAAGAGGTCGTCCATGCCGAGAGGGAGGGCAAGGACCCTTTGGGAAAGGACACGACCGGTGGGAGTGCTTCCGAAGCTTGGGCCAAGGTTAAGCAGGTTGCTGAAGACGTCAAGGACAAGGTGACCGGGAAGAAGTAATGCTGCCGGGATCGAGGACCATTGTGCATCGGGGAGGAAGAAGATTTTCGCATGGTAGCATGACGCATGATTGATTGGGTTGTCAGGAAGCTCCCCACGTACTTCAAATTGACAATTAAAGCAAAGTTTCATCGTTATTGCAAACAGTGCATCCCGTGCATCCCGATCTGGACAGCGTATTCTTGTACGATGGCGCCAGTGCGAGGTAGGAATCACGTATTTGTAGATGCCCCTGCAATAGTCCCATAAACGTAGTTACCCATAAAACAAGAAAAAGTCATAACCCCTTGTTGAACTCGACATGGTCATAAGGCAAGTCGTGGTATTTTTCCTCCAGCTTCTTGGGACTGACCGCCCCTCGTTGCGGGAAGACGGCGATCGCAGGGGGAAGGAATACGAGCAAGGACAAACCGATCAGACCTGTAGACGAGTGTAGAAGGATGAGGAACGAAGTCGAGAGAGGAGTGGTATGCGAGAAAAGACTGACCAAGGTTGAGCGCCGTCGATAATCGCTTCCCATTGGGTCGATTGAAAGCTCCTCTTCGCTCTAAGAGCGTGATGATCAAAGGCGGGAGGATGAGAGTCGGACTGGATGCAACAACGAGGATAGATTGAGCACCAGTTTAGAGACCGGCTTGACCTTTAGGCCACTGGGGTAACTCACATGTTGGTCAACACGCGACTCGCCGCCGTCTGCCCGATCGCATATTTACCCGCTGTCGAACTCTTGCCCAAGACTTCATCACTGACTCGGCCCGTCACCACATCCTTAGGCTTGTAGATCGAGATACCGTCCCGGATCTCTTTCCACCTCATCAGACCGATGTTGACGCAACCCGCCGACGCAACGGCGACGAAGGGAACCAATTTCCCGAGCAGCATCCGTGTCGAGGGTGCGAGGGAGCGCAGTCGAGGTACGAGCGAGGTGAGCCCCACGGCGATCGTACAGGATGCAATCGTGGCTGAGGCGTAGGCCTTGGCGATCTCGGCATTGGTCATCGAGATGGACTTGTTGGCGTTCGAGTAGTTGACGGCGACTGTGCGAAAGTGCAGGCATCTCATTAACCGCGTGTCGACCCGATCGGGGCAGCCGCCAGGTCCCAGGTTGTAGGAGTATCACCCACCATTTAGGGACTGGTTGGCGAACTGCCAAAATATGACACCCTTGATTGTTGGGTTGGGCATGAGCATGCCACCCACAATGAGCAAATTTGTCGGGACAAAGGCCGACAGTCGGAAAGGTAATGGGACGGGGAGACCGGTGTCTGCAGTTTCAGGAGATCCAGAAGATCAGGTTCACTGTCCTCATTCGGATAATGCCTAAAACATGGGACCCACCAGGATGTATAGAACTCTCGACGACTGCAATCCCGAAGGCGGGAGACATTTTAGTTCGACGCATCTAGCCACCAAACGAGTGACGGCGCTTACGCTTCTTCTTCTTCCACAGCCCGTACTCTTCTTCTTTCCCCCATGCTTTCCTCCCCTCTCCGACACCGTCTTGGTATTCGCGGAGGAAGCGTTGGGCATTCGCGAGCTCGGTGGACGAGGCTAAGAGTGTTAGGGGCGAGGTGATGGAGGCGAAATGCTTGACGCGGCCAACTGCGGAATGCACCGCGACATCGGGGTCAAGATTCGTTTCGTATCGGACGCAAGACAAGAGCTAGAGTGCGGACTGACCATATGTACTCGTGTCGTAGCGAGATTGAGCTGCGACGAATGTAGCACGGGGGTCAGCTCGGCTCCGAAAGGCCCTATCTAGCCCGTCTTTCGGTCCCAGGAAGGGAGAGAAAGGAGGCGAGCATTCCATCGTCGAATGAACCTAAATCGTCCGCATTTCGGTACACCGGGTCTCGATCTCGCCCGGTAAACCGACGTGGTCACGCCCGCGTGTGACGCCGCAGGGGCGAGGTTTGTTGGTCAACTCACCGATATCGACTGGGGCTTGCTCTGCCATGACGAGCCGAGTTTCTAGTCTCGACGACAGAATCCGGGGGTTGTATGCACGATCAATGTGGACTGAACGCAGCGCGTATATCCCCCGGAGCGGACCAATGCCCAGTGTCCGATTTCGCAGCCGGCTAGGGCCGCGACCAGCCGCACTATCGCGCCGCCCTGGTCACAAGGCGGTCCGTGCGAGCGCTCCAAATCGATGAGACTTGACTCCCGAGTTCAGTTGCCGATCTGCGCCCCGCTTTGCACTCCCGTTCCCCAACTCACCCTCAATCCTCCCCCCAGAAGGCGATTCCCAATCACCCGGCCATGCTCCCAAGGGGCACGAGGGCCTTCTCGACGACCTTGTCCACACTCTCTGCAGCTTCGAAAGCGAGAAGGGCGATCCCGCTCTACCTTCGACCCCGAGCGTCGCAATCAGCTCCTAAACCCCATCCCGTCCATTCGAGCCCGCCCGAGCTGCCCCCGACCCCACCCCTCAGCCAGGATGGTTCATCCAAGCTGCTGACGAGTCCCAAGGAGAAGGGTAAGAAGAGGGAGGAAGGACTCGAGGCGCTCAAGGTCAACAATTGGGCCGAACCCCCTCTAGTCGCACAGGCCAGGGCCAAGACGGTCAAACAGAGGAACGTGTGGGAGTCTTACCTCGGTGAGTTTGGCACCGAATAGAGCTGTTCTCTCTTTCTGTCGACAAGCTGACGACAATCGTCTCAGTCCTCCCACCGAAAACGAGGCTGTACATCTCGCTCGGCGTTTTCGTGTTTGCGTTGATCGGCCTCTACGGCGGCGACTATCTCGTACCCGAGACCGAGGTCGAACGCAACACGAGGATACGTAAAGAAGAGCTGCTACAAGCACGACGAGCGGCGGCGCTCGCTGCGGAAGAAGGCAAGAGTGGCGGTACACCACAGGTCACCTCCGCGTGATCACCCCGAACCCCATCTCGGCCCGGCCAGCACTCATCTTCGGCAATTTCTTTGGCATACGACTCTCAACATGTTGTTTTATGTATAGAGGAGGTTCATTCATTACATTCTAATAGCGGCACGTGTCTACTCATCTTGTTACATCAGAAGAGCGAATCGTTGGGCGAGACTCTTATCTATTCATCGTCAAACACGGGCTTCTCCATCGGTGTCAACCTTGCATAGTCGATTGATCCATCTGAGGGTCTACCGAATAAACGAAGTCGTTTCAGACCGCCGTCTGTGAGATGAAAATACCCCATAGGTGAGGAGCGATCAGCTTCTTCCGTCGGTGGGACGAACCTGGGCTCAGGGATCCAAGACTGACCAGGGTATATTCTCAAGCACACATGGGTCCATCTCTTGCCCTTTTCCTTCAACTCCCTAACATGGTGGGAGTGAGCTCCGACATTTTGTCGATCCAACAAGTATGTCCAGCCTCGCATGTCATCCTCGATCGGAGGAGTCTTGGCTTCTGCTGTTCCGCTGCCGACGGCAATCGTCGCTTCACACCCATAAAGTGCGACCTGGTCGGGGAAGTTGCCTTTGAAATCTTTGGTATCGATATCGCACCACTCCAAGAACCCACCCCCTTGGCCCAATTCAACAACGAGCCAATCGCCTTGATCGGTATCCAAACGACCGCGAGAACGACGCGTTTGCCACCCGTCTTCCATATCCTTTCCTCGTCCTGGGAGAAGGAGGTACGAGCCTACGCCGTAGCGTTCGTCCGAGGTCGAAGTGACCCGACCGCCTTGCAGGATAGAGGCGAGGTCGATCGGATCGGAGTCTGAGCCATTTACCGACGTGGGTACGACTTGACCATAGGCTCGAAATCGACCGATCCCACCGTCGGGATGTTGGGTCACTTTGAGGTGCGTAAACGGGCCCATGGGTTGGGGGAGAAGTAGCAAGTGTTGCTGCCCCGGTCCGAGCGGGGTCAGGGGCAGGATTCGCTGCCACTGATAGGGGCTCGCCAAAGTCATGGTCTCAGCATTCGCTCCTGCAACTTTGCGACCAACAAAAGTCTTACTTGATCACTGTCGTTCTTGATGGATTGGCCTGATGCGACCGTAGCGCCCCACACGTCGGTCGCTGGGCATTCGTTGCCGACGAAATGTCGAGTACTTTCGGCACCAAACGACACGCCGAGAAAAGGAGGAATTCAGTGACACAGCGCCTTGTAGGTTCAGCAGGAGAGAACCTCTGAACGCACTCGATGTCAAATCCATGTATCGTCCCTGCTGCTCCGAGCTTGACAATCGCCCTGTGGATCAAGGCAAGAAGACCGGGATCAGACTCGGGCAGATTGTCGTCCGATTCGGGATCGTCGAGTTTCATGCTTTACCAGTCATGCTTGCGATTATGTCGTCGACTGAATCAAAGATTCACAAGACAAGGTTCATCGGCAGCTCTTCAACGGATTACTCAATCCTGCTGTCATTCCAACTCACCTCTCCCACCCGTCCATGAGAAACCCGTTCGGCCCAAACTGGCCCGGCATATCGACCGGTGGGCTCAGCTTGATCATGTTGTGAACATCGGCGAAAAAGTCATCGCTGAAAGATTCGATCGTGGACTCTATTGCAACGCTGGAGAGCTCGACGAGCGATTTGAAGTGTGTCGAGGAGGTGTCCAGACGGGTCGCTGGTGCGGCTGCTGGTGCCATCGCCGGCGGAGATGACGGAGATGTCGATGAGGCGGAAGTCGTCGCTTGAGAGACTGAAGAGGACGCCGGCGAGGGTGTACGGGTTCCGGAAGGAGGTCAAATAAATGCCTCGCTTTAAAATGAAGACTTGAACGCTCTTCCAGAGTCCGAGGTGCGAGTAGCAAGAGATGAAAGATGATCGGACGATAAGCGGACCCGGAAGTGCGGAGAGAGGTGCGCCGACCTGGTCTTAACCCCACACGAGTCGCCGGCTTTCGCAGGCTGTTCGCGGGCGGTTGCGGGCCAGGCACAAGTTCCGCCTTGGCATTGCTGATCCTCGACCATTTCTAACGACCCCTTCTCGTCGTTCTTTTCCCATGGTTCAAAAGGGAAGATAGCAAGAATGAAAACGCCCCCCCCCTAAAATTTTCCCGTCAGACGAACCAAATCTCTGGGAGCTATTTTTGACTTTCCCTTGCCCGCGCGGCGCTGCAATCGGACTCCGAGGCCCTGCGAACGGCTCGTTGACGTGGCCAGCGTTTAATCACGTCCATCCCGCCCCTCTGCAACCCCCCCCCACTCGACCCAAAAGATGACAACCATCAGTCAGTTCATCCCTGAGGCCTTCAGCTCCGAAGCCTACGAATCGCTCGAAGTGGCGCAGGCCCAGTTCAACAGGGACCTGCTCGAGTTCTTCCCCGAAGTCAAGCCCCCACCCGTCGTCGAACCGACGTCGCAACTCGACAGCCACGGTCGCGTCGTCTTTGGCTGGGACGTCAGTGGACCCGCCCAAGCCGATGTCGACCCCAAGGCCCAGCAAGAGATGCAGACCATTGTTGGGTGGGCGATCGAGGCGCTGCGTAAGGACCAGGAGAGGTGCGACAAGGTCCGCGTCCTCTCGCTCGTCGACTATGGCTGGTTTCAGGAGAAGGAGATGCAAGGCATGGCCGAAATTGTCAAGAAGAGCAAGAACCTTGAGACGTTTGCCATCGTGAGTTTTCGAAGTGGCGCCTTTCGCAACATGCTGCGGTATGCTGGTGCTGATGCCTCTTTTTGGGACATCTTGACCCATCACGACGCTCCGTCATCGCCAGACCCAAGGCGATGCTACCCACAACGCGTCCTATAGCCCCTACATCGAGCCCTTATGGGAGGCACTGAAGCAAGCACCCTTGCTCGTGAACCTGGTCGCCAACAACGGGCCGATCGTCTCGTACAAGTACGACACCTTCAGCTCGTCCTTGACGCGCCTCGAATTGGCGAATGCGCAGGTCGACGACACCGACGGCGAGTTGCCCGCGGGGCTCAAGTCGTTGACGCTCGACTACATCTCGAACTTCAACAGGGTGTGGTTCAACCCTGCGATGTTCAACAACTTGGAAACCTTGAGGCTGCGCGATCTCAAAGCCCCCGAGATCGAGGTCATCACCTCGGCGATCAAGGATTTTGCCGCAACGGCGACGAAGGGACCCCTGACCCGTCTCTCGTTGGACTTGTTCTTTGATTGGTTCGGGTCAACGACACCCGCACCCGAGCTGGCTCCGGCGATGAACGAACTTTTCGCCGCTGTTCCGGCAACGTTGTTCCCTCAAATTGAGACGCTTGAAATGCTCTCGACGCCGACCTCTTCCTCCTCGGCCTACATCAACGACACCTCCAAGTCCGCCTTCATCCTGCACCCCCAGACCATCAAAAATGTGCTCCAAGTCGTCGAGGTACTCTCGGCCCTCGGCGCGACGTACTCCAAGCTCGAAACGCTCGTCCTCTTCTTTGGCCCGGGCGACGTCCTGGTTACGGCGCAAGACTATGAGCCCTTGCTCGCCAAAGTGCTCGAGTTTTTGGCACCAATCAAGTCGCTCAAGAAGCTCGTGATTAACCTCGCCCCTTCGCAAGCTAAACTGGAGGCATCGGCGGCGAAGGATTACTTTGATGCTCTTCCGTCGTTGGAGCACGTGTCGTTCAGGGCCAAGTACGACGACGCCAACGACTGGAAGGCATACGAGAAGCACGGCAAAGCCGAGGGTGTGCCTTTCTGGGAACTAATCGCGGAGGAGGACACCTTGATGGCGAACGTTTCTCTGGCTGATGTTGCCGCCGAAGAAGCACCCAAGACGCCCGAGGCGGTCGTAGAGGACAAGACCGTGGGCAGGGCAGGGGACGAACTGTAGCTGAGAAAAAGCTAGACTCAAAAGTTGTGACACGCAAACCGCATTGCACCTTGTAGCATTGTACCGACGAGGTTGAGCGTGGGAGAGGCACTGATTTCCTACGTTCTCGCCTTTCACGGCTTGGACTTTTTGGGAACTTTGCCCTCACTCGAACCCTTGTCCGCGCCTGCTTTGCGCTTCTTATCCGCTTTGCGGCTCTTCTTCGAATCCCCCTCCTCTTCGGCTCCAGGTGAGAAAGCACCGACGACTTCCCTCCTGGCTTCTCGCAACAACCGCTTTTCACCGAGTCGAACGATAGTGGCCATTCTCCTTCTCGGGTCGAGTTCGGTCTGGGCGAGCAACGTCTCGTCCTCCTGTAAAAGTGGCCATGGCTCATGAGCATTATAGCCGCCCTGTTAACTTGTTGGTGCTCATACATACTGACCTCTATGCTCGCCTCGTACTCCTTCATCCGCTTGTCCAAGATCGCGACCGCCCATTTCGCCGAGATCGGGTCCAACCTCGGTTTCGGCAGTATTTCCTTCCTCTGCGCCTGTTCAAAGTCCGCCTGTTCAAGCAGTAACGTCCGGATCGTCGAAATGAGTTCTTCAGGGAGTTCATGGGTCTTGTCGAGGACAAAGGTGTCGTCGACACCTAGTTCGAGGAGCCATTCGGCGCGGGTCGATTGCTCGTGTTCGTTAAGGTTCGAGCCTTGGGAACCACCGACGAGTTCGACGACGAGCTCCAATGCAATCTCGACCAGGTCGGCGCCGTTCTCCTCATCGACGTGGCCGTACCTTCTCAACAGGTCCGAGTTGGGTGGGTCGGCATAGGTGTTGAAGATCTGGGCTCCAGCCGGTATCAATGCCGTCGACATCATGTTGAGCGTCGAAGGTTCGTAAAAGAGTCGAGCGTTGTCACTGCCGAATCGGGCGTTGAGGAGGTCGGCCATGGGGACCATCGCTATGTCTGCGACATCTTCTCGCTCTTCTTCTTCCTCGTCGTCCGAATCAGAGTCGCCGTCGTCGCCGTCGTGTTTCCGCTTTGGCTTGTCCTTAGCCTCATCCGCTGACTCGACATGGAACGAGCGACTGAGGATCCAACTTCCACACCGATGGAACAAGTCCAACGTGTAATCCTGCTTGTTGCCCAATACGCTTGCATGCTCCTCGACAAAAGGCAAAAGTTCCTCCGCATACGCCAGCTCGGCTTCCTCCTTGCCGACCTTGTCCAGGACGGACGAGCCTTTGAGTTGACCGAGCTCAGGATCGGACCAGAACATGAGCGAGTCGAACGAGGTAGGGAGGAGGTCAAAGTAGGGCTTCCATTTCGAGGTGCGGAGATATTCGTACATGAGCGCAAGGATCAGCGGCGTCCATCCCGTGAGGGTTGACAGCGGGACTTGGGACGAGAGCGACAAGGTGGACGTCGTGAGCAAGACGGAGCGGGGCAACGAGAACAGCAGCGTGTCCGGCTGCAGCAAGAACGGGCGAGATCAGATCTGGAACTTGAGATGGGCTCATGATGAACGAGATGGCGCACCTGGATGTCCTGTAGCGCCACCGCACCTCGGCCCATTCCCTCGAACTGGGTCAGACCGACACTCGGGTTCACTATCGCTCCATTCGACTTGAGCCAGTCCACAAACGCTTGCTCTTGAGGTGTACTGACTTGTCCGTTAGACATGGCTACTAAAGGTCTCGTTTCCACGCAATTGAATATGGTCGGGGTCAATATGAGCGAACGACGACGGTCCGAGATCCCGGGGGGGTGCTCCGCTCATGAAGCGTGGGCGCCTGCGAAATGAGGAATCTCGGACACGACGGGACTCGCACGGACCCTGTCCTGCAGTGTGCCCGGCCCAATCCAAGAGTCAATTTCCTTTAGTTACGACTCTGTACCGTACCTACGCGTTCACCCGACAGCGCATTCTAGTACCCGCCGGACTAGAAGGTACAATCACATCTGGCTCGGGCCTCTGTTGATCACACGGTAGCTAGGTGCGGCGGTACACCCGCGCCAGTACTGAAAGGGCAACCACAGTGGCCCCTGTCCGTGGGCGTTCGATCTACTTCTGAGAGCCGGGAAGCCCCGTTACACCCACGTGAGTACCTGACCATCAGAGAGGCCTCGATTATTTACGATGTCGCCTAGACATCCGGCTGCGTGTAGTGGAACAAGGCGTGACACTTCATCAGCTTAGCGCGGTCCGCGGATCAAAGTTCCAAGCACGTGATCCGACTGTCGCTTACCCGCAAGTGCACGTGAGGATCGTGCACAGTCAAATAGGCTACACATCCAAGTAAGTAGGTCAGATTTATTGCGTAAGTTTTTCTTGGCTCCAAGTTGAGGAAGGGCAGCCCCACTACTCAAGCAGAGAGAGGAATGGCTCGGTGCTGGATGTCTTGACGCGGCACCGGCATCGATTTGACGATGAAGTCAAGCCGAGCCGCGGCGAGGGACAGCGGCCCGTTTCCAAATCGCCGCTAGGCCTTCCTTTCACGCTCAATCGTGCCATATATCCGCCCCCGCTCTGGCGACCCGCGGCGGGCGCGCACGCACACCCATCTTGATCACGCGTATTCGACGTAGGTTATTTTTGGGACCACAGCCAGGGGATCACCTCGAAGGATCCCGTCATTGTCGGCAAGTCGGGTCGTTTGACTCTTCCTTCTTCTCCGGCCAGTTCACCGCTGGCCAGATTTAAAGAATCGAGCCCAAAAAACAATCCTTGCCTTTCGTTACAACTCATCCCGAACGCAATCGACGTCGTACCCCTCCTCATCATGCTCGGACTCGCGGTAAGCAGCGGCTCGTCCTCGTCCCCGAGCTCGACATCGTCGTCGGTGCTCCGACTCAAAGTGAAGCGGTCCGAACCTCTACCTACCTACTCCGGCCCCAACCAAATCCCACCTTCGTACGAGCAAGCTACGGGCAAGAAGACAATACGATCTCCTACATCGGACGAAGAAGAACGTCACACGCGACGTCGGTCGCCCCTTTCGCACTGGATCGACTTGGTCGTTTCGCAGCGCGCGGCGCTGGCCCAACACGCTCACTCGTCGTCGTCTTCATCTCCGTCGTCGTTGGAATCGCAATCGAGTTTGGCGGGTCCAAGCGCTTCGGCCCGAAGGAGGCGGCCGGGGGCAGCGGGTATTTGGGGACAAGCTAGAGCTAGGGATGAAGCGATGATGTCGGGTTGGACAAAGGAGATCGCACCCAGGGCGTAGATCTAGCTTCGGCGGTCGTCCCGGGAGGAGCGCTGAGCTGCCGTTGACCGGCGCGCGCCTTGAGGAGTTGCGCGGAGGGATTGCGCGGTCGGGGTTTGTCGATGAGCTCGCGCGGCGGCCTCGCGTTAGGAGCAGACTTGTACCTAGGCACTTTGACATTAGTATCTTTCGCAGTACCTCCATGACATTTTTACTTATAGCTTTTGGTATGTGCGGTCCAGCGACGTGTAAATGTACCTCCCCTTCACGAATCTCGACTCTCCAATCCTTGCGGCGGTCATCTGCTCAAGCGCTCGTGCCTCCGAAAATCACGTGATGAGGTCGCCGGCATTGTGCAGTGTCCGAACGCCGATGGGGCTGATGAACCCAGGGGTCGGCTTGATGGGGTCTGGACTCCGATTAACGAACGCAGAGGATGTTGTTTCACTTCACAGTGTTTGCGTGACGCATACGGTGTTAAGTGTCTAGGCAGGTAGCGACACTGCAATTGAATGCCGCGCGTTGTTCACGTGCGAAGGCTGCATGAGTCCCTTGCCACGACCGTTGTGCATCGGCCCAACAAAGTGATGGTGATGTAGAACTTCCTTACCTCATCGTGCAGCCAGTCTGAACGCTCAGGGAGCTGCAATACGAAACGGAGGCGTGAGCAAGAAGAATCCGAGCGAGGAGAGAGGAGGAAAACGACGGCAGGGGATTGAGTCTTCGACTGAGGAAAGCGATTGAAAGGTTTTGGGAGTGCGCCCGCAAGGCACTACTTCTTTCAAGACGAGCTGAGAACTCTCAAGGGTGATTAGCTACAAAGTCCTTGTAATAACAGAAGCTTCTAAAAGAGTGCGGCAAAGAAGAAGAGAGGTCATCATCGATGTGTACTTCTCGGTCGTACGCGAAACGCATGCGCGCCGATAATATGATATCGGACTTCCGAGGCTCCAACTGAGCCCGATTCAGCGAATGTAGACCTCGCTCCGTTCGTCCCTAGGTCGGTTCCGACTTTCTGCCGTCCCAGAACCCCCTCCCATAAGAGACGCAGATCTCGGACCCCTTCTCGACGCCCTTGGGACCACTCCACACGCTCATCCTCACGCCTAGCAAGGTCGTCCCATCGGTGGCTCTCCATTCCCTCGATTTGAAAACAGCGTTCGGTCGTTCCAACACGCCTCGATAGTCGTTGATAAAGCGTGCTTCATTGCCGGCTTTGGTCGCGTCGATCCCGATCGTTTCGTAGCGTAGAGGCGAGGAGGGAGACGTCTCCGTTGAGCGATCTTCGACGATAGGGATTCGAGTGAGACAGAGATCATAGTCCGAGGTCGGATCGACGTCCTTTTCGGGATGGACGACGCCTAGGTAATCGCGGATCCAAGTTTGGGGAGGGATCTTGGCGTTCGCGAATAGACCGAATTGACCGTTTGCTGGGTGGGCAGCATCGGTGATGGGCTTGATGCTCAGTTGAGGTGGGGCGTTTGGGATGGGTACTTGGGGGGAGCAGTAGAGGCGACGATGGGCGGCGGAGAGGTGTTTCGAGGAGAGCGGTGCAGTGAGGTATTGCACAGTCGTGGGGAAACGACTTGGGGATCGATTCGAGGATTTGCCTTGACCGGGAGTGCTGGTGATCGGGCTTCCAGACTTGGGATTGGTTCGACCCTGCAGGGGGATGGGAGCAGGGGTGCTCGATCAGCTTGGCTCACACACCGGTGATTAAGACCACACCGATGCACACCTTGGATGCCGAAACCATCTTCTGAATCTATCTAGGGGCCATACTCCGCGCATAGATTGGGATCGAGGCAGCCACCGGCGAGGGGAGGAGGCGAAGAGCAGGACGAGATCAGGGCCACTCGAGAATGTGCGCGATCATTTTTGGCATGTGACGGGCCTGCGCGCTCCTGCGCGCCATTCAGAAACTGGGGTTGTCACGGTGGGTTTACCAATGGGGGTGGGTGGGTCATTACGACGGGGCGAAATCGCGCCGCGCTCGCGCCAACGGATTGGCGATGGGCGCGTGCTAGGTATTTTGTGGAGTTTTGTGGCTTTTTGTCGTGCCTTGTTAGAGCTTATCCAGTTCGATCAGGTCGCGCTCCTCCTCCCTCGGCTCCTCCCTTGACCCGACCTCTGTGTTTGTGTCAGTGTGCCATCGTGCGTGCGCCCCGCTCCAGCCGATCGTTCGTCAAAAAGCGGGGGTTATCTTTGTCTTTTTACGACACTGCCATCATCTACAACACGAGCTCACGCGGACGCATACAGGCAGGCAGGCACCCAGGTGGCGACGAGTTGACGCCGACACACGTCTCACCTGACCTGAGCGCCTGGGCCGGAACCGAAGCGAGCGAGGCGGTCCAACCTGCGTGCCATGTCGCACGGCAAGGAGAACGTCTACGACGATCGACCACCGCCGACCAAGGCCTCGTTGCTAAGGTGGTGGAAGGCCTTCACCGCCAAGACGTCGTCGTCGTCGAACAACACGAACCTCCACACGTCGTCGTCTTTGGCGAACCACAAAGTGATGCGTGCTCGAGCCTCGACCGCGCCGGGCGCTGTCTCGGGCAATCCGACCGCCGTTACGAGACCGTACCAACCTCCTGGACGTGGGCTGGCCAAGGGGAAATCGGGCGAAGGGAGGGTGTTTGGTGTTTCGCCCGAACAGAGCCTCAAATACGCCGCCGTGGCCATCTCGACCGCCTCCGCGTCAGTCCTCATACGTTCATCGCGCGTCACCGCGTTCGCGGATCACCGAGGAAAAGTCAACTGACCCTCTACACACTCGTCCTCTCCTATTACGTTACGGTATTACAGCGACGGCAAGCCATACATCTACGGTTATGTGCCCATCGTCGTGGCCAAGTGTGGCATGATGCTCAAGGAATCAGGTTCGTCGCATTCCCCTTGGCAGCCCCGTCGTCATGACCCCATTTCCTCTCGTCCCTGTTGGCTGACTAGGTCCCGAATCTCGTCCATCTACCGACGACATGTACATGCCCCGTACAGCAACCGCAACGGAAGGCATATTCAGGGTCTCGGGATCCAACAAGCGCATCAACCAGTTGCAGGAACTGTTCGATCAACCCCCGCGCTACGGCAAGGATCTCGACTGGGCCGGCTTCACCGTCCACGATGCCGCGAGCGTACTCCGGCGATACCTCAACATGATGCCTGTGAGTTGTTTCGACGAATGATGACTTTTTGATTCAAGTCATCGTGGCCAATGAGGAAAGAGGCGGGCAACGCTGACATTTCCCCCTCTTTTTCCGACGCGATGCCCGATAAAGGAGCCCGTCATCCCCGCGAACCTTTATGTCGACTTTGTTCACGTCCTTCGTTCGTTCTGAGTGCTTCGGGAGTGCACAGAGCTGTTGACTGACTTATCTGCAATCGGGCACGCGTCGTACTCGAACAGAACGAGGTCTACCCGAGGAAGCCTGCATCGCCGAATACCAACACCTCATCTCGCTCTTACCCCCGACATCACGATACCTCCTCCTCTACCTGCTTGATTTCCTCTCCGTCTTTGTGCGCTCGAGCCACCTTAATCTCATGACCGCGTCGAACCTCGCCGTCGTATTCCAACCGGGACTCGTCTCGACGCGTCGAGAAGGAGCTGGAGAAGGCGCCCTGCTCGGTTTCCCGGGTTTCTTGGACGGCAAAGTCCCGACAGGCCCGACGAGTCCGACCGGATCAAGTGGTGCGGGTGCGCAAGCGAGACAGGGCGCGGGTGAGCATGGGAGAGGCAAAGAGGTGCTCGAGTTCTTGATCGAGCAGCAAAGTCGATTCATGATTGGGTTGGAACCGCCGACGTCTTCGGCTTCAGCGGCTGCGGCGGCGACGGAGGCAGCGGCGAGTTGGAACTTGACACCAAGGACCTCATCGAACGTCGCTGGTAACAAAGTGGCGAGTGTGCAGCCTCGACCTTGGACTTCGACGCCCATGACCGTGTCAATGCCGATGGGCGGATCTAACGTCGTCGTCGGGCCCAGATCGAGTTCCAAGGGCAAGCAGAGGGATGAAGGAGAGGAAAACATAGAACCCCATTCGGCGGGGGCGCAGTTGAATCGACGTGGGAGCGAGAAGAGCGTCGAACGCCGTAGGTTAAGGAAAGCTGCGGATGGGTCGAACGCTAAAGTCAAGAGGTCCAAGACATTGCCGGGGAGGGAATCGTCGCTGATTGATCAGTATCGACATCATCATCACCACCAACAGCCGCAGCATTTACCGGTGGAGTCGAATAATGGGAGGAGTACGGGAGAACAGAAGCATTCACCGATGTTGATGGCTGGGTCGATGCCGATGAGGAAGAGCGCGAGTGGGAGTTCGAGTCAAGGGAGTCCGAGGCCACACAAGGCACCACCACTCTTGTCACCACCACCAATCCAGACCCCGCCGGGAACGTCGAGTCTTTCCGCCAACGTCGACTCGAAACCACGAGGGATCTCAGCACGGAGAACACCCACCAGTCAACCCGACGTCGCGGTCCCTTTACCGAGGAAATCGTCCATGACCGCTACCTCGACCAAAACCTTGCTCAACAATAGTTTACCCAGCGCGAAGATGATCATCCCTTGTGTCACCTCGACAACAAGTTCGACGACGGTTTTGGTGCCTCCTCCTGTGGGACCGGCGGTGTCGGGGCAGTCGTTCGAGACGATGTACACGGCGCAAAGTCAACGGACCGATTCGATAGATGTCACGGGACCGACGGCGACGGCGGCTGCAGCTGCTTTGCCGAAATGGATCCCTCACCATGGGAATGCGGAGGCGACGGGGCGGTGAGGAGTGAGGAGGCAGATGGAAGGCACTTGGAAGCTTGGCTTGTGTGAAAGAGGTGCTCTCCATCGGATATGTGGGTGTGAGAGGCCTTCAATGGGCATCAGGCCCTTTGCCTCTCTCTCTCTCTTTTTCCTTTTTCTGCTTATATGTTGTTATCTAATCAAAGCCGATGGACGATCGCAATCGCAATCGCATTCGTTCTTTGCGGGTGATAAAAGAGGGCTACTCGTTACAACATGAGAGGTACACACGGATTCCTTGCAGAGTCAGGCTTTAGGGGGTCTAGTGTTCGCGGGTATACTGTCATTCGAGACGGCGTAGACGTCCCTTTCGAATTCCATCGGTGATCGCCGGAGCAAGACTTGGGACCAGAACCTGGAGGGGAAAAGTGTATGGTCAGAGGTCCGAGACAAAATACTTGTGGATTCAATGAGAAGCCCACTTTATGATGCCAAACCACTCCTTGTCATTGGTCGGCATCGGACTCGGATGCAAAGGCAGGACGTGGAATTCGATCTTTTCGAACCCCTTCTTCCAATTCGGGAGCGCCAGGACGGATTCTTGCGTTTTGCGAGACACAAGCAGGACCTTGGTGGGGTTCTTTGTGGATTGTGTGGGGAAGGAGAGGAGGGGACCGGAGATGGAGATGAGGGAGCCGAAGGTGGTGGAGGAGGGGGACGTGGGGTTGGCGTATTGGAGTATCAGTTCGGAGGCGCAGGTCGCGCCTTGGGAGTTGCCGAAGAAGTGCAATTGGGAGGGATGCCAGTTGCAGGTTGTGAGGAGGTGGTCGAGAACTTGGTTTAGGATTCGCAAAGTCGCGGTCGGGTTCGGGTCCGGAATCACTGTGGGACCATGGTCGATCGTGTCAGCGAGCCGACGGTCGAGATTTCTTTGTTCTTTCTCGGACAAGGAGCTTGTGGATTCGACTCGATCGTGAGGCACACACCTTCGCCAAGTTCATCAAAGGAAGGCCACCATTGCCATGCCTCCTCTTCCAAGAGTGGGACGCGCAGGGGTGCTCGGATCGAGAGGACCGCCGTTTGAGGTAGGGCCAGCGATTGGCCGAGTTTGAAAAAGGGGGTGTGCGAGTCGCCTGCGCCGGCCGGGAAGAGCAAGAGGGACGGGGCTTTAGGAAAGGTACGGTTTGAGCTGGGTGGGTATATGTGGCTCACCTATTCCGTGAAAGAGTATGAGTAAGTTGGATTCGATCAGCTGGTCATTGGGTCCTTTGGGCGGTGCATACGTTGAAGTGACGAGGTGCGACAGTTGAGGAGCAGGGTGGGTGCGTGCCAGTCGGGGCAGGGCTGTGACGGAGATGGGTTTCGACTTGTCCGTCATCGTAGCCGGTACGTGGGAGTCAAGAGGTACAGTGAAAGGCGAGAGTAAGTGGCGAGTTGCAGAAGACAGGGTGCGGACAGCGGGCGCGGTTCTGAAGTGAGGGCGTATTTCGGATTAGTAAATCAGCGCGAGTGCGTTTGATTGATTGGCTTACAGCAGGGGTCCCTTTCGGATTAGTAAGTCAGCGCGAGTGCGATTGATATGCATTGGATCACGCGTTGCGACGCGCTCGCAGTCTCGCGTCTCGCCATCCGACAGTCACGAACATCTCGCAGTGGCATCCTTCGTCGCTCGTCACCCTTCGACTCGCACCACGGCCAGCATGGCGTCCGAAAACCTGCTGCACCCTACGATTGCCCACCCACCGGCGCATGTGCTGCGTCGACGGCTCAAGCACGCCTTCAACGAATGCTCGAACCGCGCCTTGCCCGGAAGTGCCAAATGGGCCGCCGAGTTGCTCAATGCGATACCGAGTTCGGCCGTGCTTTCGTCTTCAGCTTCCTCGGCGACCGCTACGGGAGGGTATTATGGTCGCAGGGGAACTTGTACAGCGGCGACCTCGGGTCTGGGCTCGACTTCGACCGCGCCTCCGAATCCGATGAGCAGTCCCGAGTTGCTGTCCAGGCTCGCCACTTCGACACCCGTACGCTTACGCTCTCATCACAGTCCAGCTGGGGTAGCAGGTGCTTCCAACAGCGACAACACCACCTCATGGGCCAGCCTGGGAGGCCACCGAGCCACCGCTTCAGCTTCCTCAACCTCGGCGAATCTTCTCGCCCATCGACCCCACGCCGCGAGGGATTCGCTCGGCAGCATCATGGAATTGGCCTCCTCCCCGGGCGGGTATCCTCATCAGCTCGACGATCGACGGGAGCATCATTCATCCCATTTGGAAGAAGAGGACGCCGAGATGCTTCCGAGGACAGGGAGACCCCATTTAGACAACCACGATCTCGATCTCGATCTCGACCTCGATCCCGACCCCGATCCCGACGACTGGGATGCGCTCGAAACCGATCGCTACGATCTGGCCTTAGCGTACGAGAGGACCCATGAACATCTTAGAGCTTCGAGTGTGCTCAACGGGTGTAGAGGGAACAGGGCCAGGTGGTTGAGAGGTTATACCAAGTATTTGGTCAGTTTCGGGGGATGGGCAAGGTTCCAGAGAGGGGAAGATTTTGATCATTCTTGATACACGCCTGATCACCGTCCACAGGCTGGAGAGAAACGGGTGCAGGAAGAATCAGGCGATCTGCTGGGCGTCACGGACCGAGGGATTGCCAATCCTTTTGCGCAGGAACTCTTGGCCGAGATGGCCGAGTGGGAACCGACGACGGTCGACCACGATCCTTGGTTGTTGTACCTGTGCGTCAGCCACGCAAATGTTTCATCTCGCAGAAAACCTTCCGATGGGACCGAACTGATGTTGATTTGCGTGAATCACCGTCACAGAAAAGCTTTGCTACTTCTCGCGATCCCCCCCGTCTCGCCTTCGCCTTTCGGTCCGAGGGATCCGATGACCATGATCGTCACGCTCGATCATCGACTCGCCGCGATGGACCACCTCGTCCAGTCCGTCAAATTGGAACCGTACAACTGGTCCGCGTGGCTCAAGTTGGCGTCTTGCCTTGATGGGCCTGAAGAGGTTCGCACTGGCTGAAGAAAGACTCTGCTTTCGCACTGAACCTGATCCTGCACCTCCGTTACACTACAGCTCGAAGCGACGCTGTATTTCTTGCCCAAGGAGACGCCGTTCCTCTTCTTCTTTGTCCACGCGACACTGGAGATTCATGCTGCCGGCGAGAACCTCCACGAGGTCTTGAACGACCTTGACAAAATCTTCCCCGGTGCGAGTTTGATCGAAGGCATGCGAGGCTTGATTCATTATCATGTTCGAGGTTGGTCCCCTTTCTGGCCTGAGGCGATCCCCTGGGATCATCAACTGAGCTCATATCTCTGCTTCGCAGAATTCGACGAAGCGACCGAGTACTTTACCAAACTGCAAGAATCGGACCCGTACCGCGTCGAAGACATCGACATCTTCTCCAACATCCTCTACGTCTCGGAAAAACGGGCCGAACTCGCGACGCTGGCCCAAGAATATACCAAGATGGATCGCTCCCGACCCGAGGTCTGTTGTTTGGTGGGGAATTATTATTCGCTCAGAAGGGAACACGAGAAGGCGATCCTGTACTTTAGGAGGGCGTTGAAATTAGATCGAGGGTATTTGAGCGCGTGGACGTTGATGGGCCATGAGTACGTTGAGATCAAGAATACGAATGCCGCGATCGCGAGTTATCGCAGGGCCGTCGGTGAGTTTCGTACGGAGTGGACATTCATACCGTAGGAAAGAAGATCTCTGACCTCATTGCCGAACAACCAGACGTCAATCGCAAAGACTATCGAGCATGGTACGGCCTCGGACAGACGTACGAACTCTTGGGCGAACCTTATACGGCGTTGAACTATTACCAAAAAGCGACGGCATTGCGACCGTTTGACGCGAGGATGTGGTGCGCGCTCGCGGTGTGTTATGAAAAGTTGAAGAGGTGAGCAATGAACAAGCTGGGAGGAAGGCATGATGTGAGATGCATCAGAGGGTTTGATCAGATCGTGTCGTACTACGATTCACAGGGTCCCCGACGCGATCAAATCATACCAACGTGCTCTCGTCTCGTCCGAACCAGGCGAAAACGACACAGCTCTCCGCATCGGTCGTCTCTACGCTTTACAAGGCGATTCTTTCAAAGCTGCTTCGTACCATCGTCGAGCCCTAGCAGAAGGCATCAAGACCGACGCGACCAAGAACGAGCTGAGCAAAATCAGGTTGTGGTTGGCCAAGTACGAGATCAAGCGAGGGGTGATGAAGGGCGATTTAGACGCTGCGGAGGAGCTGTTGAAGGAGTGCTTGGGTGTGGGAGAAGACAAGGATGAGGCCGAGTTGTTGCTCAAGGAGTTGAATGTGCTTTTGCTCAGTAGGGAATGAGCTGAGGTTCAGAAATGCAAACTCGACCCATTGCGCAGCAGTTACAGTATCGACTTGAGAAACAAGGCGCATAAGTGGCGGACAATAAGAAACAACGAAGATAATCTGAAATCAACGTAGTTCGCTCAGAACCTCTCGACGACCACCTCGTCTCGTCGTGACGGGGGACACGATGGCCTTGACGTCGAGTACTTCGACGACTCGGGACCGAAGCGATCGGCTAAAGATGACGGGCGAGACGACTTCCTCCTCCTCTTCCTCCTCTTCCATGACTGGTGCCTCGCTTCCCTTGAGATCGCACGGCGACGTTCTAGCCTGAGCATACGGAGCGTCCATGTCCTCGTCATCGCTGCTGTCGTCATGGGTCGGGACCGAGCGAATGGAGGCAGGCGCGTGTTTATAAGTGTAGCGGGTTGGGGGGCTGTCGGCGATTTTGACCTCCTCATCGTGTTGCACATGGACGTGATCGTCCTCTTCCCCTATTCGGGCCGCGTCTAGTTCTTCCGACAAGTCGACAGAAAAGCTTTGCTCGTCTTCAAAGACGGCATGCGGCTTCTCGAGTGGAACCCTTTGCACGGAAGGCGAAAGTGGTCGAGAGACGGGACGCTCGGCCATGTCAACTTCTTCCTCTTTTCTTGTTCGATCCTCGTACTCTTGACCCTGAGCATCCTCGTCGAACTCGTCCTCCGCCCCCCCTTCTTCGAGCTCTCTCTCCTCCTGCGCTTCTTCCTCGATAAGAACCGCTTTGGGAGCAAACTTGTTCATCCCCATTCCCAAGGCACCCGGAACCCGGATTGCCATCGAGGCAAAATTCTCAAACCGAGGAGGTGTGTCGAGCATAATCGAGCAGGTCTGAGCGAAAGGTTCGGGCGTGAAGTGTGCCATGGGTAGGGAGGACTTGGCGGGCGTGGTGGGTGGTGGGAGGTCGAAGGTCGGTCCTTTGTCGTCATCGTCGTCTTCCGAGTTGAGGCGTTCCTGAACATCTACCTCGATCTTTGCCTTCTCTTCGGCGACCTCCTCGTCTTCTCCAAGGACCTTTTCGTCCACTGTTTCCTCGCTCGAAGCAGCTGGCACCTCGTCCGCTTCAGCCACCTCGGCCTGAAGGGGCTCTATTTCCACCGTCGATGCATGTTCATCAAAGTCGCAAGTGTTGACATGCTCGACGTTACCTTCAGGGTCCTCGACCTCCACTTGGGCTACCTCTTCTTCGACCGCATTCGGGGCATCGATCTCGTCCTCATCTGTGGCCTTGACCTCTTCCTCGGCGTCCCCGACAATCGCAACGAGATGCTCCGATGTCTCTTCCGCTTCTTCGTCTTGTTTCAAGTCGACGGTCTTGATCGCATCGCTTGACGGCTCCTCGAGGCACTCGCTCGGTCCTACGATCTCTTGCTTATGATCGGGTTCGCAGGCATTCATCGTCAGTTCCGAAACTGTAGGGGCCACCGGTATCGGCTCTTCCTCAATCAGCACTTCCGTTGCCTCCGGCGCAATGCTCAATTCCTCTTGCGAGACCTCCACAATTGTAGAAAGGGCTTGCTCTTTCTCCACAGCAGAGGATGAATCAACCGTGGCGCGTGTTGTTGGACCGCACAGGACTTGGACAGGATCTTCTAGGGCGAAGCTTGCCTCGGCTTCGACTCGTGAAGTCTCCGGGGCGATCTCGACACTGACCGCGGCCAATTCAGTTTCAGGTCCATCCACTAGTGCCTGAGGAGGCAGCGCAGTTTCTTCGAGTACCGCATCGGCTTCCCCTTGAGCAACTGGGATCTCGACAAGCCCGTCGAGGATGTGACTCCGAAACACTTCGTCGTCGACGGTCGAATCCTCGGCGACCACGCCGCCGGCATCGACGATCTTGACCAAGCGTTCCAATTCCCGAACCTCTTCGACACTCTTGGTCGGGACGACTGCCGCCACGGGGTCTGCTTTGTTCATGGGAGCCGAGACGCTCGAGCTGAAGAGGGTCCTCTTCTCGAGCGGTTTGACGACAGTCGGAGGAGCCGAAGGAGCTCTCGAGGCTTTGGGTCGGAAACGACCACTCGAAGCTGCGGCCCCATGTCGGGCCAACGTCGCCGGTCGCCCGATCGGTGCGACATTTGACATGACTGGCGGCGGTGCGATGACAGGTGCAACCCGTCGGGCCCTTCGGACTTCGACGTTGGGTCCCTGCGTTGCTGAGGCAGTGTAGGGCCGGAAGGACCGAGAACCCGTTGAGGGCTTGAACGCTCCGCTGGTCGAAGTAGAGGGGTTGGGTGTGGACGAGGAAGAGGTCGAAGGTATCGGCGCATCCATCGGAGGCCCATGTGGTGTCCGACCCGCCGTGGTGTAGTCCGCTGCCGACCAGGTTGAAGCTGATGAGGATGTTGCCGACGGCAGTGCTCCACCACTGAGCGACCTCGCCGTCTCCTCTTTGTGGTGCGAGACGACGGGCGGTGGAGGGCCATGCCCGACACTCTTGGCGAGGCGCATGTCTCGAGCGGTCGTCGACGTTAAAGGTCCCGCAGGCATGGGTCGGACGCCACACAGGCTTGTCGAGAGTGGGGTCGGCCGGCTCGATGGTGGGTGGGAAGACAAAGAGTGGGCCGGCGGAGGTGCAGAGGAGGATGAAGAAACGAGGGAAGAAGTCGACTGTATCGGGCGGTGGCTGACGGTAGAAGGTGGAGGAGCGGTGGTCGTCTTCTTGGGAGCGGAGGATACAGGGACCGACGAGGACAGGCTCGAAGGAACTCTGGGCTTGGGGCCGGAGGCTTGACTTGTCGAGGGAGCGCCTACTGCCGCAACGTTGAGGTACTTGCGACTGATGGGTGTCATGGGCGCGGTGAATCTGACGTAGGGAAGTGATTGCATGGTCAGGCCCTTCTCGTCGTGAAGAATTTTGAGCGGTTCTGATGGTTCACTCACCGCGCAACTCGTTCCGGCCACTCTCGCTTGTACACTTCCCAGCACTTTTTGATCTCGCCTCGTACTTTGGCTTCCCTGTCGGTGGCCCCGGTGCGAATGACCCACTCGAGCTCGTCAACACGTTTTTCGAGTGCTTCCTTGGGTACAACGAGTTCTGCGGTCCCAGCTCCAAGCATTTCCGATATTGCCACGGCGACGGCTATCCGGAACGACGAGGATTTGCCACTCTCGAGCTTCCATTCGATGACGATGAACTTGAGAATGTCGACGAGGAGCGTATGTCGGATGATGTCGTGCAGCGTCGCCAACGCGCGAGAGATGTACAGCTTGTTTGTTCGGCACAAGAGCCGGAGCAGAGGGGACAAGTAGGTCGACAAGAGAGGTTGGAATTGGCCGTGGAGGCGCGTGCACGACGAGATGAGATCCAATGTCGAGGCGCTCAGTCGAGTGCGTTCCGTGGCGAGCTGTGAGCATTCGACCACACGGATCCGGGGGTCAGCATCGAGACCAACTTCCTTGGCCCAGTCTCTCGCCTCGGTTTGGACGGACTGATCGAATGATGCCGTTCGATATGGTCTTGTCTCGGAACTTTTGGAGGAACTCGTCGGTGAACTTGTACGCCCCACCTCGAACGACGGCCTGGAAGCGCCTGACAGCGCGGTCGATAATTTCCCATGTATGCTCCGTCTCGGGTTGGGCGAGTGCGTTTTGCAAGAGAGTAAACTCGTGGTCGAGTTGAGCCGGCGAGGCGATCTGTGGGTGCGAGCGAAGGCGGGTTGAGTGACGATCGCCGACTCGCGTGAAACTGACTTCGACCCAGCAAGGGGCGCAGGTTCCGCGAGTCAAACCCCACTTACCGATATCCGATCCGGCTCAGGTGCTTTGACCATTGCCAGTGTTTTAGCGTTGCTATGCGTGATGGGGCGGTGGAGTGAAGTGGGTGTAGCAGTGAAAGCCGCAGGAACTGTGCGAGTCGCGACGCGTTTCAGGCCACCAGCGATGGCAGGCCAGAAAGTTCTGGAGGCCCGCTCTTGCTTGATCAAATTTCAACTGTCATGCCACTGTATTAAGCAAAAAGGCAAGATTTTATGGCATGATAAGGAACAAATACTGCTGTTCAGTACACCTGCCAAAGTATACAGCTTGACCCAGTGCATGTAAAAGTTGGGCATCTCCCTCGGTGTAAGTGCAGCTGTTGGCGATTGCATACGATCACGTGACCTGAGCTGCGGCCTCGTGCTTTTATTTTTTATTTTTTATTTCTTCTTTTCCGCCCGCATACATATTTTTGGTACCAAACGATAACGGTTATTCAATCGGCTTTCGGCTTTCGATCATAAACAAGCAGTCGATGTGCCCAGCGTGCCGTTGGCCCGTCGTGCACGGCCCTTGACTCGGGTTCGGCAGTGCTGCGTTGCCGGGCGCTCGTCGACAAGCGCGCTCGGCTCTTTTGCTCTTGTGCTGCTTCTGCCCTACTCGCGCTGACACCAACCAAACCTCTGTCCCCGTTCCGACCGTGAGCCCGCCCCCAACGCGCCACGCAAACACAGACAACATCATGTCCAAGCCATCGTCCCTTTCGCTGTCTCCGTTCAGCACGCCCTCGCCCGACTTGGCCCACATCAATCGGGTGATCGGCACCACCTCGGGCCAAGACAAGGTGTTCATGCTCTATGCCTGTCAGTGGCCGATCCCACCTCCACAGCGAATGCCACTCAATGCCCATATAATAACTGGATCAATCTTCGTCGCAGACTCGTCCCATATCATCATGCACCTGTTGCGCTCCAAGCGCCTCGCAACCAAATCGCGACTCGAGCTCGCGAACCGCATGGACAAGCTGCGAGCCGTCATCTCGGACGCCAGGACATTGTCAGTCCGTGCAAACATGACAGCTACGACGGTGACCCAGATGCGGAAACTGACCACCGTATCTCCCAGGTATCGTCTCTTTGGACTGTTTCCCATCATCCAATGGGCGCAAGCTTTGAACGACCCCGCGAGGAGGCCCGCCGATGGCCAGTTGGCGCTCATCAACAAGTTGCAAGCCTGGTCCATGTTGGTCTACTACCCTCTAGAGCACTATTGTAGGTGGTCACCCATCGCACTGTTCCCCTTACGCCGTAGCCGCCCGTCAGGTCGACCCGACCCCTACCGGTCCCGAAACGGTGCCCCGCATTTTGCCTTTGGGCTTGCACCGGCGCCCCTGGAGCATGGAGTTTCTACCGGGGAGGTTGTGATGTGGTCGAGCTGACCTCGTGATTTATTCCGTCTCCTCCCTCCTCGTCCATCAGACTACCTGGCTGGCAAGGGTGTGTTTGACTGCCCTCCCGCAAGGATCGGCACGTAAGTCTTTCCTTTGAATGTTCCTCGGGTTGTGAAGATTCTCGGATGTCACTCAGGGCCGGCGCAAAACGCGAGATTGGTTCTGAGATATTGGTCTGCTTTGACTCCCAGTATTGCGATGTGGGCATGCCGTTTCTGGGCCTCTTACGTCGTCCTTCAAGTGCTCCACATCCGACGCGAGTACCAGCTCCTGTACCGGTCGCGTCGCAAGCTCGTGAACGCGCAGCGCGAGTCCCGCATCGCTGGTGGTTCGACCGAGAAGAGTACGGAAGTGGAAGAGATCAAGAGGATCAAGAACAAGAGTCATGCGCTCAAGATGGATACGTTGGTCCAGATTGGATACTTGCCCCTGACGGCGCATTGGTTAGTCTCGCTTCTGCGTGGATTGAACTGGTGTAAGCTCGGTAAAGGTTGAGCACTGTAATGAATGATGGCTTGCTCATTTCCTCGCATAGGTCGATTCCTGGAGGCATCTTGCCGGACAACCTTTGGGTCGGCATGTTCGGTACGCTCGCGGCTGCGACAGGTCTGAAGACCTTGTGGATGAACACTGCCTAAGAAAGATACTTGGATCGGATTGTAGCTGTTTGGGGCTGCCCTCCTTCCTATTGGGATCAGGTCTTCCGTAAACGAGACGCTTTTGTCCACGATTACGCAGCTCGACGTCATTGCAAACCTTGGCGCAGCGATATGTCCCTCGAAGCATCCATGTTCAGCGAAAGCTTACGATCAACCAGACCTGGCGCAGAAAGTCATTCGCTCAAAGCGAATGAACTGTACAGTATTCGAGCTATTTCATGGACCCGGTCCAACCTCACCACCCGCCCTGTCTTGGTCCATTGCCGTCGACGGGGCACCGCGTCCGTCCAACCATGCGATCACCACCATCAGCCATCCTCAATTCCCACTACTCTGGGTTTTTGAGTACATCTTCTTCACCAGTCGTCCCTTTGGTCGTTCTTGTCCATCACGTCCCTCGTCGTCACGCCCTGCTTCTTGCCCTTGTCGATCTCTTTGTCGATCTCGTCGCGCGATTCGAACAATCGCTCTTCCGACTCGCCGACCGCTTGTCCCGTCGCCTCCTGTCGGTAGACAGCCGGTACAGGTGAAGCGCGGGCATCAGTTGCGGTCAGTGCGTGGTGATCAACCGGAAGCCAAGAGTTCCCACCTTGATTGTCTTGGTCGCGCCATCCTTGACTTGGTTGAGCGTGTCGCCGACAAAGTGGAGGCGTTTGGCAATCGGCCCCTCGACTTCGGACGGTTGCGTCTGCATCAGTGCGGCGACAAGGGAGAGCGAAGTCAGTTCCACCTTGGACACCATACCTCATAAACGACTCATTGGTTTGTGGTGAGATGTACCCCTCCGACCTTTTCGTGCTCGTCCCCGGCGCGTGCGATCGACGACGTTGCGAAAGGCGAAGTGGCGCCCCGGATTCGACTCGGTCTCCGCGACGACGACGACGGAGTCACCACGGTGAGCCTGCCAGCGCTTTGACGCAGCTGAAGGGTGAAGCGGTTTAGAGGCCGCATGATCTCAGGATGCTTGTGAATTGGAATGTACTCGAGTGCACTTAGTACTGGTTTGCTGGAACAAGCGGGTAGACCACTAGCCACTGACCGCGAGCTGGCACTGGCTGAAGCGCTCAGCGCTTACGAGCGGTGACGTCAATCCGCGATCGAGTGCTCGCAGTGTGCTCGGGCGCAAAGCAGCATCTCGGACTTTGCAGCATAGGTACGGCTTGTCTCCCTTTGGCCATACCTACCGTGTTACAGCCTACACCTATATCATGTCTGACCACCCCAAAACCTACCGTGCCGCTCAGGTCAGTCTGATTGCTCCCAACCCGCCCTCGACATCGATTACTGCTGTAGCCTCCTGTCAGGCCTGTGACTGTGCCTCCACTTGATCCACTCGATCCGCTCGAGGCCGCCGGTGGCTGGCTGGTGACTACGATCACATCATGCGCTCCGAGTCCTGATCTGATACATGGCGACTCGCTTCTCCAAAGTTAGAGCTGACCTGACTCACAAGTTTATCATCCCACTTTGATAGATTTCCCAGAAGGGTGGCAAGTTTGAGATCGTCAACAAGGACTGGTAAGCGTCGACACCTCGGAGCTCCCAGTCCAGTTTGGTCACGCGATCACGATCGAGCACGATCGAGCACGAGCAAGGCGAACTCGGTCCCCTGGTCCTGCTGGATCCATTCTCCGAGACTGACCATGCTCGACCTCGGCGGAGGACTGAATCTGACCTCACATCCGTTCACCCTCGATTAGGAAGGACCCCGAGCACGGGCATGTCGTTGTCAAGGTCGAGGCTTGCGGCATCTGTGTAAGCTTTTGCGCTGGTCATCCAGAGGTGGCACAAGTTGCTCGGTGGGATCAAGTTTGTCGCACCACGAGCATGTTCTCAACTCCGCGGGGTGCGGGTGTATCGTATAATAGTTCAGGATGATTCCCTAACTCACCCCACCTTCCCGAACAGCACTCGGACGGCATTGTCGTCAACCAGGCCATGCCCACAGGGCTTCCCCGAATTCCTGGACACGAGATCATCGGCAAAATCGCTGCCGTGCCCGCGGACGAGAAAGTGTTCAAAGTTGGCGATCGAGTCGGTGGTGGATGGCACGGAGGACACTGTGGCTATGTAAGTTGTCTCTTTAGGAGCCCCCTCATCGTGGGAGCTCGGAGCTCGATCTGTTCGCGACGTGAACGTGAAGAGCTGTTTGCATTCGAGTCGTAGGTGCTGACCGCCGAATGCCCCCTTCCAGTGCTTGTCGTGTCGTCGCGGTGACTTTGTGACGTGCGCGAACCAGGTCATCAACGGCATCTCGGCCGATGGAGGATACGCCGAGTACGCGACCTTGAGGACCGAAGCACTCTCTCGCATTCCAGACAATAGCGACGCGGCTCAAATCGCTGCGCTGCTCTGTGCGGGTGGTGAGTCTGGTCCCAAGCTGGACAAACCTTGTTAGTAAGGATGACGAGCACTCACTGTTTCTGTACCTTAGTCACGGTCTACAACTCGCTTCGCCACATGAACATTCTTCCCGGCGAGATTTGCGCAGTTCAGGGCGTCGGGTGAGTCAGACTGCTTCAGGGCCAAAGCGCTGTATGCAGCGGCATTAGGTTTCGATAGAGAGCAACACTGACCAAAGTGTGTCGATTCCTTCGCCGCGTTCAGCGGTCTCGGTCATCTCGCCCTGCAGTTCTCCAAGAAGATGGGTACGCACAATGATCGAAAAGGAGCGTGCCCAGCGAAGCTGGGTCACCCGTCGACAGCCCGGCTGATGCTGCCCGTCTTCTCTCACAGGCTATAAGACCGTCGCCTTGTCGCAGAATGATAGCAAGGCCCAGCTTGCGAAGGAGCTCGGAGCCGACATCTACCTCGACGCGTCCAAGGTCGACCAAGTCGAAGAGCTCAACAAGCTTGGTGGCGCCAAGGTCATCATCGCCGTCGCCCCTTCCGGCAAGGCGATGGCCGAGTTGATCCCCGCCTTATCTGTCGGCGGCCAGCTCGTCGTCTTGGCGGTCCCGCACGATGGATTGACGGTGAACGCGATGCATTTGATTCAAAAGAGAAGGAGCATCGTTGGCTGGCCCTCGGGTACGGCCCAAGACTCGGAGGAGACGATCGCGTTCGCCGAACACGCCGGCGTCAAAACCTCGATCGAGAAGTTCTCGCTCGACCAAGTCCAGGAGGGTTTCGACCGCATGTCAGAGAACAAGGTCCGCTTCCGTGCCGTTCTCACCTTTGATTAGGCACCCTCCCGGTGGGTAGGCACCTTATCGTGGATAGGGAGACTACGTACCAAGGTGGAACGCAAGAGCCCGATTTGATCAAGTGAATTCTACCAGCGTCTCTATGGATTTCCCTGCACATGTCGCATCTCATTGCTCTCAATCCGCATATCCACATGAGGGCTTTCTTGGTCTTTCAAGAGTGAAATACAAACAGTCGATAACCTCTCAGCTAGTCTTGATCGACTCGCGGCTGAATGTTTGTCAGCCAGTTTTCACAACGCGTTGAAAGCTGCAGTCGCGATGCGTTGTTTCTGCAAACCTATTCGGGTCGCTGCTGATGCAGTTGGATATAGAGTGCGATTCCACCACAAAAACTTGTGAAAACCAAGCGGCGTTGATACATTCCCTGTCCCAGTCTTAATTTTGGGGACAGGTGCCTCCCCGATGGGCTCGGCCCCGGTACCTACGAATGAGCAGGCATTCAGAACATCGCCATCTGACCCGCATACGCCATCGGTTTGACGTTGGGGTGCGGTTGCTCTTTGAAAGTGGTGAAATTGATGGATCCTGTTTCGTCAATCGTCGCGAAGGCCGCGAGGTTGCCGACTTGGTCGACCTGATGAATGGTGCAGCTCATCATCAGCTCTTGCCGGTCATGCTGACGTCATGGAGTGAGTGAGAGTGACTCACATAGTTGGGCGCCGAAAAGACGGTGATGCACAATCCGTCATGCTCGACCGAATAACCGCCCTGTCGCACCTCATGACTCCTCATCACAGCAGTCACCTGGTTCAGCTCACACCACCTCCTCGTCACGTCCGGACCGAAGCCGATCCCAACCCCACGCTTCGAAGGGCCTCGCCCCGCCGTATCCTGAGGGTCGGTCCACAACATCTCGCACATTAACCCTTCATGACCCGGTTGCTTCAGGCTGATGCGGTCGATTGCGGCGATGTTGGCGAGCGTCACGTCGTCACTCGAGAAGAGGCCGCCGTGGACGACGAAGTAGCGCTTCTTGTTCTGGCAGAGGATCGGGTTTTTCGGGGCATAACTCAGATTGTCGTTTGTCGATGACGGTGAAGACGCCGAGATGAGGGTCGCCAAAGGCACTGCAAATCAATCATGCGGAGCTCCCGGTCAATGTTGTGATCAGAGGGGAGGCTCAGATCGCAGAAGGATTGACTCACGAGCGGTGAATACCTCTTCGAAGAGCTTGTACGTCATTTCGGAGTACTTCTTCTTAGTTTCCCCCTCGAACCCGTACACCTTGTTCATGTCCGCTGTTTCATGGTTCCCCCGGTTCAAATACACCTTGGTTGGGTAGAGCCCTGTGAAGAAATAGTGTAACACCATTCATTACTGTCAGCAGCGAGTCTCAAGAGGTGAAGCATCTGACGCGGCGTACACTTGTACGCGAAAAGGACCAAGACAATCTCGGTCGACCACGATCCGCGATCGACAAAGTCGCCGTTGAACAAGAGGGAATGTGTCTCTGATGGCCGACCGGTGAGGGTGAGAAGGTGGTAGAAATCGTAGAACTGGCCGTGGGTGTCACCGATGCTGTGGAACATGGAGGGGTCGAGCAGGTCAGCATGGGCCAATACGGCTTGAGCTGAGCTATGCGGGGTGAATTGAGGTTTCTTACACATTCATCGTTTCCCCCACAGGAATGGTGACTTTAACCAACGACTTCTCCTCCTTCAGCTTCTCGTACGCGCCCAACACGATTTGCCATGCCAGCGTCTTGGGGATTGTCTCCCCTTTTCTGAACCACTCGATCAACTCGTCGACGAATTCCTTTGTCGGTCTCAGGGGTTTCCCTTCCTCTTCGGTCGGTAATCGGGGTCCGGCGTAGCTTGCTTCGATGGGTAAGGCGCCGTGGGCGAGTTGCTCGAGGATCTTGGTCGAGATCAGGACCTCATCCTTGGCCGAGATGGCGGCTTCGAATTGCAATCGACGCAGGAGCTTCTGTGTGGCGTCGAGTTGGGCTTTGGCGGGGGCATTGTTGGGATCAAGCGAGATAACCTGCGTCGTTTCCAAGGATGGGGTCTAGCTCGTCAGATTTTGCAACACCGAACGATCGCTTAACGAATATGCACCTTTTTCAGGTCGACCAAGGCGGCCTTGGGTTTCATGATGGCCAAATTCGCAATCGCCCTGCGGAAGTAGGCCTGTGTGACGTCGTGTTCCGAGTTTATCAGCTTCGAGGAAGATCGAGGTGGCGAGTGAGCAAGCTTCGTCATCTGACCTTTACTGCTCTCGCATCGAGTTCGATCGCTCGCGTTGAATCGGCGATGGCGAGTCCGTACTCTTCAAGCTTTAGCCGGACAGCGGCCCCTGTGGAATGAGAAACGAGTGGTTTGTAAGTAAACGATAACAGACTCGAAAGGCGTGACTCGAGACGGGGGACGACTGACGGTTGGACCAGACGATCGGATCGAACGGGTTCTTGTTCAAGGAAGCGGTGTAGAGGTCGAGGGATGGTCGGTACTTGGAAGCTGTTTCGGAGCATACGATACGGAAAATCAGCTTGCCGGATGTCGTGCGTCACGAACCTTGGACGGGACGGTGACGTACCCGAGAATAGGGCATTGGCTTCCGACTTTAACCTCAGCGCATCCTAATGGTAAGCGGGCCCAGTGCGAAAGCGTGTCAGCGCACATCGTGATGAAAGTTTCGCACGTTATCGTGGGTCGCTGCAGCCGAGAAGGTCCGTGGTCGTGGTGCTCGCCGGTCGCGTGCCTCGAGACGGAGGCCACTGCGGAGTGTCGGATTGCGAAGGCAGGCGATCGATCGAGCGCGACTCGAACGTAGCGATGGAGCTCGACCGGGGAGGCGATGGTGTACGAGAATACGGAATCAAACCCAGTCTCGCATGACTTCGTATCATGCTCACCTTCTTGTCGTCTGGACCGAGCTCGGCTTCCGACTCGGGTCGAATGCCGCCGCCGTTCACGGTGGACGAGTGGCCACCGCCGTCGACGCTCGAGCCGTCGATCGATGGGTCCGGGGCATGGCCGGAGAGGGGTGCGATGTACTCGCTCGATGCGGTCGAGTAGTCGGATCCTGCGTCGGATTCGGCGTCGGTATCGGTCAAGGGCAGCGCCGAAGTCGGACTGGCCGAATCGTCGACCGAGAAGAGCGACCGAATCGCCGGTTCGACGATGCTGCTGGGGCTGGTCGAGCTCGAGCTGCCGTCGTTCCCATTCATGCTCGTGCTCGGATTGAGGCTGGCTGTGGAAGTCGCCATGATCCGTCGGGCGTCTTGAGCGAGACAGCGTTGAGTGCAAGCAGAAGCAGAACTCGGGGAGTCGGTCCGGGTCGTGCGATGCGAGCGCTTGGAAATTTTGGAACTTTTGGAATTAATTTACGCCCCACAACTCATCCAAAGGGCGCGGCTGCGAATGCGCTGATAGAATTGACGTCAGACGATACTACTACACGTCCGTGTTTGAGCCGAGTCCCCGTGGTGGACAGGACTGGGTGTCTCTCCCACACTCCGGCAACTCGACCACACGTGAGGATCCGCTGGGGCCGACATCACAACTCCACACGAGGGCAAGGGCTCGAGTGTCTGCGATCTAGGCCCATACGACGTTGACCTATCATTCGACCTCGAAACTGGAATCATAATCGGAATCGCGCCCGCGCGCACGACTCTGCGCCGCTCCACCCGACGGCAGCGCGCATCTGGGCCACAGGCACGACAGCGTCACACCACACCCGACCACAGGAATCATCGCAGTCAACATTAGCGTCAGTCTACCTCACTCGCTATAAGTCTGCGCTGCGCATGCTTGCAAGACTCTCTTATCTTGACGAGATTGAACCGGCGGCCGCCAGTCGGCCCTCTGCGAAGGAGACGACGGCCTATCGGAACTCAAGCGCACCTTGTCGCGCTCTGTGTTCTGTACTTGACTCGAACCCAGTACTGATCGTACATACGATATACTACTGTTCCGCAGTCTACACTTACAAGACACCCGCTCTCGACCCCTCTCCCTTCTCGCTCCTCCTCGCCGTGCTCCAAGCCGTCATCTCCGACTCGCACGACTCCCACACCACCTCGTGGTGCACCTCCGCCGGCGGCCGAGATGTCCGGCCGAACTCAGAACGGCGACCCCGGTGACCGTGCGACCACGATGTCGACGAACAGCAGGACCACCACTACTACTGCTGCTGCTGCTGCCCAAGAGACGGCTCCGACTTCCATCCTGAAAGCCACCTCCGCCTACTCGTCCGAACTCTCGACCGATGCCCAGTTCTTCACCTCCCAGGAGATCGCCTCGGCCCCGACCTTGACCCCGACCGAAGTCGAAGCCGCCACCGCCGAGCAGCGCGGCGACTACCAAGAGGACGACTACGACGACCCCGATGGATCGCTCTGGGCCGGACCCGTCGCGAGATCAATCCCGACCAGCATGAGCGGATTCAGGATGAGAAACCGCAGTCGCGGCGAGTTGGATCGCGCGTCAAAGGAATTCGTCCGCACCTCCTTCGACGAAGCTTCGTCCGAACGACCCGCACTCGCGGGCGATGGTACCGAGACCGAGGATGACGGCCAGAGCATCGCGAGGCGCTCGTCGAGGTCCAAGCGATCGAGGAGGCGCGGGCGACAGAGCACTCGCAGTGCCGCCCTGTCCGAGACCGAGGCGGAGACCCAGGCCGAGCAAGACGGCGACACCGATACTGGGTCGCAACAAACGACGAGGCGCTCCAGTCAGAGCAAGAGTCTGCCGAGGCGGAGAAGAAGGAAGAGCGTTAGCTCCAACAGGTCCGCGTCCGTAGCCGACAGTGACGAGGACGATGACCCGGATGAAAGCGTCCGATCTGGCTTCTTTCAGGGGATATCCAACGCCCTCAGGGGGAGGCCCTCGATGCCTCGATCCGACTCCGCGACCTCGCGCAAATCCGCCTCGACCTCGGCAGGACGGCGGTCGACCGACGTGCTGGAAGAAGATGCTGTCTCGTTGCGGTCCGAGAGCGACTATGCCGGCGATCGATTCGACGACGACAACGACGACCCGTACGGCCCGTATGGTGGGTCGTCCGACTCGGTGTTGACTTCCTCGACCATCACATCGTCCTCACGGGATGAGGGTGGGCCCCGGCGGCGAAGAGGAGCAGGCGGACTTTTGGGGGTCCTACCGGGGGGAGGAGGCGATGCGTTCTTCGGCGAGTCCCGCATCGAGTTCGCTAGCGACGCGGAGGATGACGAGGACGAGTTCTCGACCGACGACGAAGACGACGAACGGCGGCGCAAGGCTGGCGGATTCCAGGCAAGTCAGAGCGTTTACATTATTGATGAAGATTTGCCCCTTCGCTTGGTCGGGTTGCACGTTTCAAGGTGGAGGGTCGCGTTATGGACACTCGGGTGCATCTTTACCGGTGGGGCGTTGTGGCTTCTTGGGCGGTGGCTGCCCAAGCTTTGGTTGAAATGCGTGGGCAAGCCGAGCGAGTTCAGAAAGGCTTCGTATGTCGTTGTTGAGGTGAGTCAACGACGTTCTGAACGCTCTCAAGAAAGAAGGGAGTCGATGAGCTCATCTCAGATTGTTACGTCGTGTGTTTTAGTGCTTCCACCACGAACCCCAAATTCTTCCCATCGAAACCTTTCACTTTTCGAAACCCCTCGCCCTCTCCACGGCTTTCCCACCGTCGCTCGTCACACCGCCCGCGCATCGTGACGACGTTGTCCACCCCCGCAATTCTTCGAAGCCCATTGACGAAGGCGCGTCTGAGACTGAAGCGGGTGTGAACACTCCAAGCTCGACCCCGTCCGCCGGAACGCCCGCGGAGGCCGCCGAGAATGGGGCAGTACCGGTCGCTTTTGCTGGCCAACCGCCGAATCAAAAGGGCAAAAAAGTCAAGGCGCCGGCAATCACACAGCTGCAGTACCTCGACTATCGGTACTACCGGTTCTTGCTGCACCCTGAAGGAGAGTTTAGGATGGTTCGGTGAGTACTTTGGGTGATGCGCACATATCCTTGAAGGATGCAGACTGAATCTGCATTCGCGTACCCTCGTAGCGAATGGAAGGACCCTACATGGACGACTCCGATGTCGCTCCGCAAAGGCCTGTCCTCGACGGATGCGCACACTCGACATTCACTGTTTGGGCAGAACGCGATTGACATCAAGGCACGGGGGATCGTGCAACTCCTGATGGACGAGGTGCTGCACCCGTTCTACATCTTCCAGATCTTCTCGATCGCGCTGTGGTCTGTCGACGATTATTACTATTACGCTTTTGCGATCGCCATTATCAGTGTCGCGTCCATCGTTTCGACCTTGATCGAGACCAAAGGGGTACGTCCATGGACGGTAGACCAAATGCAATCTTTCACTAATGGTGCCGATCTGTGCCTACAGAACATTGAACGAATGAGGGAAATGTCGAGGTTCTCCTGCCTCGTCAAGGTCCTGCGTGATTCCGAATGTGAGCCGATCGGTACAACACATTGCAGCGGAACGCGCGAGCTGAGCAATCAAGTTCACACCGCGCAGGGACTTCGGACGTTTCGGACGCGCTCGTCCCCGGCGATATCGTCGACCTGTCGGAGACATCCCTCAACACCTTCCCCGCAGACTTGGTTTTGCTCTCGGGTGACGCGATCGTCAACGAGTCGATGCTGACTGGCGAATCGGTTCCCGTGTCCAAGTATCCGGTCGAACCATCTGGGTTATCGTGGATCTCGGCACCTGGCGGTGACGTCTCACCCGATCTGTCGAGGCATGTCGTGTTCAGTGGTACCAAGATCATTCGCATTCGCAAGACGAGCCCGATCAGCATTGGGGGCGGCGAGCCCGAAGCTTTGGCCATGGTTATGAGGACAGGTGCGCTACTAATGACCTGGGGAGGAAAAGACGGCATTATAGACATATTGACACTGCTCCCTTTTCGCAACGCAGGCTTCAACACGACCAAGGGTGCCTTGGTCCGCTCGATGCTCTTCCCCAAACCTTTTGGCTTCGCCTTTTACCGCGACTCGTTTCGATTCATTGGAGTGCTCGCCATGGTGGCCGTGCTTGGCTTCATGGCGTCCTCGGTCAACTTTATCAAGCTCGGCATCTCATGGTCCGTCATCGTCATCCGCGCGTTAGATCTCGTCACTATCGTCGTCCCTCCCGCTCTGCCTGCGACCATGTCGATCGGAACCTCGTTCGCGATCTCCCGACTGCGCAAGATCGGCATATTTTGCATTTCGCCGAGTCGAGTCAACATTGGGGGAAAGATCAACATTGTCTGCTTTGACAAGACGGGGACGTTGACGGAGGAGGGACTTGACGTACTCGGCGTGCGAAGTGTTGTGCGCTCGACCAACAAATTCGCCGACTTGGAACACGACGCCGACAACGTGCCCATTTTTGGGGCCGCCGATGCCAAGACACCGCTGCTGCATGCATTGGCTACATGCCATGCGCTCAAGATCGTCAATGGCGAAGTCATTGGTGATCCGCTCGACCTGAGGATGTTTGACTTCACCAACTGGACGCTCGAGGAAGGTAAAGAGGCCGCGACGACGAAGGCCTCTACCTCAGTGGCCGCCCTACACAGGAAGCATGCCTCGTCGGCTCGAACTGCAGCTGCCCCGGGTTTGACATCGTCCAAGGTTCCCGAACGTGCCGCCACGCTCGTGCAAACTGTGGTGCGCCCACCCGGAGGCGAATCGTTCAAGCTCGAAGACGCGCTCAAGGCCGGGTCCAAGCATGCGCACTTTCTCGAGTTGGGCGTGTTGCGGACCTTCGACTTTGTTTCGTCGCTGCGAAGGATGAGCGTGCTCGTCAAGAAGCTCAAGTCGACCTCCGTCGAAGCGTACGTCAAAGGTGCTCCCGAGGTCATGCTCGAGATCTGCGACAAGACTACCCTGCCGGACGACTATGAGGAGGTGCTGGCCTACTACACCAAGCACGGGTTCCGCGTCATTGCCTTCGCTGGCAAATCGATGCCTGGGTTGACATGGATCAAAGCCCAACGGTTCAAGCGCGAGATCGTCGAATCCGACCTCCGCTTCTTGGGCATCATCGTCTTTGAGAACAAGCTTAAAACGGGGACAGCGCCGGCGATCGCGACGCTGCGCGCGGCGCATATCCCTACGAGGATGGTGACAGGCGATAACGTCCGGACCGCGATCTCGGTCGGGCGCGAGTGTGGTATGGTCCCGGGCTCGGCTGGGGTCTACCTTCCGACATTCCTGAAAGGAAACTCCTCCACCCCTCGATCGACAATCGAATGGGTCGACGTCGACGACGAGGGGTGCAAGCTCGACCCTTACTCATTGGTGCCGCTTGTCACCGACGACGATCGGAGCAGCTACAGAGGCTACAGCGACGATCGGTCGAGGCGCGAATACCACTTGGCCGTCTCCGGCGATGTTTTCCGCTGGATGATGGACTTCGGGGCGCTCGAGACGCTGCAGCGGATGCTCGTCAAGGGCATCATCTTTGCGCGCATGTCGCCCGACGAGAAGCACGAGCTCGTCGAGCGGTTGCAGTCCCTGGGCTACACCGTTGGCTTTTGCGGCGACGGCGCCAACGATTGTGGTGCCCTCAAGGCTGCCGATGTCGGGCTCAGTTTGTCCGAAGCCGAAGCCAGCGTTGCTGCCCCGTTCACGAGTCGTCAACCCGACATCCGGTGCTTCATCGAGGTCATCAAAGAGGGCCGAGCGGCTCTCGTCACGAGCTTCAGTTGCTTCAAGTTTATGTGAGCGGCTCGTTCGTGTCTCCCTGTTCGGTCCTTGGCTGATCATGCCCGTCTTATTGTTTGCTACAGGGCGTTGTACTCTTTGATCCAGTTCACCACGGTCACCCTGCTCTACTCTATCGCATCCACCTTGGGGGATTTCCAGTTCTTGTACATCGACCTCTTCCTCATCTTGCCCATCGCCGTCACCATGGGTCGCACCGAAGCTTTCCCTCGCCTTCACCCCAAGCGTCCGACCGCGTCGTTGATCTCGAAGAAGGTCTTGACCAGTCTCATCGGCCAGATCGCGCTCACATCGGTGTTCCAGTTCATCACCTTTTTCTTCGTCCGTGCGCAGTCTTGGTACACCCCGCCCGAGATCGACCCCGACGAGCTCGACATCGTCTCGTACGAGAACACGGCCCTGTTCCTGATCAGTTCGTTCCAATACGTCCTCGTCGCCTTCATCTTTTGCGTTGGCCCACCGTATCGCAAACCTTTGTACTCTAATCGATGGCTCGTCGCGGCGATGGTCGCGCTGACCGTCTTTTCGATCTACACACTCTTCACGACCTCCGGACCGATCTTTGCGCTCTTGCAACTCGTATCGCTTCCGCACGAGTTCCATCTCGAGTTATTGTTGATGCTGATCGCCAACACGGCGGCGTGTTGGACGTTCGAGGAGTACGGCGCGAGCCGGCTCACGAAGCTGATCGGCGAGTGGCAGCGCAAATGGAGACGTGCGCGTGGCACGAGGAGGAGGGACGATGGCAAAGTGTACAAGGCCGTTCAAAGAGCGATGGATGATTAGCGGGTTATTACTGTCTGTTGCTCGCACAGGGCGTGTTGAAGTTGTCGTAGTAGAGCCTGGGTGGCTTGCAATTGAGCGCGCGCTTGGTCGAGAATCTTGAAAGTTCGGGGTGCCGCAGCTCTGAACAACGCAAGGACACAGAGCAATAACAGGTCACAAAGGTCTCTTTTTGGCAGAAGTGACTTCAGGATGTTTTCGCAGATGCGCGAAGGGCCCGTGACTGATTCTGGCACCCGGATAGTAAAAGACACCCCCCCTGCCAGCTTGGTGAAGCTCTCGGACTCCGCTTAGTTGGCAGAGAACTCTTCAAGGACTCCACATAAAGCAAGTACCGTGCAAGGGCGTTCGCCGTCACAGCATGTCGGCGCAATCTGATTATTCGGCACCTTTGTTTCGTTCAGAAGGTGCGTGAAAACGCGCGCCTGGCGTCGGGATCGGATGTTGGATGTCATGGCCGAGAAATGGCAAACGAGGCCACGAGAAGCGTGCTCCGGGCCAGTGCCCGCCTGCCGGCCTGGCGGCGGCGGACAAAGTCGCAAAGAGTCATGGCATGATGAGGCTTGAAAGGGCTAAAAGCGGTATCTTACGATGGGTCCGAAGAAGTAACGTTCAGGTCCAGAAGAGCTACTCAAAAATGGATACAATGGCCATTGTGAGCACTGAGTGCGCATTCGGCGGCGCAGGCGCTCACTCAGCTCGCTCGAACAAGTCCGACACGGGGTCCGTGCGAAAGACAGCTTCCAGAAGGCCTGAGACGACCGGTCGTCTCCGCGCTGCCGACGCTCGCACTCGTTCATCTCGCAAAACAACGCCTTGTCACTCGTCTCGGACGTCGTTTACCGTCCTCCCCCGCCCCCCCCCCCTCCCGGCAAACAGCGACCCGACCGTAAGTGTATGCGTCTCTATGATCGTCCGCTCGAGTCCCCTGGCCCAGACTGGAGCGATCTCCTTTCGACGCGGTGACCGCTGTGGCGGCCGGTGGTCCGACGAGGACCGCACATCGCGGTAGCCTGACCCGTACCGTTCCCGCCCCAACTCTGATCTCGTGTTGTTGCGGATCGGGGATGCCCGCGCATGGTTCCAATCGTGACTTGGCGGCGACCTTGGATCAGTTTCTCCGATGTTCGAAAGGGTCACTCTGTTCATGTCATGCGAGGTCAAGCGTGCACCAGCGATCGCCGCACTGAAACAGTCTTGGATCGCACATGTTCACGTCCGTTCGATTTGACGGCCAATATCACGCGCGCGCAGGGTTCCGAACTTGTGATCCAGGTCGATTGACTTAGTTTCCTAGCGAGCCTGGCAGCTCCTTCTTCTCTTGGTTTCAAGACCGACTTTGGTTCCATCAAAGGTCAGTCATGCAACACCGGAGTAGTCGATGCGTGCTCGACGATACCCGCGGCGAAACCACATTCCCGAGGTCGAAGCGAGGTGCCAGCTGCGCGCGGCCTTCATGGCGAGACGAGCCAAACAAGCCCGAGGCAACGACCAAGTGCATAGGACCATCCACATTCTCGAGTGTAACGGTACTTTGATTTCCGCGACGTCTGCTGACCCTACGATGCGGACTCCCCTTCAGGTTCGAACTTATATCCCGGTCGCTCCCCGAATATACCTCTCATTCAAGCACACCGAGGCCCTTCTGAACGTTATTGCCTAGCGTATCAAAATGGACATCGCGCTGCATTGTCAGTTGACAGCGGGTAATGCATGCGTAGCTATGCTCCGTGACGCTAATCTGCGCAGGCTTTCCTTAACAGATTTTGACGAGTACGCCGGCGATGCGATCTACTCGCGCCTGCACAACCCACTCGCCGGTCTCGGCGAGAAATCGCTTTCGTCAGTGTCCTCAAATGCGACCACCTCGACAGTAACACAGTACATGGCAAATTTGCCCGGGCTTTCCTCGCTCCCACGCGATAGTGTTCTGCGGCAGTGCATTTCCCTGTACGGCATAACCTATGTCGGTGAGTTTCCGTCGCTTCTTTCCTCCCCGGGGCTTACCAAATGCTGACCGGGGCCTATCCAAACTTCAGGTATCCTGTTGCTCTATTTCTCGGTAGCGACCTTCTCGTACTACTTCATCTTCGACCACCGGATGAAGCTTCATCCGCGGTGGCTCAAGAATCAAGTCCGGCAGGAGATCATGTTCTCGCTCGAGGCGTTCCCGATGCTCGATCTTTTGACATTACCGTGGTTCCTGGGCGACGTCCGAGGCTACTCCCAACTGTACGACTCGATCGCGGAGGGGCCATTTGGCGCCGCCGGTGGGTGGAGTGCGTGGGCCTACATGGCGTTCTCGGCTGCGCTCTTCTTGTGGTTCACCGACTACTGCATCTACTGGATTCATCGGTGGTTGCACATCCCCTTCCTCTATAGGCGGTTGCACAAACCTCATCACAAGTGGATCAGTGAGTCGCAAATCTCTTTCATGTCTCTTGTTGATCCCAGAATAGCACCTATGAAAAGATACCTGACCCCAGTCGCTCCATCTTTATATTCGCCTGCAGTCCCGTCTCCTTTCGCTTCGCACGCTTTCCACCCCGTTGACGGTTATCTGCAATCCGTGCCATACCATATGGCGTGCTACATGTTCCCCATCCACAAGTATATGTTCATCGGCCTCTTTTCGTTCGTCAACCTGTGGTCGATCTTTATTCACGACTCCGACATGTTGTGTGGCCACCCGCTCGAACACTACATCAATGGACCCGCTCACCACACCCTGCATCACATCTACTTTACGTGCAACTACGGCCAGTACTTCACCTGGGCCGACAAAGTCGGCGGCTCGTTCCGCGTTCCCGCCAAGGGCGATGACCCTCTGGATGCCGTTTTGGCGGTGATCGAGCAAAAGAAGGCTGGCTTGGGGTCGAGGTGGAGCAGTGAAGAGTCTTTGAGGACGACGCGTCAATATGCGCTGGATCTGTTGGCCGACGATACAACGAGCGAAAGCGGGTCCGAAGAAGTCGACGTTGCGACAATTTTGAGTGTGAAGAAGTCTCAGTAGGCGTTCTAGGGAGTAGAATGTCCCTGGACCCCAGCACGACTTGCAGAGGAGATATAGAAGTGGAAAAATCAGTGCTAGAATGTCTATAGCCTTCGTGTTTCTACCCTCTGTATCGTCCCCCGCTTCGTGACAGCTTGCTAGCTCCCTCCTATGGTCCTTTTGTCTAATAGTAATATCGCATTTGCTCTGTACTTTTTCATGCTCTGCTTAATACCTATCTCGAAGACCGATGATGGAGAGGACTTGTGGTCGTCTCTTCTAATCCTGGTAGTACTATTTCTGACACTCTCCTCGGGCCTCGGAGGTCGTTGCGGAGTTGGCATGGGCCGCCCCTTCCTGCTGTCTGGTGACTCGGGCGAACGCTCCGCGAAAGCGTTGTCGCCGCAGACAAATTCTGGGCGAGCCAAGATAGGAGTTCGAGCCGAGAGCTGATTCGGCGGACGGCGTCACGGCGATCACATCTCGCACGATCACTGGCGCCGCTGCCATCGGGTCCACGCAGTCTGAGCTGAGTTGAGATCTAATGATGATTCCCTGGCTCGGAACAGGTGGCGTTTGAGGAATGGCCGGATTGGTTTCGACTGTTCATCACGTGGCCATCATCCATGGCGGGGTGTCCCTGGTCCGCAAGCGGCGGTTGGCGGGCAGGGGTCAACGCCCCGCTACACCTAAGCTCAACGAAGCCCTCCCTCCACTCAGAGTGGAGAGGTTTGTGAACGTGCGCTACACCGTGCGCTACACCGTGCGCTACACCGTGCGCTACCTCACGGTGGCAATTTTTGACGCCGATTAGCTCGAGCTACCTACTGCGAGCCCAAGACACTGCAGTGCGTTCCGCTCGGGTGGTGAACCATGACATTGACTCCTAGTGGGTTTATGTTCTTTTGATGAGTGAGCTTGCGTCCTCTTGAGCATGCTCTTGTTGGCCATGGGCTAGGCAATGGCACAACTCGGCCGACGACACGACTGCAAACAGGGTCGGCCTGGGCCCAGGGCCGGGGAGGCCGGAGAGGAGCTGCTCCGTCCGGATTCCGGAGAGACGAGGAAGTTTCCGAATTGACTAGATAAAAGCCTACCTGACTAGACTGTATAATATGCTGCTGTTTACAGTAGGTAGCTAGGTTCCTAGGTGGTAGGTCCTTCTTATCTAGGTACCTTGGGGGTAGACCTTCTGGATTGACATGACCATTGACCACATCCACCATCGGTGTCGCGGCTGGCGGCGCTTAAGCTTGCCCACGAACGGCCAGGGCAGCGTTCTGATCGACAAAACTCGGCAACCGATGATCCGCCGGCGAATACGGGGGGTTCCGGCGGTCGGAACGTGGGGTGTGCCCCTCTCTAGGCTCTGCATGGGATTAGAGCAAGTGACCGACTTTTTGTTCCTGTCATTGATGAGGATCAATTGTGGCGACGTGGGCCTATTTGGCCAAGTATTCACCCCTTTACAAGCTGGGAAACTCGCTCAACGTCGCGGCCGCTGTCGTGCCTGCGTTGATCGCTCTTGGCTCCGCGTACTGCAAGTGGGAGGACAAGCAGCGTGAGGAGGGCAAGCGCGACCACCGACTCGAAGGACTGACCGAGGCCGGATAGACCTCCCCGAGTTCCGCTATTGATTTGAGCATCTTCCGGTCAGAGGTCCGGGATCCTGGGGATGCCGATCTGAACCTCCCAAGCGGGTGTCGACTCAAGAGCACCCCCGGCGCCAACCCGCAGCAGGTCGCGCACTGAGAACTTTGCACTAAGCACCAGCTCAAGTATGATGAAGGGTTCGATCTTGCTTATTGTGCCTCCGGCTCACCCTTTCTTGATTTCAAAGATTTGCTCCAGCTTATCTTGGGTTTACTCTCCTCATCCGCAGCGGCCTGTTGCACCCACTGGCAACGAAGTTGATGTGCAGGCTTTCGCGGCGCAGAGGGAAGGAAGGGTAATACCGTTGGTGACGCAGCCGGTGCTCTCATTCGGCCGCCGCATCACCCGAGCAGGCGAGCAAGTGCGCAGTCTTCATCGACGACGCTTGGTCAGGAGCTCGATCTCGCTTTGGCAGGCGCGTACATTAATTCGTCTTCTTCCTCACCTTTGGCACGCGTACGTTTGCGCAATTCTTCTCGTCTGCTGGAGCCCTCCAGCTTACCAAACGTTTTGTTAACTCATTCCTTCCTTCAAAGCTGTGATCAAACTGACTTGCCCCCAGGCCCAACCTGAGACTGGAGCGTTGTAAGGGCTGTGTTCACCACCTCATGGGCCACTTGGACGACCGACTCAGTGCGGGAATTGAGCTCGATAACAATGTCATCACAGTTCATCACAAATCAAAAAAGGACAATCAATTGGGTGGGAGACCACGAGTAGGAAAGATATAGAGGCTGGTTGATCTGATCGCTCTGATCGGCGCAGGCGATCGAAGCAGGGGGTCATGCTCAAATCGGGGTGGAGCGGCTCTATGCGCGGACAATTCGAAGCGTGCGCAAACCAGGGTCACCAGCTCCCCGATCGCCAGAAAATGAGGAAATTACTTTCATCAGAATAGTGCTTGATGTTGCTCGACACGTTGTTAGTATCACACAGGGGTCAGAGAAGATGGAGGTGGCGGTCGTACGAGTGCGGAGGAGCGCTCCGGGCTGAGCCGACAGGAGCAACATGCTGGGAGTGATGAGAAAGTGTTTTGGAGGTGCGGGAGCATGGGCAAGATGACTGGTATGTGGTGTTGTGTGGTATCAGAAGAGACTTAAGTTCTGAGTAGCATCCTCCGAAACTCCAAGGAGGTATTTGGTGGCTGAGGTGATGACTTCGTGGCAAGAGGCCACAAAGGAGACTAGGTCGAATCGACGCTGCAAAGTCCGAGATGCTGCTTTGCGCCCGAGCACACTGCGAGCACTCGATCGCGGATTGACGTCACCGCTCGTAAGCGCTGAGCGCTTCAGCCAGTGCCAGCTCGCGGTCAGTGGCTAGTGGTCTACCCGCTTGTTCCAGCAAACCAGTACTAAGTGCACTCGAGTACATTCCAATTCACAAGCATCCTGAGATCATGCGGCCTCTAAACCGCTTCACCCTTCAGCTGCGTCAAAGCGCTGGCAGGCTCACCGTGGTGACTCCGTCGTCGTCGTCGCGGAGACCGAGTCGAATCCGGGGCGCCACTTCGCCTTTCGCAACGTCGTCGATCGCACGCGCCGGGGATGAGCACGAAAAGGTCGGAGGGGTACATCTCACCACAAACCAATGAGTCGTTTATGAAGTATGGTGTCCAAGGTGGAACTGACTTCGCTCTCCCTTGTCGCCGCACTGATGCAGACGCAACCGTCCGAAGTCGAGGGGCCGATTGCCAAACGCCTCCACTTTGTCGGCGACACGCTCAACCAAGTCAAGGATGGCGCGACCAAGACAATCAAGGTGGGAACTCTTGGCTTCCGGTTGATCACCACGCACTGACCGCAACTGATGCCCGCGCTTCACCTGTACCGGCTGTCTACCGACAGGAGGCGACGGGACAAGCGGTCGGCGAGTCGGAAGAGCGATTGTTCGAATCGCGCGACGAGATCGACAAAGAGATCGACAAGGGCAAGAAGCAGGGCGTGACGACGAGGGACGTGATGGACAAGAACGACCAAAGGGACGACTGGTGAAGAAGATGTACTCAAAAACCCAGAGTAGTGGGAATTGAGGATGGCTGATGGTGGTGATCGCATGGTTGGACGGACGTGGTGCCCCGTCGACGGCAATGGACCAAGACAGGGTCAACCGTGGAGGCTCTGGATCATATGGATACAATACAAAATGTTCAATATCCGCAATACTAAGTGCTATAATTCTCAATAAACATGATATCCAACGTCTCTCCGAGGGTTGTTGTCCGTCGTCGATGCTTTCGTCGCCTGCGCGTTCTCGCCGCCACAAGCCGCGCCGAGACCGGACAGTTTCACCGCTGGGCCTCTTGTTCACCTTTCTTGATACGATCGATCATGTGTTGCGTCGGGGGTGTGGACCGCGGAAGCAGGCGCTGCTCCTCTCCTAGCACGAGTCGCTTGTAGAGCAGGATCGATGAGCCGACGAGGAACGGCGTGGCGATGATGATGGTGCGCAGTCTAGAGATCGGGACGAGCGCACACCGTGGATTCGCAGCGATTCGGACGGGTGATGGGCTCTATCAGCCATTCCTTCTCGGAAAGTAAGTTCGAGCCGCGACGCACCGCTTCGCGTCGGCTGTCAACGGAGCCTTTCCAGTCGCCATGGTCGTCAAGCTAGACAAGCGGGCCACGGGCAGGGCAAAGTGTGGAGCGGGTTTGGTGATGTGCGTGTGATGCCAGTGGGGTCCACCGGGTATCTAATGGAGCGAAAATCGGAGCAAGGGATGACGCGAAAGAGCGCTTTGCGTAAACGGAACGATTAAGCGAGGTTGAGGACTGAAGAACGACCAGGAATCGGGACATTGTCCGCGCGAGGAGGCACCAGGCTCGTTTAGCCGGCTCGTTGCTGCCGCCGCCGTGGTTCGCAGCCAGTCTGCATTAGTCATTCGCTGTCGGCAGCTGTCGGGGCACTTGCTGCCTCGCGCTGCTTGCTCCTTCTTGCTGCTGAAGCCACTCGACCGTGCTCCGAACTTCCATTTTGACTTTGGTACCGGACCACTCCTTCCCTGGGGCCTCATCGCCTCTCTCGCATCACAAGATAGTTTCGTGCTCGACGCCGACGCCGACGCCGACGCCGACGCGGACCCTTGTCGCTACGAACCTGGACCGACCCCGAGCTTCGAAAGAATCTGCGACCGGTCAACGACTGTTGTTACAACATCTATACTCTCCACCTCCTATCCTAGTATCGTTCATATGTTCCCGACCCCCATCGATGGCCTCGCTTGCTCAACTTCGCGCTTGGCCGCGACGTCCTCGCCTGCCGCCCCACTTTCTTTCCGGAGTAGCACGGCTGCGACCGCACAAAAGCCGATTCCGATTCCGAATCCTATTTACCCTAGCGAGCAAAGCCGCAAGGCGCTCTTGGCTCCTACCCCACGGACACAGGTTGCATCCGATGTGCCTCTATCGACCTCACCGGAATCCATGCCGTCTCCCCTCGCGGCAGCGGTCTCGTTCGCCGAGTCGGGCCGAAAGACGGCCCCCGCATCAGATTCGGCTTCGGCTTCGCTCCGCAAGTTTGCTGTCCGGAGGCACTCCTCCGCTTTCGTCATCCCGGCCCAACTCGCCCGGCCAGGGATGGAGATGCTCAAAGTGTCGGCCAAAAGTGCAAGGAGAGCTAAACCGAGGAACATGTGGCTCGACGTCGGCACCGCCGGATCCGAGGACCGAGAGATGGGACTCGACATCGAGGTCGGGCTCGTGGGCGGTCAGGACGTCAGGCTGTGCTGGGAGAAGAATGGGTTTGGCCTAGGTCGGTGAACCTTTTTCGGGCGTCGTGCAACCGGCCAAGAGATCTCTGTACTCACACAAGGTCGCTTTGGTCGTGCAGGCAGCAAACGAGAGGCATCGGTCCCGATTGCAAGGATCAGAGATTTTCGAGCTGCGGCTCAAGGCTCGCCTTATCGCACCTCGCTGCAGATTTCGGCAGACGTCGAGCCGAGGTGGATGACCATCATATACTCGGTCCCGCAGACCTCACGCAACATGCTCAACTCTTCGAGCGTCAACTACAAATTGGTGCACTTTGTTGCTCCGACGCAGCAAGCGCTCGACCAGTGGAGACTCACGCTGGACAAGCTCCGTGAAGGCCGGATGACCAAAGGCTTTGCTGTGGCCGGCCCTGTTGCTGCTCTGTCGTCGCGCCTCGCCTTTGTAGAAGAGTCTGACACGATTGTGCGAGAAGCCGAGGTTCATCACCTTTGCGCCAAGCTGGGAATGGGAATCGGTGCCGCCGAGATTCGCGAGGCTTTCAGGGTGAGTGAAGAGGCCGATTCATAGGATACTGCAGTGCCAGTATGCGCTCCATTCGCTGATCTGAGGACAGCTCACACCAGTCTACGGCTGCCCCTCTCGACTATCTCGACTTTGTTGCCTTCCAACGCTTCGTGAAATTGCTCAAGCGTCGCGGCGAGATGGATAACATTTTTGCGGGCGTAGCCGGACCGGGTCAAGAGTCCTTGTCACTCGAATCCTGGATGAATTTTATCGTCGAGGTTCAACATGTGCGTTGAGACTTGCTTGAAAGTGCCTTAGCGTTGCAAATGCTGTGCTGATTCCTCTGCTCCGTCGCCCCACGCCACCAGCAACCCCTCACTCGTGAAGCGATCCTTGCATCGTATGCCAAGTACGCCGATTCGGAGACGAAGCGCATCATGATTGATGGTTTCACATCCTACCTTATGTCCTCGGATAATGCTATCCTCAAGAATGAATCGCATCAAGACATGTCTCGCCCGCTCCCGGAATACTTCATCACTTCAAGCCATAACGTGAGTTCGTGCCCCATCGGCAGGCTTTCGCCTTAAGCCGGCCCACTGAAGTCGCGAATGGAATTCTGCTACCAGACATACCTTGTCGGAAGCCAAATAAAGGGACAGAGTACTGTGGAGGGCTATATCCGCGCCCTGCAGCAAGGGTGCCGGTGTGTCGAGTGCAAGTCTCAACCTCACTCACATCTTTCTATATTCTGCTTGTTGAAGCTAAATCGGGTTGCTTTCGACGATGTCGACGCGCAGTGGATGTCTACGATGGGGATGACGGCGAGCCGGTGGTCACACACGGCCTGACACTGACCTCCAAGATCACGCTGCGCGAAGTGCTACAGGCGATCGCTCAATACGCCTTCCTCGCTTCGCCCTATCCGGTTATATTGAGCGTGGAAGTTCATTGCGATGTGCTCCAACAGGATCGCATGGTTGAGTTGCTGGTTTCGGTTCTGGGCGATCAGCTCGTTCGGTCGAGGCTCGACGGCACCGAGCATGGTGAAGAGCTCGAACAATTGCCCAGCCCAAACGACCTCAAAGGGAGGATTTTGCTGAAAGTGAGCAGCTTTCATTCAAGGCTCCTGCCTCCCTTTGCGCAGGCTTACACACCGTTCCCTTATCTCGCACACAGGCCAAGAACAAATCGATCTTCGCAAATAAACCAGACGGAACGCTGAGCAAAGTCGCTCAAACTGAGGACCTCACCACTTCCTCCGCCGAATCGACAAGCTCGGATTCAGACTTTGGCAGAGGTCAGTCAGTCGTATCCTTTAGTGAACCGTCGGCGCTTAGGGTTAGTCTTGGTGCAGTGATCTTGGTGGTTGACGAGACCCTTTCTTCGCAGTTTTTCGGGCTGTTCGTAGACGCGTGGGCGGGACAAATCGCTCCATCACTCCACCCCAGCCACACCGACCACCCCTTTCGCCGTCGTCGTCGTCATCTACCAAATCGGGATCGAGCGCATCGTCCCGCCAGGCTCCACCAGACCGCTCGTCTGCGTGCGTGACCGTCGACCCTAGCGAAGTCGTGGCGCCATCGGGCAGACCAGACAAAGACCAAGTCATGTCATCCGCGCTGCTTGGGTTGCTTGTCTACACCGTAGGGGTCAAAGCACGGGGATTTAACAAGAAGGAGACGTACGGTGCAACACACGTGATCTCGGTCGGCGAGAACAGCCTGCACAAAGTGTTCAGAGACGAAGGCGCACGGCAGGACTTTATCGCCCACAATCGAAAGCATCTCACGCGGGCGTACCCTAAGGCGAGTCGCCTCAACAGTTCCAACTTTGAGCCCCATCACACGTGGGCCGCCGGCGTGCAGCTCGTCGCCTTGAACTGGCAGACTTTTGGTGAGTGGCTTACGTAAACAGACAGCTCGGTCCCGGTATCTACATCGCTGAAAGCTGCTTCTCATACAACCAAGATACGGGCATGGAGCTCAACTTGGCAATGTTCTCGCGCGCTGGACGAGTCGGCTACGTCCTCAAGCCTGAGCTCCTTCGCAAGAAAGGCGGCGAGAAGGACAAGACGGCACTGCTTCGATCCGAAACGTACACGCTCCAAGTCGAGGTCAGTTTCTGCGTGATTGGTTGGCGATACTGCCTCGGTAAATCCGAAACCTTGGGATCGCCAACAGCCCGATTGCCTCCCTTCCCAGATTATCTCCGCCCAGCAACTGCCCATGCCACGATACTCAGACGACGCAGACAACTTAAACATCGCCCAGGTTAATCCTTTCGTTGAAATTTCGCTTTACCAACCCGGTGTTGCATCCCCTGTCAAGAAGCGCAGCAAGGTTGTTCGGTACGTGCCACGAGTCGCGTTCGCATTCGATTTTGTACGCTGACGTTGTGCTGGCTTGCTGAGTAGGGGGAATGCGTTCAATCCGATCTTCAATACGCCTCTGACTTTTGAGTTCACTGCTAACCCCTCGGAGGGCATGTTGGATCTCGTGTTTATCCGCTTCGGAGTGCTTAATGCGCGCAGCAACGTCAAAGGGGCGTTCGAAGAAGGGAAAGGGGATCCGGTAGGCGCCTTCGCCATTTCATTAGGCGCGCTGTTACCTGGTAAGAGCCAGCCTACTTTTGAGCCCAATACAGCTTCCCTGACGTCCGAAATTGACCAAATTATGACAAAAGGATATCGGCACGTCCCCTTGTACGATTTACTTGGAAACCAGCTCTTGTTCTCTACCTTGTTCCTCAAGGTCGACCTGCAGCCTCGGAGTTTGGGCATACCTGCGACGCTCGCCCTGTAAACACTTCCCTGTATTTTTATGACATGCTTGTTGTATGTTGCGGAACCTCCCCGCTGCTCCGAATAGGGAAAATACTTGCACTGTGACTAGATTCCACACTGGGAAAAGTCCCCAGTTGTCGTGAGGGTCAAGCGTGGCTCCTGGCGAGCGCTAGCGCTTCCAACGTATTCGGCAAGATCCTGCATTTGCTCGGAAGGAGCTTCAAAAATTTTCACTAGTTTATGTTAACCTCAACGGGCGGGAATAGCCTCTCGTTTCAAGCACCATGCCATCACCGTACATCCGTCTCGTCTACGCTTCGTCTAGAGTTTTATTCACCTCTTGTGAATCGCAGATTGTACAAATCGCCGATCGAGGATCAGGAATCAGGAATCTCACCCCCGGGCTCCCCCGAGGCACCTGCTTGCACAGTCGGGCACAGTTGAGCCTCATCAGCGCTCGGCGGACCGTGCTCTCCTCACAACCCCAGTCCATCCACGGCCGAAACATTATGTCGTCCGCACCTGTATCATCCGCCAGGTCTTCTTCTGCGGTGCCTTCCGAGGATGTACTCTCTGCCAAGGTAAGAGCTCGACGGGGTTGGGCTTGTGCCCAATTGCCATCGCTAGCCTTTGTTGCTCTTCCACTGACGGAGGTGCTTCTCGCCATCTCCCGATGGGCCCAAACCCCTACATCGTCTTCGTCACAAACACTTCACTGTTTTCAAATCGCTCACGCATTCTTTCACGATTGCGCTCTCACGAATGCAACCGCCCGATCCCGTCCGACGTCATTGTCGCACCGTGCGTCGCATCCGGCCAATCGCTGGACTTTGATCGGTGCATTCAATCACGCTCACAAAACAGACGGATCTCTGCGTATCGAATGCCATCGTCAAGGCTGGTATCGGATTTGGCGCAGGTGTTGTCGCTTCGGCGATTCTGTTCCGTCGTAAGCAGCGAACACGCAAGGGAGCCAAGCCGAGCTGCGAGCTTGAGCGCCATCATACATAGCACTTGGCGTCATGTGTGTAGACGCTGGCTGACCTATCTCCATTGCCCGTGCAGGGCGACGTTGGCCCGTGCTCTTCGGATTCGGCTTCGGTCTTGGACAAGGTTACAGCGACTGCGAGAGGGTTTTCAACCCGGCCGCCGTGCCCGGTTTTGTCATCGCCAAAGATGAAAAGCCTCAGGTCCGTGCCATGGCTGCGTCACACAGGTCTCATTGAAGCTAGCCCCTGGACGCTCACTGCGGCATCCATGTTTCGCCCCTCACCTCTTGCGCCTTCTCTGGCTTTCAATGACGCTACGACTTTACAGCCTTCGCCGTACCCGAACTTCACCCCATTCGGATCCAAGGCTTCTGAAGTCAAGGTCAAGACCGAGGACAAAGCTTCACAAGTTGTGGACAAGATCAAGGACGAGACAAAACAAGTCGTCGGCAAGGGCGAGGAGGTGAAAGACAAGGCTGAGAGCAACCTCGGAGATAAGAAGTGGGTGTAGCATGCGAGTCAGCGCTTGCGATACGGTGGTCAGAGTAGAAGAAAGAAGAGAAACTTTGGAACAGAGCATGTTTTCTTGCCAGGTTTGCGGGGATCCGCCCGCCAAGCCGGCGTCGGGACCCTTTTCTGGCACGTGACCTGGTGATCGATCGACCGGGACAGGTGTCCATAATCTTACTCCCGCAGCGCAATTAGTGCCCATTGCCATGCCACATGCAAGGGACGGACAACTGTGATGTCTTTCAAGATACAGTGGTGACAATTCACTCCGATCGGTGTACAGAATGATCAGAGTCGGCAGACCGGGCAGACGTTCGAAAACAAACAAACATAAGTGTTGTGGCTCCAGCCAGGCTCGACAACAGTTCGCACTACTCGACAGTAGTCGCCGAAGCGCAACGTTGGTTTGCAAGCTGTTGAAAGCCTTGAAGCCGACTCCAGTCTCCCGACTCAGATCTATCATCTTTCTACACCGACAACGAGCCAAGTGTTACGATGCAGTGACAGTACCAGCCCAGAGATGCCGCATATCTTGACTGAGCGAAGAGTGCTATGGGCTTCACTGAGACGAGGTCCGATCCGATGAATTGTGGTGGCTTGACGATGTGGCCCGTGTGCTTCCCGCTCGCGGGTTAGCGCGGGCTAGCCTGATCTCGTGGGCTAGCGCGCGTTCGCCTGATCTGGTGCGATCCGAAACCGCGTCGATCTGGCGCGACCCATTCTCTCGCTCTCGCTCTCGCTCCCGTTCGCTCCCGCCTCCCCTTAAAGGGTATCTTCGAGCCTTGTGAACGATTGGAAAGCCGCGGATCAACCTCTTTTAGCATGCTTACCGTTCTCATCTCGGATGTGCTGTTGGTCGTGGGCAAAGGCGCGATCGCTTTTGTTGGCGCGGCCATACTCGTCGTCGCGCTCAACGTCGTCCAGCAACTGGTCAGCGAGCAAACACAATCGTTCTCCCTTGCGCTGGAGCTACCCGTGGGCACCGGGTTGACCGAACTCGAAGCACTCTGTTTTCCTTGCAGGTCTGTTCCCGCGACCCGACCCAGCCGCCGGTGGTCTTTCACTTCGTGCCCGTGATCGGATGCGCGATCACGTACGGCATGGATCCGATTGGCTTCCTCAACCGATGCCGCGACCAAGTGCGTGTCGAACCTGGTTAAATGCTCATGCACAAGCCCTTTCTCCTCAGACCCAAACTAACAACCTGGTATCGTGCTCGAATCCTTCGTCCCTGCTTGGTCGCTCGCAGTACGGTCCAGTCTTCACGTTCCCCTTGCTGGGTCGCAAGGTCACGGCCGCGTTGGGACCGCTCGGATCCAACTTTGTCCTGAACGGCAAACTCGCGCATGTCAATGCCGAACAAGCTTACACTCATTTGACTACCCCGTAAGAAAGCATCTTCTTGATCGTGGCCACCCTTCTTAACCCCTCTATGCGATTCGGGCTCTGCATCCGTTGACACTTACTACTGTCGCGCGACGCCTGGTTATCTGTTCGAGAGACGTCGGCTGTGAGGGTTGTTGCCGCTGGCTTGCGCATACAGAGCCGATGCCCCACAACTTCACATCGCCCTCGCCCATCTCGGCCATATTGTGCCGTGCCCCCTGACTGTGGGGCGTCTGCGATTGTTGGGGTCTCCGTCCTACCTGACACTGGGCTATCCCCTTCTCTTTTGGTGGATAGGGTTTTCGGCACTGAGGTTGTGTACGACGTACCCAACGCCGTACTAATGGAACAAAAGAAATTCGTCAAGTTTGGATTGACGACCGAAAATTTCCGTCAATACGTTGGGTTGATTCGCACCGAAGTGTTGGGCTACATGAACAAGGAAGTTTGCAAGGCCAGCAAAGTAAGCATGGTGCGACTGCTTGACACGTGGAGGCGAGAATAGTCTGACAAGTAACTGAACAGGCTCGCGTTCTTGCACCTCTGATCAGGGCAAAGCCTCTACCAGCGCAGATGCTTTCACCACGTCATCTGAAATCACGATCTTGACTGCGTCGGCCACGTTGCAAGGCAAAGAGGTTCGACAGAGTCTCGACAAATCATTTGCCCAGCTTTACCATGATCTGGACGGCGGCTTCACCCCCTTGGTAGGCTTTTGGTGTCATCTTCCTGTTGCTTACTTTTGCTGAGCACGCAGACTCTTGTCCACATTACAGAACTTTGTTTTCCCCAACTTGCCCTTGCCTTCTTATCGTCGCCGCGACGTCGCCCAAAGGAAAATGAGCGAATTCTACGTCGCCATCCTTGAAAAACGGCGCAAGTCCGCAGAAGCTGTAAGTATTTTTCCTCCCAACTTCTCACACGCCTCGGGCACGAAGCTCTGACACTGCTGTGTTTGCGTTCCCCAGCCCGACATGGACATGTTAACGGCGCTGCAGAACCAAGAATACAAGTCGGGAGCACCGCTGACGGACAAGCAAATTGCTCACATCATGATCGCTTTACTGATGGCCGGTCAGCATACCTCGGCCGCGACGGGAGCGTGGGCTATCCTCCGCCTCGGACAGCATCCCCAAGTCCTCCAGGCCCTTTGGGACGAACAGGTCGAATTTCACGAGGACGGGAAAGGTGGCCTCAAGCCGCTCGAATATGACACACTGCTGACGCCCTTACTGAGTGCCGTCATCAAAGAAGTTCTGCGTCTTCACCCACCGATTCACTCGATCATGCGCAAGGTCGTCGCTGATTGCCCGGTGCCTTCCACCCTGGCAATGCCCGCCGACGAACCCACGGCGTCACGTTCGTTCAAGAAGGTCAACAAGGGCCGTGAATACATCATCCCGCAAGGTCACTTCGTCCTCGCAGCGCCTGGGGTCAGTCAGGTTGACGAGTCGATCTGGGGTACGGACGCAAACGACTTCCGCCCCGCGCGATGGCTCGAGGACACCAAATTGCCCAGGGAAGAGGACGAGGGCGAGGAGGATTACGGCTTCGGGAAGATTAGCAAAGGCGGAAAATCTGCGTGTGAGTCAATGCTGCGCCAATGGCCGTGAACGGGCGAGTCAGAAACACCCGGGCTGGGACTGAAGCCGCTTCTGGCGAGTTTTCCAAACAGACTTGCCTTTTGGAGCAGGCCGCCATCGTTGCAGTTAGTCTTCGAGATACGATCTTTTAAAACACCAAACATGCTCCATAGACTTGTTACTTACATGCCTGGTCTTTGGCCTTTAGTTGGCGAGCAATTCGCTAACGTACAATTGGGAACGATTATTGCCACGCTGGTGCGAGAATATTCATGGACTCTGGATGCCGATTTTCCTACCAACGACTACACGGTCAGTGAAGGGGGTTCTCTGTGTCACAAACTGGAGGAATCAACCGCAATGTGAACATGAACTGACCTCGGTCCACTGCTCGAGTCCTGCAGACTATGATCGTGATGCCGTCCAAGCCACGAGACGTCACTTTTAAGCCTCGCGCCTAATTGAGAGCTATATTAATTGTGATACAACGAGCGATACCGAAACTTCATTAACTCACTAACACCACCACTACCTCTATGAACCCTGTAATCTTGTCCTGCCTCTTTACCCAAGGCCGTGTTCGATCTCGAGAGCTGGTCAGTTCGAAGTAGGAATGAAGCCACGGCCTCATCCTCTAGCTCGGCGCGGCAGCGCTCGGTAGCTCAAGGTTGAACTAACGCTGATCGATTTCGAGCGGTATGATGTTCGCCCCCCTTTCCCTGATAACTTGCTTTTGTGCCACCTTTCGATAATTGAGCGACGAGGCCGACCAAGCCACGAACTGCTTATCTTTATCAAGCTCAGCCACCGACCTGACGTGTTATTCCCGGTCTAGATACTAGGGACTCCAAGACCTCCGCTCGGCTCCATCGTCTCTATTTCCTCCGGTGGCCCATTTCCGCTGTCTACCCCACAGCCTAATCACCCTCCCCTCTATCGCGACCCATCACCCCGGTTCCGCTCGCCAACAAGTTGCCTCGTCGTCCCTGTCCCGACCTTGTGTATTGCCGTATTATTGCCGCATAGGAAAGGTCACTATTTGGGACCTTGAATTCGCGTTCTATCGTCATCGACTTAAAACACTGTGCCATATTGGCGGTGCCGCACCTCCACTTGCTTAGCGTGGACCTCTCGAAGACGCCATCGGTTAGTACCTACCCAGCGTGACTGCGCCCACTTGTAGCGCCTAGCATTCCTCTGATGGCCGTCCATTGAGCGCTTCGGTAGATCCAGCCCTGCGACTGACCAGCACCTTGCGTGTTCACTCGTTCCAGCAGTTGCCTCCCATCCGCCGTTCCGACACTCACACGTGCCATGTCGGCCTCACTCCCCGATGGCCCAAGCGGTGCTCTGACCGTTCCCGGAGCCGCTTCACGCCCGCGTTCGAATTCCCTCTCGATGGCGACCGATTTCCCCACGTCGGGCTTCTCACCCCAGAGTCAACACGCTTTGCTCTTGCCCATACCCGTGCCGGGCTCGGGCGCCAGCTCGCATACGAATCTAACTTCTCCGCCAATGGCCGCGTTGTCGCCGCCGACTTCCCCACTTTCGGCCTCTTTGCGGGCCTTCTCTACCCTGACGCTTACACCCCCGACCAGGCTCGACTCGGAAGAGTTTCAAAATGCACTCAGTCATGCGAGACGGGCTTCCTTTTCCAAGTTGGGCGCCAGGCCAATTGTTGTACCGGACGACACTGCCACAATCCCTCCCGGGATGAGCGGGAGCCCGACCAGCTCGGCGTTCTCGGACCAGCTCCCGACGCCCTCCTCCTCGCCTCAACAGACCCCCGCCAAGTCCAACATCGGCGTTGGCATTGGAGCCAAGGCAAAGGCCGGCTCAATCAAAGCAGGTGTGCTCGGAGGAGTTTGTGAGAAGGACGAGTTGGCACTCGCCGATAACGAGGAAGACGGGGATGCCGTGGACCCAAGATCAGCTGCAGCCTTGTCCTCGTCCGCCTTGTTTGCGGACGGAGCAAGATGGGGTTGGCCGCAAACCTCGAAGTCTGGCACCTCGTCACCACCTGGTGCAGTAGTAAACTCCTCGCCAACTACTGCCGTTTCGCACACACGCAGAGCCAGCGGTCCAACATTGATACCACTCGGCAGAGTGGTGTCCGCCGGGGCTGGTCCCCCTCCCGCAGCCACCTCAAGTTCCAACGGACTCGGCTTGTTCCGGCGATTGAGCGTAGGCGGGTTCGGCAACAAGGTAAGTCGACGCACGCATAGAGACACCCAGCGTCTCCTACGGAGTCTTGTGGGGTTCTGTTGCTTACGCACGGGTCCGTGAATCACAGCCAAAAGCGCCTTCCCCGCCAACGAGTGGTGCAGCCTCTCTCCCGTTAGCTGCTGCCGCAGCGCCTACTAGCTTTAACCTGGCGGACGGACGTTCTTCGCCAGGGGATGACTCGCGAGGTAGAAAATCTTTGGGACCATCCAAGTCGACCAAGCGCAGAATCTCACCCTTCGGCGAACGCATGTTACACGGAATGCATCATTAGAAACGCAGGATAGCGACGCTCTGCCCGTTTCTCATTTCGAAGTGTTCATTGTTTGTGGTCTCCAATTCTCGAATCTCTGATGTATTATTTTTGTACTGTTTTGCAGGTCATTCCTGTCTGATTAAAATTAGGCTCTCTTGTCCTTCTGTCATCTCTCCCGTTTACCTCCACTGTGTTTCTCTCTATTGCACGACTCCCTGATCTGTTGTATTATGAATCTGGTGTGATTACATACTTTGGCTTATAAAATTCGATCCTAACACTGCTTTCCTCGCCCTTCGCATTGAGGACCTCGCACTGCGCATTGCGCTTCAAGCATTGGTAGGTACCGAGTGCCCCCACATGCTCAGCCACCCAAGACACACTCATCCTCGGTAATATCCAGGCGTAATCCAGGGCATTGAGGTTACCTCGGCCTTGCGCATTTTATTGCGCACTTGGACCAGAACTTGGGATCCCTTCGTGTTGAGACCAGATTCCGTCCGAATAAAGCCCATTGAGATATTTTGACCCACCGTTGGAGCGGGCAAGCCCGACGTCACTACGCCGATTTCGGTGTTGCCGTCAGGCGCCAAGATCTTGGCGCCCTCTACGAGTTCACTCGCTCGAGGTCAGGCAATACTCCACGACAAGCTGAAAGATTCCATCCCAACCGCTCACCTCGCGCTGGGGGGCCTTTCTCGACGACGAGGCCAACGCGTTTCCGCTTGGTCCCTCCCTTCTTCAGCTCAGCCAAAGTTCGTTCGGCTCCAATGAATGAGCCGGGCTCGCGACGGTCACGCCCTGCGTACTTGCCACGCGTCAGCCGGGGTTTTCGGATGGCGAGGCACCGACACACTCACCGACGACCCAGCCCAGCCCAGCCTCACCAACCCCGACAGATTCATCCAAATCGTGACCGTACAGGCATAAGCCCGCCTCGAGCCTCAGACTGTCTCGGCACGCCAGCCCGGCAAGCTTCACCTCGGGTTGTTCCAAAAGCATCTCCGCAAAGGAATCGACCTGTGATGTTTTGGGAACCATTATTTCAAAGCCATCCTCCCCCGTATAACCTGCACGCGTGATGTGTAACGCCTCGTTGGAAAGCGACGGAATGGGAATGAAAGCCGAAGACGCGAACTGAAGCGCAGACTGGAGAGAGTAGTCTTTGGGAACGAGGCGTTGCAAAGCTTCGAATGCCTTGGGCCCTTTTCCGGTTTAGAATAGTCAAAGCTGCTGTCAACGAAGTGCTCGAGCTTTACGCACGAATGTATCTTGGCCCGAGCCTCACCTTGCAGAGCAATGAGTCCAGCATCTCGCAATATGTTCATCTCGACCTTGTCGGCGTGATTTTGGTTCCACGACTCGAGATTGGATTGGATCCAGGCCATATCCCTGTCCGCGCGGCCTGCGTTGGTCACGAGGTAGAAGCTGCCACGAAACAAGACAACGGAAAAGGGAAAGTTCGTTAGCCGGGTCGCCAGTGACAATCTGCATAGGTCAGAGAGCCGCAGTCGGCGTGCATACCTGTTCTCGCCCCAGCGCGTGACCATGCAGTCGTCAATGATGCCGCCCTCGGGGTTGAGCAGGACACTCAAGGTTGAGCGCATCACGTCGTTGTCCGCTTTGGGTACGGGCAACGACGAGAGCGAGGCGGGAAGAAGGTTGGACAAGAAGGCCAGCGCGCCGGCGCCAGTATAGCTGTCCGTCAGCCCGCAAAAATCGGCGCGGGCGAACGGCTTTCGTTAGTTCGGGGTTGCAGCCTGGGATCCGGACCGCACTGCCTAAGAGCGCTTGCGTAACGGATCGACCGAACTCACGTCGATTGAACCATGTGTCCAACATCAAAGAGACCCGCCGAATCGCGTACTTGGTGATGCTCGGCGACTGTACGGGCATTCAAAACGGTTCTAGCATCTGTGTCAGAAGCATGGATGGGCCAGGATTGTGGTCATGTGGGGAAGGGAGGGCTGCTTTTGTGGCAGCCTTCGAGCGACCTGCCCTGCAGAGTTCGCCATGAAGAGACGGCGCGTGGAAACCGAGGAGGATCAACTGTGGCACATCTCATGACCCCTAATAGCGTGTTATAGTGCGATGTGCCGCTGCCCGGTGAACGCCGGTATTCAGCAGAAGAGGGCGAAGGAAGAGGAGGCACTGACCCGGTCCACCGGCGATCGCCTCTGTCGCCTGGCCTGCATAATGCAGCGGCATGTCCCAACCTGCAAATTTCACAATCCTTCCCTGGTGCCTGACATGAAAATCGTACAATGGGGTGCGGGAATGGAGCTGCCGCGGCGACCATGGCGGAACGGAGACACGTGAGCAGACGACCGAAAGGTGAGAAGCGTTCGTAACGGACCGTTGAAGACGTGGTACTGAGTGATCTGTAAGCGAACACCTTTGTCCTGGCGGCAGACATCGCCCTCGAACGAGCCAACGCGACGGAGGTAAGCGATGCCATGCGTGCCTGAGACAGTGCACAGGTTGGGCGAGTAAAGGTAGGTAGTGGGTTGCCTCGGAAACCATCGATCAACAGCGCGGGGAGGCGCGGGGGCCTGCGGAGTGCTCGCAGGTCCTCGCTTTTTATTTATTGATAGATTTCAATAACAGCATAGTTGTATTAAGGCGTAGAAATCTTCGGAAAAATCGGAGGAGCTGCATTTAAGCACACTGGCTAGGCCAGTATTGTAGGACTCGTCGACCCTGCTACATAGTCCACCATACGGGCCCACTAAAACCCCCTTGGGTGGTGTCTCAAAGACATGGGGCGACCCTTGGACGCCTGGACAGCGCCCGGAGGTGGTGCACAAACCGAGCGGCCAGACTTAGGAACTCATCTACATCTACATAAAAGAATAAGCCAACTGCCATACCTATGCCTAGTAAATCTCCCAATTTCTTTTGAGGGCTCTCAAATAATTACCTAGATCGAATGGGCTCCGCACGTGAACATATCACCAGAAGATCCTAATCTGATCGCGCAAGTAGACGAGGTAGATGCACTCGATTTGGCTTTTCCTCCCATTCATGGTCATCTAGGAACATTAGATCGCGCCTGGGGAACAGAGTTAGGCAGGTGCTAGCAATGAGCGCTCATTCACTGGGCTGCTCGAAACAGGGTTCCTCAATAGATGGAAAGATATCTCTATCTTTGCGCGTCTCCCTGAGATATAGAAGTCATCTTATCTAAGGGCCAAATAGCTTAGATAGATAGATGAGCTCCCGAGGGTTTCCTTAGATAGCTTTCGATATCTTAGAAATTTTCGTGTCTGGTACGGACTCTTGTTGCACTGGAAGTCGTTGTTTCCACTAAGGAGTTTCGTGCTCTCTAGCGAGGACATCAAATTTCAATTTGTATTCGGCCCAAAGCCCCATGTTTCTGCCGCAGAGCTCGGCCCTAGCGCTCAGCGCTCAGCGTCGCCAGACCGCGGGTGAGGCGGCGCGGCTTGCTGACTCGGGAACCCTTCAGACGTTTTTGCTGCCAGAGAGCGCTTCATCGACTGATTAATCACAAACGGAAAGGAGGTGCAATTGCGACATTTTGGGAATTTCGCAATCTACCCGCGCCGTTTTTCTTCTTTCGTCGCACGTCTTATCTAATGAGGAACCCTGGTTCGAAAAGGCCTCGCACTGCTCATTCGACGTCACGATGTCACGACTCACGTGGCTGTCGGTGTCGGCTTTCACCGTGAACAGCATACTCAGTAATCTGCCTCTCTACAGCACCCCCTTGAAATTGGGAAAGTTCGCGAATCACAGCCGTTCGGTTCAAAACTTCTTCCCGAATCCCACCTGATTAGATTAGGGTGTAAATTGGCCCTCTGCGCGCGTGCAGTGGCGATAGGGCCTGCTCGTTCACCATTCACACCAGGCTCGCGCAGGTTGCTTCGCAGGGTTCTCAGGCTTCCTAGGCTCTATCGATCGCCTCGACAGACTCGACAGGCATCGAATACCAGGGGTCGCATGCTTGCCTCTAGCTCACGACAGGGATGGAAGTGTTCGATCAAGGGTTCATCAAATACGATGGCCACTGCCCATGACCGTGCCCGCTCTCGGCCTCTATCGTTGACGTTGTCGCCGTCATCCCGCTCGATCTCACCTTCTTCGTCGCATCGTTCCATCTCGGCTTCGCCAGACAGTCACAAGCTTGAGGGATCTGACACTACACCACCGAGCATGCCCGACAACTACAGAGTATCATCAGGTGGAATAGCAACCTCGCACCAGCGCGTGCTCGACCGCACACTGCGTGCTGCGATATATGCCCAGACGGAGCTCCACAACCGTGACCCCTCGCAGCTTCGCCCGCCAGCGTATACACAACACGGTTGGACTCGTACACCCCAACGTAGCAATCGGGCTCGTGTCGCGGGCGGCTTCAGACGGCGCTCGACACCTTCGTCTCCATCGTCTTTGACTGCGTCACACCGCCGCAGTTTCACCAGCTCGGCCCCACCTAGCGCAGCTGGAGCCATGCCATTCATTGCGAGGCCAACGCTGGCCGATGAATCGAACATGCACGCGCCGACTTTTCTGAACGACGTCTCGTTATCAGGGCCAGATCCTGAGCTGCACCAATCGAGGAAGGTTACTCTCCGTACCGGCAAGTCGGCTCACCACGACTTACGAGCCGATGTCGTCCTTTCACCGGGCTGCTGGGTCGAAAGCATGGAGTATGTGAGCCCTCGCTTCACACGGGAAAGACTCGTTGGAACTGACCTTGAGCTGGGGCCGTAACCTGTCATGTAGCGACGGCGTACCGACCGACGGCGTGTTCCTGGGCCAATCGGATGAAAAACGCGACCAGCTACTCATCTTGTCTTCGCTGGGTGTCGCCGAATATCAAGCCATCAAGCAAGGCTCGATCACATATATTGTGCCTCAATTTATCAGCTCTCCCCTCGCACAGCGATGTTTGCTCCTAAATCCTGCCGACCGGAGCGTTCTCCCGATCGTTCAGCGTCTTCGCCAATTCTCCGTGCGCATCGAGGACCAGACGAGGGCATTGATTTCCCTCGGCGCCCTCCGACTCTACGAGCTCTGTTGGTCACATGCCCAAACGCCGCACTCAATTGACTGCCGGATCGCACTCGACCTGTTGGGGTACTTCGGCGAACACACACCCGAGGTGCAACTCGCAATTCACCGGCTCATGATGCAGGATGCGGAGCACTTTATTGCGGATCCAGCCTCGATGCATACGACGGGTACTTTTCAACTGCGGCCCCGCGAAGAGGTCGAAACTTTGATCACAATTAGATCGTGGGTTCGACAGAGCAGTCCGCAAATCATGGACTTCGTCGATCGAGCCGTGCGGGTCAGACAACATAGTATACTCCAAGGCACTGCCTCGCCATCGATCGGGAGCGCGAAGCCACTACTCAAAAATCCTCTACCCGATATTTTATGGAACAAGAACGATCTACGCATTCTCGACTTTCTTCGCTTCTCGGCGGAGACCCCACGCACTCTTCAACGCAGTCCTTACTTATCGACAACGCCTTCTATTATCAAACTCGTCGACAATGCTTCGGACCGCTCCGGCGAGTCCGGAGTCAATCGTAAGGCGTCTAAACGGGATCTGCCACGGGCCAAAACAATCGATCGTTTACAAGTATACACATTCCTCGCCGAGCTTGGGACATTGCCACCGTGGGAAAATTGGGTCGTACAAGAGTCGAGAAGCTTGCTGCAGCCCTGGGACAGGATCTCGGCCAGCCTTCACAAAGAAACCCAGTCGTTGCAGCGTTCTCCACAAGGAACACGACTGTCGCTTCCTATAATAGACGGTCTGGACGACATCCGTCACGATTTCGGATCACTCAATGTCTATACGATCGACGACGCCAGTGCTCAAGAACTCGATGACGGTATTTCGATCGAGCCTGCACCACCATCCCGTGCGGGATTGAAAACGTGGTGGATCCATGTGCACATCGCCGACCCAACCGCACTTCTCTCTCCCGAGCACAGTATTTCTCGAGTCGCACGCATGCGTGTACAAACGGAGTATTTTCCTGAGCGCACGTGGTCGATGCTCCCAAGCTTTCTTGTTGACGACGGAAAATTGAGTCTCGGCGCTCACACTGGTGGGGTTCAAAGGACGATGTCATTCAGCACTCTCGTGGATGAAACGGGCCGTGTTGTAGACTGTAGAGTCACCGCGGGTGTCGTGCGGAGCGTGAAACGCTACACTTACGGCGCTGTCAACGCAATACTCGGACATGCGGCTACGGGCTCACCCCCCACCAGGCTCGAGTATCCTCTCTCAGGAGATGCAACACCTCACTCTCAGCCCTCAGTACATCATCGCGAGACCGACGATGGTGAGCTTGCCGCCAATACGCCTGAGAAAGTCAAAACGGACCTCGATGTGCTCCACAAGCTAGCTCGCGCTCTCCTGCGTCGCCGCGCCGACAACGATGCCCTCTTCTGGCAATTCCCCTCGTCTACCATCACAGTGACACCGCCACCCGACGCAACTTGGCAAACCTCTTCGCGACCAACCTTCTATTCTCAATGTCCACTTGTGACCCTCCATCTACCTGCAGCACCAAAGAGCCTCGAGTGGTCAGCCACCCCACTAGGGTCTGCACAGATGTTGGTAACAGAAGCCATGGTCGCTGCCAACCGAACGGCTGCCAAGTTCTGCGTCGAGCGAGGGCTTCCAATGCCCTTCCGAACTCAAGTTGCGCCGCGAGTCTCATCAACGTCCTCCCTTTCCGATATACTAGCCCTGCGCGACCCGGACACTGGAGAAGCAAATGCAAGCGATATTGTGCGGCTCGGCATCGACTTTCTGCCAGGCAAAAGTCAGGCCGAGCCAGGCGTCCATTGGCCCATGGGGATCCGAGATTCGAGTGGATATGTTCGCGTGACAAGTCCGCTCCGTCGCTACAGTGATCTCTTCTCGCATTGGCAACTCAAGTCGGCCCTCTCCCTGGGTACTGTCTCGCCGATGTTCTCCCGTGACCAGGTACACTTTCACGCCCGTCAGTTTGATGCGTGCCAACAGCAGCGCGCGAGATTGTCAAAGAACGCCGAGAACTTCTGGGCAATGTACATCCTGCGACACAAATTTCAAACGGCGCAAGCCTCGCTACGCCAGGGCTCAAGTCTCGACGATCAAGATCCGTACACCACCTTCCACACACGAGGACTGACTGCCCTCGCGTTGCGTGGCCCCTCGAGGAGCGAGATGGAAGGTTCGTGGCGCCAACCTGTGCTTTTGCGTGAATTGGGATTGCGCGGGACCTTGATCTCTTACACGGCTGCGGATGCCATAGCTCCTGGGGACAGCTGCCCTGTCACTATCCAAACCGTTGATCATCGAGTCTTGGTAGAGCGGCGAGCCGGTTAGGTAGTCAAGTATCGCAATGTCAAGTCCCTTGCGGCGCTTCCCTGCCTATGGCTACTGTTCCGTCCGAGTTGGGCACGTTCGGAGGCAGCTCATGAAATAAGATAAGCACTCCTCAATTTGGCTTTGCAGAGGGCAACGAGTGTATTATATAGGTAGTTCTGCCTCCGCAGGCACAATATTACCGAAATGATCTCTTCGCGCCCGGCTGAGAACAAAGTTGCCGCCGGAAAACGTCAGCCAGGGGGACCCCAAGCCTGATGACCGACGAGCCTGCTCACAAAAACGTGTAAGACAAGGTAACCTCCTGCACATTGCGCATAAGAGGATCGTCGAGAAAGTCTTTGTCGATGAAGAAGAAGACGGGCAAGTCGACCTCTTCGCCTGCAAGGATGCGCTGCTCTTCAAAGCAAAAGCATTCGACCTTTGCAAAGTAAGGGGCGATCTGTCCTCGTCGCAATCGCTAGGTGGTCAGCATCTGGCGAGATGCAGCGGAAGAACACCATTTCGCCAAAGTTCGGGAAAAAATGCAGAGCTGGAGCCTCACATTGTTGGGCGTCACGTTATAAGTCGCGATACCGACGATATCTTCGGTCGAGTTATTCTTGGCCGTATAAAAAGCCAAGGCAGTCTCGCCCGGGAGCACGCGTACTTCCTTCTGCTGAGGCGTGAACGTCCACGGCAAAGAATCGGACGAGTCGGCGTTGAACTGGACCCTGATGCGACGTTCGGTCTCGGCCACAGGGATCAAACGCTCGGCGCCGAATCGAGATTTGTCGGTCGCAGGAGTGCCACCGTAGCCGGTCGCGCTACAGAAGACGCGGTAGAGGGGTACGGCCAGGTAAGATGCGGTCGTGACAAGTACGATTGTGGCCGAGGAATAGAGTAGCAGCGATTTGTTGCGCCGCTGGTAGTGGGCTTTGCGGGCGTCAGCATACGATTGGGATCGCTGGGCACTTGCGGCGGCGGCGTCAGACGAATGCGAGGTGGAAGCGTAAGTCCGGTGATGCAGTGGTGAGGCTGTCACACGTGACAAAGACCGCACGCCCCTTGCCACGGTCACGAATCCGGCCCAGTCACTACGGGAAGGGCAAAAAGCCGTGTCTCTCTGCCGAACCCAGCTCTCGATCGCGAGGTGTCTTCGAGGGGTGCTCGCGTATCGGCTGCCGGCGACGCTGCTCGCACCCGTCCAAGAGGCGAACGACGCTACTGCAGTCGATTTTCTGGTCGATAGCAGTGCTGTGCTCACTGCGTAGTTGAACTTGAACATTCCTGCGTCGAGTGCGAAGCAAGTGCGGTGGGTGCGAACAGGTGCGAAGGGCGAAGGTGCGTGTGCTGCTGGAGTAGGCTAATCAAGGCTAACCCTAATCAGAGTCAGTTGAGCGCTGTCGAGCCGTTGCGATCTCTGCCGCTCGCGCACCACGCGATTTGCACAGTCCCGACGAGACACGACACAAGACGACAAAGACTCCGGCATATCAACGAGTCCGAGCGATCCTGACCACACTATTTGTACGGCTTCCCAACGGAGAAAGTATTCCATGGCGCCTTCGAGGAACAAAGGCAAAGGTGTGCTTCGACGTACGGTAAGCCTCGAGCTCTTCGCAATCGCCGGTCAACTCTTCCGGGCCAGCCGCTTTCGACGAGTGCTGATCCCGATCCATGGCCAATCTTCCATTCGGCTTCTTTCATATTTCGGGTAAATTCATAGACCGAGCTACCGGCTAAGCTACGGATGGAGCTCGAAGCGCTTGGCTCACTACCGCAGGCACACAAGCACGAGTCACGCAAGGACCGTCGGAAGCAGCTGAGGACCTATAAGCAAGCCCATTCACCGCGCTCGAGTCTGGAGCATACACCAAGCAAGACGAGCTTTCCTTCGATCGATCAAAAACGAGGAAGCGCCGATGAGCCCGCGACGCGTGCGATCAAGAAGGCGCGACGAGCGGCCGTGGAGAATGGAATTCGAGATACCGAGGAATTGGTCGATACCGCAGATCCATCGCCATTGACTTCTAGCGCAGCTCATGGCACCCACCAAGCAACGCGTCAAACGCCTCTGGAGAAGCTGTTATCCAAGCAAGAATGGAGGGTCTCGGCGCCCGATCTGTATCGGATCAAACCTCGCCTCATGTCGGTCGAAGATCGTGAGATTGCATGGCTAGAAGCCAAGCTGGGGATGCATCGAGACGCCCTAATGTCTCGCGAGGAGCGCAGCAATTTGAAGAAAGAGTTTGAAGAAGACGGACTGGAAGGTACGCGGCTCAGACTCAGCAAACTTTGATCCATCGGATCCACCCAAAGCATCTAACATCGCCCCGCCGTCTGGTCTTAGATCTATTCGAGGGTCTGGAAGATCTCGAGGCGGCTGCACTTGGCCAACGCGCAGCACCGAGCAAGGTAGAGTTACTTCTATCATCTTCCTTGAGCGGTGATATTGGCGCGCGTTCAACTGTGTTGATTTGTGTCGAGCTGACGCAGGGGACCCGTCTCGCTGCCCACAGTACGTAAGCACCCATACCGCCCGCGAAAGCGATTTCGAGCGCGAGGATGACCTTGACGAAGTCATGGATGAACAAGTCAAAGACGGAACAGAACTCGAGCGCGATGGAGAGGGCTTCGGCGAAAGCAGGGACGATATCGCGCCGTGGGACGTCACTTACGCCACTGTCGTTTCAGACGAGTTCTCATCGGGATCTGGCTTGAATGCAGCCCTTCCCGTGCCACCAGCCCCGACAGCCCGCTACGTTCCCCCACAACTTCGCCAAGCCGCGACAAATGCATCACCTTCGGTTCCCGTGACAGCGACTCGCCGAACGGATGAGCCGCCAGCAGATCCTCGGATCCGGCGCCAGTTACTTGGCCATCTGAACAGGCTGTCGAGTTCGAACATGATACCCATCATTGATGCTATCAGTACGATCTATGACATGAACCCGCGAGCGCTGGTGTCGAACGCTTTCTCGTCACTGCTGCTCGAAACGATTTCCACTCGAGACAATCTTGGGGACCAGCTCTTGATCACGTACGCAGCGCTCGTCTCGGCCATGGCACATGTAGTTGGACGTGGACTATCGACCGGAGTGGTCACTAAGGCAATCAAATTATTTGACGATTCGTACAATCAAGGTACAGGTACAGGGTCAACTAAGCGTCCAGAAGCTCCACTCCAACCTGTCGCTTTCGAGGGTCGGCCTGGCAGCAAAGCGTGTCTCAACCTCACAGCATTCTTGGCGGAGCTTTACAACTTTTCAGTCATAGGTTGTACTCTCGTGTACGACATCGTCCGCTTGTTCATTAATAATGGTCTAGGGGAGCTGGACGTCGAGCTCTTGTCGAGGTTAATCAAACGTGAGCTGCGACGCTGATGTGGGCTGCTCGTTGCTGCGTGACTGAGTGTGCGATCTTGCTGGGGTTTGCTTGCCTAGGATCTGGATCGCAGCTTCGACACGACGATCCGAGTGCTTTGAAGGAGATCGTTGCCCTTGTTAAGGAGCAAGCCGCCTCGAGGGGCGCTAGTTCGAGCATGAAGTACGCCCTCGCTGATGCAATGGCGCATCGAACGCTCAAACCTGACCGGCTAGACTTTGGTATCCCAGCTCACGGACCAAGTTCATGCTCGACATGCTCACCGACGTCAAGAACAATAAGCTCAAGCCTGATGTGGTCGGTAGAAATGACGGCTATTCGAGTCTGAAGACACTCATAGCGAGCCTAGGGAAGGAGAACTGTGAGTTGTGTTCGTCGACGATGCGACGACTTGTTTTCCCAAGCTTTACTGACGATGTGTCTGTATAGCGTCGTATCATGAGCCACTACGCATAACGTTATCGGATATTCGCAACAGCTCATCGAGGGGAAAATGGTGGCTCGTCGGTGCTGCTTGGCCCGGGATCGCCGAAGCAGAGGCAGACACGGGTTGCGCCGGACCCGCCGGACGCCAGCGCGGCGGCGGTTTGGAAGATGGCCTTCTCAAATTGGCGCGAGCGCATGGGATGAATACCGACGTTCGACGGATCATCTTCGTGGTACTGATGAGCGGAGAAGACTACGCGGATGCGTGTGATCGACTGCTTCAGCTCGGTCTCACGGATGTGCAGCAACGCGAGATCGTGCGGGTTCTGCTACAGTGCAGCGGCAATGTGGGTCCACCGTTCTCAGATTGGAGCCTCAAGCCTAAGGCCTGAGCCATGCGCTGACGGTCGAATAACGTACTTACCTGTTTGTAAAACGCGCAGGAGAGGTGGTACAACCCATACTACACCCTGGTCGCCGCTCAACTTGCGAAGCGGTCGCATGGCTTTGGGATTACACTGCAGTACTGCTTGTGGGACTTTCTCAGAGAACTCGGAGAAGACAGCGTTGGCGGTGAAGTATTGGTCAAGTCGATCGAGATGGATACCACGGGTGGGACGGTCTCACCTCGGCGCGTACACAACTTGGCCCGGCTCTATGCATGGTGCATAGCAAAGGGTGCATTGTCGTTGACGGTGCTGACGGTGCGTTCAGAAGCGTCGGGAGTTGATCCTCGATGCAAAAGCTTATGCCTTCTATCATCGCCAGCCTGTCCCTTTTGCGACAGTGAAACTGCAGACAACAAACTTCCTTCAACAATTGTTTGTGAACGTGATCATCTCAACACAGACCACATCACCTGCTCTGGTGCTTCCCGCTTTCCACGGACGGCGCGACAGGAGGGCGATCGAGAAGCTGTGCGTCCGCGCCGCGACGAATGGCAGCCTGGTCAAAGGCCTTCTTTACTTCTTGGACGCTGCGGTGACGGAAGACGTGGTCAGGTCAACTGTCAGGGAAGACACCGCGGCGGGTGTGGTTCGGTTTGGTGTCGCCCTGATGCAGGACACTTTAAGCGCACTATGACTTGGAGTTGGCGGCCGAATCATGCATAGAAAACTATCTGGTTCTGCTTAGTCCTAGTAATGGCTATCAAGACTAGTCTTTATACGCCCAACGCTTTAGAAATCTCACAACATAGCAGACTTAGCCAAATGCTGGAAGATTCAAGCCGGTCCGACGCAACGAGAGAGAAACGGTGGAAGTGGGCGTCAGGCTACAGCCCGAACCCCGCCCGAACTGACCCGAGCGCGCGGCCATCGCGAGCCTGCATATTTTGTCCTTGTGCCTCCCTCTGCACTTCGCGTTTCCTCTTCCCCAGCTGCCATATCCAGGCGCTGCTCAAAGCCTCGCACACTGGACATCTACACGCGGACCGACTCGAGCCGCCAATGGGAGCCGACGGGGGATCCTTCGCCAAACGGGATGACTTGATCAAGACGAAGAAGGCCACCTTGCATGCTGACCAGCACGAGTTACAGCGACTCCTCTGGCAGACATGCGCCTTATCGAAGGAGCCTCTGCGCCAGCCAGTAGTATCGTGTGCTCTCGGCAAGCTCTACAACAAGGAAGCGCTGATTGCTCATCTCCTCGACCCGGCATCCGGCAGCGACCGCCATGCCGTCGCATCGCACATTCGATCATTGAAAGACGTCACAACCCTCAAGCTAACGACCAATCCTGCGCTCGGTCCCTCAAGCTCACCCTCGCCGAACGAAGCTGCTCCTGTGAATGCTCTCGATGCCGTCAAGTTCGTTGCCCCATTCGTCTGCCCCATCTCGTTGCGCGAGATGAACGGATCCACCAAATTCGTGTATCGAAGGCCAGGAGGCTACGTCATATCCGAGGCGTCCCTCAAGGAACTACGCAAAGCTGGAGCCGAAGCGACCTTGCTTGCCGAATTCGGCACGAGCTCGTCGGTGGACACACGCTCAGAGCAATGGATCGTCATCAATCCGCGAGCAGACGAGCTGGAAGCTGCGAAAGCTGCTTGGGAGTCCGAACAACATTGCGCCAAAGATGCGAAGCGTAAGCTCAGAGCCAGCAAACGTAAGGTAGGCGAAGATACCGGCCCTTTACATCCGAAGAAAATGAAGCCACCCGAGCGGACGGCTCGGACGCCAGTCGTTGGGCCTGCGATCAAAGCCGGCTCGTCCGTGCCCCTCCTCTCTTCGTCACTGGCCGCGAAGTTGGCTGCGCAGAAGAAAACTCTGTCTCCTGCCATTGCCTCCCTCTACGTCGACCCAACGGCCGATCCGAACCATGTGAGTCGCGAAAAGACGCTCTGCCCAGCGACGTCGCGACGTCCACTGACGCGCCCGTGTTACTCTTGCAGGACAAGGACGGCCGTTCAACCTGGATGACCCGTGGTGCTTTCACCAGGTATGCTGGTTGACCAGCTCACCGGCTCTTTGAGCTCGGAAATTTTAGCTTGATTCGACGTATCTCGAGTCCCCATCAGATGTTGAAATTTTGTTCGATCTCAGATTTTAGTTTCCACGTGCCGCGCGCATACTTGCAATCTCCATACTGAGTGGGGTTTTTTTTCGTACCGCGTATCGCAAAGCGGATTGTGAAAATAGTAGTGCCCGGCTCGAGACTCTGTTGAAAACTCCTAGAAACTGTACGCGGCCGGCTCTTTTTGTCACTTGCGTAATGACAAACCCGTACGGGAGGCTGCTCGGGGGCCAATCGGAGCCTGAGCCTGTACGTGCCTTTCAATCGATTCACTGCCCCCTGACACATTCCTGCCATGTCTCCCACAGCTATTCTCACTCTGTCGCCGACTCTTCATAGCCTCTACTATCCCGTAGATCACGCCTCGGGGATTGTAGTCCTCGCCCTGCTCCCTTCTCCACGTCGGGACGACGCAGTGCATTCGGCGGTGGGCCAAGGAAGGGGTTTCACAACGGAGCAGATCGCAGGAGATCGATTCGATCCGAGCGTTGATCGATAGTCCCTTGGATCGATGACTCGAGTTCCACGCCAAGTCCAGGCACTGGCGGCGGTATGACTTTGGGGAGACTGGGAGACCTCTCCAAAGTGGCTTTTACTCATCCTGAAAGCGATTTTGGCGCGGCCGAAAACTCCTGCTGAGCTTCCCTCCCATGGGGCGTGACCCGCTAAGGCCGGCTGCCTGGCCTTTGCCGGTCTAGGCAGCAGATCGGGCAAGCTCGCGCTTTGGCCATCCGCGTCACGTCCAGGTCAGCAGCCCCAGCACGTCGGACTACACCTGTACTCGCCACGCGACTCGTGTGAAAGTGTACCCATCAGTCTGCACCATGTCGGATCTAAATACCGATGCGACCCACCCTGAAGCGAGCAGCGTGATTCTGCCTCCACCCGCGATTCGCTCTATTGTCGAGAAGACCGCCGCCTATGTCGCCAAGTCACCCAACGCAGCCCAATTCGAAGAGAAGATCCGTGCTCGCGAGAAAAGCGACTCACGTTTCGCCTTTCTCAACGCCGACGATGCGTATCACCCGTACTACCAACAACGCCTAGAGGCTTCCCGCGAGGGCGAGCCTGCTATTGCCGAGACCGACGAAAAGGCGCATGTTGGCACCGTTCCTCCAACTGTGGTGGCGGACACAAACAAAGACGATGATGGGATGCCACCCAGGCCGCCAGCTCTCGAATTCCTTGTCGAACAACCACCTGCGATCAACGTCGTTGACCTGTGAGTGCCCGGCATGAGGGCTTGGCCTCGAACTCAGCTCTACTCGCCAACATCGCTGAACCCACTCGCCGGTCTGTCACAGCGACATCCTCAAGTTAACAGCGCTGTTCACCGCGCGTTCGGGTCGACGTTTCACGTCAGAACTTGCGTCTCGCGAGGGCCGCAACTATCAATTCGACTTCCTCAGGCCGACGCATTCTCTGTTTGGTTACTTCAATCGGTTCGTGCAGGGCCGGTAGCCTTGTCTCTGTTGTATCGCCCCGTTTTTCTCACTCTAAACTGCTGATTGACAGGCTCGTCGAGCAATACACCAAGATTCTCATGCCGAGTGACGAGTTCCGACATGGGCTGCGTCGTCGTAGCCTTGGGGCGCTCGATTCGAACCAGCGTGGCGTGACGACCGGCCGACGTGAGGTGCTGATTGATTCGCAGCTACGAGTGGACTGGCAAGCGTGGGACATGTCTCGTCGTCGAGAACTCGAGGATACGCAGGAGGCCGAACGCGTGGCTTTCGCAGAGATCGACTGGCAAGACTTTGTGATTGCGTCGACGATCGACTTTACGGAAGCTGACGAAGCGGCTTTGACCGAGCTGCCCCCACCGATGAGCCTTTCAGAGGTTGAGAATATGACCATCGCCCAAAAGAAGATGGCAGCGATGATTATGGAAGGCAAACTCGCCGGCCAGGATGACGTTGTCAGCGATGACGATACGGAAGCAATGGACGTGCGTGGCGACGACGACGACGACGACCAAACGCACGCACGCAATCAAACGGCTCACCAACCGAAGGCCGTGCAATCACCGGTTATCGAGATCCGGGCAGTTGATACAAGTGCTCCGATGAAGATTCGCAAAGACTACGTGCCAAAAGGTCAGGCCTCTCGGGTTGCCAGCAGTTTCGCCAATCGGACTGACATCTTGAATCTGTCGATGCAGCGAATCGGCCTGCTGCACCTTCGCAAGCTTTCACCACATTCAACAACCAACAGATTCCTGTTGAGGAGTTTGCTAGTCACGTCCGAATCGAACTACTGGACCCCAAATGGAAGGAGGACAAGCGACAGAGCGAGGTCAACCGGTCCACCGCCAATCTTCTTCCTCAAGGTCAGCATGCCGCTCTTCGGAGGGTGTTGAGACGCTATGCTGACTCCACCTTGTAACACAGGCACCGATGTCTCCTCCTCTATACGGAATTTGGCCGCTCATCGACCTGACATCTTCGGTGTCGGTACCAATGACGACGCCCGGCGCAAGCAGGAACAAGCTGAAGCGCTGGCCAGATCCAAGAAGCGTGAACTAGGCGTGTGGGATGGGCACACAACCACCAAAGACGTTATCACATCCCGGTACCAGGCGGGTGCAAATTTGGATGAGCAGATCGAGGCTCTTCATCGTGCCAAAGGATTGATAGGGTGAGAAGGGCGGCACCGCACATTCTGCCGACGAGCTTGTAGTACTGATCCCTCCTCGTTTGTCATTGAGCAGATCCCAGAATGGCACGACCCCAGTGATTGGTCCCACTGTGCCCGATCTCAGCAATATCGATCTCACGAGCGCCTCTCTGGAAAATTCGTCCTCTTCCTCTGTGACAACATCTGTGTTGCTGGCCGCTGATCAGCCTACCCTGGTTGCTATTACGACCACCTCACCTGGACAAGCCCCGCTTCCGACTCCTATGCCTGCACCTACGAGTTCTGTTGAGACCCCTGGAACGGCTGGGCCAAGTCAGATCTCTGATCCATTCCCGCCATCTTTTGCTGGTCCACAAGCTGGTGTAGTTTCCGATCCCAACAGACCCGCCAACGCGAGCCCGGATGGGGAGCCAACCGCAAAGCGTGCACGCTTATTGGTGCCTGGGAACAGTGATCTGCGATCTGAGGCAGAATGGCTGAAAGTACATGGAACCGTAAGTCACAGCCTGGTCGGATGCCACAGGTGCTGCTGGCTCATTGCACTACAAGCACTGTTTGTTTGCAGGATCCCATCCAGATCCAGATCCAGCTTCCTGAATACCCAGCAAAGCCAACTTGGGGTTGTGATGGAAGCATCTTCTTGCTCGAGGTACCACTCACCCTACTGGTTGGAACCATCCGTGATCGCATTGCCGTAAGTCATTGGTCCTGGACTGTGATGTAATATGATGTAATAAATCTGCTAATATGCTGCTTTCCGAATCCAACAGAGTAAGGTTGGCCTCCCAGTTTCTAAGCAAAAACTGCTCCACAATGGTCGGATACTGGCCAACTCGTCCACTTTGGCAGCACTCAACTTTGAAGAGGGTGACCAAATCCGAGTAGCAATTAAGGAGAAAAAGTAGATTTACTAGAGGCTCGCATTGGCATACAGACCTGCTTTTCTCTGTCTCTGTCTCCCCTCCCCGTAATCGTCATCAAAGTTGGGACACAGAACAGATGGACCCCCTGTGCATCCAGAGGACTACATGGGCTTGAGCGCAAAATGGTCTTGGCATGATGTTATCTCATGCGAGCAGGCGCTCACATTTGGCAGGATCTGGAGAGATTTGTACTTGGAACCTCACAGAACGCCGGGCCGGCCCGGTCAACAGCAAGCTCGCAACACACCTAAAATGCAAAGCAATTCAGCAGCTTAAATTGGAATCGAACACTCCTTCATCGATACCCTCAGGAGATATGATGGGTGCACCACGTGCAACCGATGCTGTAGCAGTTGATCCCTCTGCAGCGGAGGCGGTAGAGATGGGATGCGAAGGAGCAGCGGGGGAATCACCCCCCGGCTGAACAGCAGCTATGCTCGATTAGGTAGCATGGAGGAGGGATCCGACCACCTCCCACTCCACGTCAAGCTCGAACTAGAGGCTTCCCCACCCGAGCCAACCCCAGCTTCAAGTGGGACCTCATCAACAGTAATGTTGCCCTTTAGAGCTTTGCCGAGCACAGCTCCCCCTCCCAAGCGCCCAAGAAATCGAAAAGGAAGTGCTGTCGCTACAGCAGGACCCCATCACCGTTCGCAACGCCTGAGTTTCCCGCACCCGCGGAGGTATCCCAAACAAGGCATTCAACAATGGCTGGTGGACGCCCACCTGCACCGAGACGATCAATGCAGCGCGCAAGCTCCGAAATCGGTTGAATCGCGCCAATGCGACCAAAGTCAACAAATTGCCACCAACAAGGTCGACGCAACACGTCGTCTGGCCAAACAAACATATTGGGATGCCAAGCGTGAGAAGATGACAGCAATGACGTCTTCAAAGAACTCCAAGCGGGAAAGGAGGTCATGGACCAGTGAAGGCGTCGTGCGCGCCTTAGTCCCAATCCGTGGGGGGCGCGCATGCGGGGGGTGGATGCTGAGAGTGGACTCTTCACCTGTGATCTTTGCCTGTTTGAAGTCCCGCTTTGCGTACACTCAAGTTACTTGCAACACTGTGGAAGCTCCCATCAGCACCGGTAAAACCCTGAAGCCCCGCCTCACTAAAAGAAGGATTGAACAAAGCGAATGCACACAACCTTGGGGGACTTCCTTCGAGTATTGCTGTCATCCTGACACTGTCCCCCCCCAAAGGAAGTCTACCGTTCTGCAAGTCGGCGGTTTGCTCGGTCCAGGCGCGTCAGGTAAGCGTCCAGGATGGATGGATGGTCGGATCGAGGGGACTGCTCCATCATCCACGTGTTGTCGGTGTCCCTGCGACCGACCCATCGAACCAAGAACGAGCGAAGACCCCGAGCATTTCGGCGATCGCGCACGATCCATTCCGGAGTCGCGGAGTTGTCGGCCGCATCGGCCACGTCTTCGACAAGGAGTACTGCGGGGTCACGCCCAGGGAACCTTTCAGCATAATTTTCCATGTACGGTCGAAGGAGTCATGCATGGAAGCGATTGTGCACTTGCGACATCTCGGGGGAGAGGTCGGAGCCGTAGGTTTCGGTGACTGAGGAGGGGAAGATCCTGCGCGCACATCCCGATGAGTCCTTTTCGCTGTTTGTGCCCCGAGGTCTGGATGGCTACTGGTGTCCTCGACTCCGAGAAGGTTCCCTCGCTGCGCGAGCTCGTGCTTTCGGAGGTACATCGGAGCGTGGGACATGCAGGGCATCGCATCACCTTGGCAGCCTTACGCCCCTTGTATTGGTGGTTGTCCATGTCAGCCGATTGCGCCGACTTCTGCCGATCATGTGAAGACTGTGCCCGAGGCAAGGCGTCCACTCAAGTGCCTGCCCTATGGTCGACTGCATCCGATGCCAATCCCTTCAGGTCCTTGGGAACAGGTGGCCATCGACTTCATGACAGGGTTGCCTCCGGTCGAGTTCGAAGGAATGATGGTCGCTCAAATCATGATGGCCACTGACACTTGGGGAAAGATGGTCCACCAGATTCCGCTCCCAGCCGACGCCGACTCCGAGCTCGTCGCCGACAAGTATTACGCCACCATCTTTCGACTGCATGGGACGCCTTCAGCCATCGTTTCGGATCGCGATCCCAAGTTCACCTCGCAGTTTTGGCGGGCATTGCAGGAAAAGGTCGGCACCGTTTTGTGGATGTCCACCGCGGCACACCCCGAGACCGATGGATTGAGCGAGAACCGTATCAAGATGGTCACCCAAACTTTGAGGATCAGGGTGTCGTCAAATCACGAGGCTTGGGCATCTCGTCTTGTTGAAGCTGAGTTCGCTCTTAACTCTTCTGTCGCTGTGTCCACGTCTCTGTTGGCTTTTGAGGCAACATACGGCTACCTGTAAGGATGTGGACGCCTCCGACTCCTGACACAAGCGACGGGTGCGCTCTTGGGTTTCAAATGACGCTCTTCTTCAAGGGGTTCAACATCCATTCGTTTGGATTAGCACTGCTTTGTATCAAGTCCGTGCTTTGGATTGGGGGATTCACTGGGATTGAGGGATTGGCAGAGGAGAGACTGGTTGGGTCAGAGGGACTTGGTTGCTGGGCTTAGTCTATTGAGCTTGGGCCCCCTATTTAGTTTGACTGGCGCTCCTGCGCGCGCTTGCCTCTCTATCATGAGCTACATCATCATCTAATACATCAGCCGTACCGCATCGTATCTCGTATCGACCCCAGCTTCATAGCTGCTCTTCTCTTGATTGCAAGGTAGTCCTGATACAGCTTAACCTTCGGGTCTGGTTGTGAGCAGCGCCTCGTGCTTGCCTTGCGTTCGAGTCACGTATTCGACTCTGCACCTTCACCTCGCATCGAGCTCTTGTGTGCTCTCCTGGGTGTCCCTCTTGGTCCTCGACTCGCTTTACCGCGGATGTCAATCACCATCCTCTCCCCGTTGGCTTTCAACCTCAGCCAGCTTCGTGTTGCGTCGTTGCGTCATGCCGTCTCCTTTCGTCTTTGGCACATCGTTTGTCGCGTGCGGGCATCGTTCACTCGCAAGGGATGTTGCCTGTCACTACCTCCCTCAACGCTGGCCAACCAATTCATGGTCTGTCTCGGATGTGCCTCGGGCGGAAGCGTTTGCTCGGATCTGACAGTTCCGGAATATCGTGTGACAGACGCCATCATTTGTGCACGCCTTAGTCAGGCGCACCACTCTCAGCTCGACAGGGGGGCCTTGGCCTCTGTGCACCCCCGCGCGCGCGCGCCTGAACTTGGACCCCCGGCTGACTTAGGCGCGCCGGGCGCCATGAGCTTGGACCCATGGCTGACTTAGTGAAGCAGCCAGAATATTCTAGACGATTCCTGACTTGTAGATGTCATTGTGTACACTACATTGCAGGGGCGCCATCAACTTGGGCATGCAGAGATCGGCAAAAGGGGACTTAGGCTTGCGCGCACGCCCGGCGCGCCTGGCGCTCGGACCTTCAGCTTTAAACCTGTTCAGACATCGGGCATTGGGCATTGGGTTTGGACTTAGGCGCGCTCACCCTCTGGCTTAGACTTAGGCTTTCTGAGGGCCACGGCTAGCGCGGCTCTCTCCTTCTCTTTCCCTAACGTTCCCAACCTTATCCGCCTGGCATCTCTAATGTAGAGTGTCCAGGTGAGCCCAGGTGGATCAGAAGGCAATGTCATACCAGCGACTAACGTAGAGTGTCCAGTGTCAATCCTACATACTTTGGTCCTGTGATCTTATCTTCGTCGCTCCGGTGTACACTCCTACAGGGTGTATTACACTTTTTTTCACACCGGTCAAGGACGCACACCCCAACGTGCGCCAGAGACACCCCAACAAAACCAACGGAAACCCCCAACGAACGTAACAAACGATCATGGCGCGAGGTGGGAATGCACAGCCAGCAGCCCCACAACCAGCAGCACCGCTACCGGCCAAAGTGGAGTTGTCTTCAGATGACAACCAGGTACCAACCATAACGACGATGCTGAAAGGCCTGAAGCTCACCGCACCTGAGCTGGCCAACGACGCACCCACCCTAGCATCAATCCGAGTGTTCCTGACCGAGATGGACAACCTGTTCATCCGACATGGCGTCACGGATATGGGGTTCAAGGTCATGTTCATTCAGAACCATGTGGACAATGATCACCTCAAGGACTGGCTGGTGTCATCAACGGAGGAGCGCACGTGGGAAGAGTGCCAGATAGCAATGGTGCGCAAGGCGCTGCCGCTGGACTTTGCCCTTGACACGGAAAAACAAATTTGGCAGAGCAAGCAGCGCAACGCCGACTACCCCACGTCGGCCTCGGGGCTTTGCGGCCTTCAGCTCCAGCTCGGGCAGAAAGCCCTCAGCAACCGGGAGTTCATCAAGATCTTGCTGTTCAACATGGGCCCGCAATTGAGTATTGTTCTACGTCAGAACAACCTCTTACTTAACACCGGACTACATCAGGAGGACTTGGACTTTGTTGCGGCTTCAAAGGTGGGACTTCCGAAAATGATGGCGGTCTCGTAAGAATCCTTCAAGCGGCAGGCAAGATCACAATGGAACATGATGTCAGCTATTCGCAACGTGGTGGCACAACGACCACAGAAAACAATCGCTACAACAACGAAGACAAACAACTATTGACCCCCGGGAAACACGACGGCGAGCCCGCATCGCACAGCGTCAACACTCACGGCACCCATGAAGGACTATCTGAGGGCCAAGGACGGATGTTTCAGCTGCCGGCAGATCCACGCCAACCACTTTTCGCGAGACTGCCCAGTCGAGTGGCAAACTGCCCCGGACGTGCCGGAAGGCTGGGGTGAGCACGAGAAGAACAAGGCAAAGGCAAAGCCGGTCAAGAAGGAAATCCTGAACCAAGTGGCCGACTGCAATGACAGCAATGTCTCGACTGACAAAGACAAAGTGTACGCCCCGCGATTCCTCTCCATGATCGCCATAACCCTACACAACGACAAGGGTCCAGCGATGTTTAACGCACTTGTTGACTCTGGGGCCTATTCCTCCTTCATCGCAGATAAGGTGGTTGAGAAACTGGAGTTGGTGAAGTATTGTCTGCCGGTACCTTTGACAGTAACTACTGCAATCCAAGGAAAAAACAGCGCATTTTGCATTACCTCATTTGTGAAAGTCCGGATTGGGCTCGCGAACGGCACCTGGGAAGCGGGAGAGACAGTTTTGAAAGTGGCGGAGTTGAAGGAGCCCCTGGAAGTGGTATTGGGGTTCAATTTTCTCGAAAAACACAAGATCAACCTTGACTGCGAGAACCACCAAATCCTGACGCCACACCCGGACGTGCCAAACACGATGATCGACCTGCTAGCGCCTGGGTATGGGTCATCTCCCTCAAGCAGCACGCAAAGGGGCGCCAAACAAAACAATAAAGCTCGGATCAGTTGGAATGCGGTTGTTGCGTACATTGACAAGGTGCAGCAGAAAGGAGTGGAGCAGGTGGAGTTACAACGGTGGGAGGCAAAGCTGCATGCGGAATTTGCGGATTGATTTCCGACCGACATTCCACCAGTTTTGACGTACGAGTCTCCAGTCCGACACGGCATTGAGCTCAAGACAGGAGCAAAGAAACCGAACTTGAAAGGTTACCGGGCGGCACATTGTTACCGACCGGCTTGGAAGTGCTTACTGGACCAGCATGTTGCCGCGGGTTGCCTGCACAAATTGTCATCAGAGTATGCGTCACCCACGTTCGTCATCCCAAAGAAAGGCATGGAGAAAGATGCAACGATCTTATCAAGATGGGTCAATGACTATCGTGAGCTGAACGAAGGGACAGTGCGTGACCGCACACCCTTGCCACTGCCGGACAAAATCTTGTTGGTTTGCTCGAAGGCACGATTCTGGGGGAAGATCAATACGACCAACTCCTTTTTCCAGACCAAAATGGCCGAAGAGGACATCGCAAAAACCGCGGTGGTGACGCCATGGGGCCTATATGAGTGGACCGTAATGCCAATGGGACTCTGCAACGCGCCGGCAACGCACCAAAGGCAGGTCAACAAGGCGCTGGGGGAGCTCATTGGAAGCATGTGTTTTGTATACCTCGATGACATCACCATCTTCGCCAATACTCTGGACAAACACAAACGACAGGTATGACTTGTCCTCGACGTTGAGGAGGGCAGATTGGTACATATCGCCAAAGAAGACCAAACTGTTTGCTGCCAAGTGTTTTTTCCTCGGCCACCGACCTTAGGTCGATCCCGATAAGGTGCAACGTATACAGCACTGGGCGCGCCCAACCACCGTCAGGCAACTTTGCGGGTTCCTGGGTTTAGTGCAGTATTTGCAAAAGTTCATTGACAAGCTGGCGGATTTGACAGCAGTCCTGGCACCGTTGACACGGAAAGGGGCGCATGTCGACAAAGGCTGGACAGCAGAACACGAGACAGCGTTCCAGGCCATCAAAACAATGGTTGGCGCGCTACCGTCCCTCGACCCAATTGATCATTCGGACGAAAGTGATCCGCTATGGCAGATGACAGACGCAAGCAATCGAGGCATGGGGCAGCGCTGAGTCAGGGGAAGGAGTGGCAAATGGCAACGCCCGTCGGACATTGGTCCTGACAGTACATCCCAGTGGAGCACAACTACGCAGCGCCTGAAATGGAACTGCTGGCAATCGTGGAGGCCCTTGATCACTGGCGGGCGGACCTGCTAGGCATTTGTTTCAAGATTCTCACCGATCACCGTGCCTTGGCGGGATTCATGAAGAAAGGCAACCTCTCGAGGCGCCAAGGTCGGTGGACAGAACGGCTGGCCGACTACAACTTCGAAATTGTGTATGTGCGGGGTCGAGAGAACACAGTTGCTGATGCCTTGAGCCAATATTCCTTCCCGGAAACCGACACCGCCGGGGACACAGTCAACGTCCTGGCGGAGGCGACACTCGACCCAACATATCTCCAAGCAATCAGGGAGGGATACCAGAACAACTTGCAATGCCAACAAGCGATCAAGAACATTGACTCCACGCCGGGGTACTCATTTGACGACGGGATCGCGCGGTTCAAAGGGAGGGTTTTGTTGCCCAAGACGGGCAACTTGTGGGAGCACGCAATTCACGACGCACACAACGCGGCGGGACACTTCAGATTGCACAAGACGTATGACCACCTCCGCCGCAACTTTGTTTGATCGAGAATGAAGGAGGCGTGCAAGGAATACGTTGAGTCCTGTTCTGTCTGTCAGACAATGAAGACGCATGGCATCGGTTTTGCCGGTCGGATCCACAATTTAAATGTGCCTGACCGGCCAATGCGGGAAATTGGCCTAGACTTTGTTGGCCCACTTATACCTAGCAACGGTAATGACGCACTGCTTATGGTCACAGATTTCCTCTCGGGCTTTGTGCGCTTAATCCCATGCCGAACAACGGACAATGCCGCAAAGACAGCCGAGCGATTCTTCGACGGATGGCATTGACACTTTGGTATGCCACATGTGCTGGTCTCGGATTGCGACAAGCTCTTCACGAGCGAATTCTGGAAGGCGTACATGAGGTGAATGGGTACCAAGTTGGCGATGTCTACATCGTTCCACCCCCAAACCGATGGTTGAAGTGAACAAACGAACCGGACGGTGATACAGGTACTCCGTACGATGGTCAATCGTCGACAGAACAACTGGTCCAAGCACATGGCAACGGTGGAATTCACGATTAACTCCAGCCTCAATAAATCCACGGAAAAGACGCCCTTTGAAGTGGTTCTGGGGTTCACTCCTGAGCTGACCCCAATTGCACAAGTGGACATCTCAACAGTGTCGCAAGCGGTGGAGTGCATTGTTGAACAACGCGAGGCAGCAGTGGCGGAAGCACAAGACAACTTGGCAATTGCAAAGATCCGGCAAGCTGAACAGAGCAACAAGCGTTGCAAAGGGGATGCGGAGTTTGCCGTGGGGGACAAGGTTTTGGTTGGTCCCTTGATCAAAGGGGAAGCACGGTCAGCAAAGTTCTTTCCACAATTCGACGGGCCGTATGAAGTACTTGCGGTACGACCAGAAACCTCGAATTACAAACTCAAGTTGAACCCAGGCGACAAGACGCATAGCGTCTTTCATGTGTCAAAGTTGCAACATTGGGTGGCGAATGATGGAGAAACTTTCCCAGGACGACAGGCAACAAAACCAGCGGCAATCATTGTTCAGGGGAACGAGGAATGGGAAGTGGAACGTATTGTGGACGAGAAGGGGAAGGGAAGATGGAAGAAGTTTTTGGTGAAGTGGAAGGGATGGACAGATAGCGACAACACCTGGGAGCCACGGTCGCATCTGGAGGAGCAGTAGCATTGGATCAATGGGAGAAGGAGAACCGGGACGGGGGGCAGGGACAGGAAAGGGGGGATGCAAGGGCGGGAGAGGGTTTAGAACAGGCGGAGGAGAGAGTAAGGCCCGTGCGCTTGGGCCTTAGGAGGAGGGCACGCGCATCTGGGCACTCTTAGTCTTTCCCCAGCAACTAATGTAGACTGGCCAGGTGAGCCCAGGTGGATCAGAAGGCATTGTCATACCAGCAACTAACATAGAATGTCCAGTGTCAATCCTACATACTTTGGTCCTGTGATCTTATTGTTGTTGCTCTGGTGTACACTCCTACGGGGTGTATTTTACACTCACGCTCGAAATGTCAGTGCCTACCCCGGTCTATGGCTACCTTCAGACTGGGACCTTCCCGCCTGAATGGTCTCACGCACTCCAGACCACCCGGACGGATTTATAATGTCTTATAGATGTTGAGGAAAGCGACTCCCTGATCAGAAAAAGCACATTGAGAAGCGGATGGGGAGAAACTAAGCCGCTTCTGCGCGCGGAGTCTAACAGCATCTAAACAATGCCCAATTGAACACTTTCTAATGAATATTGAAACCAAGAATCCCTTGCCTCGTTCTCACTCGCAATCACCGCCTCAACCCAGTTGGCTTCCCCTGTGGTCACAGACGAGATTGTCTTCTGTTGCACGAACCAGCGTGTGCTTTGCCTTACGGAGACCCTTGCTCATGATGTCCACAACCATAAGATTAGCCTTGACCCAGCGCATGTCGATGTGTACATAGTCTTGCAATCATTGCAAAAGGAGATATGTGACCAAGATGTGTTTTGTTGTTGCGTGCGACGTTGGATGCTTCAAAAGCGCTACGGCACCTGTGGAATCCGCTCGGATGATTGTCGGACCAACGCACGTGAATCCAAGTGCAAATGACAGCAAGCGTAGCCACCTGACTTCTATGCACGTTGACGAAAGAGCGACATATTTGGCTTCGACAGATGAATAAGCCACACCAGTTTGGTGTTGAGCCGACCAATTAATTGTGCAGCCCGCCATCTGGACAACGTGACCCAAGACAAAAACCTGGGACAACTTGTCGCCAGCGTGATTGGCATCCAAATACAGCACAATATTGGCTCCAAGATCGCGATGGTAGACAAGGCCGAGGGACACTGTGCCCTTGAGGTAACACAGTACATGCTTGGCGCGAGCAATGTGTTCAGCTTGAGGATTGGACATGAAACAAGCAAGATGAGCCACTGAACGTCAAGTTGGGATGAGTGCTCCCAGCAAGCCAGAGAAGTTCCCCAACAACGCTGCGGTACAAAAACAAGGTGTTATCACGAAGGACAAAGATAGGAGGGGTGAGCCGGACGAAGGGGCTCTGGCGAGGGACAAGTCGAGAGGTGTTCTAGGGACTCTCAAGAGAGACGAGGACGAGGGACCAAAGCAAGGATGTGACCTTTGATGAGATTTGAGTTGCAGAAAGCAAAGAGAGAAGCAAGCTACGAAACTGGGGAAACTAAGTCAGAGGAGGCGGTGCATACCAAGAGAGTCTTGAGGAGATCGTGCAAAGGCGGTGCCGACTAGGCGAGGTCTTGAGGAGGCGGTGCGGAGGTGGTGCGGACTAGAATAGGTCTTGAGGCGGTGCGGACTAAAGATAGGGCTTGAGGAGGCGGTGCATGAGTGTCAAGACCAAGAGCACCGCGTAGGAAGAGAACAAGCACAGCGTGATACGAGAAGGGCAGTGCCAACTGCGAGGCGAGGACGAAAGCGCGCGGAGTCCACAGTTGGGGGCTGCGGAATCCTTGTTCATGACAGGTGTCCACGTCATGACCAGACTCCAAGTAGCTGTCCAGCCACAGTGTCAATGCGGGCTTGCAATCCGTGAATCCTCGAGTCGCTGTGGTAGCGCTAAATGATTGTGTTTGGAACTTGTGCGCAGAACACGACAGGAGAGGACAGGGAGCAACAATGGGGATGGGCTGGACACGGGAGGCGAAATGTGCGCGCGGGGGAACTGCCGGCGCCAAGATGGGAGAAAGGGGAGGAGAGAGAGTCTGAATAGGGACGGGGACAAAAGACTTGGGGACTTGGACGCTTTGAACACTTGAACACTTGAACACACACACTCAAATTCCCAACAATGAAACCGTGAGATCTACCCCACACCAACCACATGGCCTGACTCTTCCTGAAGTGATCTCCCTAAGAAAGAGAGCAAACCGAGTCCTGTAGAGCCACAAAAGTCCCCCCAGTCCCCCTTACCCATTGCACTGCCTCTGCGCTGCCCTAAAGCCCCCCCTCTGCTCAGCCGCCTCCTACAACTCACGAACCTTCCAATGTGCCAGGATTCTTGAACTCGAAGAGACACGCAATCACTGAGATGGTCTGATTAACCAGTTTTACTTGCCCTTTGTTCAACCCTCTGCTTCTTGTACCGAAGGTGTTGTTCGGACAATCTGTGACTTCTCTCCTTCTCTCCTTCCGACTTCCAATGCGTTCGGCATTCACAAATGGACTTGGGTAGCCAGAACCAGGAGTCGTTGTGTGCGCTGGTAGAATTTCCTCATCTGGCGCCAAGCCAATTGAGTCGCAGTTGTAATCGGTGAGTTGTTGGTCGTGTACAGGGAGATCTGCCCATCAAACAGCTTGGATCAAGAAGGTCACACTCGTTGCAGGTGGCGGAGCTTGACAGTCAAATTGGGTCATACACCAGACACGGTAGTTGAGTAGTCGAGTTTTGGCATAATCCAGAGCACCACATTGCAAGAATGGACTCCACAAGATGACGCTGATCCATACAAAGCTCCCCCTGGCTCTTGTTGACCATGATTTTCATGCCAAGGAACATGTTGACCTCACCTTCCCAAAGCTTGAAATGTGCACCGAAAGTGAGAAGGAACTCCTTTATGTTGTTGTTGTCCATGATGATGCCATTGTCAACGTAGATCGCCAGCAAGAGAGTGAGAGACCTGCCCCCAACCTTGCAAACACAACAATACATTCCACGGTCCTCCTTGATGCGTTCAAAACCGTGACCCTTTGTCAATTCGTTGTGGAGGGTTTGATTCCAATCCTGCCCGGCTTGCCTCAGACCGTAAATTGAGTGACAAAGCCAATGGACGGACTTGTCCGGCAGCTGGATCCAAACTTGTTCTGAAACATCAGCATTGAGATACACATTGTTGACATTGAATTGTTGGCATTGTCAGCGATGGACATGTGCAAGAACCTTCAGAATGCGTACCAAAGTGATGTGGGCCGTAGGAGCGTACATGGTCCTGTAGTCTCCCGGCTTTTGAAGATTGCCCCGAGCAACAATCCGGGCTTTGAAAGTGAGTACCTCCCCTTGATTGTTGTGCTTCTTCAGGAGTATCACCTTGGTTGGAATTGCCCTTTGTCCTGCTGGTTGCTGAGACTCCTCTTTGTCCCAAGTGCCCATGCCCTCATGGTTTGACAGCTCTTCTGCATACACAACACACCATTGCTCCTTGTCTGGACCATTCATTGCTTTGCGGAACATGGGTTGTCCGGGTTGCCAGTCCACACCTTGTAGCAGTTTCCGGCTATGTGCTTTGTTCTAAGATCAACGACGGCGTCTGCAAGAGGCGTCCAAACCCCGTCGCACCAAGAGAGATCAACGTAACCCACAAAAGGCAGCCGGTGACAGTCATCGTTGAGGAGCTTGTCAAGTTCAACAAAATTTCCATTGGCCACAATTGGTCGTTGACAAGGTCCCGGGATTGCTAGTTCCGCGGTGTGCTCCCCCGTGGGCACAACAGGCACATATCCCGGACGGGGCTGATCATTGGGTTGGTCAATGTGAACCTCCTCCCCAGGTGCCTCCTCCGGGACTGGCACAGCAATCACAGGTTTGTTGTCCATCTGATCAGGGTCTTCAAAATGTCGATTGCGACGGGAGGAGTGAGTGCAGCAGCCTTGCATCCAAAACTGGCGGAAGCAATTCAGCTCAACAGCAATACCCAGTTCAAGATTGTTGTGTGATGCGCCAGCATGGAGGCTCTCGACAAGGTGCATGAAGCAGCAACCAAGATTGAGTGGCAGTGCTCGCCTGCCCAAGTCCGCAAACACCTGGCATTCATAAAGAATGTTGTCGAGTTGCAATTTGTCATCAGTCCCAATGTTGAATTCACAAACGACAACTTTGGGCAAAGCTGGACAGCATTGTTGCCAAACTCACACACAACAGCCACAGCTGCACCATGCTGCAACTTCAGCAACCCCTGCTCGTTGCCCAGGGCTTGTACTTGGTTGCTCAAAGCAACTACTTGGCCATCGTCAAGTTTGACAATAACAACCTCTTCAAGGACAAGGGGGCTCAACTCTAAGAAATCTTCCCAACAAGGATTGACCTCCGGGGGCGACTTGCCCAAGTCACACCACTTTGACACAACTTTGAGCCAAAGCCTCCTCCTGCTGATGCGGTTTTGTAGGCCACGTCAACAACTGCATCCAAATGTTGACCCAATGTCAGCAAGCTGCCCACAACAACAAGAACCACCAAAGGCCCCAAGCCAAAGCCCAAAGCAACGTTGAGCAAGCCTCAACCACCCAACAACAACACAGAGGTGATGTAGCCTCTCCCTCTCTCCCAAAGTCTCCTGTCACTTTGAAGCGTTCAAAGAAGAACCCTTCTCCATCAAGGGACATTAACAACTCACAAGTCCAACCAACTTCTCCAAAGCTCTACACCCACAGCAACCGTGAGCCAGGCCGCACAGCCAAACAGGTGGAGAGCGGTAGCTGTGGTGCGTTGGCCGTTCCAAGCGGATTCCGGAGTCTGTTTGGCCAAAGCGGAGTGTGAGCACCTGTTTTTGCAATAAACAAAATACGCGGCCGCCTCATCCCAAAAAGTGGCGGGCAGGCGAGAATCAGCAAGGAGAGCGAGGATGCCTTTGACGATGGAGAGGTTGACACATTCAGCGCGACCATTTTGCTGAGGCGTGTATGGAATAGAGTATTGACGGCGAATGCCCCTGGACTTGCAGAATTCCGTGAATGTGTTTGACCGGTACTCCCTGCCATTGTCGGTGCAAAAGATCTTCAAACGCGCGTTTGTCTCTAATTCCACTTCGGCGAGCCAAGTCTTGAAAGTTGGGAAGATGTCACTTTTGTGATCGATTGCGTACACCCAGAGTTTGCAAGAGTGGTCGTAGTTAGATAATGGGCTGATCCGATGCAGAGCCAAACATCAGAGTTGATCATTAGACACAATGAGAGATGAATACGCTAGTACACACCTGATCCGATGCAGAGCCAAACGTGAGGAAAAGACCCAGTCTGGCGCCCGCGGGATCAGGCCTATCAAATTCTATTCACTCGCGCGTACGCCGCACAGACCTCCTTGACCGCTCGCCTCTCCTTCCAACTCGCCCCTTCACGCGATGCATCTACCAAACCCATCGCGTGTACAAAATCCCAGTGTTTCCTCGACCCGAGCCCCTTTGTCAGGACGTCCGCGGCCATCGTGTTTGTTGGGATCCAGACCATCTCAATTGTACCTTTGGCGATGTGGTCCCGGATGAAGTGGAAGTGAATCCCGATGTGTTTTGTGCGAGCATGGAAAGCAGGGTGTTTCGCAAGCCGAATCGCCAATTGATTGTCGCCATGGAGTCTTGTCGGCTCCGTCTGAGGGAAGCCCAGTTCAGATAGGAGGCGGCAAAGCCAGATCCCTTTGCGGGCGGCGAACAACATAGCGACGTACTCGGCTTCGGTGCTGGAGACGGTGACAAGCGCTTGTCGCTTGGACATTCACGAGACCGCGCCCCCCGCACAAAGGAAGACGAAACCTGTGAAACTGCGGCGTGTTTCCGGGTCGGCTCCGTGATCGGCGTCGACAAAACCATTGAGCAAGGGGGAACCCTCCGACTTGCGGAACAGAAGCCCGACATCTCGGGTACCTTGCTAGCGAAGGATGTGAATTAGGGCCTCCCAATCGTCTTGTGAGAAGTTGTTACAATGCAACGCGACCTTGGAGACTGCAAACGCGATGTCGGGTCAAGTGGTCCCGCTGAGGAAGAGGAGCTTGCCGACGATTGCGCGGTAAGGCTTTGTTGAGGCATCGAAAGCGGTGTCTTTACGAGAGTAAGACTTGTAGAGCGATACAGGGGTGGGCCTTGGACTGCAACCGGCCATGTCATGGTCCTCAAGGATCGACGAGATGAAGTGAGGTTGATGAACGATGGCCGCGCCCGTTTTGCCGTCCCTCATGATCCGTTGGCCAAGGAAGAAGGTTGCCTCGTCCGAGCCTTTTGCTTCGAATCGAGACTTGAGTTGTTGAATGAAACCATTGAGGTCGCCGTCACCGGTCAGGAGGCCGTCGTCGACGTGGATTGAGAGGAAGAGCTTGCGCACCCCTTCAGTTTTGACAAATACAGCGTGGTCGCTCTCGGTTCGGACAAATCCAACTGATTCGATCCATCCCGCGAAAACTTTGTACCACTCTCGACCTGCTTGACACAAGCCGTGGAGGGTTTTGCGGAGGCGAACAACGGACTTGTCCGGAAGCCGCATGTGGACGACGACGTCGCCCATCTCTCCATTGAGGTATGCTGAAGAGACGTCAAATTGGCGTGTTTCCCATTCGTTTTCGACAGCTAAACCGAGCAGGAGTCGGTGTGAAGCCGCGCGACCGGTAGGCGAGAACGTTTCCTTGTAGTCGCGTCCGGCCTTTTGCATGTCGCCGCGAGCAACGAGACGAGCCTTGTACTTTTCAATACGCCCTTCACTGTCGCGCTTGATAGCAAGAACCCACTTGCTCCTGATGATCGGTGTGCCGGGTGGGAGGTTGAAGAGCGGTGGAGAGAACGTCCCCTTCGCTGCGAGCGCGGCCTTTTTGGTCTCGATCGCCAGCAGCCACATCCCCTGTTCTTCGTTCGACACCGCCTCCCAATAGGTTGGAGCGTCAGGATTCGGCCGTGCAGTGAAGACCCATTCAAAGTCGATGATCTCAACCGCGTGTGCTTCGTTGGCGCCAAATTCAGTGACAGCTGTTGCCGCCATCGCGAACTCGCCGAAGCGTGCCGGGGTCTACGGTTACGGGTCGTCGGCGGGCGCGTAAGGAGGAGCTGACGCCGACGAGTCCGCCGGGGGAGCCGATTCGTCATCGAGATACGCAGGAGTGGTCGAAACCCCGTCATGAATCACACCGTTCCACCGTTGAAGCGTCCGAGTTTCTTTCGCGTTGTGAGTGCAACCGAATTCCCGCTCGTAGAAGGTGGCTTGTGACGACTCGAAGACCTTGCGGCGAGCGGGATCGTAAAAGCGCCATGCTTTTGATGTCTGCGAGTAGCCAACAAAGAAGCAGTGGCGGGACCAAGGTGCGAGCTTGTGCCCACGTTGTTCCGGCAGCAGTGGAACGAGCGCGCGACAGCCCCAAACGCGAAGGCGTGATCCGCGCGGGCGACGATGTTCGGCGACGGGATCGCCGGAAGCGTAGAGGACTAAGTCCGGGGTCGAGTCGCCAAGTGCGGAAGTGGCCGTCAGGTTGAGGGCATAGACCACAGCGTGTGCAGCCTCCTCCCAGAGGAAGAGTGGGAGACCGGATTGAGCAAGGGCCGTGCGAACTTTGTCGAAAATCGTGCACCACGAGCGTTCTTGCAGCCCCATCTGACCGTGCTCGTAGGGGGCTGATAGTTCGTGTACGACGCCTCGTGGTGCAAGCCAATCCTCCAGCTGTCTGTTCACGAACTCTCCGCCGCGATCTGTCACCAACGTGCGAAAGGTGGAGCCGGGGTACTGAACGTCGGCGAACGCAATGAGATCCTTGATGCAACGGGTTGCGTCGCTCTTGGCAGAGATGCCGCGGAGCCATCGATATCGGGAGAATTGATCTGTAGCACCGCAGAGGTAACGATGACCCAAGAGGGAGACGACAGGACCGGGGCCCCAGAGGTCCATGTAGACTCGGCCGAAGGGCGCCCTTGCGCGGTGCGTCGCGGGAGCGTGAGAGCGATGGGCAGCATCCTTCCCCAAATGACAAGGGACACAGTCTTTGACCAGTTGCATCGAGTCCGGTGTTACAGCAGCAGTATTCAACCCAATCGACCCCACTTTTCCGCTCGCCAAGACCGCATTCACCCCACTATGTCCTAAGCAACCGTGCCAGAGTGACAGATCTGCGGAGGGAGGTAGGGTGACGTTGAGTGCGGAGTCACAGGGATAAGAGGGCGGGAGGGCACTTGCCTCGAGGGCGAACTGCTTGTTGCGGAGCTGGAAGTGTGCATTGACGGTGTCGCGGAAGACGATGAGGCCAAGGGCTTCAGACGCCGACGTGCCGCGGACGTTGTAGCCATCCTCAATCAGGCAGTTGAGCGAGACGAGCTCGGCTTCAAGGCCAGGAACGTAAAGAACGTCACAAAGCACCATGTCTTTGCCCCCGGTGGGGAATCGAAGGTTTCCAGTGCCGCTTGCGAAGCCACCCGAGCCGAATGCGCCGGTGATGCGAACGCGACGGTCAGCCGGCAAAGGCGATAGTTGTGGAGGAGGTCAAGCCTCGTGGTCATGTGCCTCGTGGCACCCGAGTCGAGGAGAAACGGGGTCGACGCCTTGGTGCGGAGGCACTGCTCGCCTTCCTCGCCCAAGATCCTGACGTGCCAGCTGGCGGCGAAAGCTTCTTGCATCTTGTCGTCGTCGTCGTCCACACTCTGCGCCAGCGCTTGCGTCGCCAAGACTTTCTCGTAGTCGTCTTGAGTGAGGGTGTTGTGCAGCAGTGCGCGAGCCTGTTCCGTCGTGATGGAGATCTCGTGCGCCCTCAACGTGTCCACCCTCGACTTGGGGAGAAGGTGGGGGAGGACAGTGCACACGTTGACGAGGTGGCCATCCTTGTAGCACAGGTAGCATTGAGTCGGGTAGAGGCCAAGGCGGCCCTTCTTCGAGACTCCGGCCGGCCATTTCTCGATGTTGCGGAGCTTGCGGGCGTCGAGAGGCTGGCCCGTGTAGCCGATGCGCTTCACAGGCGGCGGCAAGCGCGGGCCCGAGGCGCCATGCGGAGACATTCGGCTTGCGAGGGGTGCCGACGGCGGGGCGAATCGAGCGGCGAGGGCCTGAGCTTGGTCAGAGCGAGCGATGTGAGCCTGAGTCTGTTCGCGGCGAGCACGATCTCCGAGGGCCGCACGGCGTAGCTGTTGTACGAGTTTCTCGAGGTCGTCGCTGTCGTCGACCGAGTTGACCGTTGAGGCGAACATCTTGGGCATCAGGTTGCAAAGCCAGTCCTTCACAATCAGTGGATCCAGTGGGTCGCACGTCGTACGCGTAGCCTTAGTTTTGGCGTGCTTGACCGCGTTGTTGAGCGCTTTGACCAACGTGTTGAAAGTGGAGATCCAGACCTCGAAATTGTCGCCGACGACAAATGGGTGCATGTTGATGAGTTTGACGAGTTTCGCGCTGCGGTCGACGGTGCTCGAGGTAGCCGCAAAGCTCAATTTGAGCTTGGCCCACTGTTCGTGCACAGGAAGCTCCTTCACCATGTCGTAGGTCGCCTGGCCGACGCACATCCTTAGATGGGCCTTTGCAGTCTTGACAATAGTCGCACTCTTGGCAGTGGCATCGGCGTGGGATTGCTGGTGGTTGTACCAACCCACCGTGTCAACGACGCCCTCTTTGGTGAAGTTGCTGCGCGTGAGCATTGCGGGGACGATCGAGGCAGTCTTCAGCGGGACGAGGTGGTCGGTGCCGTCGAGTACCAACACCAGTTGCTCCTTCGCGAGTGACCAGTTGCCGGCATCAATGTTACCAAAGTAGGTACCGAGTAGGGCCTTAGTCGAGGCCACATTGATGTGCGACATTGCTGGTGCCTATGGTTGACGGTCAAGCCTTATCGTGCGGTTGTTTGTTTGCCTTACGGCAGGGACAGACGCTACCAAGTTAGATAATGGGCTGATCCGATGCAGAGCCAAACGTCAGAGTTGATCATTAGACACAATGAGAGATGAATACGCTAGTACACACCTGATCCGATGCAGAGCCAAACGTGAGGAAAAGACCCAGTCTGGCGCCCGCGGGATCAGGCCTATCAAATTCTATTCACTTGCGTGTATGCCGCACAGACCTCCTCGACCGCTCGCCTCTCCTTCCAACTGTCGTCGAGGAACGTGACGAGGTAACACTTTCCGGTCAAAGACGGAGTGGGAAACGACAGGACGTCGCTGTGCACAAGGGCGAGTCTCTCGGGGGAGTGCGAGTCAGAGTCCGGAAAGGGAAGATGGTGGCCCTTGGAACCGAGGCAAGCATTGCAAACAAACTGCTCTACGTCTTCGTCACTATATCCGGCCCCAAAACCTTCCAACAAACCTGCGGCAATCATCTTCTGAATAGAGGATGGAGCAAGATGGCCAAGGCAGCGGTGAAGGGTAAGCAGGGGCATGGTCGACTCAGAACGTGAGAGTAAGGCAAGATGCTGACATTTGGAATGATCCGCATCCAGGAGATAGAGGCCGTCTTCGACCCTGGTACCTTGAGCAATGGCCTGGTCATCCTTGGTGATCTCAATGCCGTCGCTGGTGAAGGCGAGTCGAACGCAGTCGGTGTCGCAGAGGCGAGAGACCAAGAGAAGATTGGCGTTGAGGCCAGGTATATGGAGAACGCCCCGTAGCGTGATCGGATGTCCGGATTTGGCAATAAACGCTACGTTGCCGATGCCAATGGCCGTGACGCCACCGGCAATGCCACCAACCTTGGTTTGCGCCGTGCGACTGTAAGTGGTGAACAGAGAGCGATCGGCAACCATGTGTGCCGTGGCGCCCAAATCGACCACAAAGGCGTCAGCAGGGAGGTGGCGACGGGCGAACAGGCAGGAGGCAAAATAGCCGACGTTAGGCTGTTGAGACGCAGGTGGAGATGAGTCGTCGTGGTTGCTGTTGAACTTCGCCTCCATCTCACTTCTAGGGCAATATGCGCTCACTGAAGTTGAGGTGCCTCACCTTTTAGTGCAGTGGTTAATTGCTTCTAATAGGTTATGAGCCCAACAGACCTACCAGCCAAGGACACGCAAGCTTTGACAACCTTCCACCGCCACCCACCGCAACCGTTCACCACCCGGCCACTCCACACTGGCCCGCGCCGTCATGTTGTTGTCATCTGTACCCACTGCAGACGAAATCAAGGCTCTCATCCAGCAAGCCCTTGGCAAACATGGTCGTGACAAACGTTCACCCTTGTCTTCCCCGTCTTCCTTGCCCGGCACCGCCTCCGCGCCACGTGTCCCCGCCACCACTTTGGTCACATTCAAGGCAATTAACCGACTCAAAGACGAGGCTACCTACCCGCGGTGGCATCGAGCACTAAAAGCACTAGTGCCCACACCGGTCTTCTTGTATCTCCAGACGGGAACCTTCCCGACTGAGTGGTCCACTGCCATTCAGGACCAGTGGAAGGACTACGTACGAAGCATCCTCTTCAACTTGCTACACTCGTCCATTCAGGACCTCTACATCGAAAATCAGACGCCATCACAACTCTATCTGAACTTGAAGGAACGCTACTCACCTCGGGACGCTCAGGCAAACGCGAAACTCCAGCGATTCTGGTCAATGCCCCAGATTCCGCTTTTGTCCAAGGACGAGTTCAACAAGCATCTCAATCACGATCCGTCAAGGGAACCTCGACATCGAACAAGTCCTTGTTGCCGCTTGTCTCTTCAGCCCGACACCTTCAATGACGGTCTCGAACCTTGGTGTCAGACGTTTCTTCAACTGCACCAGGGCAAGGCCATGCTCCCTACCCTGGAAGAAATGATGAAATTGATGCGTGTAGTGGCGCAAAATCTTATTGACAAGCGCCCTTTGGCGTATTTGTCCAACTCGGACAAATTGGGGACTCCGCCTGGCCCGTGTGAGGAATCCACTCTCCGCTCGGCCCAGGACTTGGGCGCACGGAGCGAGCCTGGCCCATTGGCTCAGGCCTGAGGTTTTTTTTTTGTTTTACCGGGGCTCATAAATTGCAATCCTTTGGGTTGGCTGGGACCGCTACAAAAAGAGCTAAAAAGTGGTTCTAAGTAATGACGACAAGCAGATGGGTGAAAATCAAACCCCTGCGCGCAAAGAGCGCTGCGCAGATCAAAACCCGCCGAGCACCTAACTCGGACTCCAACGAGCGGTGAGTCTGCTGCCGCTTCACGTCCCAAGATCAGGAGTGAAGATACGCGATAACCAAGGAGCACCTAGAAAGAAGGGGAAGATATACAAAAGGCCACGACCAGAAAGACGGAGAGACGGAAATACTAAAACAAAGGGGAGGAGAGGAAGAAAGGAGGGGGGGGGGGGGGGGGGGGACACACCCGAGGGACCAAGGGAGGGGTCGAAGCCAGGGACTAACAGGCTGCAGCCAAGCCCCAGCTACTCGTCACCCCGACAGCGCCTGAAGTTCTCCCTTGGCTGAGTCTCGAGCGCTGGCTATTGAGCCGTCGATTCGAGCGAACGATCCAAAACCAAACGAGCCTCACCATGACGCGAAAATCTTGACCAAAATTGGGCGACCCATGTTGCTGATCCATCCGACGCGACCAACTTGGGGCCAAAAGAAAAGGAAAACTAAAAGGGGGGCATGTGGCTCAGAGGCAGTCAACGTCCGAGCCACGACACCAGCAAGGAGGAGAGAGAGAGGAAACGGGAAAAGGGGAGGCTTAACAGGGCATTCAAACATTCCTGGGCGTTTGCCCTGTTTGCGGCTCCATAAAACAAGGAAACTGCAGGAGACAAAGAAAAGGAGGGGCATGCGCAGCCTTCCATTAAGCCGGTCTTCATAGCTCCCAATCTCGAGCCCCAGGAACAAAGCCCGCCCGAGAGAGAAAATCTCGCTCGAACGCTCTGAGCGCACTGAGAATCGAGGGAGGGGCCACGATGCCATCCCTCTGGAACGACTGATGAACGCGCCAGCGGAGCAGGTGCAACCGCTGGAAGCCGATCGCACAAGCCAATCGAACCCACATCCACTTCGAGGTCGTTCTCCCACAACCCCGCAAAAGGGGGAGCCCCATAGTCAGCTGCTCCTGGGTGAACGTCGACGGATTGACGTCGGTATCCTCGATGCCGAGCTTGTCAAACAGAATGCGGAGCACCCCACCCCAGAAGCTGGCCGAGTACGCGCACCCGAAAAAGTAGTGCGACACCGTCTCGATGACGGCTGCATCGTTGCCACAGAACAGACACGACGGCGAAGAAGCATGACCCTGAGTGTGCTGCCTCTTGCGCGTTGGGGTCACATCGTACATGAGTCGCCAGTGCGTATCCTGCTCCACCGCAGACGCGAACCGGTCATGAAGCCATCTCCAGAAGCGAGGCTCGCTGCTCCTTTTGCTGTTAGCTTCCTATTCATCACTCTTGGCTATAACTAAATTGCTGACATAGTAGAGTTGATTGAATAGGTTATGAGCCAAATGAGCTACCAGCTGCTAAAAGGCCACAGGTTCAAATCCCCCTGGGGGCAGGCAATTTTCGCAGCCTGATCCATGCATACACTCAGCGTCCAGTGGCCACACAGCGTCCATCAGCGGCCACACACCCAGTGCCCAGAGACCAGTGTCCCCACCCACTCACAGCTCTTCAGCTTTGTGCAAGGGGGGGTGTTGAACCTTGCCTCCATCTCACTTCTAGGGCAATATGCGCTCACTGAAGTTGAGGTGCCTCACCTTTTAGTGCAGTGGTTAATTGCTTCTAATAGGTTATAAGCCCACGAGCTACCAGCCCCGCCGCTTGCGTTTTTCTCTCGAGCCCAGCCACTTGAGCCGCACACGTCCATCGCACCATGGACAGCTCCCCCGGCCCACCTTTGCCCCCCAGGGATCCCAGCCCCCCTGAATCTCCGATCAGCGTACACATCGCCACTCTACAGGCACAGCTTGCCGCTCTGCAGGACTCGCTGCCCCCCTGCCGCCGCCACCTCCACAACCCCGGTCGTCACCGCCACCGCCACACAGGCAAACGCCACCACCGCATCCAAGATTGTTTTTCCCAAACATGCTCGTCTGGATGGCCCCAAGTCGTTTACAAACTGGTTGCGTCAACTCCGCCTCGCGCTCCCAAACCAGGTTCGTGGTTACGTACTCAACGGTGTCATCCCCGCTACTTGGACAGCCGATCAGCTCGCCACCCATGACGACGCCACCCGGGAAATCATAGTTGGCTCTATCAACTCTGCCGACGTATCAGCCACCCTCGATGCCATCCCCAGCGATGACCTGTCGGCACCGCGTATCTTTGCTGCTCTCAAGGCTCGCTTTGCACCGGATGACGCGACCCGCACCCTTGAGTTGTTCACCCGCCTTTGGGACTTTAGGAAGATGCCCGCCTGCATATGACACCTGGCCACGCAAGTACATGTCGATTGTGCAGGAAATCCGCAACACCAAAACATTGCTCAATGACGTGCTTGCAACTCATGTGCTCGCCATGGTCCCATCTTGTCTTGACAGCTTCCGACTCACGTTCACGGACAAGAAGTGCAACCAGCGCGAACTCCCCGAGCTCACGACGCTGACGGACTGCCTTTGCATCCAACTTCACTTAGCGGGACTCTCGACCTCGCATTTGGCCATGCTTGCCACAGCCTCACCTTGCCCCGCCTGCCGCGCCCCCGGCCACGGCCTGCGTGACTGTACTTCACGTGCAAAGCACCCACCCACCGGCCCCTGCCGGCGCTGTCACAAGAAAGGTCACTGGGCTCTCGATTGCAAGAACCGGGGCAAACAGAAACATACCGGCGACGACAACCAGGACGACATGTCTTCACCCGCGGCTCCACAACCAAACGTCGGCTATTTCGCCTCCTGCCTATTCACTCGTCGGCAACTCCCACCTGATGCCTTTGTGGTCGACTCTGGCGCTATGGCGCACATGGTTGCCGACTGCTCTCTATTCACGACTTATTGTCAAATGGTGCACACCAAGATTGGCGGCATCGCCGGCGGTATCAAGGCCATTGGTATGGGGGATGTGGTGTTCATTGCCAAGACCGGACATCCGATCACGCTGCGTGGCGTTCTCCACACGCCTGGCCTCCATGTCAACCTCCTCTCCGTCTCTCGCCTCTGCAACACCAACCGCGTTCGACTCGCTTTCACCAGCAACGGCATCAACATCGCCAAGGATGGCCAGGCCATTGCTCACGGTACCAGGGTCAACGACGGTCTCTACCTGTTGGACACGGATGACGCCAAGTGTCAGCAGCTTGCCTTTCTCTCGCGTTCTGAGTCGACTGTGCCCCTGCTTACCCTTCACCGCTACCTCGGTCATCTTGCCCCATCCTCTATACAGAAGATGATTGCCGCAGGTTTGCTGGACGGTTTTGGGGCCGGGTACAGTGACAAAGACGTAGAGGAGTTTGTTTGCAATGCTTGCCTTGGTTCCAAAGGCCACCATCTTCCTTTTCCCGACTCTGAGTTGCACTCGCCCGAAAAACTTGGCCTCGTGCACAGTGACGTCCTGTCATTCCCCACTCCATCCTTGACCGGAAAGCGCTACCTTGTCACATTTCTAGACGACCACTCTCGCAAACTCTGGGCATATGCGATCGAAGTTGGAAGGAGAGGTAAGTGGTCGAGGAGGTCTGTGCGGTGTACGCGCGAGTGAATAGAATTTGATAGGCCTGATCCCGCGGGTGCCAGACTGGGTCTTTTCCTCATGTTTGGCTCTGCATCGGATCAGGTGTGTACTAGCGTATTCATCTCTCATTGTGTCTAATGATCAACTCTGACGTTTGGCTCTGCATCGGATCAGCCCATTATCTAACTTGGTAGCGTCTGTCCCTGCCGTAAGGCAAACAAACAACCGCACGATAAGGCTTGACCATCAACCATAGGCACCAGCAATGTCGCACATCAATGTGGCCTCGACTAAGGCCCTACTCGGTACCTACTTTGGTAACATTGATGCCGGCAACTGGTCACTCGCGAAGGAGCAACTGGTGTTGGTACTCGACGGCGCCGACCACCTCGTCCCACTGAAAACCGCCTCGATCGTCCCCGCAATGCTCACGCGTGGCAACTTCACCAAAGAGGGCGTCGTTGACACGGTGGGTTGGTACAACTGTTAGAAGCGGGGTCTGAGAGCCTAACTCTTCTTTACTAGAATGGTTAATTGTTTTATTATGCGCGCGTCTATCTCTGTCTTTGCTATGTTTCTGCCTTTTAGTTCTCTTCTCCACGCTATTCTCATCATCTCACTCGTGTATATCGGAGCTGAGTCGTGGAGTACCTCTTAGGTTAGTTACTGCAAAGTCACGCTATTCTCATCATCTCACTCGTGTATATCGGAGCTGAGTCGTGGAGTACCTCTTAGTCCTTATCCGTAATAGGTTATGAGCCCAACGAGCGACTCCGACTTCCCCAACGGGTCGGGCAATCGCTTGTTTCTCAAGGACGCTTCTGGGTACGCGAGTTGGGCGTCACGTGCGTTCATCAATCTTCGAGCGGACGGATCTTGGGATGTTGTCGAGAAATCGATCGAGTCTCTCGTCGCGGACTACAAGTCCAAGCTCGTCGCCGCACATGCAACTGCGTCCGTTGCGCCAATTGAACCAGCCACCCCCGGCGTTAGCGGGTTGGGGGGGGATCACACTGGTCCTGCGCAATCGGACGTCTTGCCAAACATCCCCAACCTCCTGGACAAGCTCTCCGAGTTTCGCGCCAAGATCGGTCGCCACAACGACCTGGCGTGCAAATACATCGTCAACTCGATCTCTGAGGAGCAGATGTCACACCTCACCCATGTGACCACTGCCAAGGAGATGTGGGACACTCTTAAAGGCCTCAACTCCCAAGGACGTTCTAGTCGCACAATGGATCTCCTGAACACTCTCGCACAACCGTACACCGGAGATGTTCCGTTCAAGGAATTCGTCAACAAAGTAAAAATTGCTATGACGGATTTCAAGAATCTCGGAGCTCCGCTTCCGCACTGGCTGTTCGCAGGAATGCTTGTTCGCTCACTCCCCAGCCAATATGACGGGATCGTGGGTAATCTCGCGTCTGAGGTCAATATCGACATGGATTGGAACGTATTCTATCCAAAACTTCTAATGAACGTCGAATTGGCCGATTCCCGCAATCAACAAAAACAGTCTCTCTCCAACCGCATCGCTGACGACACCAGTCTCGTCGCACGTATCAACACCACACACAAGGACTTCTCCAAAGTGGTGTGCACGCGCTGCAATAGCCTGGGTCACTCATGCGGTTGGCATCTCTGCCCGGAGCTTCCCAAGAACAAATCCAAACCCGCTTCAGCTGCTGCCGAGGATTCGAAGGTTGCTGCCATAGGTGTAGATGAATCTGCATTGACAAGCTACATTTTCCCTTATTCGCGAGCGATGCCACGTTTCCCCTGGATTGTCGACTCTGGTGCCAAAGTCCATTGCGTTGGTGACAAGTCTGTCCTATCGAATTTTATTGCTGAGCCGCTCGGGATCTCCGTCGCCGATCAATCTCGGGTCCAATCTCCGGGACATGGCTCGGTCACGTTCATTACCTCCTATGGTTGTCGAGTCACTCTGAAGAAGGTGTATCACATGCCGGGTGCTCAATGCGGTTTCGTTTCCGTCGATCGTCTCTTGGAGTCGATGACGTACGTCGTGGGTCCCCAAAAGAACCTCATCTTCAACGTCTGCGGTAAACCAATCCTTCGCTCGCGCCCTGGTCGTGGTTTCGTCATGGATGCTGCTCACTTACAGCCCATCACGTCATCGCCCACCGCTCCATTGGTCGCTGCCAATCGTCTCACTGGGACGTGCACGTTGATGGAAGCACATCGGAAACTCGGCCATCAATCTCCCGCGGCGATTGTCTTGGCTGTCAAATCGGGTGCTATCACCGGCATTACATTGAAGGACGAGAAAGTAACTCCGTGCTTCTCGTGCATTCAGGCCAAGTCAAAGCGATTGGCCTTCTCGGCCAAGAGCACCGACGCACCGCATGCTCTCTACCGTGTCTTCATCGATCTGGGCTTCGTCGAGCATCCCAATCACCATGGCGATACCATCTATCTCGTCATCGTGGATCAATATTCGACAGCCAAATGGACGACTGTACTGAAAGACAAGAAGGCTGAGACGAATATCGAGGCATGGTCCAAATTTCAATCCGAGGCAGAACGTCAAACGGGTCAGAAGATTAAGAGGGTCAGGTCGGACAATGGTCGTGAATTCGACAACTCGTTGTTCCGGGACCTTCTCGAGAAACAGGGCATCATCATGGAGCTCACTGCACCGTATACTCCGGAGCAGAATGGGCAAGCTGAACGACTTAATGGATCACTCATGGGTCTCGTTCGTGCGATGCTCCTCGACTCTGGACTCCCCATGTGTTTCTGGTCAGATGCTCTGGCAGTCGCAACTTTCGTTCTCAACCGTCGTCCCCACCCTCGTATTCAGGGAAAAACAGCTATCGAAGTCATTCTCGGCAAGAAGCCTGCTCTGACTCATCTTCAGCCGTTTGGTTCCACCGCGTTTGTTCATGTGCCCAAGGAACGTCGGACCAAACTTGCACCTCGCGCCATTCAAGGAGTGTTCATCGGCTATTCTGGTGAATACAACTACCGTGTCTGGGTCCAATCATCGAACAAGGTCTACGTCTCTCGTCACGTCACGTTTGTCGAGACCCCTGGAGATTTGTCCGTTGTCGTCACCTCGTCTCGAGATCATATGGAGGGTCCCGTTCCTGTCGTTGAGTCCCATTCCACGTCTCATGCGCTGTTGACACCTCTTCCGGTGTTACCTGTTGTGGAACCAGCTTTGCCTGGTCCACAGCCTCCTAACGAGGACGATGATGGACCGGAAGACTATGGAGACGCTCAGGATTCTCTCGACAGCGAGGAGGGGGACGCCGATCTTGCTCCGCGTGAAGGTTACGCTATCGTTCGCACTGGTCCAAATCCTGGCCAGTTTGAGAATGTTGATCCTTCCAACATCCTTCCTACGGGTTCTCGTCGTCGACCTCCACCTCCCGAGAACATCCTTCCTATCATCGCGGCAATCATGGTCAATGTGCTGGATTCTCCGCCCATGTTCTACAACAAGCTGTCCTACGATGCCTACTGCGCCGCCGTGTTTGACAATGAGGACATCGAGATTCCCAAGACGTTCGAGGGAGCCATGAAGTCACCATATCGCAATCACTGGATCGCGGCAATGGCCTCCGAGTTCCTTCAATTCGATCATCATGGAGTCTTCCAGGAAGTCAAATGGCATGATGGTATTCGGGCACTTGGCACCATCTGGGTTTACACTGTCAAGCGCGATGCAAGTGGCAAGATCATTCGTTTCAAAGCTCGTCTTGTTGCTCAGGGGTTTGCTCAACGCCCTGGAATCGACTTCCATGACACCTACGCTCCAGTTGCTCGCTCTTCGACTATCCTGTTCTTGATTGCTCTGGCTGCTGCCAAGAGTCTGTGTCTTGAACAGTTCGACTTTGACTGCGCGTTCCTCAATGGAAAGATGACCGAGGATGTCTATGTTCGATACCCAAAAGGATGGACCGGTCCTCAGACTCCTGGCAAATGCCTCAAGCTTGTGGGTTCGATGTACGGTACCAAGCAGGCGCCTCGTGAGTGGTATCGTGCCATCAACGATCTCATGGTGTCTCGTGGTTACATGAGGGCGACTGCCGATGCTTGTCTCTACATCAAGCATTCTGGCACTTCTTTCGCTATCATCACGCTATACGTCGACGATGGTCTCATCGCGTCCAACAATCAATCGTTCTTGGACTCGGAACTTGCCTCACTCCACGAAGGTTTCAAGCTCAAACGTCTCGGTCTGGTCTCCTACTTCCTGGGTTTCGAGGTTCATCGCACCAAGGACTACATCTTCATTCATCAAAGCAAGTACATTCGAACAATGCTCGAGAAGTTTGATTTCACTTCGCCGTCCAAGCGCCGTGCCTTTACGCCAATGGACGATCGTCCCTCACTTCGAATCGACACTACTCCGTTTGCTGACATGCCGATGTATCAGTCTGCGGTGGGTTCGCTCCAATACGCTTCGACTCGCTGCCGACCTGATATCGCAATTGCTGTCCGTGCTGTGGCTCAAAAGAACTCCTGTCCAACAGTCGACGATTGGGCTGCGGTCAAGCGCATTTTCCGCTACCTCAACAGTACCGTCGATTGGGGCATCTTGTATCGCAACAACTCTACAACTCGATTGGTGGTCTACTCCGATGCCTCGTTTGCCGACAATCCGGAATCTCGGAGATCGGTGGGAGCCTATGCATCGATGCTTGCGGGTGGAGTGGTTTCTTGGCAGTCGAAGCAACAATCTATGATCGCCACGTCTACTACGGAGGCTGAAATTCTGTCCGCGTCCTCAGCTACTCGTGAAGCAATCTGGCTTCGTCGCTTGGCCGGTGACGTTGGAATTCCTCAGTCGGGCCCTACCATCATTCAAGAGGACAACGCCGCTTGCATCCAAATTGCCAAGGATCCAGTCGATCACATGCGTACCAAGCATTTCGATATCGCTCATCTCTTCGTTCGAGAACGTGTTGCTTCGGGCGAGGTCGAACTTGAATACTGCCCAACTCACGTCAATGCTGCGGATATGTTGACCAAGCCCTTGGGACCTCAACGTTTTGATCAACTTCGTGCGCTTCTTGGAATGGTCTCGTTAGTCTCTTTGACCGGTGGGAGTGTTAGAAGCGGGGTCTGAGAGCCTAACTCTTCTTTACTAGAATGGTTAATTGTTTTATTATGCGCGCGTCTATCTCTGTCTTTGCTATGTTTCTGCCTTTTAGTTCTCTTCTCCACACTATTCTCATCATCTCACTCGTGTATATCGGAGCTGAGTCGTGGAGTACCTCTTAGGTTAGTTACTGCAAAGTCATGCTATTCTCATCATCTCACTCGTGTATATCGGAGCTGAGTCGTGGAGTACCTCTTAGTCCTTATCCGTAATAACAACCACCAGCAATCCCACGCCGATGCCACTGCCAAGAGTGCGACTATTGTCAAGACTGCAAAGGCCCATCTAAGGATGTGCGTCGGCCAGGCGACCTACGACATGGTGAAGGAGCTTCCTGTGCACGAACAGTGGGCCAAGCTCAAATTGAGCTTTGCGGCTACCTCGAGCACCGTCGACCGCAGCGCGAAACTCGTCAAACTCATCAACATGCACCCATTTGTCGTCAGCGACAATTTCGAGGTCTGGATTGCCACTTTCAACACGTCGGTCAAAGCGCTCAACAACGCGGTCAAGAACGCCAAAACTAAGGCTACGTGTACGACGTGCAACCCACTGGATCCACTGATCGTGAAGGACTGGCTTTGCAACCTGATGCCCGAGACGTTCGCCTCATCGGTCAACTCGGTCAACGACAGCGACGACCTCGAGAAACTCATACAACAGCTACGCCGTGCGGCCCTCGGAGATCGTGCTCGCGGCGAACAGACTCAGGCTCACATCGCTCGCTCTGACCAAGCTCAGGCCCTCGCCGCTTGACTCGCCCCGCCGTCGGCACCCCTCGCAAGCCGAATGTCTCCGCATGGCGCCTGCAAAGCGCATCGGCTACATGGGCCAGCCTCTCGACGCCCGCAAGCTCCGCAACATCAAGAAATGGCCGGCTGGAGTCTCGAAGAAGGGCCGCCTTGGCCTCTACCCGACTCAATGCTACCTGTGCTACAAGGATAGCCACCTCGTCAACGTGTGCACTGTCCTCCCCCACCTTCTCCCCAAGTCGAGGGTCGACACGTTGAGGGTATGAGGAGCAGTGTTAGAAGCGGGGTCTGAGAGCCTAACTCTTCTTTACTAGAATGGTTAATTGTTTTATTATGCGCGCATCTATCTCTGTCTTTGCTATGTTTCTGCCTTTTAGTTCTCTTCTCCACGCTATTCTCATCATCTCACTCGTGTATATCGGAGCTGAGTCGTGGAGTACCTCTTAGTCCTTATCCGTAATAAGCAGCACAGTGAGCAACAGTGATGCCAGATAACGAAGATGGGGAACGTTCGATGTATTACACTAACCTATGAGGAGCAGCACAGTGAGCAACAGTGATGCCAGATAAAGAAGATGGGGAACATTAGGGAAAGAGAAAGAGAGAGAGAGCCACGCTAGCCGCGGCCTCAGAAGCCTAAGTTCAAAGCCAGAGGGCAAGCGCGCCTAAGTACAGAAACCAGATGCCCGATGCCCGATATCCGAGCACAGTCAAGTCAGAGGTCCGAGCGCCGGGCGCGCCCGGAGGTCCAAACCCCAGGCGCGCGCGGGCGAGCCTAAGTCCCCTTCTGCCAATCTCTGCATGCCCAAGTCGATAGCGCCCCTGCAATGTAGTGTATACGATGACACCCCCCCTCGCTATCAGGCTTCGGGCATTCGGAGCCCGAGATTCTCCCGGTGTCGTATAAATAGTTGTGGTTCCAGGGCCTTGGTGAGGATGTCCGCTGCCATATCCGCTGTGGCGATGTAATTGACCTTGATTTCACCCTTTTTGACCATCTCACACACAAAGTGCTCCCGGATACGAACATGACGAGTGCCTGAAAACGAGGTAGGGTTCCGTGTTAGGGCAATTGTGTCATCGTATACACTACATTGCAGGGGCGCTATCAACTTGGGCATGCAGAGATTGGCAGAAGGGGACTTAGGCTCGCCCGCGCGCGCCTGGGGTTTGGACCTCCGGGCGCGCCCGGCGCTCGGACCTCTGACTTGACTGTGCTCGGATATCGGGCATCGGGCATCTGGTTTCTGTACTTAGGCGCGCTTGCCCTCTGGCTTTGAACTTAGGCTTCTGAGGCCGCGGCTAGCGCGGCTCTCTCTCTTTCTCTTTCCCTAACGTTCCCCATCTTCTTTATCTGGCATCACTGTTGCTCACTGTGCTGCTCCTCATAAATTGCGCCCTGATTGTCGCCGTAGATGACCGTTGGCCCCATGCCTGAAATCCCAAGTTCTCCCAAGAGCTGCTGAAGATGAATAGCCTCCTTGGAAGACTGAGAGAGGGCGATGTATTCGGCGTCGGTAGTCGAGTCGGCAACACGAGAAGATCGCTTGGAGCACCATGAAACCGCAGCACCAGGGAGGAAGAATGCGTAGCCCATCGTCGATCGGGAAGTCCGGACGCACGCACCCCAGTTTGAGTCGGAATAGCCATAGAGTGGGCCAGGAGTGGGCGTGTAACGCAGACCGTACGACACTGTACCTCGAATGTAGCGTAAGACGTGTTTGATTGCGGTCCAGTGCGTCAGTCCGGGCTCCTTGGCGAATCGGGCGAGGTAGCTGACGGCGTAGGCGAGGTCAGGGCGAGTGCCGAGTGCCGCGTACATGAGAGAACCGATGGCCTGAAGGTAGCGAGTCCGTTCGTGGTCGGTAGGCGAAGACTGGTCGAGCTCCAGCAGCAAGTTCTTCTGCATGGGAGTGGTGGCGGGCTTCGCAAGCGCGAGGTCGAATCGCTCGAGGACGTCCTTGAGATAGCGCTCCTGAGAGAGGGTGATTGAGCCGTCTTTGTCGCGCTTGAGCTGAATGCCGAGTACGTACTCTGCGTCGCCTAGTCGTTTGATGCCGTATAGAGCCTCGAGCTTGTCAAGCACGCGGTCAATCTCGGCGTCGGAGGGACCAAAGAAGAGCAAGTCGTCGACATAGAGAGCAATGTAGTGCCAGACGTCGCCGTCCTGCTTCTGGTAGACGCATGGATCCAAGACGGTGGGCAGGTAGCCGAGAGAGCGGAGTGTGCCATTGATTTCCTCGTTCCAGATGCGGCCGGCCTGCTTGAGTCCGTAGATTGAGCGCTCGAGCTTAAGAACCATGCCCGGTAGGTCAATGCCCTGCGGTGGTCGCATGTAGAGGGGCTGATCGAGCTTACCGTGCAAGTAGGCCTTGTTGACGTCTGCCTGTTTGATCTTGTAGCCGCGGACGACGGAGATCGCTGTCAGAAGGCAGATCGAGGTGCTGCAAACGACCGGAGAGAAGCGTTCTTTGAAGTCGATGCCCGGACGCTGAGTGTTGCCGTCTGCTACGAGTCGCACTTTGCGAGACTTGACGTTGCCAAATTGGTCGCGTTTGGTGCGGTAGACGAAGTGCGAGCGCAGGAGCTTCGCACCCTCGGGCAGGTCGGCAAGCTTGATCATCGTGAAGACGTGATGCTTGTTTAGCAGTGAGTCGAACTTGGCAACACCCTCAGACCGCCATTCCTCGGCGTGAACGGAACGCATGGCCTGGTGGTAGTGCGAAGGGTCGGCGTCACGAGAAGGAAGCATTTCAACCAGAGCATTGGGCGAGGGCAAACCAGCGACAAAGGCAAGCACGTCGGAGGGGTCGAGGGAGGCGTTGTTGGCAATCGAGTCGAATACCTGAGACAGCATCGCAATGGGGTCATCCGAATCATTGTCGGTATCTGAGAACGGGGGCGATTCGAGAATGACATTTCCGACGGGCGCATCGGCCGTGGCCGAAGATGACAGGGCGGCGTCACTGCCGAAGAGGTCCAGTTCGTCGGCGGAGTCATCCGAGGGCAAAGTGCCAGCGGGTGACGGAGCGGCGTGATTCCGGGGCGATGGACAAGGTGTGTCGATCGCCGAGTCAGGCTCCGAGTCAGCGGGGTCGGAGGGTGAGTCGAATGTGGACATCGAGGGTGTAGCAGAGCGGGGCGACGGGGGGGACGGCAATGGCGCAATTTCGGGGACGAACGGCGCAGGGACCGGGACGGTGACGGGGACATCCGACGCTGGGGGACTGCAGACGGGGCGGGTGGCCGCAGGGAACTCGGTCTCGATAAAAGTGACGTTGCGACTGATGCGAATGGACTGCGTGTCAGGATCATACAGTCTGTAGGCTTTGGCATGTTGATCGTAACCCACAAAGATCAGTGGGATCCCCTTTGGTTCGAGCTTGGTGCGTTCATGCTGAGGGACGGTGGCCCATGTACGGCAGCCGAACGTGCGAAGTCGTGAGAGGTCTTGGGGAATGCCGTGCCATACTGCATCAGGGACACCGCCGTCAATTCCTGCGTGTGGCGTGAGATTTTTGCAGTCGAGGTAGTACTGCGTCGCTTCTTCCCAGAGATGGGCGGGGAGGCCGGAATCGTGGAGCAGAGCCAAGACGCCTTCGACGATTGATCGATTGAGTCGTTCGGCGCGCCCATTCTGCTCGGGCGTGTACGGCACCGTTTTGTCGCGACGGATCCCTTGCTCGGCGCAGAACTTGTCAAAAACACTGTATTCACCGCCGTTGTCGGAACGAAGCGTCTTGATTTTTGCTCCGGACGCGTTCTCGACTTCGGCCTTCCAGCGTTGAAAGGCTGCTAACGCGTCGCTCTTGCGGAGGAGCGGGAAGGCCCAAGCTTTGCACGAGAAGTCGTCAATGAACGTGATCAGATAGCGTCGGCCGCTCACAGAGGGCTCAGGGAACATGAGAAGATCCGAGTGGACCAACCCCAGTGGAAGAGAAGCGTGAGACTTGGACAAAGGGAAGGGCAGCTTGTGCACCTTGGAGGCCATGCATGCGTCACATTTAAAATTATTGCAATCATCGTCGCTATAAGTCCACTCGATACCCTTCACCTGGTCGCTTTTAGCCAACCTCTTTAGGACAGGAAGAGAACAATGGCCGAGGCGTCGGTGAAGGGTCAGCAGTGGGACTTTTGGAGTGCGAACAGCGATGAGAGCAGTGTGCGTACGCAGATGGGCATCCAGGTGGAAGAGGCGGTCGGACTTGGCCGAGCCTGCGCAAATGCTCTTGCCCCCCCTGGTTAGCAAGACCCGTCCGTCTTCGGTGAATGAAGCCGTGATGCCGTGGTTGACAAGCGCAAACATAGAGATGAGATTTGCGGGGCATCCCGGGACGAAGAAGACGTTGGACAGACGAATGTGATTGCCGGTGGAGGAGACAAGCTCCACAATGCCCGTGCCGTGCGAGGTATATTAGAAGCAAATAACCACTGCACTAAAAGGTGAGGCACCTCAACTTCAGTGAGTGCATATTGCCCTAGAAGTGAGATGGAGGCAAGGTTCAACAAGGTAAGCGCCCCGCCGACTCCGCTGATCTGGACGCGAGGGGTGTCGTGCAACTCGACGAAAGCAGAGGAGTCGTTGACCATGTGGTGACTCGTGGCGGAATCGAGGAGAAGGGTGGGCAATTGCGACGTGACCAAAAGGAACGAGGTAGCCACGAACAAGACGGTGGGAATTGGCTCCGCTGCGTCGTCCGCGTCGTCCGAGGCAACGGCTAATTGAGCTTGAGCGGGTGATTTGGCCGTTTGTTTGGAGCGATTGGGTCGGGGCCGAGAGAAGAATCGCTTCTTCGCTTCCTCATCCTTGCATTCGCGGAGCCAGTGCAGAGGGGCAGTCTTGCACGTGGGGCACGGGCCAGGCGGAGTCCCTGATTTGTCCAACTCGGACAAATACGCCGAAAATACGCCGAAGGGCGCTTGTCGATAAGGTTGTGCGCCGCTACACGCATCGATTTCATCATTTCCTCCAGGGTAGGGAGTGTGGCCTTGCCCTGGTGTAGTTGGAGGAACGTCTGACGCCAAGGTTCGAGACCGTCATTGAAGGTCGGGTTGAAGAGACGAGCGGCAACAAGGACTTGTTCGATGTCGAGGTTCCCTTGACGGATCTCTCTGGCAAGATCGAGATCGTGATTGAGATGCTTGTCAAACTCGTCCTTGGACAAAAGCGGAATCTGGGGCATCGACCAGAACCACTGGAGGAGTTTTGCGTGTGCCTGAGCGTCCCGAGGTGAGTAGCGTTCCTTCAAGTTCAGATAGAGTTGTGAAGGTGTCTCGTTTTCGTTGTAGACGTCCTGAATGGACGAGTGTAGCGAGTTGAAGAGGATGCTTTGTACGTAATCCTTCCACTGGTCCTGAATGACAGTGGACCACTCAGTCGGGAAGATTCCCGTCTGGAGGTACGAGAAAACCGGTGTGGGCACTAGTGCTTTTAGTGCTCGATGCCACCGCGGGTAGGTAGCCTCGTCTTTGAGTCAGTTGATTGCCTCGAACGTGACCAAAGTGGCGGCGGGGACACATGGCGCGGAGGCGGTGCCGGGCGAGGAAGACGGGGAAGACGAGGGAGAACGGTTGTCACGACCATGTTCGTCGAGGGCTTGCTGGATGAGAGCCTTGATTTCGTCTGCAGTGGGTACAGATGAAGACGACTGACGGCGCGGGCCAGTGTGGAGTGGCCGGGTGCTGAACGTTTGCGGTGGGAGGCGGTGGAAGGCCGTCGAAGCTTGTGTGTCCTTGGCTGGTAGGTCTGTTGGGCTTATAACCTATGAGGAGCAGCACAGTGAGCAACAGTGATGCCAGATAAAGAAGATGGGGAACGTTAGGGAAAGAGAAAGAGAGAGAGAGCCGTGCTAGCCGCGGCCTCAGAAGCCTAAGTTCAAAGCCAGAGGGTGAGCGCGCCTAAGTACAGAAACCCGATGCCCAATGCCCGATGTGGGAGCACAGTCAAGTCAGAGGTCCAAGCGCCAGGCGCGCGCGCGCGAGCCTAAGTCCCCTTCTGCCAATCTCTGCATGCCCAAGTCGATAGCGCCCCTGCAATGTAGTGTATACGATGACAGAGGCCGCACAAGATCTCCATCACGACGGAACAGGCTCGCGCACTGCTGCACAACACCCTCACTCAAGACGACTACGAGAAAGTCTTGGCGACGCAAGCGCTGGCGCAGAGTGTGGACGACGACGACGACGAGATGCAAGAAGCTTTCGCCGCCAGCTGGCACGTCAGGATCTTGGGCGAGGAAGGCAAGCAGTGCCTCCGCACCAAGGCGTTGACCCCGTTTCTCCTCGACTCGGGTGCCACGAGGCACATGACCACGAGGCTCGACCTCCTCCACAACTATCGCCCTTTGCCGGCTGACCGTCGTGTTCGCATCACCGGCGCATTCGGCTCAGGTGGCTTCGCGAGCGGCACTGGAAACCTTCGATTCCCCACCGGGGGCAAAGACATGGTGCTTCGTGACGTTCTTTACGTTCCTGGCCTTGAAGCCGAGCTCGTCTCGCTCAACTGCCTGATCGAGGATGGCTACAACGTCCGCGGCACGTCGGCGTCTGAAGCCCTTGGCCTCATCGTCTTCCGCGACACCGTCGATGCACACTTCCAGCTCCGCAACAAGCAGTTTGCCCTCGAGGCAAGTGCCCTCCCGCCCTCTTACCCCCGTGACTCCGCCCTCAACGTCACCCTTATTCGATCAACTCTACTACGTCAGCGATGTAGTTATAGCCAAGAGTGATCAATACATTTCAACATACCTATTCGATCAACTCTACTACGTCAGCGATGTAGTTATAGCCAAGAGTGATGAATGAATTACAACATACCTATTCGATCAACTCTACTACGTCAGCGATGTAGTTATAGCCAAGAGTGATGAATAGGAAGCTAACAGCAAAAGGAGCAGCGCGCCCAAGTTCTCAGCCAGCGAGCCTCAGGCCTGAGCCAGTGGGCCAGGCTCGTCCCGCGCACCTAAGTCCTGAGGTACCGAGTGGAGAGTGGATTCCTCACACCCCCCCCCCCCCCCCCCCCCCCCCCACGCGAACGCGAGGTAGACTTGAGCCGTGGGTGTCGCGTACGGAGGCCAAGAGCAAAACAGTGTGTGCCGAAAATCTTGGGACCCAGTGCTTTGGTGAATATGTCCGCGACCATGTTTGTCGTGCCAACGTGTGAAAGGGAGATATCGCCTTGATTTACCATGTCGCGGACGAAATGCTCGTGGAGGCGGATGTGCCGTGTGCCGGAGGTGCGAACGGGGTCGTGAGCGACGGCGGCCGCGGCCTCGTTGTCGGTGAAAATGTGAGCCGCACCAATTGGGTGAACATGGAGTTCGGAGAGGAGCTGGTGAAGGTAGATCGCTTCCTTTCCTGCATGCGATAAAGCTAGGTACTCGGCATCAGTGGTGGAATCCGCTACCCGAGTCTGGCGCTTCGACGACCAAGAGACGGCTGAGCCGGCGACATAGAAAACGTAACCCATCGTCGAGATGGACGTGTCAACGCAGGCCCCCCAGTTCGCATCGGAATAACCAACCACACCCATGATTTTGGCGGCGCCACGGGCGTAGAGGAGCTCGTCGCGGTACGTGGCGCGAAGGTAGCGGAGGACGTGTTTGACAGCAATCCAGTGGCGGCGACCAGGGTTGTTTGCGAACCGGGATAAATACAAGACGGCGAAGGCAATGTCGGGTCGAGTGCCAAGGGAGATGTAAAGCAGTGAGCCAATGGCCTGGAGATACCAGGATCGAATGCGCTCCGTTCCCTGACCTGGAATTGCCGTGAGCGAGAGGCCGGGTGTCATCGGTACCGTAGCGCCGCGTGTTGTGGTGTCGAAATGAAAACGGGCGAGCACGTCCATGATGTACCGCTCCTGGGATAGGGCAATGGAACCGTCGTCGAGTCGGCGAATTTGGATGCCGAGGATATACTCTGCAGGGCCGAGTCGTTTGACGCCGTATCGTTGCTTGAGGCCGGAGATGACGCGTTCGATCTCATCGAGGGCGGGGCTGATGATGAGGAGGTCGTCGACATACAAGGCAATGTAGTGAGCCCGCTGCTGATCGTCAATGCGAGAGTAAATGCAGTGATCAGTGCCTGTTGCCTCGTAGCCAAGACTCCTGAGTGATGCGTCAATATGACGGTTCCAGATGCGCCCGGCCTGCTTGAGGCCGTAGATGGAGCGTCGCAGGCGGAGGATCTTGTCGGCTGGGAAGTCGAAACCACGCGGCGTTGTCATCCAAATGTCGTGATCGAGTTCGCCGTGGAGATAAGCCTTGTTGATGTCGGCCTGATGGACGTGGTAACCGTTGGCGGCGGCGAGAGCGAGGAGGCAGCGAATGGAGGAGAAGCGGGCGACGGGTGCGAAAGTCTCTGAGAAATCAATGCCGTCGCGTTGGCGGTTACCTTGCGCGACAAGACGTGCCTTGTGCCCTGTGATGTCGCCATGTGCGTTGCGTTTGGTCTTCCAAACGAACTTGGAGGTGACGACGGTGGCGCCCGGCGGTACTGAAGATCGGGATTCGATGGTGAACACCTTGAAGTCGTCGCGCATGGCGGTGAACTCGGCGGCTGCAGCCTGAGCCCAGATGTCGTGCTCGTCGCTGGACATTGCTTCACGCCAAGTCTGAGGATCACTAGTAATCGATTTGACGGGCTCGATGGCGTCGAGGGTGGGGTCGTCGTCGTCAGTGGCGATGAAGGCGCGGTGATGGCGAGAGAGGAAATCGATCTCATCAGGGGAGTCGTCGTCAGAGGGCTGCCCAGTGAAGTCGACGGCGGGCACGGGTGTGTTCAGGGTATCGTCGTCGGAGCGATGTATGTCCAGCAGGTTTAAGCGAACCGCGGTGTTGGAACTGAGAAGGTCGAGCAGGTCATCCGATTCGTCGAAGGGCGGCCCGTCCGCCGACAACGTGGCGGGCGACGAAACCGGGGCAAGCGATGGGGACGGCGAGGGGCTAGGTTCTGTGGAATTAAGTAAGGATCCGCCAGTGTACCCTGGGGCCACGTCAACGGCGCTCATGGAAGAATCATCAAGGAGGGATGAGACGTCCATGTGCGCCGACCTTACTAGCGGGGTCCTCATGTTGACGGCTGGGGCGGGCGTGTCGGCAGGAATAACAATGTGGCGTTTGGTGTCGTCCGAGCTGACGGGTGTGTCGTCCTGCAGGCCGGGAAAGTCGTCATCCAAAAACGTGGCATTTCGGCCAAGTACAATCTTGCTTATGGAGTGGTCGAAGAAACGGAAAGCTTTGGAGGCGAGGTCGTATCCGGTGAAGATCACGCGCGCGGCTTTGGGGTCGAGCTTGCTGCGAAGTTCCGGGGCAACCGTGAGCCAGGCCGCGCAGCCGAACGGGTGGAGAGCGGTAGCTGTGGTGCGTTGGCCGTTCCAAGCGGATTCCGGAGTCTGTTTGGCCAAAGCGGAGTGTGAGCACCTGTTTTTGCAATAAACAAAATATGCGGCCGCCTCATCCCAAAAAGTGGCGGGTAGGCGAGAATCAGCGAGGAGAGCGAGGACGCCTTCGACGATGGAGAGGTTGACACGTTCAGCGCGACCATTTTGCTGAGGCGTGTATGGAATAGAGTATTGACGGCAAATACCCCTGGACTTGCAGAATTCCGTGAATGCGTTTGACCGGTACTCCCCGCCATTGTCGGTGCGAAAGATCTTCAAACGCGCGTTGGTCTCTAATTCCACTTCGGCGAGCCAAGTCTTGAAGGTTGGGAAGACGTCACTTTTGTGATCGATTGCGTACGCCCAGAGTTTGCGAGAGTGGTCGTCGAGGAACGTGACGAGGTAACGCTTTCCGGTCAAAGACGGAGTGGGAAACGACAGGACGTCGCTGTGCACAAGGCCGAGTCTCTCGGGTGAGTGCGAGTCAGAGTCCGGAAAGGGAAGACGGTGGCCCTTGGAACCGAGGCAAGCATTGCAAACAAACTGCTCTACGTCTTCGTCACTATATCCGGCCCCAAAACCTTCCAACAAACCTGCGGCAATCATCTTCTGAATAGAGGATGGAGCGAGATGGCCGAGGCAGCGGTGAAGGGTAAGTAGGGGCACGGTCGACTCAGAACGTGAGAGTAAGGCAAGATGCTGACATTTGGAATGATCCGCATCCAGGAGATAGAGGCCGTCTTCGACCCTGGTACCTTGAGCAATGGCCTGGTCATCCTTGGTGATCTCGATGCCGTCGCTGGTGAAGGCGAGTCGAACGCAGTCGGTGTCGCAGAGGCGAGAGACCGAGAGAAGATTGACGTTGAGGCCAGGCGTATGGAGAACACCCCGTATCGTGATCGGATGTCCGGATTTGGCAATAAACGCTACGTTACCGATGCCAATGGCCGTGACGCCGCCGGCAATGCCACCAACCTTGGTTTGCGCCGTGCGACTGTAAGTGGTGAACAGAGAGCGATCGGCGACCATGTGTGCCGTGGCGCCCGAATCGACCACAAAGGCGTCAGCAGGGAGGTGGCGACGGGCGAACAGGCAGGAGGCGAAATAGCCGACGTTAGGCTGTTGAGACGCAGGTGGAGACGAGTCGTCGTGGTTGCCGTCACTGGTGATCTTCTGTTCCCCTTGGCGCTTGCAGTCGAGGGCCCAGTGTCCTTTTTTGTGGCAACGGTGGCATGGGCCGGCAGGGGGGTGCTTGGCACGTGACGTGCATTCGCGAAGGCGGTGGCCAGGAGCGTGGCAGGCAGGGCAAGACGAGGTTGTGGCAATCATGGCTGAAGGCGAAGTCGAAAGTCCCGCCGAGCGAAGCTGGATTCGGATGCGGTCCGTGAGCGTCGTGAGCTCGGGAAGCTCGCGCTGGCTCCGCTGCTCGTCTGTGAATGTCAGTCGGAAGCTTTCGAGGCAGGGTGGGACCATGGCAAGGACGTGAGTGGCAAGCACGTCGTTGAGTGACGTCTTGGCATCGCGGATTTCTTGTACGACCGACATATATTCGCGTAGCCAAGTGTCGAATGCTTCGACAGAAGCGGGCATATTCTTGAAGTCCCAAAGTCGGGCGAATAGTTCAAGGGTGCGCGTGGCATCGTCGGGTGCAAAACGAGCCTTGAGAGTCGCAAAGATGCAAGGGGCGGACAGCTCGTCGCTGGGGATGGTGTCGAGGGTTGCTGATACGTCTGCGGAGTCGATAGAGCCAACAATGATCTCGCGGGCCACGTCGTCACGTACGGCAAGCTGATCGGTCGTCCAGGTAGCAGGGACGACACCATCGAGGATGTCAGGATGACAGCATTACTCAAAGGAAGTCCCCAAAGGTCGAGTGCAGTGGCTTGGTGCAGTTGGTATGTTAGTTGAGGCGCAAAGTCAGGGTTTTACCGGTGCTCCCATGAGCAATCCTTTTCCCCTGAGCCAACCTTTTTGGCCTATTTTATTTGGTTAAGTTCCCTTAGCGCTTGGAGCATTCCCTTCCCTTTGGTTTTAGCACCTTCCCCATCAGCTTGGTCAGCTCCATATCTTACATTACCCTCCCTCTTCTTTTACCTTCTCGTTGGAATTAAGTCCGTTATACTTGATTTCTTCCGAGCATCTTCGGTCGATACCCCTCCTTGATCGTTTCTTCATCGACAGCCGCCGCCACCCGTCGATTCACATCTAACGCCCTCTATCTCGCGTGTAGTCATTGTCCTCTCCTCGGACGTTGACCTTTCACTTTTTTCAAGTCTCGGCATCCAACGCAATCCCGTCGAACTACATCTGCGTCGCTTAGCATCCTGGACAAGCATCCGTCCCCGCCGTCTACCCCTGAGTCTTCAGCGACATCTCCGTTGCCGAACTCACCATCCACTGACGTTTTGCTGTCGCTGTCCCTCGCATCCTCTATCACCGAGTCCGACGACAAACGCGTCATTCCATCCTCCTCCTTCCCGTCCTCGCTCACCCCGGAATCGTCTATCGTTGAGTCGCGAAATCGCCATGGCCGAAGAACGCGACACGTCGCGCGTCGGCGACAGTACCGTGCCAGTGCGCGATGACGACCCCTTGCGGGGAAATCCGGTCAAGTCTCCACCGCTACCGCCTCAGGCCGCCTCCGTCATCATATCGCTTGAAGGCCGCCTTGAAGAAGCAGAAGCGCGATATCACGACTCCGAAGCACGCGTTCGCAAGCTGGAACAAACGGTGGACGAATTGTTGAAACGCTCACCTGAACCAGTTGCAGCGAGGGCCGGGGAGCTTGGCTCCACTGAACCAGTTGCAGCGCGGGCTGGGGAGTTTTTGCCGGTGAGATCGGTCCCCCTGGACGTCCCCCCGCACACAATTTTGGGACGTTCAGGCAATACCTGACAGGTCAACGTCCGAGGAGAGGACAATGACTACACGCGAGATAGAGGGCGTTGGATGTGAATCGACGGGTGGCGGCGGCTGTCGATGAAGAAACGATCGAGGAGGGGTATCGACCGAAGATGCTCGGAAGAAATCAAGTATAACGGACTTAATTCCAACGAGAAGGTAAAAGAAGAGGGAGGGTAAATGTAAGATATGGAGCTGACCAAGCTGATGGGGAAGGTGCTAAAACCAAAGGGAAGGGAATGCTCCAAGCGCTAAGGGAACTTAACCAAATAAAATAGGCCAAAAAGGTTGGCTCAGGGGAAAAGGATTGCTCATGGGAGCACCGGTAAAACCCTGACTTTGCGCCTCAACTAACATACCAACTGCACCAAGCCACTGCACTCGACCTTTGGGGACTTCCTTTGAGTAATGCTGTCATCCTGACACTGTCCCCCCCAAAAGGAAGTCTACCGATCCGCAAGTCGGCGATTTGTGCGGTCCAAGCGCGCCAAGTATTCGTCCAGAACAGATGGGTAGTCGGATCGCAGGGACTGCTCCTTCACCCAAGTATCGTCGGTGTCGCTGTGATCGACCCATCGAACCAAGAAAGAACGAAGGCCCCGAGCATTTCGGCGATCTCGGACGATCCGCTCCGGAGTTGCAGCGTCGGCAGTCGCATCTGCTACGTCGTCAACAAAGAGTACTGTGGGATCACGTCCAGGGAATCTTTCAGCATCGTTGTCCATGTATGGGCAAAGGAGTCGCGCATGGAAACGATTGTGAACGCGCGACATCCCGGGGGGGAGGACGAGATCGTAACTGGACGTAGCCGGGATGGCCGCTTGGATGCGGAACGGTCCAATGTAACGCGGTAACAACTTTGACTTCATCCCTTCAGGAACTGCAAGGTTCTTTGTCGAAAGGTAAACCAAGCTGCCAGTGTGAAAGGCCGGATCGTCCGGACGTCGGCGTTTATTTGCCTGATGGGCTTGGCTAAGTCGCGTCCCAATGATGGCGTCGGTCACCTCGACATTACGGAGCTGTCGGATCCGTGCGAACGCTTCCGCACGAGGAACATCCGAGACCGACCATGACTCGGTGGGCCAACGTCGCGGGAGGTATCCGTACGTCGCCTCGAAAGCCGACAGAGACGTGGACACCGCAACAGAAGAGTTAAGAGCAAACTCAGCTTCCACAAGACGAAATGCCCACGCCTCGTGATTAGACGATACCATGATCCTCAAGGTTTGGGTGACCATCTTGATTCGGTTCTCGCTCGATCCATCCGTCTCAGGGTGTGCGGCGGTGGACATCCGCAAGACGGTGCCGACCTTTGCTTGCAATGCCCGCCAAAACTGCGAGGTGAACTTGGGATCGCGGTCCGAAACGATGGCTGAAGGCGTCCCATGCAGTCGAAAGATGGTAGCATAATACTTGTCGGCAACGAGCTCGGAATCGGTGTCGGCTGGAAGCGGAATCAAGTGGACCATCTTTCCCCAAGTGTCAGTGACCACCATGATTTGAGCGACCATCAATCCTTCGAACTCGACCGGAGGCAACCCTGTCATGAAGTCGATGGCCACTTGTTCCCAAGGACCGGAAGGGATTGGCAACGGATGCAATCGACCATAAGGCACTTGAGTGGACGCCTTGCCCCGGGCACAGTCTTCGCATGAACGGCAAAAGTCGGCGCAATCGACCGACATGGACGACCACCAATACAAAGGGCGTAAAGCGGCCAAGGTGATGCGATGCGCTGCATGTCCCACGCTCCTATGCACCTCCGAAAGCACGAGCTCGCGTAGCGAGGGAATCTTCTCGGAGTCGAGGACACCGGTAGCCTGACCCCTAGGCACAAACAGCGAAAAGGACTCATCGGGATGTGCACGCAAGATCTTCCCCTCCTCAGTCACCCGAAACATAGGCCACGAAAGCGGGTCGGTGACGATAACTTGAGCCTGGGAATCGGTGGCGTACGCTTGGATGACGGCGTCGATGAAGGGTTGGGGCAGTGGTACCGGGGGCCTATGGATTACAGGGGCGTTGGTGGGCTCGACATGTGCTGATCCCAACAAATTGAGTTCATCGGCGTTAGGATCGACCGGTAAGGGAATGTCGTCCTCTGGAGTTGCGCCGACTGCGTGTACTCGGGTGTTGGTGCTGGGTTCCAAAGGAGACACGAGCGGGCCTGCATACGGGTTGTCGGTATCCATGATATTCTCGGCGACGAGGTGGCATCCAGAAGGGCCTGCTTCGCATTGGTCACGCCCGAGCCCGAAGGCAACCGGTCGGGCGACGGTGAAGTGTAAGGACGTTCCTCGGGGAGGCTCTCACCGGGTGTAATGAGCTCGTAGCATTCTTCCTTCAAGAACCAATTCCCTAAGTCCTTTCCCTCGACGTCCTTGTTCCCCAATTCCTCCAAGAGCGCGTAGAGTCCGGGAGAGCCTGTTTCGCAGCCGTGACGCGGGGACCCGGTGGCAACATCAACAGGAGGCAACCGATCGTTTGACAATGGAGTGTAAGGACGTTCCTCGAAGAGGCTCTCACCGGGTGTAGTGATCTCGTGGCGTTCTCCATCAAAGAACAAATCCTCCAACTCCTTTTCCTTGACCTGATCCTCCTGCGAACCTTGCTGGACCTCCCATAGACGCGACAACGAATCGGCAATGGAATTCTTCTTGCCCTCGATGAATTCAAATTCGAAATCAAAACGACTGAGTTCCAAACACATGCGTATGTGCCGGGGCGTCTGGCGAAGTCTCTGGGTTTTGAGGGTGCGAAGGGCTTGATGGTCGGTGACAATGACAAAGGGGTAACCGATCAAGTGCTGTTCGAAGGCCTGACACGCCGAAACTACGGCTAAGAACTCCTTATCAGTGATGTGATAGTTGAGCTGAGCGCCATTGAACTTAGCCGAAAAGAAACGGGTGGGAACCGCCTGCACCCGGGTAGGACCCGAAGCCAAGCAGGCTCCAATGCCAACACGACTGGCATCGGTAAACAGGTAGATCTTGTGCTTGCCAGAAGTGACCTTGGCACCGTCGATTGGTCGCAGTGTCGCAGGTACCAGGTTTTTGACGTCATCAAAGGCCCGCTGCTCGCGCTCATTCCAACGCCACGATGTCGCCTGCGCTAACAACGCCGTAACCGGCTCCAAGGTACCCGACAAATGCGGCAGGTGATCCCGCATCCAGTTGATTGTGCCTAAAAAATGTTGGACATCGGTCTTGTTACGCGGCGTCGGCCATTGGCGGACACGTTCCCACTTGAGGGGATCAACCTTGATGCCGTCGTCGGAAATGATGGCACCCAACGAGTCCAACGATTTGGAAAACCACTCAGATTTACTGGCTCCTAAGTAGAATCGATAATGTCGTAGTGTCATCAGCAGGATCTCGATGTGTCTCAAATGCGCGCGTCGTGTATCGGAGTGAACGTGGACATCGTCAAAGAAGATCTTTGCGAACAAAAGACATGGCTGGAACATGGTCGATGTCAACAGGTTCAACGTGTTGGGTGCATTGGTGTCCCCAAACTGCATGACCCGAGATGTATATGTGCCCGTCACCGTGGCAAAACCCGTGCGGTCGACGTGCTCCGGTACAATCCGCACCTGCTCGAACGCTGCGGCCACATCAAATTTGGACCGGTAACGCGAGCGTGCAACCTCGTAGCGGACACTAGTCATGTCGGGAATGGGCGAAAAACGCTTGGCGGTGTTGCTGTTACGCGCCCGGAGGTCGAGCACAAAGCGGGCCGTTTGGGAATTCTTCTTTGGAATGGCAAAAACCGGAGCCGCAGAGTCGATTGGGCCCGACACCCAGAAGCGACCGCGAGTGTACTTAGCTGAATGTTCCGCCCACTGGGTGCGATACTTGTCGGCGAGGGGATACACCTTTGGTTTGACCTTCTCGGTGGGATTGATCAACGGAATTTCGTGGTTGACCGGCCGATATGGTGGGAGTCGCTCCATTGGTAACGAATCTACAAACACATCAGAGTAGGTCTCGAGTAAGGCAGCCAATCGTGTTCGTGCTTCGGACTCAGACAAATCCTCAAGCGTCGGGTCGTCGACTACATCGAGCAATGGGTTGTGCGGCTCAAGACCAATGATCTCGTCGTCGGGAAGTAATCCCGGGTGGTTGTAACCAATGGCGGAACCGGAGAAGATAGATGCCACGGTGACCGCTCGATCCCACTCATAAGTATCCTTGGCAACAGGTTGCGACGGACCCGATCGCGCAACCGTAAAGGCGCCCCAGCCTACGAGCATGCCTGTGTCCTTCAGAAATGGCAAACCCAAAATGGCATCGTATCCAGTCACCCGACAGATGAAGAAAGCTCGCGAACCGAGGTCGAGGGCACCGGACGAAAACGGAGCAGTGGCGAACATAGCACATCGGTCAGATTTATCCTGAGTCCCAAGACGCAGGTGCAACGGTGCAGTCAACCGTGCCGTCGTGAAACCGGTGTCGGTTCGCACGGCCTCCTGGTCCACCAAGTCCACCTCTGACCCCGAGTCGATCAAGCAATGCAAGGTCCTTCCGGAAGGCAACATCCAAGCTACAACGTTGCGGGCTCGCACAACGGCTGGTTCGATGAGTCGGTCGGGTTTGTCGGTGTCGATCAGGGGTGTATCGGACGCCAGGAGAGAAACACCCACTGGCACAGGAATTTGGAAGGAGCTCACCGAAGCAGCCCTTTCCGCCTTGCGAGACGACACCACTTCCGGCCCCCAAAAGCGACGCGAACGCAACGCGGCATCAGCGTAGGAAAAAACGTCTTCCACCGCGGCGGACGCAGTGTTGGTCAAACTATCGTTGAAACGATGAGGGTTTGCATCATCTACCGGCGCGGTTGGCTGCAAATTACTCGATGAAATCCCTGCTTCGCAAGAAGGAAAGACGACGTCTTTCACTCGTCCAACAAGGTCTGCGGAGGGGCAAGAGCGGTGCGTCACTAAGGCGGATACGGAACTCAACGGTCGAGTCTGATCCGGCTCGAGTGAAAGGGGGAATCTCACCTGGGGGTCCTCGGCCATGCCTGAACCCGAAGACCATTCCTCCTCGTCGAAGTCGACCCCCGCAATTGCCGAGAGCTGGACGGTTGTGGGGGATTGGCGCTCGGAGGAACAATGCTGTGAAAAGTGACCACTCTGACCGCAGTTGAAACAGGCCATACTCGCTGGTACTCCCTTCGGCGCGGGCGTGAACCACGCATGGCGCTCCTTCCACAAATGCGACTGTTGCCATCTGGTAGCGCGATCGACCCATCGAGCCCGGCAGATCTGAGCGCGCTCGTCATCGGTTGTTGAGGACGGGATGTTGCGGGGAGTCTTCGAGATCGCTCCAAAGGACACAGTTCGAGTCGAAGGCGTTGAACCCGGCGTTGGTACCGCAGTCTCGTCGGCGATGGCAGCCCAATCGGTGATCTCCTCAAGGGAAGGGACCGTCCGTCCGAACCTTCCTGTAGTGACCAGTGAGTTGTCCCGATATTCTCGAAGCATGCCGGCACGCACTTCCCGCTTAGCCCCGTCGCTCAACGACTGGTAGAACGCCGTGGCCAGCTGAAGCGGCGAAAGACTAAAGCTTGAGTTATTGTGCATAAAGGCACGGTAACGTGCACGCCATTCTCCGACATGATCGTAGGCGCGAACAGAAGATTGGCGGCACCCGTAAAACTCCTGGGACACTCGGTCGGCAAAGCCAGGATCCGGCCACCTATGAGAATGTCACGCACACCTGCTCAAGCGGTGGTAAGTCTCTGATCGAAGGACCAAGGGAGACCAGACCAAGAAGTTGCTTTCTTACACACCTGCTCAAGCGGTGGTAAGTCTCTGATCGAAGGACCAAGGGAGACCAGACCAAGAAGTTGCTTTCTTACACACCTGCTCAAGCACTACAGTAAGTTACCACATCTAGAGGGGTGAAAGATGATAGAAAGAGTAGTGCTCACCTGCTCAAGCGGTGGTAAGTCTCTGATCGAAGGACCAAGGGAGACCAGACCAAGAAGTTGCTTGAGCAGGAGAGAAACCAGAGAGGGGCCAGCTGGCTGGGCCTAAGTGCCCAGCCAGAGTCAGGCGCACGGACCTGGCCCAGAGTGGGAGAGCTAAAGTGGTGAAAAGTTGGCCAAAAGTGATCAAAACGAAGAGAGGAGGATGTTGAGGTAGATGCAAGATACAAGAAGGACATGAAGGAGATATTTGATCTCACACCCCCCCTACTTCGAGTATCAGGGAGCACAGATACCGAGTCGACCGCGGTGCCGAGCAAAGAGGTCGCGTGACAATGCCTTGGTGAAGATGTCCGCTGTCATCTCACCAGTGTTGATGTACTGGACGACAATATCGCCCATGGAAACCATATCCCGGACAAAGTGTTCGCGCAGGCGGATGTGCCGAGTCCGAGCATGAAATACCGGATTCTTGGTGAGAGCATTGGCGCCTTGGTTGTCGCCGTAGATGAGGACGGGCTTTGAAGACGAAAGGCCAAGCTCACCAAAGAGCTGACGCAGAAAGATTGCCTCCTTACCAGCGTGTGACAGTGCAAGGTACTCGGCGTCACAAGTGGAGTCGGCAACGCGCGATTGAAGCCGGGAGGACCATGAGACGGCAGCACCTGCATAGACGAAAGTGTAACCCATGGTCGACTTGGAAGAGAGGACGCATGCACCCCAGTTGCAGTCGGAGTAGCCCAAGAGTGGTGCCGGATCCCCACGAGCGTAGCGTAAGCCGTGAGAAAGAGTGCCAGCAATGTAACGGAAGGCGTGCTTGACAGCTCCCCATGCAGCAGCAGAAGGCGAGTGAGAGAAGCGAGCCAAGTAACCGACGGTGTAAGCCAGGTCGGGCCGAGTACCAGTAGAAGCGTACATGAGAGAGCCAATGGCTTGCAGGTACCGAGTACGATCCGAGAATGGCGTGGCCTGGAGCTCAACTTCAAGGCGGAGATCGGACTGCATGGGCGTGGCGACCGGGTGGGCGTCAGACATTCCAAATCGGGCAAGGACGTCCTTGAGGTATTGCTCCTGACTCAGGGAGATGGAGCCGTCCGGGGAACGCCGGATCTGAATGCCGAGGACGTATTCTGCCTCACCAAGCCGTTTGACACCGTAGCGCTGCTCAAGACCCTGAAGGGTACGCTCAATCTCAGGGAGAGAGGGGCTGATCATGAGCAGGTCGTCGACATAGAGCGCAATGTAGTGGCGCACATCACCCGTTGTCCTGACGTAGACGCAGTGGTCGGATTCGGTGGCGACGTAGCCAAGTGCAGACAAGGCAGAGTCAATCTCGTCGTTCCAGATGCGACCGGCCTGGCGCAAGCCGTAGAGGGACCGATGCAGTTGGAGGACCTTGCCTGGCATGTAGATGCCGTCCGGCACACGGATGTACAGGGGTGCGTCAAGTTTGCCGTGCAGGTAGGCTTTGTCGATGTCGGCCTGGTGGATGTGGTACCCATGAGCAGCAGCAAGGGCCATATTCGATCGACTCCACTACGTCAGTATGTAGTTGTTAAGAAGAGTGATGAATTACAACCTACCTATTCGATCGACTCCACTACGTCAGTATGTAGTTGTTAAGAAGAGTGATGAATAGGAAGCTAAGAGTATGTGAGTTGCGCGCAGGGATAGGCCCCAACGCGTGGCAATCTACAAGTCAGGAACACTCTAGAACATTCTGGCTGTTTCACTAAGTCAGCCATAGGTCCAAGCTCAGGCACCCAGCGCGCCTAAGTCAGCCATGGGTCCAAGCTCAGATACCCAGCGCGCCTAAGTCAGCCATAGGTCCAAGCTCAGGCACCCAGCGCGCCTAAGTCAGCCATGGGTCCAAGCTCAGATACCCAGCGCGCCTAAGTCAGCCATGGGTCCAAGCTCAGATACCCAGCGCGCCTAAGTCAGCCATAGGTCCAAGCTCAGGCGCGCGCGCGCCTAAGTCGAGATCCGTGGGGGGCGCGCGCGCGGGGGTGTGCAGAGGCCGAGGCGCCCCTGTCGAGCTGAGAGTGGACTGTTCACACCCCCCCCACGCGAATGCGAGGCAGACCCAAGCCGTGGGTGTCGTGTGCGTAGGCCGAGTGCGTAGCAATGTGTCAAGAAAACCTTTGGGCCGAGTGCCTTTGTGAATATGTCGGCCACCATGTCGCTGGTCCCCACATGCGAGAGAGAAATGTCGCCTCGATTCACCATGTCGCGGACAAAGTGCTCGCGCAACCGTATGTGCCGAGTGCCGGAAACGCGCACAGGATCGTGAGCAACTGCAGCAGCCGCTTCGTTGTCAGTAAAGATGTGAGCCGGTGCAACAGCTTTGACGTGCAGCTCCTCAAGCAGCTGACTAAGGTAAATTCCTTCCTTGCCGGCATGTGAAAGAGCGAGGTATTCGGCATCAGTGGTGGAATCGGCCACTCGAGACTGGCGTTTGGACGACCAAGACACGGCGGAGCCAGCGATGTAGAAGACGTAGCCCATGGTGGAAACCGATGTGTCGACGCAGGCCCCCCAGTTCGCGTCGGAGTAACCTACCACGCCCGTGATACGCGTCTTGCCACGAGCGTATAGTAGTTCATCGCGATAGGTGGCACGCAGATAGTGTAGGACGTGCTTGACTGCAATCCAATGACGACGGCCAGGGTTGTTGGCAAAGCGGGCCAGGTAGGATACGGCGAAGGCAATGTCGGGGCGGGTGCCAAGTGAGATGTAGAGTAACGAGCCTATAGCCTGTAGGTACCATGACCTGATCCGTTCTGTACCTTGACCCGGAATGGCGGAGAGCGAAAGACCAGGAGTCATTGGGACAGTAGTGCCGCGAGTCGTAGTGTCGAAGTGAAACCGGGCGAGCACGTCCATGATGTATCGTTCCTGAGACAGTGCGATGGAGCCGTCGTCGAGCCGTCTGATCTGGATGCCGAGGATGTACTCGGCAGGGCCAAGACGCTTGACTCCGTAGCGTTGCTCAAGGCCGGAGATGACACGTTCGATTTCGGCAAGGTCCGGGCTGATCACAAGGAGGTCGTCGACGTACAGTGCGATGTAATGTGGGCGTTGGCGATCATCGAGGCAGGTGTACACGCAGTGATCGGTGCCTGTAGCCGTGTAACCAAGGTTTCGAAGGGAAGCATCGATGTGTCGATTCCAGATGCGGCCAGCCTGTTTGAGCCCGTAGATGGAACGGCGTAAGCGGAGGACCTTGTCGCCGGGAAGGTCGAAGCCGCGGGGTGCCGTCATCCAGATGTTGTAATCAAGGTCGCCATGGAGGTAGGCTTTGTCGATGTCCGCCTGGTGCACATGCAGACCATCGGCGGCCGCCAGGGCGAGGAGCGAACGTATCGAAGAGAAGCGTGCGACTGGTGCGAATGTTTCGGCAAAGTCGATGCCGTCGCGTTGGCGGTTGCCCTGCGCCACAAGTCGTGCCTTGTGTCCGGTGACCTCGCCGAGTGCATTCCGTTTCGTTTTCCATACGAACTTGGACGTAACGATGGTCGCACCCGCCGGCACCGTGGATTTGTCCTCAATAGTAAATACCTTGAAGTCATCACGCATGGAGTTGAATTCGTCGCTGGCGGCTTTGGCCCATATCTCGCGTTTGTCACTGGACATCGCCTCACGCCAGGTCTGTGGATCGCTGGTGATGGACTTGACTGGTTGAATGGCCTCCGTATCAGACGTGTCGTCGTCGGTTGCGATGAAAGCGCGGTGGTGACGGGTGAGGAAATCGAGTTCATCCGGCGATTGATCACGCGAGTGACGCCCAATGAGGTCGAGTTCGTCAGGTGATTCCTCTGCCGGTGCGGGCTCGCGATATGTGTCGTCGTCGGAGCGATGCACGTCCAGTAAGTTGAGCCGAACCTGGGCGTCTGAGCCGATTAAGTCGAGAGGATCGGCAGAGTCGTCGGAGTCGGTTGGCAAGGCCGAGAGTAACGGTGACGAGGCTAACGACGGCGACGGCGCGGGCGACGGTAATGAGGACGATTCGGCATCTGTGGAGTTAAGTAAGGTTCCGCCAGTGTACCCTGGGGCCACGTCAACGGCGCTCATGGTAGAATCATCAAGAGAGGATGAGACGTCCATGTGCGCCGACCTTACTAGTGGGGTCCTCGTCTTGACAGTGGCTTGAGGTTCGGTGGTGGAAACGCTGGCGTAGTGCGTGTCAATGTCTTGCTCGGTGGAGTCGCCGTGTAGTCCGGGGAACTCGGAGTCCAGGAACGTAGCATTTCTGCCAAGTACGATCTTGTTGGTGGTAGTGTCGTAGAAGCGGAAGGCTTTGGAAGCCAGGTCGTAGCCGGTGAAGAGGACGCGCGTCGCCTTTGGGTCGAGTTTGGAGCGAAGTTCGGGTGCGACCGTCAGCCAAGCTGTACAGCCGAACGGGTGAAGCGCCAAGACATCGGTGCGGTGGCCGTGCCAGGCAAAGTTTGGTGTCGCCTTGTCCAGGGCGGAATGTTGACACAGGTTCTTGCAGTGGACAAAGTATGCGGCGGCTTCTTCCCAGAATGTGTTCGGTAAATGAGCGTCTGCAAGGAGTGCAAGGACGCCTTCGACGATGGAACGATTGACCCGCTCTGCACGGCCGTTCTGTTGAGGCGTGTGTGGGATAGAGTATTGTCGACTTGTGCCCCGTGCCTTGCAGAACTCCGTGAACACTCTCGAACGATATTCGCCACCGTTGTCGGTTCGGAGGATCTTCAGTTTTGCGCCTGTCTCCAGTTCGACTTCGGCAAGCCAAGTCTTGAAAACGTCAAAGACTTCACTTTTGTGTCCGATCGCATAGGCCCAGAGTTTGCGAGAGTAATCGTCAAGGAATGTGACAAGGTAACGCTTGCCAGTCATGGACCGCTCGGGGAAGTAGAGGACGTCGCTGTGTACAAGGCCGAGTCTTTCCGAGGAGTGGGAGTCCGAATCGGGAAAAGGAAGACGATGGCCTTTTGCACTGAGGCAAGCATTGCAAACAAACTTCTCTACCTCTTCGTCACTATATCCGGCCCCTAGACCTTCCAACAAGCCGGCGGCAACCATCTTCTGTATGGAAGACGGTGCAAGGTGGCCGAGGCATCGGTGGAGTGTCAGTAGGGGCACGGCAGTCCGTGAGCGAGAGAGGAGAGCAAGATGCTGACATTTGGAGTGATCGGCGTCGAGCAAGTAGAGCCCTTCGTCAAGTCTTGTGCCTTCAGCGATCGCGTTGCCGTCCTTCCCGATGTTGATGCCGTGTTTTGTGAAGGCGACACTGACGTCGTCGGTGTCGCAAAGACGAGACACCGAGAGAAGATTTACATATAGGTCCGGAGTGTGCAACACGTCGGTAAGCGTGATCGGGTGTCCAGAGGCGGCAACGAATGCGATATCCCCGATGCCGATGGCGTTGATGCCACCTGCAATGCCACCGATCTTCGTGGGGGCCACCTGACGATAGGTGGTGAACAGCGACTTGTCCGGAACCATGTGTGCAGTGGCGCCCGAGTCAACGACAAAGGACTTGTTGCGAAGTTGGTGACGACGGGTGCGAAGACCGGTGACGAGAAATCCGACATGGTGTGGTGCGTCGACGCTCGAGTCGGCGTTACTGGTGTTGGACTTCTTGCCGTCTTCGAGAGCCTTCTTGCAGTCGACCGACCAGTGACCCTTTTTTTTGCAGAAGCGACAGGGTCCTGGAGGCGGATGTTGGGCCCTCGTAGAGCACTGCGCGATGCTGTGAGAAGGACTGCTACAGGCGAAGCAGTTGCCGCGAGCCGGGCGGGGCGAGCGGGGCGCCGACGAGGCGAGGAGGGCCGACTGATCACTGGAAAGGTTTGTCGACCGTATTTGGACGCGCATACGTTCGGCAATCGTATCGATGTCCGGGAGAGAGCGTTGCGAGCGTTGTTCGTCAGTGAACGTTGCCTTGAAGCTCTCAAGCGACGGATGAGCGATTGCAAGGACGTCGTTAATGGTGGTTTTTGCGTCGATGACCTCTTGTGCGACCGACTTGAATTCTGTGATCCAGGTGTCAAATTCGGCAACCGTCCCGGGCATGGATCGGAAACCCCAGAGTCGCGAGAAGAGTTCGAGCGTACGAGTGGCGTCGTCAGGAGCGTAGCGCGACTTCAGCGTGGAGTAGATTTTGGGCGCTGTAAGGTCGGCAGTGGGGATCTTGTCAAGGACCGCCGAGACTTCGGCGGAGTCGATCGAGTTCGCGATGATCTCACGGGCGACGGCGTCGCGAGCGGAGCGATGGGAAGGTGTCCAGTCGTCGGGTACAACACCGTCGAGGACGTACGAGCGGATGTCATCCGCTAGGCAAAGGCGAAGTTGGCGTGTCCAGTTCGCAAATGATTTGGAGCCGTCCAAGCGTGCGTGTTTGGGGAAGGCGGTGCGCGTGTTGCCGGATGACGTGGCGGGTGTAGTGACGCCTGAAGCGGCGGCAGTGATGCCCGACAGTAACGATGTAAGTGATGCAACTTGTTCGGCGGAGAGTGCAGGCGTTGCACCCGCCGCAGGCGGTGACGACGTGTCCATGCCAGTTGGTAGCTTGTGGGCTTATAACCTATTCGATCGACTCCACTACGTCAGTATGTAGTTGTTAAGAAGAGTGATGAATTACAACCTACCTATTCGATCGACTCCACTACGTCAGTATGTAGTTGTTAAGAAGAGTGATGAATAGGAAGCTAAGAGTATGTGAGTTGCGCGCAGGGATAGGCCCCAACGCGTGGCAATCTACAAGTCAGGAACACTCTAGAACATTCTGGCTGTTTCACTAAGTCAGCCATAGGTCCAAGCTCAGGCACCCAGCGCGCCTAAGTCAGCCATGGGTCCAAGCTCAGATACCCAGCGCGCCTAAGTCAGCCATAGGTCCAAGCTCAGGCACTCAGCGCGCCTAAGTCAGCCATAGGTCCAAGCTCAGGCACCCAGCGCGCCTAAGTCAGCCATGGGTCCAAGCTCAGATACCCAGCGCGCCTAAGTCAGCCATAGGTCCAAGCTCAGATACCCAGCGCGCCTAAGTCAGCCATAGGTCCAAGCTCAGGCGCGCGCGCGCCTAAGTCGAGATCCGTGGGGGGCGCGCGCGCGGGGGTGTGCAGAGGCCGAGGCGCCCCTGTCGAGCTGAGAGTGGACTGTTCACAGGCCAGGAGTGCGCGGATGGAGGTGAATTTTGCCACGGGTGCAAAGGTCTCGTCAAAGTCAATGCCAGAGCGTTGGGAGTCACCACGGGCAACGAGACGACCCTTGTAGGACTTGACTTGGCCATGCTGGTCGCGTTTGGTGCGGAAGACAAAGCGGGAGCCCAGGACCTTGGCGTCTGCTGGGACAAGGGACTCGTCAATCGGTGTGAATGCCGAAAAATCTCGTAAGAGTGAGTCAAACTTGTCGCGGGCCGCAAGACGCCATTCATCTGCTTGAGGAGTGGCCATGGCCGCTCGCCAGTGAGGTGGGTCGCGAGCGGGGGCAATCAGTTCCGCAGGGTCGGCGGGCGAGGTCTCAATGAGGGTGGCAGCACCAGAGGCAAGGTAGGCCACGGCAGAGGGCGAGTGGAGTGCGTCATCCACATCGTCGGGAAACTCCTGCGCCCGGCATAGCGAAGCAACATCGCGTGGGCGTGGCAGGAGATCGATCGGATCCGGGGAGTCGGACCGAGCGGGTGAGGGTGGCGCTGGCAACACACGGGAAACCACAGGGCGCGGGGAAGGACAAGGCGTGGAGATGGCCGAGTCAGAGCTGCCTTGGTCAGAGGCGCTTGATGCGGGTGAGTCCGGGTCAGGGAGCTCACGAGCAGGGGAGCCTTGGTCAGGGGCAGGGGGTGCGGGCGAGTCCTGGTCAGGGACCTCGCGGGCAGGGGAGGGACGGTGCGGGCCCTGGTCAGGGGCTGCCGGCACGGGTCGAGGTGGTTCAGCGCGAGGCGCGAGTGAGCGAGGGGAAGCAACGAGCAAAGGCTCAAGGGGGTCTACCTGGTCAGGGTATGCGTCAATGATGACGGGGAGTGGGATCGGTTCAGCGCGAACATTGGTGGTTGGCCGGAGTGCAGGGAACTCGGATTCACGGAAGACGACATTGCGGCTGAGTTGTATCCTGCGCGTGGACGGCTCGAAGAGTCGGAAAGCCTTGGCATGTTGGTCAAAACCAACGAACAGGAGGGGTACAGCCTTGGGGTCGAGGTCCGTGCGCTTGGCCGAGGGAAGGTGGTGCCAAGCGCGGCAGCCAAACGCGCGAAGGGTGGAGATGTCAGGCACAAAGCTGTGCCAACGAGTGTCGGGGATCTCACCACCAATGCCGGAGTGAGGCATCAGGTTTTTGCAGTGCACATAGTACAAAGCAGCCTCACCCCAGAGGCGTGAATCAGCGCCAGAGGAGTAGAGTAGAGCAAGGATACCCTCCTTGATGGTGCGATTGCTGCGCTCAACACGCCCATTTTGCTGGGGTGTGTAGGGGATGGTGAGTTCCCGACGAATGCCTTTGCTTGCACAGAAGTCGATGAAGTTGCGCAGAGTGAACTCGCCTCCATTGTCAGAGCGGATGGTCTTCACCTTGTTGCCGGTGGCATTCTCGACTTCAAGGATCCAGTCGCGAAGGCGAGGGAAGACGTCACTTTTGAGTGCCAGGAGGATACACCAGTGCTTGCGAGAGAAGTCATCAATGATGACCAGCATGTATCGATGGCCACCAAATGTAGGGCAAGGCATTTGCGCTACATCGACATGAATGAGATCCAGGCGGCCAGAGGCAATGGACTTGGACCGGGCAAAGGGCAGGGCGTGTGCTTTGGAAGCAAGACAAGCATTGCAGTAAAAATCCCGGAGCTCCTGATCCTTATACACCCAATCCACCCCAGTAACCAAGCCTCTCTGCACAATGTTTTTGATTTGCACAACGGGCAAGTGCGCAAGGCGCCGGTGCAGACTCAGCAAGATCACTTTGGTAGGGATGGCGAGGAGGGCTTTGGGCGTACAGGGTGCAGGTCCAAGTGCCAAGGCGTACAGGTTGTTCCCGATGGCTTGAGCGGTAGCAACGACGGCACCCGAGGGACGGGCGATGCTGGCACAACGAGATGCGAAGGAGACGCGGTAGCCAAGTTGATCCAACTGGAAGACGGACAGCAGGTTGCATGGGAGATCCGGCACCAGTAGGACATTGGACACGGTGATGGGACCCTTTGAAGTCTGGATGCAAATGGTGCCGCAGCCGGTGGAAGGGAGGGAGCCGGCGACGCCTCCAACTCGTGGGCCAGCAACCGTGCGAAGCTTAGAAAAGAGGCCCCTGTCGTTCGTCATGTGGCGATTGGCGCCCAAGTCAAGGAGCCAAGCTGATTTGCGAAAGGGTGAAGGTGTAGCGAGGAGACAGGCCGTGAAAGAGACAGACTCGGGTGTATCGACGGCGGCCAGTGAAGCGGTCGGCTGGGAGGCCTTCTTCTCGGCGGTGCGGCGAGCTCGGTAGGCGGCGGCCCAGGCGGTGTCGGGGCATTCCCTGAGCCAGTGCATCTTGCGACAAGACGGATTTGGGCACGGCCTTGAGCAACCGTGGCGGGCCTGCGGCGTGGCGACGGCGGCAACGGGAGTGTCGACGGGGCGGGCTTTGACATCGCGGTAAAGGCGCGTGAAGATCTCGGTGGCGGAGGGCATTGCAGTGGAATCGCCCTGGGCAGCGACAAAGGTGGTGCGCCAGGCGTCGAAGGACGAAGGAATGCGAGCAAGCAAGTGCGAGGCAAGAAGAGCATTCACAGTGACCTGCGAGTCCTGCAGCAGCCGGGCGTCGTTCTCGAAGCTGTCGCGGAATTGCAGGAACAGGTCGGGAGTGACGGGCACAGGGTCGGAGCTGAAGAGGCGTTGGATGACCGGTAGCAGATCGACAGCAGAGACGGTGCCGTAGCGTTCGCGAAGTGCCTGCCAGACCTTGGGTGCAGCGAGCGGTTCGTCGAGGTAAGGTGACAGGCCCGGGAGGACGGTTTGCGAATCGACGGAGGCGCAAATGGAGGAGCAGGCGTAGTGGTCCCAGAGAGGGACATACGAAGCAGGCCAAGACTCGAGTGGTACGCCCGTGTTTAGGTAACGGACGACGCCGGAGGGCAGGCGTGAACGGATGGCGAGGACCCAGTCTCGGTAGCCGGACGAGTTGCGAAGGCCGCAGAGTGGGTGGGCGGGCGCAAGGGCGGCACATCGGGCATGGGCTCGCGGAGCTTGGCTTCAGGCGCGGAGGCGCCGGCGGCGGACATGTTGCGAAGGCCGAAAACGTCGAGCGAAGGGCGGGCACGGAGGTGGCCGCACTGGTGGCTCGGTTGGGCTAATAACCTATAAGAATGTCACGCCTGCTCAAGCGGTGGTAAGTCTCTGATCGAAGGACCAAGGGAGACCAGACCAAGAAGTTGCTTGAGCAGGAGAGAAACCAGAGAGGGGCCAGCTGGCTGGGCCTAAGTGCCCAGCCAGAGTCAGGCACAGGGACCAGGCCCAGAGTGGGAGAGCTTATTACGGATAAGGACTAAGAGGTACTCCACGACTCAGCTCCGATATACACGAGTGAGATGATGAGAATAGCGTGACTTTGCAGTAACTAACCTAAGAGGTACTCCACGACTCAGCTCCGATATACACGAGTGAGATGATGAGAATAGCGTGGAGAAGAGAACTAAAAGGCAGAAACATAGCAAAGACAGAGATAGACGCGCGCATAATAAAACAATTAACCATTCTAGTAAAGAAGAGTTAGGCTCTCAGACCCCGCTTCTAACACTCCCACCGGTCAAAGAGACTAACGAGACCATTCCAAGAAGCGCACGAAGTTGATCAAAACGTTGAGGTCCCAAGGGCTTGGTCAACATATCCGCAGCATTGACGTGAGTTGGGCAGTATTCAAGTTCGACCTCGCCCGAAGCAACACGTTCTCGAACGAAGAGATGAGCGATATCGAAATGCTTGGTACGCATGTGATCGACTGGATCCTTGGCAATTTGGATGCAAGCGGCGTTGTCCTCTTGAATGATGGTAGGGCCCGACTGAGGAATTCCAACGTCACCGGCCAAGCGACGAAGCCAGATTGCTTCACGAGTAGCTGAGGACGCGGACAGAATTTCAGCCTCCGTAGTAGACGTGGCGATCATAGATTGTTGCTTCGACTGCCAAGAAACCACTCCACCCGCAAGCATCGATGCATAGGCTCCCACCGATCTCCGAGATTCCGGATTGTCGGCAAACGAGGCATCGGAGTAGACCACCAATCGAGTTGTAGAGTTGTTGCGATACAAGATGCCCCAATCGACGGTACTGTTGAGGTAGCGGAAAATGCGCTTGACCGCAGCCCAATCGTCGACTGTTGGACAGGAGTTCTTTTGAGCCACAGCACGGACAGCAATTGCGATATCAGGTCGGCAGCGAGTCGAAGCGTATTGGAGCGAACCCACCGCAGACTGATACATCGGCATGTCAGCAAACGGAGTAGTGTCGATTCGAAGTGAGGGACGATCGTCCATTGGCGTAAAGGCACGGCGCTTGGACGGCGAAGCGAAATCAAACTTCTCGAGCATTGTTCGAATGTACTTGCTTTGATGAACGAAGATGTAGTCCTTGGTGCGATGAACCTCGAAACCCAGGAAGTAGGAGACCAGACCGAGACGTTTGAGCTTGAAACCTTCGTGGAGTGAGGCAAGTTCCGAGTCCAAGAACGATTGATTGTTGGACGCGATGAGACCATCGTCGACGTATAGCGTGATGATAGCGAAAGAAGTGCCAGAATGCTTGATGTAGAGACAAGCATCGGCAGTCGCCCTCATGTAACCACGAGACACCATGAGATCGTTGATGGCACGATACCACTCACGAGGCGCCTGCTTGGTACCGTACATTGAACCCACAAGCTTGAGGCATTTGCCAGGAGTCTGAGGACCGGTCCATCCTTTTGGGTATCGAACATAGACATCCTCGGTCATCTTTCCATTGAGGAACGCGCAGTCAAAGTCGAACTGTTCAAGACACAGACTCTTGGCAGCAGCCAGAGCAATCAAGAACAGGATAGTCGAAGAGCGAGCAACTGGAGCGTAGGTGTCATGGAAGTCGATTCCAGGGCGTTGAGCAAACCCCTGAGCAACAAGACGAGCTTTGAAACGAATGATCTTGCCACTTGCATCGCGCTTGATAGTGTAAACCCAGATGGTGCCAAGTGCCCGAATACCATCATGCCATTTGACTTCCTGGAAGACTCCATGATGATCGAATTGAAGGAACTCGGAGGCCATTGCCGCGATCCAGTGATTGCGATATGGTGACTTCATGGCTCCCTCTGTGAGATTGACAATCTCCTCTGGTTCCTTCTCATATCATATCTCTCTTCTATCTGTCCCCTTTGTTCATTTTTGGCCTGCCTCTCCACACCTTTGCTCTCCACCTCTCTGGGCCTGGTCCGTGCGCCTGTCTTTGAGCTGTTGGCCCAGCCTGCTGGCTCCGCGCCTTCTCTCTCTCCTGCTCAAGCAACTTCTTGGTCTGGTCTCCTTGGTCCGTCGATCAGAGCCTTACCACTGCTTGAGCAGGTGAGTACTACACTTAATCTTTCACTTACTAGTTACGATAACTTACTGTAGTACTTGAGCAGGTGTGTAAATCGAAGCAACTTCTTGGTCTGGTCTCCTTGGTCCGTCGATCAGAGCCTTACCACTGCTTGAGCAGGCGACACTTAATAGGTTATGAGCCAACGAGCTACCAGCTGCTAAAAGGCCGCAGGTTCAAATCCCCCTGGGGGCAGGCAATTTTCGCAGCCTGATCCGTGCATACACTCAGCGTCCAGCGGCCACACACAGCGCCCATCAGTGGCCATGCACCCAGTGCCCAGTCACAGCGCCCAGAGACCAGTGTCCTCTGAATATACCCAATCCACCCCAGTGACCAAACCTTTCTGCACCGTGTTCTTGAGTTGCGCGATGGGTAAATGCGCAAAGCGACGGTGCAAAGTCAGTAAGGAAACTTTGTGAGGGGTGGCGAGGAGGGCATTGGGCATACGGGATGAGGGTGCGACGTTTAACGCGTACAGGTCATTTGCGACGGCTTGAGCAGTGGCGACAACGGTGCCGGAGGGGTTGCTGATCTTGGCACAGCCGGAGCCAAAGGAGATGCTGAACCCAAGGCAATCCAAACGTCGGACAGACAGCAAGTTGCACGTCCAGCGGCCACACACAGCGCCCATCAGTGGCCATGCACCCAGTGCCCAGTCACAGTGCCCAGAGACCAGTGTCCCCACCCACTCACAGCTCTTCAGCTTCGCGCAAGGGGGGTGTTGAACCTCGCCTCCATCTCACTTCTAGGGCAATATGCGCTCACTGAAGTCGAGGTGCCTCACCTTTTAGTGCAGTGGTTAATTGCTTCTCATAGGTTATAAGCCCAACACGCTACCAGCGCGGTCACCTACGTGTCCGCCCACGTCTCGCTTTCCTCCCAGCCCAGCATGTCTGACACCGACAAGCCTCTGACGCCTGTGGTTCCCCCCCTGCGGCCACCCACGCAAGTCGCGGGCTTCGCAGCCTCCGACCTCCTTCGCGATGCCAACGGGTACCAAGACTGGGTTCTCACAATCAGCTCCCGCTTACCGTCCGATGTCCTTGGATATCTCAAGTCGGGTGTGCCCCACGAGTCTTGGCCTCCCACTTACGTCTCACTCTGGGATCACTACGCTCGCGCGTCAATCTGCGCTGCGGTCGACCCACGCACAGTTCTCCCCGGCCTCTCCAGCTATTTTGGAGACAACCGCAGCGGCCACAAGATCTGGGAAGCTCTTCGACTACGCTATGGTGCTGTCTCGGCCGTGGATCTTCTCCCGGTTATAGCTCGGCTCTTCAGCCCTGAGCTCATGCCCGACACCCCGGACGCGTTCCTTCAATTTCGAGACCGTTTCGAGAATGATTCGCGCCTACTGGAGGACTCCAAGGCCACTGCGGATTCCCTCCTTACGTCGCACTTGCTGGCCCGCATCCCATCATCCCTCTCCGCGTGGCGCACGACCTTCGTCAACTCGCAGGGCACATCCAGCACGCTACCACCCGCAACCGAGATCCTTGACCGCATCTATCGCGAAATCAAGGCTCGACCCGTCGACACGCTTGCGGCTGCGGTCGCCACCCCCCAGCCCCGCGGTCCTCGCTGGCCGTGTCCGAACCCGTCATGCCGGAAGATGCACTGGCTCAACGACTGCCCCGACACCACCTGGGCCGCCGCCTACCGCGCCCGCAAAGCCGCCAACGGTGGAAACAAGCGGGGCAACAACAAGGTCCCTCAGCCTGCAGCCGCCCCGGCCATCGTCGACACGCCCGAACCCACGACATTCACAGCATGCCTCCTGGCGACTCCCTCGCCGTTCAGCAAGTCAGTGTGGCTCCTCAACTCCGGCGCAAATCGTCACATGGCCAACGATAGTACACTTTTCTCGACGCTGCGCTCGTTTGCCGGACCGCCCGTTGCTGGCGTTGCCGGTTCTCTCCCTTCAACCGGCTGTGGTTCTGTCCGCTTATCGACTCCAGCTGGCACCGTCGTGGCCACCGATGTCCTTTTGGTGCCCTCACTGCCGTGCAACTTGCTGTCTGTCCGACGTTTGGATCGCCTTGGGTTCAGCATCTCCTTTGGCTCCGGCTGTGCCAAGATCAGCAACCCCTCCGGCACCGTTGTCGCCACTGCTCAAGCCGTCGCAAATGACCTGTACGTGTTAAACGTCGCACCCTCATCCCGTATGCCCAATGCCCTCCTCGCCACCCCTCACAAAGTTTCCTTACTGACTTTGCACCGTCGCTTTGCGCATTTACCCATCGCGCAACTCAAGAACACGGTGCAGAAAGGTTTGGTCACTGGGGTGGATTGGGTATATTCAGAGGATGAGGTCAAGACTTTCAATTGCAATGCTTGTCTTGCTTCCAAAGCACACGCCCTCCCTTTTGCCCGTTCCAAGTCCATTGCGTCTGGCCGTCTGGACCTCGTCCATGTCGATGTTGCTCAAATGCCTCGAGCCAGCTTTGGTGGCCATCGCTACATGCTTGTGATTGTCGACGACTACACCCGTAAACATTGGTGCATCCTCCTCACTCACAAAAGCGACGTCTTCCATCGTCTCCGTGACTGGATCCTCGAGGTGGAAAACGCCACCGGCAATCGGGTAAAAACCATTCGCTCAGACAACGGTGGCGAGTTCACCTTGCACAACTTTGTCAACTTCTGCTTGACTAAGGGCATTCGTCGCGAACTCACTATCCCGTACACACCTCAACAAAACGGACGCGTTGAACGCACAAATCGGACCATCAAAGAGGGTATCCTTGCCTTGCTCTACTCGGCTGGCGCTGACACACGCCTCTGGGCCGAAGCTGCCAGGTACTTTGTGCACTGCAAGAACTTGATGCCCCATGCGGGAATTCGCGGCGACATCCCCAATGCTCGCTGGCATGGTGCCACACCGGATGTCTCGTCACTGCGCGCCTTTGGCTGTCGCGCTTGGCACTGCCTCCCCTCAGTCAAGCGCGCCGACCTCGACCCCAAGGCTGTACCACTCATATTCGTAGGGCTCGACGACCACGCAAAAGCTTATCGCCTCTTTGACCCGGCTACACGCAAAATCCTCCTCAGTCGCAACGTGGTTTTTCGAGAGTCCGAGTTCCCTGCCCTGCAGCCTGTGTCCGACACCCACACTGGCGCCACCCCACTTCCGGTGCCCGGCGACTTTTACCCTGACCAGGTAGATCACTCCGAACCTTTGCTCGTTGCTCCTCCTCGCTCTCTCGCGCCCCGCGCTGAGCTCCCCGGACCTGTGCCAGCTGCCCCTGACCAAGGCCTGCACCGTCCCTCTCCGGCCCGTGACATCCCTGACCAGGACTCGCGCGCGCCCCCTGCCTCTGACCAAGGCTCTCCCTCATCCCATGCTGGTGACCACCCTGACCCGGACTCACCAACCTCCCATGCCTCTGACCAAGGCAGCTCCGACTCGGCAATTTCCACGCCCTGTCCGTCACCTCGACCGGTGGCCCCACGTCCTCTGCCCGTGCCACCTTCGCCCGCTCGATCCGAATCACCAGATCCTATCGACCTCTTACCGCGCCCGGGCCACGTTGCCTCGCTCTGCCTGCTGCAGGAGTTCTCTGACGACGTTGACGACGCACTCTACTCGCCTCCGCCCGTCGCCTACCTTGCCTCTGGCACCGCTGCTCTGCTCGAAACCTCGCCCGCCGACCCGACGGAACTGATCGCACCCGCCCGGGACCCTCCCCACTGGCGCGCTGCGATGGCAACCCCACAAGCAGAAGAATGGCGTCTCGCTGCCCAGGCCGAATTTGACTCGCTCTCCCACGATTTATCGGCCTTCACACCAATCGATGAGTCCCTCGTGTCAGGATGACAGCATTACTCAAAGGAAGTCCCCAAAGGTCGAGTGCAGTGGCTTGGTGCAGTTGGTATGTTAGTTGAGGCGCAAAGTCAGGGTTTTACCGGTGCTCCCATGAGCAATCCTTTTCCCCTGAGCCAACCTTTTTGGCCTATTTTATTTGGTTAAGTTCCCTTAGCGCTTGGAGCATTCCCTTCCCTTTGGTTTTAGCACCTTCCCATCAGCTTGGTCAGCTCCATATCTTACATTACCCTCCCTCTTCTTTTACCTTCTCGTTGGAATTAAGTCCGTTATACTTGATTTCTTTCGAGCATCTTCGGTCGATACCCCTCCTCGATCGTTTCTTCATCGACAGCCGCCGCCACCCGTCGATTCACATCCAACGCCCTCTATCTCGCGTGTAGTCATTGTCCTCTCCTCGGACGTTGACCTGTCACTTTTTTCAAGTCTCGGCATCCAACGCAATTCCGTCGAACTACATCTGCGTCGCTTAGCATCCTGGACGAGCATCCGTCCCCGCCGTCTACCCCTGAGTCTTCAGCGACATCTCCGTTGCCGAACTCACCATCCACTGACGTTTCGCTGTCGCTGTCCCTCGCATCCTCTATCACCGAGTCCGACGACGAACGCGTCTTTCCATCCTCCTCCTTTCCGTCCTCGCTCACCCCGGAATCGTCTATCGTTGAGTCGCGAAATCGCCATGGCCGAAGAACGCGACACGCCGCGCGTCGGCGACAGTACCGTGCCAGTGCGCGATGACGACCCCTTGCGGGGAAACCCGGTCAAGTCTCCACCGCTACCGCCTCAGGCCGCCTCCGTCATCATCTCGCTTGAAGGCCGCCTTGAAGAAGCAGAAGCGCGATATCACGACTCCGAAGCACGCGTTCGCAAGCTGGAACAAACGGTGGACGAATTGTTGAAACGCTCACCTGAACCAGTTGCAGCGAGGGCCGGGGAGCTTGGCTCCACTGAACCAGTTGCAGCGCGGGCTGGGGAGTTTTTGCCGGTGAGATCGGTCCCCCTGGACGTCCCCCCGCACACAATTTTGGGACGTTCAGGCAATACCGCTGACCCCCTTGCTCGTACCCCTGGGGGGGAATCTCACAGCGGATTCAGGGACGGCCCTTCCTCGGCGGTGATTAGCTCTCGTTGGAGAGGGACATTGCCCGACCGGGAAGGGTTATGGTCGGGGGATCACCCCGAAAGGTTGGTCCGTTTCACTGCGTTTGGAAAGTCGTATTTGTCATTGTTGTGCGACATATCGACTACCGACCTATTCACCACCGACCGGGTAGTCCAGCTGGTGGCAACCTTGTTCGACCGTTCGACATCTAGTCAGCGACGGCAGTCTTCACACGACTGGGCCGTCGACACGATGATGGACGCGATCCGGGAAGTCCGCCCCCATTGTTGGACGTCGCTCATGACTGTAGTGGGACGTCGGTGGCCGGATCCTGGCTTTGCCGACCGAGTGTCCCAGGAGTTTTACGGGTGCCGCCAATCTTCTGTTCGCGCCTACGATCATGTCGGAGAATGGCGTGCACGTTACCGTGCCTTTATGCACAATAACTCAAGCTTTAGTCTTTCGCCGCTTCAGCTGGCCACGGCGTTCTACCAGTCGTTGAGCGACGGGGCTAAGCGGGAAGTGCGTGCCGGCATGCTTCGAGAATATCGGGACAACTCACTGGTCACTACAGGAAGGTTCGGACGGACGGTCCCTTCCCTTGAGGAGATCACCGATTGGGCTGCCATCGCCGACGAGACTGCGGTACCAACGACGGGTTCAATGCCTTCGACTCGAACTGTGTCCTTTGGAGCGATCTCGAAGACTTCCCGCAACATCCCGTCCTCAACAACCGATGACGAGCGCGCTCAGATCCGCCGGGCTCGATGGGTCGATCGCGCTACCAGATGGCAACAGTCGCATTTGTGGAAGGAGCGCCATGCGTGGTTCACGCCCGCGCCGAAGGGAGTACCAGCGAGTATGGCCTGTTTCAACTGCGGTCAGAGTGGTCACTTTTCACAGCATTGTTCCTCCGAGCGCCAATCCCCCACAACCGTCCAGCTCTCGGCAATTGCGGGGGTCGACTTCGACGAGGAGGAATGGTCTTCGGGTTCAGGCATGGCCGAGGACCCCCAGGTGAGATTCCCCCTTTCACTCGAGCCGGATCAGACTCGACCGTTGAGTTCCGTATCCGCCTTAGTGACGCACCGTTCTTGCCCCTCCGCAGACCTTGTTGGACGAGTGAAAGACGTCGTCTTTCCTTCTTGCGAAGCAGGGATTTCATCGAGTAATTTGCAGCCAACCGCGCCGGTAGATGATGCAAACCCTCATCGTTTCAACGATAGTTTGACCGACACTGCGTCCGCCGCGGTGGAAGACGTTTTTTCCTACGCTGATGCCGCGTCGCGTTCGCGTCGCTTTTGGGGGCCGGAAGTGGTGTCGTCTCGCAAGGCGGAAAGGGCTGCTTCGGTGAGCTCCTTCCAAATTCCTGTGCCAGTGGGTGTTTCTCTCCTGGCGTCCGATACGCCCCTGATCGACACCGACAAACCCGACCGACTCATCGAACCAGCCATTGTGCGAGCCCGCAACGTTGTAGCTTGGACGTTGCCTTCCGGAAGGACCTTGCGTTGCTTGATCGACTCGGGGTCAGAGGTGGACTTGGTGGACCAGGAGGCCGTGCGAACCGACACCGGTTTCACGACGGCACGGTTGACTGCACCGTTGCACCTGCGTCTTGGGACTCAGGATAAATCCGACCGATGTGCTATGTTCGCCACTGCTCCGTTTTCGTCCGGTGCCCTCGACCTCGGTTCGCGAGCTTTCTTCATCTGTCGGGTGACTGGATACGATGCCATTTTGGGTTTGCCATTTCTGAAGGACACAGGCATGCTCGTAGGCTGGGGCGCCTTTACGGTTGCGCGATCGGGTCCGTCGCAACCTGTTGCCAAGGATACTTATGAGTGGGATCGAGCGGTCACCGTGGCATCTATCTTCTCCGGTTCCGCCATTGGTTACAACCACCCGGGATTACTTCCCGACGACGAGATCATTGGTCTTGAGCCGCACAACCCATTGCTCGATGTAGTCGACGACCCGACGCTTGAGGATTTGTCTGAGTCCGAAGCACGAACACGATTGGCTGCCTTACTCGAGACCTACTCTGATGTGTTCGTAGATTCGTTACCAATGGAGCGACTCCCACCATATCGGCCGGTCAACCACGAAATTCCGTTGATTAATCCCACCGAGAAGGTCAAACCTAAGGTGTATCCCCTCGCCGACAAGTATCGCACCCAGTGGGCGGAACATTCAGCTAAGTACACTCGCGGTCGCTTCTGGGTGTCGGGCCCAATCGACTCTGCGGCTCCGGTCTTTGCCATTCCAAAGAAGAATTCCCAAACGGCCCGCTTTGTGCTCGACCTCCGGGCGCGTAACAGCAACACCGCCAAGCGTTTTTCGCCCATTCCCGACATGACTAGTGTCCGCTACGAGGTTGCACGCTCGCGTTACCGGTCCAAATTTGATGTGGCCGCAGCGTTCGAGCAGGTGCGGATTGTACCGGAGCACGTCGACCGCACGGGTTTTGCCACGGTGACGGGCACATATACCTCTCGGGTCATGCAGTTTGGGGACACCAATGCACCCAACACGTTGAACCTGTTGACATCGACCATGTTCCAGCCATGTCTTTCGTTCGCAAAGATCTTTTTTGACGATGTCCACGTTCACTCCGATACACGACGCGCGCATTTGAGACACATCGAGATCCTGCTGATGACACTACGACATTATCGATTCTACTTAGGAGCCAGTAAATCTGAGTGGTTTTCCAAATCGTTGGACTCGTTGGGTGCCATCATTTCCGACGACGGCATCAAGGTTGATCCCCTCAAGTGGGAACGTGTCCGCCAATGGCCGACGCCGCGTAACAAGACCGATGTCCAACGTTTTTTAGGCACAATCAACTGGATGCGGGATCACCTGCCGCATTTGTCGGGTACCTTGGAGCCGGTTACGGCGTTGTTAGCGCAGGCGACATCGTGGCGTTGGAATGAGCGCGAGCAGCAGGCCTTCGATGACGCCAAAAACCTGGTACCTGCAACACTGCGACCAATCGACGGTGCCAAGGTCACTTCTGGCGAGCACAAGATCTACCTGTTTACCGATGCCAGTCGTGTTGGCATTGGAGCCTGCTTGGCTTCGGGTCCTACCCGGGTGCAGGCGGTTCCCACCCGTTTCTTTTCGGCTAAGTTCAATGGCGCTCAGCTCAACTATCACATCACTGATAAGGAGTTCTTAGCCGTAGTTTCGGCGTGTCAGGCCTTCGAACAGCACTTGATCGGTTACCCCTTTGTCATTGTCACCGACCATCAAGCCCTTCGCACCCTCAAAACCCAGAGACTTCGCCAGACGCCCCGGCACATACGCATGTGTTTGGAACTCAGTCGTTTTGATTTCGAATTTGAATTCATCGAGGGCAAGAAGAATTCCATTGCCGATTCGTTGTCGCGTCTATGGGAGGTCCAGCAAGGTTCGCAGGAGGATCAGGTCAAGGAAAAGGAGTTGGAGGATTTGTTCTTTGATGGAGAACGCCACGAGATCACTACACCCGGTGAGAGCCTTTTCGAGGAACGTCCTTACACTCCATTGTCAAACGATCGGTTGCCTCCTGTTGATGTTGCCACCGGGCCCCCGCGTCACGGCTGCGAAACAGGCTCTCCCGGACTCTACGCGCTCATGGAGGAATTGGGGAACAAGGACGTCGAGGGAAAGGACTTAGGGAATTGGTTCTTGAAGGAAGAATGCTACGAGCTCATTACACCCGGTGAGAGCCTCCCCGAGGAACGTCCTTACACTTCACCGTCGCCCGACCGGTTGCCTCCTGTTGATGTTGCCTTCGGGCTCGGGCGTGACCAATGCGAAGCAGGCCCTTCTGGATGCCACCTCGTCGTCGAGAATATCATGGATACCGACAACCCGTATGCAGGCCCGCTCGTGTCTCCTTTGGAACCCAGCACCAACACCCGAGTACACGCAGTCGGCGCAACTCCAGAGGACGACATTCCTTTACCGGTCGATCCCAACGCCGATGAACTCGATTTGTTGGGATCAGCACATGTCGAGCCCACCAACGCCCCTGTAATCCATAGGCCCCCGGTACCACTGCCCCAACCCTTCATCGACGCCGTCATCCAAGCGTACGCCACCGATTCCCAGGCTCAAGTTATCGTCACCGACCCGCTTTCGTGGCCTATGTTTCGGGTGACTGAGGAAGGGAAGATCTTGCGTGCACATCCCGATGAGTCCTTTTCGCTGTTTGTGCCTAGGGGTCAGGCTACCGGTGTCCTCGACTCCGAGAAGATTCCCTCGCTACGCGAGCTCGTGCTTTCGGAGGTGCATAGGAGCGTAGGACATGCAGCGCATCGCATCACCTTGGCCGCTTTACGCCCTTTGTATTGGTGGTCGTCCATGTCGGTCGATTGCGCCGACTTCTGCCGTTCATGCGAAGACTGTGCCCGGGGCAAGGCGTCCACTCAAGTGCCTTATGGTCGATTGCATCCGTTGCCAATCCCTTCCGGTCCTTGGGAACAAGTGGCCATCGACTTCATGACAGGGTTGCCTCCGGTCGAGTTCGAAGGATTGATGGTCGCTCAAATCATGGTGGTCACTGACACTTGGGGAAAGATGGTCCACTTGATTCCGCTTCCAGCCGACGCCGATTCCGAGCTCGTTGCCGACAAGTATTATGCTACCATCTTTCGACTGCATGGGACGCCTTCAGCCATCGTTTCGGACCGCGATCCCAAGTTCACCTCGCAGTTTTGGCGGGCATTGCAAGCAAAGGTCGGCACTGTCTTGCGGATGTCCACCGCCGCACACCCTGAGACGGATGGATCGAGCGAGAACCGAATCAAGATGGTCACCCAAACCTTGAGGATCATGGTATCGTCTAATCACGAGGCTTGGGCATTTCGTCTTGTGGAAGCTGAGTTTGCTCTTAACTCTTCTGTTGCGGTGTCCACGTCTCTGTCGGCTTTCGAGGCGACGTACGGATACCTCCCGCGACGTTGGCCCACCGAGTCATGGTCGGTCTCGGATGTTCCTCGTGCAGAAGCGTTCGCACGGATCCGACAGCTCCGTAATGTCGAGGTGACCGACGCCATCATTGGGACGCGACTTAGCCAAGCCCATCAGGCAAATAAACGCCGACGTCCGGACGATCCGGCCTTTCACACTGGCAGCTTGGTTTACCTTTCGACAAAGAACCTTGCAGTTCCTGAAGGGATGAAGTCAAAGTTGTTACCGCGTTACATTGGACCGTTCCGCATCCAAGCGGCCATCCCGGCTACGTCCAGTTACGATCTCGTCCTTCCCCCCGGGATGTCGCGCGTTCACAATCGTTTCCATGCGCGACTCCTTCGCCCATACATGGACAACGATGCTGAAAGATTCCCTGGACGTGATCCCACAGTACTCTTTGTTGACGACGTAGCAGATGCGACTGCCGACGCTGCAACTCCGGAGCGGATCGTCCGAGATCGCCGAAATGCTCGGGGCCTTCGTTCTTTCTTGGTTCGATGGGTCGATCACAGCGACACCGACGATACTTGGGTGAAGGAGCAGTCCCTGCGATCCGACTACCCATCTGTTCTGGACGAATACCTGGCGCGCTTGGACCGCACAAATCGCCGACTTGCGGATCGGTAGACTTCCTTTTGGGGGGGACAGTGTCAGGATGACAGCATTACTCAAAGGAAGTCCCCAAAGGTCGAGTGCAGTGGCTTGGTGCAGTTGGTATGTTAGTTGAGGCGCAAAGTCAGGGTTTTACCGGTGCTCCCATGAGCAATCCTTTTCCCCTGAGCCAACCTTTTTGGCCTATTTTATTTGGTTAAGTTCCCTTAGCGCTTGGAGCATTCCCTTCCCTTTGGTTTTAGCACCTTCCCATCAGCTTGGTCAGCTCCATATCTTACATTACCCTCCCTCTTCTTTTACCTTCTCGTTGGAATTAAGTCCGTTATACTTGATTTCTTTCGAGCATCTTCGGTCGATACCCCTCCTCGATCGTTTCTTCATCGACAGCCGCCGCCACCCGTCGATTCACATCCAACGCCCTCTATCTCGCGTGTAGTCATTGTCCTCTCCTCGGACGTTGACCTGTCACCTCGTGCCCGCAGACTCCAAGGTCCTCGGTTCACGCTTTGTCTTCCGCACGAAACGCGATCAACACGGCCAAATCAAGTCTTACAAGGGCCGCCTTGTTGCTCGCGGCGACTCCCAGCGATCAGGCATCGATTTTGACGAGACCTTTGCACCCGTTGCCAAGTTCACCTCTATTCGCGCACTCCTGGCCCTTGCAGCCACTCATGGGTACCACGTTCACCAGGCCGACATTGACAAGGCTTACCTCCATGGTAAACTGGACAAACCCCTGTACATTCGCGTGCCTCAAGGGATCCACATGCCAGGCAAGGTCCTCCAGCTGCACCGGTCCCTCTATGGCTTGCGCCAGGCTGGGCGTATCTGGAACGACGAAATTGACTCTGCTCTGTCGGCACTTGGCTACGTCGCCACGGAGTCTGACCACTGCATCTACGTGCGGACTGCCGGTGATGAGCGCCATTATATCGCGCTTTACGTCGATGACTTGCTCATGATCAGCCCTTCCCTCCCAGAGATTGAGCGTACTCTCCAGGGTCTTGAGCAGCGCTATGGTGTCAAACGACTTGGCGAAGCGGAATACGTCCTTGGTATTCAGATTCGACGTTCTGCCGACGGCTCTATCTCCCTCAGTCAAGAGCAATACCTCAAGGACGTCCTCGCTCGGTTCGGTATGTCCGACGCCCACCCCGTTGCCACACCCATGCAAGCCGATCTTCGCCTCGAGGTCGAACTCCAGCCTACCCCTTTTCCGGACCGCACTCGGTATCTGCAGGCAATCGGTTCCCTCATGTACGCGTCAACCGGTACTCGCCCCGACCTAGCCTACACCGTCGGTTACTTGGCTCGCTTCTCTCAGTCGCCGTCCACCGCTGCTTGGGGAGCCGTCAAGCATGCCTTCCGTTACCTCGCTGGCACTCTCTCACACGGCTTACGCTATGCTCGCGTGGATCCCGCCCCGCTGGTTGGCTACTCCGACTGCAACTGGGGTGCGTGTGTGCTCTCCTCGAAATCGACCATGGGGTACACCTTCATCTATGCAGGCGCCGCCGTCTCATGGTCCTCCCGACTTCAGTCACGCGTTGCAGACTCCACCTGTGACGCCGAGTATCTTGCCTTGTCACATGCCGGCAAGGAGGCCATCTTCCTACGTCAGCTCTTTGGTGAGCTTGGTCTCCCCTCTTCGCGACCCGTCCTTATCTACGGCGATAACCAGGGAGCCAACGCCCTCACCAAGAACCCGGTGTTCCATGCTCGGACTCGACACATACGCCTTCGTGAACACTTTGTCCGGGATATGGTCTCCCTGGGTGACATCACTGTTCAATACATCGACACCAATGGGATGACAGCGGATATTTTCACCAAGGTGCTGTCTCGCAACCTTTTCACTCGGCACCGCGGTCGACTTGGTGTCTGTGCTCCCTGATACTCGAAGTAGGGGGGGTGTGAGATTGACAATCTCCTCTGGTTCCTTCTCATATCATATCTCTCTTCTATCTGTCCCCTTTGTTCATTTTTGGCCTGCCTCTCCACACCTTTGCTCTCCACCTCTCTGGGCCTGGTCCGTGCGCCTGTCTTTGAGCTGTTGGCCCAGCCTGCTGGCTCCGCGCCTTCTCTCTCTCCTGCTCAAGCAACTTCTTGGTCTGGTCTCCTTGGTCCGTCGATCAGAGCCTTACCACTGCTTGAGCAGGTGAGTACTACACTTAATCTTTCACTTACTAGTTACGATAACTTACTGTAGTACTTGAGCAGGTGTGTAAATCGAAGCAACTTCTTGGTCTGGTCTCCTTGGTCCGTCGATCAGAGCCTTACCACTGCTTGAGCAGGTGTGTAAATCGAAGCAACTTCTTGGTCTGGTCTCCTTGGTCCGTCGATCAGAGCCTTACCACTGCTTGAGCAGGCGACACTTCATACCCTCGAACGTCTTGGGAATCTCGATGTCCTCATTGTCAAACACGGCGGCGCAGTAGGCATCGTAGGACAGCTTGTTGTAGAACATGGGCGGAGAATCCAGCACATTGACCATGATTGCCGCGATGATAGGAAGGATGTTCTCGGGAGGTGGAGGTCGACGACGAGAACCCGTAGGAAGGATGTTGGAAGGATCAACATTCTCAAACTGGCCAGGATTTGGACCAGTGCGAACGATAGCGTAACCTTCACGCGGAGCAAGATCGGCGTCCCCCTCCTCGCTGTCGAGAGAATCCTGAGCGTCTCCATAGTCTTCCGGTCCATCATCGTCCTCGTTAGGAGGCTGTGGACCAGGCAAAGCTGGTTCCACAACAGGTAACACCGGAAGAGGTGTCAACAGCGCATGAGACGTGGCATGGGACTCAACGACAGGAACGGGACCCTCCATATGATCTCGAGACGAGGTGACGACAACGGACAAATCTCCAGGGGTCTCGACAAACGTGACGTGACGAGAGACGTAGACCTTGTTCGATGATTGGACCCAGACACGGTAGTTGTATTCACCAGAATAGCCGATGAACACTCCTTGAATGGCGCGAGGTGCAAGTTTGGTCCGACGTTCCTTGGGCACATGAACAAACGCGGTGGAACCAAACGGCTGAAGATGAGTCAGAGCAGGCTTCTTGCCGAGAATGACTTCGATAGCTGTTTTTCCCTGAATACGAGGGTGGGGACGACGGTTGAGAACGAAAGTTGCGACTGCCAGAGCATCTGACCAGAAACACATGGGGAGTCCAGAGTCGAGGAGCATTGCACGAACGAGACCCATGAGTGATCCATTAAGTCGTTCGGCTTGCCCATTCTGCTCCGGAGTATACGGTGCAGTGAGCTCCATGATGATGCCCTGTTTCTCGAGAAGGTCCCGGAACAACGAGTTGTCGAATTCACGACCATTGTCCGACCTGACCCTCTTAATCTTCTGACCCGTTTGACGTTCTGCCTCGGATTGAAATTTGGACCATGCCTCGATAATCGTCTCAGCCTTCTTGTCTTTCAGTACAGTCGTCCATTTGGCCGTCGAATATTGATCCACAATGACGAGATAGATGGTATCGCCATGGTGATTGGGATGCTCGACGAAGCCCAGATCGATGAAGACACGGTAGAGAGCATGCGGTGCGTCGGTGCTCTTGGCCGAGAAGGCCGATCGCTTTGACTTGGCCTGAATGCACGAGAAGCACGGAGTTACTTTCTCGTCCTTCAATGTAATGCCGGTGATAGCACCCGATTTGACAGCCAAGACAATCGCCGCGGGAGATTGATGGCCGAGTTTCCGATGTGCTTCCATCAACGTGCACGTCCCAGTGAGACGATTGGCAGCGACCAATGGAGCGGTGGGCGATGACGTGATGGGCTGTAAGTGAGCAGCATCCATGACGAAACCACGACCAGGGCGCGAGCGAAGGATTGGTTTACCGCAGACGTTGAAGATGAGGTTCTTTTGGGGACCCACGACGTACGTCATCAACTCCAAGAGACGATCGACGGAAACGAAACCGCATTGAGCACCCGGCATGTGATACACCTTCTTCAGAGTGACTCGACAACCATAGGAGGTAATGAACGTGACCGAGCCATGTCCCGGAGATTGGACCCGAGATTGATCGGCGACGGAGATCCCGAGCGGCTCAGCAATAAAATTCGATAGGACAGACTTGTCACCAACGCAATGGACTTTGGCACCAGAGTCGACAATCCAGGGGAAACGTGGCATCGCTCGCGAATAAGGGAAAATGTAGCTTGTCAATGCAGATTCATCTACACCTATGGCAGCAACCTTCGAATCCTCGGCAGCAGCTGAAGCGGGTTTGGATTTGTTCTTGGGAAGCTCCGGGCAGAGATGCCAACCGCGTGAGTGACCCAGGCTATTGCAGCGCGTGCACACCACTTTGGAGAAGTCCTTGTGTGTGGTGTTGATACGTGCGACGAGACTGGTGTCGTCAGCGATGCGGTTGGAGAGAGACTGTTTTTGTTGATTGCGGGAATCGGCCAATTCGACGTTCATTAGAAGTTTTGGATAGAATACGTTCCAATCCATGTCGATATTGACCTCAGACGCAAGATTACCCACGATCCCGTCATATTGGCTGGGGAGTGAGCGAACAAGCATTCCTGCAAACAGCCAGTGCGGAAGCGGAGCTCCGAGATTCTTGAAATCCGTCATAGCAATTTTTACTTTGTTGACGAATTCCTTGAACGGAACATCTCCGGTGTACGGTTGTGCGAGAGTGTTCAGGAGATCCATTGTGCGACTAGAACGTCCTTGGGAGTTGAGGCCTTTAAGAGTGTCCCACATCTCCTTGGCAGTGGTCACATGGGTGAGGTGTGACATCTGCTCCTCAGAGATCGAGTTGACGATGTATTTGCACGCCAGTATTCGATCAACTCTACTACGTCAGCGATGTAGTTATAGCCAAGAGTGATCAATCAATTACAACATACCTATTCGATCAACTCTACTACGTCAGCGATGTAGTTATAGCCAAGAGTGATGAATAGGAAGCTAACAGCAAAAGGAGCAGCGCGCCCAAGTTCTCAGCCAGTGAGCCTCAGGCCTGAGCCAGTGGGCCAGGCTCGTCCCGCGCACCTAAGTCCTGAGGTACCGAGTGGAGAGTGGATTCCTCACACCCCCCCCACGCGAACGCGAGGTAGACTTGAGCCGTGGGTGTCGCGTACGGAGGCCAAGAGCAAAACAGTGTGTGCCGAAAATCTTGGGACCCAGCGCTTTGGTGAATATGTCCGCGACCATGTTTGTCGTGCCAACGTGTGAAAGGGAGATATCGCCTCGATTTACCATGTCGCGGACGAAATGCTCGCGGAGGCGGATGTGCCGTGTGCCGGAGGTGCGAACGGGGTCGTGAGCGACGGCGGCCGCGGCCTCGTTGTCGGTGAAAATGTGAGCTGCACCAATTGGGTGAACATGGAGTTCGGAGAGGAGCTGGTGAAGGTAGATCGCTTCCTTTCCTGCATGCGATAAAGCTAGGTACTCGGCATCAGTGGTGGAATCCGCTACCCGAGTCTGGCGCTTCGACGACCAAGAGACGGCTGAGCCGGCGACATAGAAAACGTAACCCATCGTCGAGATGGACGTGTCAACGCAGGCCCCCCAGTTCGCATCGGAATAACCAACCACACCCGTGATTTTGGCGGCGCCACGGGCGTAGAGGAGCTCGTCGCGGTACGTGGCGCGAAGGTAGCGGAGGACGTGTTTGACGGCAATCCAGTGGCGGCGACCGGGGTTGTTTGCGAAACGGGATAAGTACGAGACGGCGAAGGCAATGTCGGGTCGAGTGCCGAGGGAGATGTAAAGCAGTGAGCCAATGGCCTGGAGATACCAGGATCGAATGCGCTCCGTTCCCTGACCTGGAATTGCCGTGAGCGAGAGGCCGGGTGTCATTGGTACCGTAGCGCCGCGTGTTGTGGTGTCGAAATGAAAACGGGCGAGCACGTCCATGATGTACCGCTCCTGGGATAGGGCAATGGAACCGTCGTCGAGTCGGCGAATTTGGATGCCGAGGATATACTCCGCAGGGCCGAGTCGTTTGACGCCGTATCGTTGCTCGAGGCCGGAGATGACGCGTTCGATCTCATCGAGGGCGGGGCTGACGATGAGGAGATCGTCGACATACAAGGCAATGTAGTGAGCCCGCTGCTGATCGTCAATGCGAGAGTAAATGCAGTGATCAGTGCCTGTTGCCTCGTAGCCAAGACTCCTGAGTGATGCGTCAATATGACGGTTCCAGATGCGCCCGGCCTGCTTGAGGCCATAGATGGAGCGTCGCAGGCGGAGGATCTTGTCGGCTGGGAAGTCGAAACCGCGCGGCGTTGTCATCCAAATGTCGTGATCGAGTTCGCCGTGGAGATAAGCCTTGTCGATGTCGGCCTGATGGACGTGGTAACCGTTGGCGGCGGCGAGAGCGAGGAGGCAGCGAATGGAGGAGAAGCGGGCGACGGGTGCGAAAGTCTCTGAGAAATCAATGCCGTCGCGTTGGCGGTTACCTTGCGCGACAAGACGTGCCTTGTGCCCTGTGATGTCGCCATGTGCGTTGCGTTTGGTCTTCCAAACGAACTTGGAGGTGACGACGGTGGCGCCCGGCGGTACTGAAGATCGGGATTCGATGGTGAACACCTTGAAGTCGTCGCGCATGGCGGTGAACTCGGCAGCTGCAGCCTGAGCCCAGATGTCGTGCTCGTCGCTGGACATTGCTTCACGCCAAGTCTGAGGATCACTAGTAATCGATTTGACGGGCTCGATGGCGTCGAGGGTGGGGTCGTCGTCGTCGGTGGCGATGAAGGCGCGGTGATGGCGAGAGAGGAAATCGATCTCATCAGGGGAATCGTCGTCAGAGGGCTGCCCAGTGAAGTCGACGGCGGGCACGAGTGTGTTCAGGGTATCGTCGTCGGAGCGATGTACGTCCAGCAGGTTTAAGCGAACCGCGGTGTTGGAGCTGAGAAGGTCGAGCGGGTCATCCGATTCGTCGAAGGGCGGCCCGTCCGCCGACGACGTGGCGGGCGACGAAACCGGGGCAAGCGATGGGGACGGCGAGGGGCTAGGTTCTGTGGAATTAAGTAAGGATCCGCCAGTGTACCCTGGGGCCACGTCAACGGCGCTCATGGAAGAATCATCAAGGAGGGATGAGACGTCCATGTGCGCCGACCTTACTAGCGGGGTCCTCATGTTGACGGCTGGGGCGGGCGTGTCGGCAGGAATAACAATGTGGCGTTCGGTGTCGTCCGAGCTGACGGGTGTGTCGTCCTGCAGGCCGGGGAAGTCGTCATCCAAAAATGTGGCATTTCGGCCAAGTACAATCTTGCTGATGGAGTGGTCGAAGAAACGGAAAGCTTTGGAGGCGAGGTCGTATCCGGTGAAGATCACGCGCGCGGCTTTGGGGTCGAGCTTGCTGCGAAGATCCGGGGCAACCGTGAGCCAGGCCGCGCAGCCGAACGGGTGGAGAGCGGTAGCTGTGGTGCGTTGGCCGTTCCAAGCGGATTCCGGAGTCTGTTTGGCCAAAGCGGAGTGTGAGCACCTGTTTTTGCAATAAACAAAATATGCGGCCGCCTCATCCCAAAAAGTGGCGGGTAGGCGAGAATCAGCGAGGAGAGCGAGGACGCCTTCGACGATGGAGAGGTTGACACGTTCAGCGCGACCATTTTGCTGAGGCGTGTATGGAATAGAGTATTGACGGCGAATACCCCTGGACTTGCAGAATTCCGTGAATGCGTTTGACCGGTACTCCCCGCCATTGTCGGTGCGAAAGATCTTCAAACGCGCGTAGGTCTCTAATTCCACTTCGGCGAGCCAAGTCTTGAAGGTTGGGAAGACGTCACTTTTGTGATCGATTGCGTACGCCCAGAGTTTGCGAGAGTGGTCGTCGAGGAACGTGACGAGGTAACGCTTTCCGGTCAAAGACGGAGTGGGAAACGACAGGACGTCGCTGTGCACAAGGCCGAGTCTCTCGGGTGAGTGCGAGTCAGAGTCCGGAAAGGGAAGACGGTGGCCCTTGGAACCGAGGCAAGCATTGCAAACAAACTGCTCTACGTCTTCGTCACTATATCCGGCCCCAAAACCTTCCAGCAAACCTGCGGCAATCATCTTCTGAATAGAGGATGGAGCGAGATGGCCGAGGCAGCGGTGAAGGGTAAGTAGGGGCACGGTCGACTCAGAACGTGAGAGTAAGGCAAGATGCTGACATTTGGAATGATCCGCATCCAGGAGATAGAGGCCGTCTTCGACCCTGGTACCTTGAGCAATGGCCTGGTCATCCTTGGTGATCTCGATGCCGTCGCTGGTGAAGGCGAGTCGAACGCGGTCGGTGTCGCAGAGGCGAGAGACCGAGAGAAGATTGACGTTGAGGCCAGGCGTATGGAGAACGCCCCGTAGCGTGATCGGATGTCCGGATTTGGCAATAAACGCTACGTTACCGATGCCAATGGCCGTGACGCCGCCGGCAATGCCACCGACCTTGGTTTGCGCCGTGCGACTGTAAGTGGTGAACAGAGAGCGATCGGCGACCATGTGTGCCGTGGCGCCCGAATCGACCACAAAGGCGTCAGCAGGGAGGTGGCGACGGGCGAACAGGCAGGAGGCGAAATAGCCGACGTTAGGCTGTTGAGACGCGGGTGGAGACGAGTCGTCGTGGTTGCCGTCACTGGTGATCTTCTGTTCCCCTTGGCGCTTGCAGTCGAGGGCCCAGTGTCCTTTTTTGTGGCAACGGTGGCACGGGCCGGCAGGGGGGTGCTTGGCACGCGACGTGCATTCGCGAAGGCGGTGGCCAGGGGCGCGGCAGGCAGGGCAAGACGAGGTTGTGGCAATCATGGCTGAAGGCGAAGTCGAAAGTCCCGCCGAGCGAAGCTGGATTCGGATGCGGTCCGTGAGCGTCGTGAGCTCGGGAAGCTCGCGCTGGCTCCGCTGCTCGTCCGTGAATGTCAGTCGGAAGCTTTCGAGGCAGGGTGGAACCATGGCAAGGACGTGAGTGGCAAGCACGTCGTTGAGTGACGTCTTGGCATCGCGGATTTCTTGTACGACCGACATATATTCGCGTAGCCAAGTGTCGTATGCTTCGACAGAAGCGGGCATATTCTTGAAATCCCAAAGTCGGGCGAATAGTTCAAGGGTGCGCGTGGCATCGTCGGGTGCAAAACGAGCCTTGAGAGTCGCAAAGATGCGAGGGGCGGACAGCTCGTCGCTGGGGATGGTGTCGAGGGTTGCTGATACGTCTGCGGAGTCGATAGAGCCAACAATGATCTCGCGGGCCACGTCGTCACGTACGGCAAGCTGATCGGTCGTCCAGGTAGCGGGGACGACACCATCGAGGACGTAGCCACGAAGCTGGTTCGGAAGCGCCAGACGGAGTTGGCGCAACCAATTTGTGAAAGACTTCGGTCCGTCAAGGCGAGCGTGTTTAGGAAACACAACTTTGGATGCGGCGGTGGCGTTGGCATGCGTGGCGGTAACGGCCGGGGCCGTGGTGGGCTGTGAGGCCTGCAGGGCGGCGAGCTGTGCCTGTAGAGTGGCGATTTGCTCGCTGATCGAGGATTCAGGGAAACTGGGATCCCTGAGAGGCGAGGGTGGGGCGGGGGAGCTGTCCATGTTGCGATGGACGTGTGCGGTTCGAGTGGCTGGGCTCGAAAAGACGCAAATGGCGGTGGTAGCTCGTGGGCTCGTAACCTATTCGATCAACTCTACTACGTCAGCGATGTAGTTATAGCCAAGAGTGATCAATCAATTACAACATACCTATTCGATCAACTCTACTACGTCAGCGATGTAGTTATAGCCAAGAGTGATGAATAGGAAGCTAACAGCAAAAGGAGCAGCGCGCCCAAGTTCTCAGCCAGTGAGCCTCAGGCCTGAGCCAGTGGGCCAGGCTCGTCCCGCGCACCTAAGTCCTGAGGTACCGAGTGGAGAGTGGATTCCTCACAGCCAGGTCGTTGTGGCGACCGATCTTGGCGCGAAACTCGGAGAGCTTGTCCAGGAGGTTGGGGATGTTTGGCAAGACGTCCGATTGCGCAGGACCAGTGTGATCCCCCCCCCAACCCGCTAACGCCGGGGGTGGCTGGTTCAATTGGCGCAACGGACGCAGTTGCATGTGCGGTGACGAGCTTGGACTTGTAGTCCGCGACGAGAGACTCGATCGATTTCTCGACAACATCCCAAGATCCGTCCGCTTGAAGATTGATGAACGCACGTGACGCCCAACTCGCGTACCCAGAAGCATCCTTGAGAAACAAGTGATTGCCCGACCCGTTGGGGAAGTCGGAGTCGCTCGTTGGGCTCATAACCTATTACGGATAAGGACTAAGAGGTACTCCACGACTCAGCTCCGATATACACGAGTGAGATGATGAGAATAGCGTGACCTTGCAGTAACTAACCTAAGAGGTACTCCACGACTCAGCTCCGATATACACGAGTGAGATGATGAGAATAGCGTGGAGAAGAGAACTAAAAGGCAGAAACATAGCAAAGACAGAGATAGACGCGCGCATAATAAAACAATTAACCATTCTAGTAAAGAAGAGTTAGGCTCTCAGACCCCGCTTCTAACAGAGCTAAGGTGTTGAAGTAGGTCAAAAGTGGTCCAAACGAGGAGAGGAGGATGTTGAGGTAGATACAAGATACAAGAAGGACATGAAAGAGATATTTAATCTCACACGACGGACAAGGCGTGTCGATCGCCGAGTCAGGCTCCGAGTCAGCGGGGTCGGAGGGTGAGTCGAATGTTGACATCGAGGGTGTAGCAGAGCGGGGCGACGGGGGGGACGGCGATAGCGCAAGTTTGGGGACGAACGGCGCAGGGACCGGGACGGTGACGGGGACATCCGACGCTGGGGGACTGCAGACGGGGCGGGTGGCCGCAGGGAACTCGGTCTCGATGAAAGTGACGTTGCGACTGATGCGAATGGACTGCGTGTCAGGATCATACAGTCTGTAGGCTTTGGCATGTTGATCGTAACCCACGAAAATTAGTGGGATCCCCTTCGGTTCGAGCTTGGTGCGTTCATGCTGAGGGACGGTGGCCCATGTACGGCAGCCGAACGTGCAAAGTCGTGAGAGGTCTTGGGGAATGCCGTGCCATACTGCATCAGGGACACCGCCGTCAATTCCTGCGTGTGGCGTGAGATTTTTGCAGTCGAGGTAGTACTGCGTCGCTTCTTCCCAGAGATGGGGGGGGAGGCCGGAATCGTGGAGCAGAGCCAAGACGCCTTCGACGATTGATCAATTGAGTCGCTCGGCGCGCCCATTTTGCTCGGGCGTGTACGGCACCGTTTTGTTGCGACGGATCCCTTGCTCGGCGCAGAACTTGTCGAAGGCAGTGTATTCACCGCCGTTGTCGGAACGAAGCATCTTGATTTTTGCTCCGGACGTGTTCTTGACTTCGGCCTTCCAGCGTTGAAAGGCTGCTAACGCGTCGCTCTTGCGGAGGAGCGGGAAGGCCCAAGCTTTGCGCGAGAAGTCGTCAATGAACGTGATCAGGTAGCGTCGGCCGCTCACAGAGGGCTCAGGGAACATGAGAAGATCTGAGTGGACCAGCCCCAGCGGAAGAGAAGCGTGAGACTCGGACAAAGGGAAGGGCAGCTTGTGCGCCTTGGAAGCCATGCATGCGTCACATTTAAAATTATTGCAATCATTGTCGCTATAAGTCCACTCGATACCCTTCACCTGATCGCTTTTAGCCAATTTCTTTAGGACAGGAAGGGAACAATGGCCGAGGCGTCGGTGAAGGGTCAGCAGTGGGACTTTAGGAGTGCGAGCAGCGACGAGAGCTGTGTGCGTACGCAGATGGGCATCCAGGTGGAAGAGGCGGTCGGACTTGGCCGAGCCTGCGCAAATGCTTTTGCCCCGCCTGGTCAGCAAGACCCGTCCGTCTTCGGTGAATGAAGCCGTGATGCCGTCGTTGACGAGCGCAAACATAGAGATGAGATTTGCGGGGCATCCCGGGACGAAGAAGACGTTGGACAGACGAATGCGATTGCCGGTGGAGGAGACAAGCTCCACAATGCCCGTGCCGTGCGAGGTAAGCGCCCCGCCGACTCCGCCGATCTGGACGCGAGGGGTATTGTGCAACTCGACGAAAGCAGAGGAGTCGTTGATCATGTGGTGACTCGCGGCGGAATTGAGGAGTAGGGTGGGCAGTTGCGACGTGACGGAAAGGAACGAGGTAGCCGCGAACGAGACGGTGGGAATTGGTTCCGCTGCGTCGTCCGCGTCGTCCGAGGCAACGGCGAGTCGAGCTTGAGCGGGTGATTTGGCCGTTTGTTTGGAGCGATTGGGTCGGGGCCGAGAGAAGAATCGCTTTTTCGCTTCCTCATCCTTGCATTCGCGGAGCCAGTGCAGAGGGGCAGTCTTGCACGCGGGGCAAGGGCCAGGCGGAGTCCCTGATTTGTCCGAGTTTGACAAATACGCCGAAGGGCGCTTGTCGATAAGGTTGTGCGCCGCTACACGCATCGATTTCATCATTTCCTCCAGGGTAGGGAGTGTGGCCTTGCCCTGGTGTAGTTGGAGAAACGTCTGACGCCAAGGTTCGAGACCGTCATTGAAGGTCGGGTTGAAGAGACGAGCGGCAACAAGGACTTGTTCGATGTCGAGGTTCCCTTGACGGATCTCTCTGGCAAGATCGAGATCGTGATTGAGATGCTTGTCGAACTCGTCCTTGGACGAAAGCGGAATCTGGGGCATCGACCAGAATCGCTGGAGGAGTTTCGCGTGTGCCTGAGCGTCCCGAGGTATTCGATCGACTCCACTACGTCAGTATGTAGTTGTTAAGAAGAGTGATGAATTACAACCTACCTATTCGATCGACTCCACTACGTCAGTATGTAGTTGTTAAGAAGAGTGATGAATAGGAAGCTAAGAGTATGTGAGTTGCGCGCAGGGATAGGCCCCAACGCGTGGCAATCTACAAGTCAGGAACACTCTAGAACATTCTGGCTGTTTCACTAAGTCAGCCATAGGTCCAAGCTCAGGCACCCAGCGCGCCTAAGTCAGCCATAGGTCCAAGCTCAGGCACTCAGCGCGCCTAAGTCAGCCATAGGTCCAAGCTCAGGCACCCAGCGCGCCTAAGTCAGCCATGGGTCCAAGCTCAGATACCCAGCGCGCCTAAGTCAGCCATAGGTCCAAGCTCAGGCGCGCGCGCGCCTAAGTCGAGATCCGTGGGGGGCGCGCGCGCGGGGGTGTGCAGAGGCCGAGGCGCCCCTGTCGAGCTGAGAGTGGACTGTTCACACCCCCCCCCACGCGAATGCGAGGCAGACCCAAGCCGTGGGTGTCGTGTGCGTAGGCCGAGTGCGTAGCAATGTGTCAAGAAAACCTTTGGGCCGAGTGCCTTTGTGAATATGTCGGCCACCATGTCGCTGGTCCCCACATGCGAGAGAGAAATGTCGCCTCGATTCACCATGTCGCGGACAAAGTGCTCGCGCAACCGTATGTGCCGAGTGCCGGAAACGCGCACAGGATCGTGAGCAACTGCAGCAGCCGCTTCGTTGTCAGTAAAGATGTGAGCCGGTGCAACAGCTTTGACGTGCAGCTCCTCAAGCAGCTGACTAAGGTAAATTCCTTCCTTGCCGGCATGTGAAAGAGCGAGGTATTCGGCATCAGTGGTGGAATCGGCCACTCGAGACTGGCGTTTGGACGACCAAGACACGGCGGAGCCAGCGATGTAGAAGACGTAGCCCATGGTGGAAACCGATGTGTCGACGCAGGCCCCCCAGTTCGCGTCGGAGTAACCTACCACGCCCGTGATACGCGTCTTGCCACGAGCGTATAGTAGTTCATCGCGATAGGTGGCACGCAGATAGCGTAGGACGTGCTTGACTGCAATCCAATGACGACGGCCAGGGTTGTTGGCAAAGCGGGCCAGGTAGGATACGGCGAAGGCAATGTCGGGGCGGGTGCCAAGTGAGATGTAGAGTAACGAGCCTATAGCCTGTAGGTACCATGACCTGATCCGTTCTGTACCTTGACCCGGAATGGCGGAGAGCGAAAGACCAGGAGTCATTGGGACAGTAGTGCCGCGAGTCGTAGTGTCGAAGTGAAACCGGGCGAGCACGTCCATGATGTATCGTTCCTGAGACAGTGCGATGGAGCCGTCGTCGAGCCGTCTGATCTGGATGCCGAGGATGTACTCGGCAGGGCCAAGACGCTTGACTCCGTAGCGTTGCTCAAGGCCGGAGATGACACGTTCGATTTCGGCAAGGTCCGGGCTGATCACAAGGAGGTCGTCGACGTACAGTGCGATGTAATGTGGGCGTTGGCGATCATCGAGGCAGGTGTACACGCAGTGATCAGTGCCTGTAGCCGTGTAACCAAGGTTTCGAAGGGAAGCATCGATGTGTCGATTCCAGATGCGGCCAGCCTGTTTGAGCCCGTAGATGGAACGGCGTAAGCGGAGGACCTTGTCGCCGGGAAGGTCGAAGCCGCGGGGTGCCGTCATCCAGATGTTGTAATCAAGGTCGCCATGGAGGTAGGCTTTGTCGATGTCCGCCTGGTGCACATGCAGACCATCGGCGGCCGCCAGGGCGAGGAGCGAACGTATCGAAGAGAAGCGTGCGACTGGTGCGAATGTTTCGGCAAAGTCGATGCCGTCGCGTTGGCGGTTGCCCTGCGCCACAAGTCGTGCCTTGTGTCCGGTGACCTCGCCGAGTGCATTCCGTTTCGTTTTCCATACGAACTTGGACGTAACGATGGTCGCACCCGCCGGCACCGTGGATTTGTCCTCAATAGTAAATACCTTGAAGTCATCACGCATGGAGTTGAATTCGTCGCTGGCGGCTTTGGCCCATATCTCGCGTTTGTCACTGGACATCGCCTCACGCCAGGTCTGTGGATCGCTGGTGATGGACTTGACTGGTTGAATGGCCTCCGTATCAGACGTGTCGTCGTCGGTTGCGATGAAAGCGCGGTGGTGACGGGTGAGGAAATCGAGTTCATCCGGCGATTGATCACGCGAGTGACGCCCAATGAGGTCGAGTTCGTCAGGTGATTCCTCTGCCGGTGCGGGCTCGCGATATGTGTCGTCGTCGGAGCGATGCACGTCCAGTAAGTTGAGCCGAACCTGGGCGTCTGAGCCGATTAAGTCGAGAGGATCGGCAGAGTCGTCGGAGTCGGTTGGCAAGGCCGAGAGTAACGGTGACGAGGCTAACGACGGCGACGGCGCGGGCGACGGTAACGAGGACGATTCGGCATCTGTGGAGTTAAGTAAGGTTCCGCCAGTGTACCCTGGGGCCACGTCAACGGCGCTCATGGTAGAATCATCAAGAGAGGATGAGACGTCCATGTGCGCCGACCTTACTAGTGGGGTCCTCGTCTTGACAGTGGCTTGAGGTTCGGTGGTGGAAACGCTGGCGTAGTGCGTGTCAATGTCTTGCTCGGTGGAGTCGCCGTGTAGTCCGGGGAACTCGGAGTCCAGGAACGTAGCATTTCTGCCAAGTACGATCTTGTTGGTGGTAGTGTCGTAGAAGCGGAAGGCTTTGGAAGCCAGGTCGTAGCCGGTGAAGAGGACGCGCGTCGCCTTTGGGTCGAGTTTGGAGCGAAGTTCGGGTGCGACCGTCAGCCAAGCTGTACAGCCGAACGGGTGAAGCGCCAAGACATCGGTGCGGTGGCCGTGCCAGGCAAAGTTTGGTGTCGCCTTGTCCAGGGCGGAATGTTGACACAGGTTCTTGCAGTGGACAAAGTATGCGGCGGCTTCTTCCCAGAATGTGTTCGGTAAATGAGCGTCTGCAAGGAGTGCAAGGACGCCTTCGACGATGGAACGATTGACCCGCTCTGCACGGCCGTTCTGTTGAGGCGTGTGTGGGATAGAGTATTGTCGACTTGTGCCCCGTGCCTTGCAGAACTCCGTGAACACTCTCGAACGATATTCGCCACCGTTGTCGGTTCGGAGGATCTTCAGTTTTGCGCCTGTCTCCAGTTCGACTTCGGCAAGCCAAGTCTTGAAAACGTCAAAGACTTCACTTTTGTGTCCGATCGCATAGGCCCAGAGTTTGCGAGAGTAATCGTCAAGGAATGTGACAAGGTAACGCTTGCCAGTCATGGACCGCTCGGGGAAGTAGAGGACGTCGCTGTGTACAAGGCCGAGTCTTTCCGAGGAGTGGGAGTCCGAATCGGGAAAAGGAAGACGATGGCCTTTTGCACTGAGGCAAGCATTGCAAACAAACTTCTCTACCTCTTCGTCACTATATCCGGCCCCTAGACCTTCCAACAAGCCGGCGGCAACCATCTTCTGTATGGAAGACGGTGCAAGGTGGCCGAGGCATCGGTGGAGTGTCAGTAGGGGCACGGCAGTCCGTGAGCGAGAGAGGAGAGCAAGATGCTGACATTTGGAGTGATCGGCGTCGAGCAAGTAGAGCCCTTCGTCAAGTCTTGTGCCTTCAGCGATCGCGTTGCCGTCCTTCCCGATGTTGATGCCGTGTTTTGTGAAGGCGACACTGACGTCGTCGGTGTCGCAAAGACGAGACACCGAGAGAAGATTTACATATAGGTCCGGAGTGTGCAACACGTCGGTAAGCGTGATCGGGTGTCCAGAGGCGGCAACGAATGCGATATCCCCGATGCCGATGGCGTTGATGCCACCTGCAATGCCACCGATCTTCGTGGGGGCCACCTGACGATAGGTGGTGAACAGCGACTTGTCCGGAACCATGTGTGCAGTGGCGCCCGAGTCAACGACAAAGGACTTGTTGCGAAGTTGGTGACGACGGGTGCGAAGACCGGTGACGAGAAATCCGACATGGTGTGGTGCGTCGACGCTCGAGTCGGCGTTACTGGTGTTGGACTTCTTGCCGTCTTCGAGAGCCTTCTTGCAGTCGACCGACCAGTGACCCTTTTTTTTGCAGAAGCGACAGGGTCCTGGAGGCGGATGTTGGGCCCTCGTAGAGCACTGCGCGATGCTGTGAGAAGGACTGCTACAGGCGAAGCAGTTGCCGCGAGCCGGGCGGGGCGAGCGGGGCGCCGACGAGGCGAGGAGGGCCGACTGATCACTGGAAAGGTTTGTCGACCGTATTTGGACGCGCATACGTTCGGCAATCGTATCGATGTCCGGGAGAGAGCGTTGCGAGCGTTGTTCGTCAGTGAACGTTGCCTTGAAGCTCTCAAGCGACGGATGAGCGATTGCAAGGACGTCGTTAATGGTGGTTTTTGCGTCGATGACCTCTTGTGCGACCGACTTGAATTCTGTGATCCAGGTGTCAAATTCGGCAACCGTCCCGGGCATGGATCGGAAACCCCAGAGTCGCGAGAAGAGTTCGAGCGTACGAGTGGCGTCGTCAGGAGCGTAGCGCGACTTCAGCGTGGAGTAGATTTTGGGCGCTGTAAGGTCGGCAGTGGGGATCTTGTCAAGGACCGCCGAGACTTCGGCGGAGTCGATCGAGTTCGCGATGATCTCACGGGCGACGGCGTCGCGAGCGGAGCGATGGGAAGGTGTCCAGTCGTCGGGTACAACACCGTCGAGGACGTACGAGCGGATGTCATCCGCTAGGCAAAGGCGAAGTTGGCGTGTCCAGTTCGCAAATGATTTGGAGCCGTCCAAGCGTGCGTGTTTGGGGAAGGCGGTGCGCGTGTTGCCGGATGACGTGGCGGGTGTAGTGACGCCTGAAGCGGCGGCAGTGATGCCCGACAGTAACGATGTAAGTGATGCAACTTGTTCGGCGGAGAGTGCAGGCGTTGCACCCGCCGCAGGCGGTGACGACGTGTCCATGCCAGTTGGTAGCTTGTGGGCTTATAACCTATTCGATCGACTCCACTACGTCAGTATGTAGTTGTTAAGAAGAGTGATGAATTACAACCTACCTATTCGATCGACTCCACTACGTCAGTATGTAGTTGTTAAGAAGAGTGATGAATAGGAAGCTAAGAGTATGTGAGTTGCGCGCAGGGATAGGCCCCAACGCGTGGCAATCTACAAGTCAGGAACACTCTAGAACATTCTGGCTGTTTCACTAAGTCAGCCATAGGTCCAAGCTCAGGCACCCAGCGCGCCTAAGTCAGCCATGGGTCCAAGCTCAGATACCCAGCGCGCCTAAGTCAGCCATAGGTCCAAGCTCAGGCACTCAGCGCGCCTAAGTCAGCCATAGGTCCAAGCTCAGGCACCCAGCGCGCCTAAGTCAGCCATGGGTCCAAGCTCAGATACCCAGCGCGCCTAAGTCAGCCATAGGTCCAAGCTCAGGCGCGCGCGCGCCTAAGTCGAGATCCGTGGGGGGCGCGCGCGCGGGGGTGTGCAGAGGCCGAGGCGCCCCTGTCGAGCTGAGAGTGGACTGTTCACACGAGGTGAGTAGCGTTCCTTCAAGTTCAGATAGAGTTGTGAAGGCGTCTCGTTTTCGTTGTAGACGTCCTGAATGGACGGGTGTAGCGAGTTGAAGAGGATGCTTCGTACGTAGTCCTTCCACTGGTCCTGAATGACAGTGGACCACTCAGTCGGGAAGATTCCCGTCTGGAGGTACGAGAAGACCGGTGTGGGCACTAGTGCTTTTAGTGCTCGATGCCACCGCGGGTAGGTAGCCTCGTCTTTGAGTCGGTTGATTGCCTCAAACGTGACCGAAGTGGCGGCGGGGACACGTGGCGCGGAGGCGGTGCCGGGCAAGGAAGACGGGGAAGACGAGGGGGAACGGTTGTCACGACCATGTTCGTCGAGGGCTTGCTGGATGAGAGCCTTGATTTCGTCTGCAGTGGGTACAGATGACGACGACATGACGGCGCGGGCCAGTGTGGAGTGGCCGGGTGGTGAACGGTTGCGGTGGGTGGCGGTGGAAGCTTGTCAAAGCTTGCGTGTCCTTGGCTGGTAGGTCTGTTGGGCTTATAACCTATGAGGAGCAGCGCAGTGAGCAACAGAGATGCCAGATAGAAAAGATTGGGAACATTAGGGAAAGAGAAAGAGAGAGCCGCGCTAGCCGCGGCCTCAGAAAGCCCAAGTCCAAAACTGGAGGTCCGAGCGCCGGGCGCGCGCGCGAGCCTAAGTCCCCTTCCGCCGATCTCTGCATGCCCAAGTCGATAGCGCCACTGCAATGTAGTGTATACGATGACAGATCGGCGACCATGTGTGCCGTGGCGCCCGAATCGACCACAAAGGCGTCAGCAGGGAGGTGGCGACGGGCGAACAGGCAGGAGGCGAAATAGCCGACATTAGGCTGTTGAGACGCAGGTGGAGACGAGTCGTTGTGGTTGCCGTCACTGGTGATCTTCTGTTCCCCTTGGCGCTTGCAGTCGAGGGCCCAGTGTCCTTTTTTGTGGCAACGGTGGCATGGGCCGGCAGGGGGGTGCTTGGCACGTGACGTGCATTCGCGAAGGCGGTGGCCAGGAGCGCGGCAGGCAGGGCAAGACGAGGTTGTGGCAATCATGGCTGAAGGCGAAGTCGAAAGTCCCGCCGAGCGAAGCTGGATTCGGATGCGGTCCGTGAGCGTCGTGAGCTCGGGAAGCTCGCGCTGGCTCCGCTGCTTGTCTGTGAATGTCAGTCGGAAGCTTTCGAGGCAGGGTGGGACCATGGCAAGGACGTGAGTGGCAAGCACGTCGTTGAGTGACGTCTTGGCATCGCGGATTTCTTGTACGACCGACATATATTCGCGTAGCCAAGTGTCGAATGCTTCGACAGAAGCGGGCATATTCTTGAAGTCCCAAAGTCGGGCGAATAGTTCAAGGGTGCGCGTGGCATCGTCGGGTGCAAAACGAGCCTTGAGAGTCGCAAAGATGCAAGGGGCGGACAGCTCGTCGCTGGGGATGGTGTCGAGGGTTGCTGATACGTCTGCAGAGTCGATAGAGCCAACAATGATCTCGCGGGCCACGTCGTCACGTACGGCAAGCTGATCGGTCGTCCAGGTAGCGGGGACGACACCATCGAGGACGTAGCCACGAAGCTGGTTCGGAAGCGCCAGACGGAGTTGACGCAACCAATTTGTGAAAGACTTTGATCCGTCAAGGCGAGCGTGTTTAGGAAACACAACTTTGGATGCGGCGGTGGCGTTGGCATGCGTGGCGGTAACGGCCGGGGCCGTGGTGGGCTGTGAGGCCTGCAGGGCGGCGAGCTGTGCCTGTAGAGTGGCGATTTGCTCGCTGATCGAGGATTCAGGGAAACTGGGATCCCTGGGGGGCGAGGGTGGGGCGGGGGAGCTGTCCATGTTGCGATGGACGTGTGCGGTTCGAGTGGCTGGGCTCGAAAAGACGCAAATGGCGGTGGTAGCTTGTGGGCTCGTAACCTATTCGATCAACTCTACTACGTCAGCGATGTAGTTATAGCCAAGAGTGATCAATGAATTACAACATACCTATTCGATCAACTCTACTACGTCAGCGATGTAGTTATAGCCAAGAGTGATGAATAGGAAGCTAACAGCAAAAGGAGCAGCGCGCCCAAGTTCTCAGCCAGCGAGCCTCAGGCCTGAGCCAGTGGGCCAGGCTCGTCCCGCGCACCTAAGTCCTGAGGTACCAAGTGGAGAGTGGATTCCTCACACCCCGGCGGTGATTAGCTCTCGTTGGAGAGGGACATTGCCCGACCGGGAAGGGTTATGGTCGGGGGATCACCCCGAAAGGTTGGTCCGTTTCACTGCGTTTGGAAAGTCGTATTTGTCATTGTTGTGCGACATATCGACTACCGATCTATTCACCACCGACCGGGTAGTCCAGCTGGTGGCAACCTTGTTCGACCGTTCGACATCTAGTCAGCGACGGCAGTCTTCACACGACTGGGCCGTCGACACGATGATGGACGCGATCCGGGAAGTCCGCCCCCATTGTTGGACGTCGGTGGCCGGATCCTGGCTTTGCCGACCGAGTGTCCCAGGAGTTTTACGGGTGCCGCCAATCTTCTGTTCGTATTAGAAGCAATTAACCACTGCACTAAAAGGTGAGGCACCTCAACTTCAGTGAGCGCATATTGCCCTAGAAGTGAGATGGAGGCGAGGTTCAACACCCCCCCTTGCGCGAAGCTGAAGAGCTGTGAGTGGGTGGGGACACTGGTCTCTGGGCGCTGTGACTGGGCACTGGGTGCATGGCCACTGATGGGCGCTGTGTGTGGCCGCTGGACGCTGAGTGTATGCACGGATCAGGCTGCGAAAATTCCGGAAGGACCTTGCGTTGCTTGATCGACTCGGGGTCAGAGGTGGACTTGGTGGACCAGGAGGCCGTGCGAACCGACACCGGTTTCACGACGGCACGGTTGACTGCACCGTTGCACCTGCGTCTTGGGACTCAGGATAAATCCGACCGATGTGCTATGTTTGCCACTGCTCCGTTTTCGTCCGGTGCCCTCGACCTCGGTTCGCGAGCTTTCTTCATCTGTCGGGTGACTGGATACGATGCCATTTTGGGTTTGCCATTTCTGAAGGACACAGGCATGCTCGTAGGCTGGGGCGCCTTTACGGTTGCGCGATCGGGTCCGTCGCAACCTGTTGCCAAGGATACTTATGAGTGGGATCGAGCGGTCACCGTGGCATCTATCTTCTCCGGTTCCGCCATTGGTTACAACCACCCGGGATTACTTCCCGACGACAAGATCATTGGTCTTGAGCCGCACAACCCATTGCTCGATGTAGTCGACGACCCGACGCTTGAGGATTTGTCTGAGTCCGAAGCACGAACACGATTGGCTGCCTTACTCAAGACCTACTCTGATGTGTTCGTAGATTCGTTACCAATGGAGCGACTCCCACCATATCGGCCGGTCAACCACGAAATTCTGTTGATCAATCCCACCGAGAAGGTCAAACCAAAGGTGTATCCCCTCGCCGACAAGTATCGCACCCAGTGGGCGGAACATTCAGCTAAGTACACTCGCGGTCGCTTCTGGGTGTCGGGCCCAATCGACTCTGCGGCTCCGGTTTTTGCCATTCCAAAGAAGAATTCCCAAACGGCCCGCTTTGTGCTCGACCTCCGGGCGCGTAACAGCAACACCGCCAAGCGTTTTTCGCCCATTCCCGACATGACTAGTGTCCGCTACGAGGTTGCACGCTCGCGTTACCGGTCCAAATTTGATGTGGCCGCAGCGTTCGAGCAGGTGCGGATTGTACCGGAGCACGTCGACCGCACGGGTTTTGCCACGGTGACGGGCACATATACCTCTCGGGTCATGCAGTTTGGGGACACCAATGCACCCAACACGTTGAACCTGTTGACATCGACCATGTTCCAGCCATGTCTTTCGTTCACAAAGATCTTCTTTGACGATGTCCACGTTCACTCCGATACACGACGCGCGCATTTGAGACACATCGAGATCCTGCTGATGACACTACGACATTATCGATTCTACTTAGGAGCCAGTAAATCTGAGTGGTTTTCCAAATCGTTGGACTCGTTGGGTGCCATCATTTCCGACGACGGCATCAAGGTTGATCCCCTCAAGTGGGAACGTGTCCGCCAATGGCCGACGCCGCGTAACAAGACCGATGTCCAACATTTTTTAGGCACAATCAACTGGATGCGGGATCACCTGCCGCATTTGTCGGGTACCTTGGAGCCGGTTACGGCGTTGTTAGCGCAGGCGACATCGTGGCGTTGGAATGAGCGCGAGCAGCGGGCCTTTGATGACGTCAAAAACCTGGTACCTGCGACACTGCGACCAATCGACGGTGCCAAGGTCACTTCTGGCAAGCACAAGATCTACCTGTTTACCGATGCCAGTCGTGTTGGCATTGGAGCCTGCTTGGCTTCGGGTCCTACCCGGGTGCAGGCGGTTCCCACCCGTTTCTTTTCGGCTAAGTTCAATGGCGCTCAGCTCAACTATCACATCACTGATAAGGAGTTCTTAGCCGTAGTTTCGGCGTGTCAGGCCTTCGAACAGCACTTGATCGGTTACCCCTTTGTCATTGTCACCGACCATCAAGCCCTTCGCACCCTCAAAACCCAGAGACTTCGCCAGACGCCCCGGCACATACGCATGTGTTTGGAACTCAGTCGTTTTGATTTCGAATTTGAATTCATCGAGGGCAAGAAGAATTCCATTGCCGATTCGTTGTCGCGTCTATGGGAGGTCCAGCAAGGTTCGCAGGAGGATCAGGTCAAGGAAAAGGAGTTGGAGGATTTGTTCTTTGATGGAGAACGCCACGAGATCACTACACCCGGTGAGAGCCTCTTCGAGGAACGTCCTTACACTCCATTGTCAAACGATTGGTTGCCTCCTGTTGATGTTGCCACCGGGTCCCCGCGTCACGGCTGCGAAACAGGCTCTCCCGGACTCTACGCGCTCATGGAGGAATTGGGGAACAAGGACGTCGAGGGAAAGGACTTAGGGAATTGGTTCTTGAAGGAAGAATGCTACAAGTTCATTACACCCGGTGAGAGCCTCCCCGAGGAACGTCCTTACACTTCACCGTCGCCCGACCGGTTGCCTCCTGTTGATGTTGCCTTCGGGCTCGGGCGTGACCAATGCGAAACAGGCCCTTCTGGATGCCACCTCGTCGCCGAGAATATCATGGATACCGACAACCCGTATGCAGGCCCGCTCGTGTCTCCTTTGGAACCCAGCACCAACACCCGAGTACACGCAGTCGGCGCAACTCCAGAGGACGACATTCCCTTACCGGTCGATCCCAACGCCGATGAACTCGATTTGTTGGGATCAGCACATGTCGAGCCCACCAACGCCCCTGTAATCCATAGGCCCCCGGTACCACTGCCCCAACCCTTCATCGACGCCGTCATCCAAGCGTACGCCACCGATTCCCAGGCTCAAGTTATCGTCACCGACCCGCTTTCGTGGCCTATGTTTCGGGTGACTGAGGAGGGGAAGATCTTGCGTGCACATCCCGATGAGTCCTTTTCGCTGTTTGTGCCTAGGGGTCAGGCTACCGGTGTCCTCGACTCCGAGAAGATTCCCTCGCTACGCGAGCTCGTGCTTTCGGAGGTGCATAGGAGCGTGGGACATGCAGCGCATCGCATCACCTTGGCCGCTTTACGCCCTTTGTATTGGTGGTCGTCCATGTCGGTCGATTGCGCCGACTTTTGCCGTTCATGCGAAGACTGTGCCCGGGGCAAGGCGTCCACTCAAGTGCCTTATGGTCGATTGCATCCGTTGCCAATCCCTTCCGGTCCTTGGGAACAAGTGGCCATCGACTTCATGACAGGGTTGCCTCCGGTCGAGTTCGAAGGATTGATGGTCGCTCAAATCATGGTGGTCACTGACACTTGGGGAAAGATGGTCCACTTGATTCCGCTTCCAGCCGACGCCGATTCCGAGCTCGTTGCCGACAAGTATTATGCTACCATCTTTCGACTGCATGGGACGCCTTCAGCCATCGTTTCGGACCGCGATCCCAAGTTCACCTCACAGTTTTGGCGGGCATTGCAAGCAAAGGTCGGCACCGTCTTGCGGATGTCCACCGCCGCACACCCTGAGACGGATGGATCGAGCGAGAACCGAATCAAGATGGTCACCCAAACCTTGAGGATCATGGTATCGTCTAATCACGAGGCGTGGGCATTTCGTCTTGTGGAAGCTGAGTTTGCTCTTAACTCTTCTGTTGCGGTGTCCACGTCTCTGTTGGCTTTCGAGGCAACGTACGGATACCTCCCGCGACGTTGGCCCACCGAGTCATGGTCGGTCTCGGATGTTCCTCGTGCGGAAGCGTTCGCACGGATCCGACAGCTCCGTAATGTCGAGGTGACCGACGCCATCATTGGGACGCGACTTAGCCAAGCCCATCAGGCAAATAAACGCCGACGTCCGGACGATCCGGCCTTTCACACTGGCAGCTTGGTTTACCTTTCGACAAAGAACCTTGCAGTTCCTGAAGGGATGAAGTCAAAGTTGTTACCGCGTTACATTGGACCGTTCCGCATCCAAGCGGCCATCCCGGCTACGTCCAGTTACGATCTCGTCCTCCCCCCCGGGATGTCGCGCGTTCACAATCGTTTCCATGCGCGACTCCTTTGCCCATACATGGACAACGATGCTGAAAGATTCCCTGGACGTGATCCCACAGTACTCTTTGTTGACGACGTAGCAGATGCGACTGCCGACGCTGCAACTCCGGAGCGGATCGTCCGAGATCGCCGAAATGCTCGGGGCCTTCGTTCTTTCTTGGTTCGATGGGTCGATCACAGCGACACTGACGATACTTGGGTGAAGGAGCAGTCCCTTCGATCCGACTACCCATCTGTTCTGGACGAATACCTGGCGCGCTTGGACCGCACAAATCGCCGACTTGCGGATCGGTAGACTTCCTTTTGGGGGGACAGTGTCAGGATGACAGCATTACTCAAAGGAAGTCCCCAAAGGTCGAGCGCAGTGGCTTGGTGCAGTTGGTATGTTAGTTGAGGCGCAAAGTCAGGGTTTTACCGGTGCTCCCACGAGCAATCCTTTTCCCCTGAGCCAACCTTTTTGGCCTATTTTATTTGGTTAAGTTCCCTTAGCGCTTGGAGCATTCCCTTCCCTTTGGTTTTAGCACCTTCCCCATCAGCTTGGTCAGCTCCATATCTTACATTACCCTCCCTCTTCTTTTACCTTCTCGTTGGAATTAAGTCCGTTATACTTGATTTCTTCCGAGCATCTTCGGTCGATACCCCTCCTCGATCGCTTCTTCATCGACAGCCGCCGCCACCCGTCGATTCACATCCAACGCCCTCTATTTCGCATGTAGTCATTGTCCTCTCCTCGGACGTTGACCTGTCACGGTGGGTGGGTGCTTTGCACGTGAAGTACAGTCACGCAGGCTGTGGCCGGGGGCACGGCAGGCGGGGCAAGGTGAGGCTGTGGCAAGCATGGCCGAATGCGAGGTCGAGAGTCCCGCAGAGCGAAGTTGGATGCGAAGTCGGTCCGTCAGCGTCGTGAGCTCGGGGAGTTTGCGCTGGTTGCGCTGCTCGTCCGTGAACGTGAGTCGGAAACTGTCGAGACAAGCCGGGACCATGGCGAGCACGTCATTGAGCGATGTTTTGGCGTCGCGGATTTCCTGCGCAATTGACATGTACTCGCGTAGCCAGGTGTCATATGCCTCGACGGTGGCGGGCATCTTCCTAAAGTCCCAAAGGCGGGCGAACAACTCGAGGGTGCGGGTCGCGTCGTCCGGTGCAAAACGAGCCTTGAGAGCGGCAAAGATACGCGGTGCCAACAAGTCATCACTGGGGATGGCATCGAGGGTGGCCGATACGTCGGCGGAGTCGATAGAACCAACTATGATTTCCCGGGCGGCGTCGTCACGGGCGGCGAGCTGATCGGCCGTCCAAGTAGCGGGGATGACACCGTTGAGTACGTAACCACAAACCTGGTTTGGGAGCGTGAGGCGGAGTTGACGCAACCAGTTTGTAAACGACTTGGGGCCATCCAGACGAGCATGTTTGGGAAAGACGATCTTGGATGCGGTGGTGGCGTTTGCCTGCGTGGCGGTGGCAGTGACGACCGGGGTTGCGGAGGCGGCGGCAGCAGGGGGCAGCGAGGCCTGCAGAGCAGCAAGTTGTGCCTGTAGAGTGGCGATTTGTACGCTGATCGGAGATTCAGGGGGGCTGGGATCCCTGGGGGGCGAAGGTGGGCCGGGGGAGTTGTCCATGGTGCGATGGACGTGTGCGGCTCGAGTGGCTGGGCTCGAGAGAAAAGACGCAAGCGGCGGGGCTGGTAGCTTGTGGGCTTATAACCTATTCGATCAACTCTACTACGTCAGCGATGTAGTTATAGCCAAGAGTGATGAATAGGAAGCTAACAATAAAAGAGCCGCGCGCCCCAAGTCCTCAGCCAGAGAGCCTTGGGCTGAGCCAATGAGCCAGGCTCGCTCCGCGCGCCTAAGTCCCAGGCTCGCTCCGTGCGCCCAAGTCCTGTGCCGAGGCGCCAGGCTGGCTTCGCGCGCCTAAGTCCTGAGCCGAGCGGAGAGTGGATTCCTCACAAAAGGGTCATCGTCTTCCTTTTCCCAATTTGGACTCGCACTCCTCAGAGAGACTCGGCCTTGTACACAGCCATGTGCTTTCCCTCCCCGAACGGTCCTTGACTGGCAAACGGTACCTTGTTACGTTCCTCGACGATTACTCCCACAAACTCTGGGCCTATGCGATCGGACACAAAAGCGAAGTGTTTGGCGTGTTCAAGACTTGGCTAGCCGAGGTCGAGCTTGAAACGGGTGCGACACTGAAGATCCTCCAAACCGACAACAGTGGCGAATATTGCTCAAGAGCGTTCACGGAGTTCTGCAAGGCACACGGCACACGTCGACAATACGCTATCCCACGCACGCCTCAACAAAATGGTCGTGCAGAGCGGGTAAATCGTTCCATTGTCGAAGGCGTTCTTGCACTTCTTGCAGACGCACATTTACCCAAGACATTCTGGGAAGAGGCCGCAGCTTATTTCGTCTACTGCAAGAACCTGTGTCAACACTCGGCCCTGGACAAGGCAACACCGAACTCTGTTTGGCAGGGCGACCGCACCAACGCCTCGGCGCTTCACCCGTTTGGCTGCATAGCTTGGCTCACGGTCGTGCCCGAACTTTGTGAGATTGACAATCTCCTCTGGTTCCTTCTCATATCATATCTCTCTTCTATCTGTCTCCTTTGTTCATTTCTGGCCTGCCTTTCCACACCTTTGCTCTCCACCTCTCTGGGCCTGGTCCCTGTGCCTGACTCTGGCTGGGCACTTAGGCCCAGCCAGCTGGCCCCTCTCTGGTTTCTCTCCTGTTCAAGCAACTTCTTGGTCTGGTCTCCCTTGGTCCTTCGATCAGAGACTTACCACCGCTTGAGCAGGTGTGACAACTTCATACTTACTAGTGGGGTCCTCGTCTTGACAGTGATTGGAAGATCGGTGATGGGAGCGGTGGTGAAGTGCCGTGTTACCGTCTTGCTCGGTGGGGTTGTCGTGTAGCCCGGGGAACTCGGTGTCAAGGAACGTGGCATTTCTGCCAAGTATAATCTTCTTCGTCGTAGTGTCGTAGAAACGGAAGGCTTTCAAAGCCAGGTCGTAGCCGGTGAAGAGAACACGAACCGCTTTCGGGTCGAGTTTGGAGCAAAGTTTATGAAGTGTCGCCTGCTCAAGCAGTGGTAAGGCTCTGATCGACGGACCAAGGAGACCAGACCAAGAAGTTGCTTCTTTACACACCTGCTCAAGTACTACAGTAAGTTATTGTAACTAGTAAGAGAAAGATTAAGTGTAGTACTCACCTGCTCAAGCAGTGGTAAGGCTCTGATCGACGGACCAAGGAGACCAGACCAAGAAGTTGCTATTCGATCGACTCCACTACGTCAGTATGTAGTTGTTAATAAGAGTGATGAATAGGAAGCTAAGAGTATGTGAGTTGCGCGCAGGGATAGGCCCAGACGCGCGGCAATCTACAAGTCAGGAACATTCTAGAACATTCTGGCTGTTTCACTAAGTCAGCCATAGGTCCAAGCTCAGGCGCCCGGCGCGCCTAAGTCAGCCGGGGGTCCAAGCTCAGGCGCGCGTGCGCCTAAGTCCAGATCCGTGGGGGGCGCGCGCGCGGGGGTGTGCAGAGGCCGAGGCGCCCCTGTCGAGCTGAGAGTGGACTGTTCACACCCTCCCCCCACGCGAATGCGAGGCAGACCCAAGCCGTGGGTGTCGTGTGCATAGGCCGAGTGCGTAGCAATGTGTAATACACCCCGTAGGAGTGCACACGGGAGCGACAACGATAAGATCACAGGACCAAAGTATGTGGAATTAACACTGGACACTCTACGTTAGTCGCTGCTATAACAATGCCTCCTGATCCACTTGGGCTCACCTGGACACTCTACGTTAGTCGCTGAGGAGAGACTAAGAGTGCCCAGGCACGCGCCCCCCACCCCCCTTCCTTCTAAGGCCCAGGCGTGCAGGGCCTTACAGTGACTTGCGTGGGTGGCCGCAGGGGGGGAACCACAGGCGTCAGAGGCTTGTCGGTGTCAGACATGCTGGGCTGGGAGGAATGCAAGACGGGAGCGGACACATAGGTGATCGCGCTGGTAGTGTGTTGGGCTTATAACCTATGAAGTAGTGTTGCCTGCTCAAGCAGTGGTAAGGCTTTGATTGACAGACCAAGAACTTGCTTGTTACACACCTGCTCAAGTACTACAGTAAGTTGTTGTAACTAGTAAGAGAAAGGTTAAGTGTAGTACTCACCTGCTCAAGCAGTGGTAAGGCTCTGATCGACGGACCAAGGAGACCAGACCAAGAAGTTGCTTGAGCAGGAGAGAGAGAAGGCGCGGAGCCAACAGCTCAAAGCCAGGCACACAGACCAGGCCCAGAGAGACGGAGAGCAAAGGTGTGGAAAGGCAGGCCAGAAATGAACAAAAGAGACAGATAGAAGAGAGATATGATATGAGAAGGAACCAGAGGAGATTGTCAATCTCACAGATCCAAGAGCGCAGTTGGCGCACCATCTTCAACTCTGTCCGCGCCTGGCTCTGCCGATCGGGGCTTCCGGACATGCTTTGGGACGAGGCGGCACTTGCCGCAATCTACGTCTTGAACCTTCTTCCATTGTCGCCACTCAGGCATCACACGCCCGACTCCGTTCTCCACGCCGCATTGTCAAGTACAAAGCTTGTCTCGTTGCGCGCGGGGACATGCAACGGCGCCGTGGGGAGCAGATCGAATCTTTCTCGCCGACTGGCCTAGCCGCCTCTCATCGACTGCTTCTCGCCCTTGCGGTTGAGAATGAATGGGAGACCCGCCAATTCGATGTCTCGTCTGCTTACCTCAACGGCAACATTGGTGGGACGGAGATCTACATGCGCCTTCCCAAGGGCGACGTAGTGCGTCTGCAGCGCGCTCTATACGGTCTCGTCCAAGCCGGTTGCGAGTGGTACAAGGTGTTCATGGAGTGGATCCTGTCGATTGGCTTCACTCGCACTGACAGCGACCATGGCGTTTTCGTTTGCAAGGAGGGGGATCACCAATCTTTCCTTTCCATTCACGTCGATGACGGTTTGCTGACCGGCAACGGGGACCTCGACGTCATGCTCACTCAGCTCAAGGCTCGCTTTGAGGCTCATAGTACCGACGAAGCTTCCTTCTTTCTGGGCCTAAGTATCATCCGCAAGGGCAAGGCGGGAGCCGCCATTGTCACTCAGGCGCACTTCATTGATGTGATTCACGAAGAGCACCGCATGGCGAACGCCTCTCCCCGTCCGACTCCTCTCGCCGCGCCTTCCACCCTGAAGAACCGGGCCAACTCAGACTTTGATCCCGCTTTGATCCCTTATTGTGCCATCATCGGCAAACCTCTCTACCTGTCCAGCACCACCCGACCCGACATTGCGCTCGCTGTTTTGAAGGCAGCTCGGTTCTGCAACGACTTCAACGCGGAGCATTGGGAGGCGCTCAAACACATCCTCCGCTACCTCATTGGCACTCACAACTTTGCCATCCGTTACCAGAAGTCCTTCCAACCCATGTTGGCAATTCTTGAGGGGTTCGTCGACGCCGATCACGGAGCCAACCCCGTCACTCGCCGCAGCGTCTCTGGCTACGTCTTCACTTGCGCCGGCGGAGCTATCTCGTGGATTGCCAAGCGACAGACTCTCGTGACACTCTCCAGTACCGAGGATGAGTATGTGGCTATGTCGTACGCCGCTCGCGAGGGGATCTGGCTGCGCGGGTTGCTCGCCGATTTGGGTTTTGCGCAGACCGCTCCGACTCGCTTGCGGGGTGACAACCAGTCTGCTATTACCCTTGCCAAGCATCCGGCTTTTCATGCGCGTACCAAGCATATCGGCATCCACTTTCACTTCATACGGGATCACATCACGGAGGGCATGATCGAGATGGTGTGGGTGCCCACGGGCACCATGGCGGCGGATGTTCTCACCAAAGGGCTCGGGACTCAGAAGCACTATCAGTTTGTACACGCGATGGGGCTTATCGATTCATTGCGTGAAGGGGCGAGTTGGTGTGTTGTGAATGAGGATTAGCAGGAAGGCCACTATTGGCTATTTGATTAAAAGCGCGCGTGTGTTCATTTGTTTAGCTAAGCCTGGCGATGTGCTCCAACCGTTGTCTTCTCTCCACGGTTGGACTATACGCTCGTCAGGTACGTACATCAGTCACTACGTTTACTATCATGTGCAATCAACTGATGGTTGGATTATACGCTTGTCAGTCTACTTTATTTGGACCAGATCAAGTTGTGGTACCTTCAGGCCATCAGGTCTCTGCTCTATGTCTTGCTCTGCACTTGCTTGGACATTGCCTTTGCTGTCCTGTACCTCTCTCGTTTTGCCAACAACCCTGGTCAATGCCATTGGCTTGCCGTCAAGCACATCTTCTGGTACTTGCACGCCACGTATCGAAACAAGTTGGTCTACCGCCCCGGTCCTGCGGCTATCACCGGCATTGTGGGTTACTCTGATGCCAACTGGGGTGCCTGTGTCGACACATCCATATCCACAATGAGTTACGTCTTCTACATTGCTGGCTCTGCTGTCTCCTGGTTGTCCAAGCGCCAAAGTTGGGTTGCGGATTCCACCACCAACACCAAGTATCTGGGTCTGTCACACACCGCCAAAGAAGGAATCTACCTCTCTCAACTCCTTGGCAAACTTCACCTCCCATCCCTGGCCCCTGCACATAGCTTCACGAACAATGAGGCTGCCGCTGCTGTTGCTCACAATCCTGTTTGTTTTTCTGGCACCCGGCACATATGCCTTTGTGAACATTTCGTCCGGGACATGGTCAAGCAAGGGGATATTACTCTGTCATGGTTGCTGACATCTTCACCAAGGCACTTGGTCCAAAGGTCTTTGCAAAACACTGCCTTGCCCTGGGTCTCAAAACCCGACATCCGCGGCTCAAGTCTGACTTGCATTTGAGTGGGGGGGGGGGGGGGGGGGGGGGGGGGGGGGGGGGGGGTGTAAGGATTCAACTCTTGGCTTGTCAGCCAACCTCGTGCTCCATGTGTGCCAGCACTTGACTTAGAGGTGTGCGCGCCTGGCGCGCCCCAGGATTTTGACCCAGCTGCGCCCGCACCTGACTGTGCGCCTGATGCGCCCCTGGTTTTTGGCCCAGCAGTGCCTGACTTAGCCACCCCTACTGGCTGAGCTGATAGTGTGCCTGCTCCTCTTAGCTGCCTTCTCATCACTTCTGTTTATCATTGTCTCTACTTGACTCCCTGACACAGTGGTGGTGAACGTCTCATACAATGTTGGCCCACCAAGTCATGGTCAGTCTTGGATGTTCCTTGCGTGCACACAGTACTCTTTGTTGACAACGTAGCAGATGTGATTGCTGACTCCACAACTCTGGAGCGGATTGTCCAAGATTGCCGAAATGCTCAGGGCCTTTGTTCTTTCTTGGTTTGATGGGTTGGTTAATGACACCAACAATACTTGGGTGAAGGAGCAGTCCCTTTGATCCGACTACCTGGCGCACCTGGCCCGCACAAATTGCCAACTGGCGGACCGGTAGACTTTCTTTTGGGGGGGACAGTGTCAGGATGACAGCACTACTCAAAGGAAGTCCCCAAAGGTTGAGTGCAGTTGCTTGGTGCAGTCCTTCTGTTAGTTGAGGTGCAAAGTCAGGGTTTTACCCGTGCTCCCACAAGCAATCCTTTTCCCCTGAGCCAACTTTTTTGGCCTATTTTATTTGGTTAAGTCCCCTTAGCGCCTGGAGTCTCCCCCTACCTTTGGTTTTAGCATCTTCCCCTTCAGCTTGGTCAGCTCCATATCTTACATTACCCTCCCTTCACTGCTACCTTCTCGTTGGAATTGAGTCCATTATACTTGATTTCTTTTGAGCATCTTTGGTCGATACCCCTCAATTCCTCCTTTGTTGACGGCCGCCGCCACCCGTCAATTCACATCCAACATCCTCTATTCTTGCGTGTAGTCATTGTCCTCTCCTTGGACGTTGACTGTCAGAGCCAACCTTTCTTCAAGACGCCAGGTGGCCACTTGGCGGTATTGTTGAGCTTGCGCGCATTGAGGTACGGTCCCGTGTGGCTGGTGTGGCGCTGCAACAAGCAGCTTGCAAGCGGTGCCAAAGACGCGGGTGCATGATTGAGACGGGCCACAAGAGCTAGAGCCTGGTGGCGGCGGGGGCAATCACCGAGGGCGGAACAATGTAACACCTGCTCCAGTTTGGCAATGTCAACATCATCCCCAAGTGCGTTGATGGTGGGAGCATAGGCCTTGGGCATCAGGTTGCATAGCCAGTCACGGATGATCATCGGATGGAGCGGGTCGCACTTGGTGCACCCAGTTCCCGGTAGCTGGGCATGTTTCACGGTGTCATTGATGGCCATGACTGTTGCATTGAATGTAGTCAACCAACCTCAAAGTCATTGCCGGAGGCAAACAATGGCATTGTGATGAGGTCAACGAGGCGCGCACTGCAATCAATGGTGCTCGAGGTTGCCGCAAAACCTGATTCGAGTTGGGCCCATTGTTTGTGTGCCGGCAAGTGCTTCACTGTGTTGTATGTGGTTTGACCCACAAACATCATCAGATGGGCTTTTGCGCCCTTGAAAATGGACTCTTGTTTCTTTATTGACTTGGCATGGGTGACCTTGTGGTTGTGCCACGCAACCTGGTCGGTCACTCCGTTCTCAGTGAAGGCATCTAGCGGGAGCTTTGTGGGCGGCTCACTATGCGTCTTGAGCAGGGCTAGGTGGTTGGCGTGGTTCAGCGCCATCTCCAACTTCTCTTTGGCCACGGACCAGTTGCCGGCATCAATGTTGCCAAAGTAGGCTTCAAGCAAAGCCTTTGGGGAAGCAACATTGACATGGGACATGGTTGGATGGTCTAGCCTTATTGTGCAGGGGTTTGTTTGCCTTGCGGCAGGGACAGACGCTACCAAGTTAGATATTAGACTGATCTGACACAGAACCAAACGTCAGTGTTAATCATTAGACACAATTAGACATGAATACGTGAGTACACACCTGATCTGACGCAGAGCCAAATGTGAGGAAAAGACCCAGTTTGGCACGCACGGGATCAGGCCTATCAAATTCTATTCAGGCACTCATGCCCTTGCGTGTACGCCGCACAGACCTCCTTGACCGCTTGCTGCTCCTTCCAACTATCAAGAGTTGGGATGTTGCCGCCTTCGGAATGTAGAGTTGACAATGGTCCAAGGGTAAGTCCTCCTTCTTCATCTCCCTACAAAGAACTTGACACTGATCCTGGTATTGCTCACACAACAGAACAAAGTGCTCCAAAGTCTCTGACCCCCCCCGCACGCGCACAGGCCGGTGGGACGACGAAACAGGTCATGGGCGACTGGGGACTATTGCGTTTGAGGCTGAACAAGAAGGGATACTCCCCTTCGCGGGAGCTCACGGTGAATAAAGCTTGATGTGTGGTGTTCCGGGTGGTGAGTCGTCAAGCTTTCAAAGCTGCGTGCCCGTCCTAGCGTTCTTCCACTCCCTTGCCCACACGTGGCTGATCCGTGCTTTGAACTGTTTTTGCAGTACCATCCTCGAAGCTGGGATCGCGTTGGGTAGCTCAATCTCCAGACCGTCATCAATTGGTTTGTTTGCCTCCTTTGCCGCCTTGTGGGCGAGCTTGTTGCCGTCAATCTGGATGTGTCCTGGGACCCACTGGAGTTCAAAGTCCAAGCGCCTCCAAGTACCGGCGCTGGATCTTGATGTGTTGCTCCTGCCCTGGGCCAGGGCGGGTTGAGGTTGTGACACAGACAGTGGCCTGGTTGTTGACGCAAATGACAAACCTGCGGGGTCAAATTGATGGTGTGGTGCTGAGGAGTATACTCAGGGCGAGAGAAATGTCATCTAGCTCTGCGCTGTAGAACGGCTGATGCCTGCAGAGCGCCCGTGCCTTGGTGATCGGTGGGATGGGGTCATCATCATGCCAAGTGATTCGGTGAAGTGCTGCTGACTCTGCGCGTCCCTCCATCATCAATCTATCGCAGTAGGCATTCACATCCTTGGGTTCCAGCGAAGCGATGAGCTGTTGTGGTGTTCAGCTGCGTCGTCCTTCAATTTCATGATGGATGTCTAAGCTTTGTCCAGAACTAGGGACATGTCGCTAACAAGTGAAAGAATCTGCTGAACAGTTGATGTACTTGAGGTAGCTTTGTGCAGGTTGTTATGTTAAAATACATCCAGAAGGAATCCGAATCCGAGTCTGAGAAATAGAGACCAATGCGCCACCGCCAACGGAGGGAGAGACATGAGGTGACATGTCACAATTGGTGATTGGGCACCGGCGACGGGCGTAAGCTATTAGATTATGAGGCATCTAGACCACTGGACCAAAAAGGAAGGAACGTCCAAGAGGCCTGGATCTGGGAACCCTACTAGAGCTGAGATGAAATCTTGACACCATCATTATCATCTTGCATTTTGGGTAGCATCTTCTTTAGCAGGTGCTTTTCCTGTCTTGCAAATTAGCAATGAGTTTCAGACAAAAAAAAAATGAACAGGCGCTGGCTGTGGCGCATTAGTTTCTATTTCTCAGACTCGGAGTCGGATTCTTTTTGGATGTATTTTAATATAACAACCTGCACAAAGCCACCTCAAGTACATCAATGTTCAGCAGATTCTTTCACTTGTTTAGCAACATGTCCCTAGTTCCAGACAAAGCCTTTGGAAACTTAATATCAATCAATCAATGACAGTCTTAAAAGGTGATATCCATGTACGCAGGTCAGAACGAACGTCATCGAGGCAGGTACTGTGCCGTGAGCCAAGTCACGGCCTTACCAGTGTGGATCAATTACGTCAGAAAACAGCGGCAGAAGATGAGAACAAGCGAAGTGATTGAAGCCACGCGCCGCCTTAACAACATCATTCCAGTATGATCTTCGAGCTTACGCCGCCTCACCGATGTATTCTTCCCTTCGCAAAGAGGGTGCACATAGATGAGTAGGTCAGAAAACACGGGCTGCTCGAGTGCGGTAAGGTGCGGGGAGGACAGGAGAAGGATCGGGGAATCGGGGGGCCGGGGCCCGGGCAGCGCAAGAAGCCACGGTGCAACAAAGGTCAAGATGAGGATCCATTGAGATTTGGATGTGGTTCTGTCTTGACTTGTCGTGACTCGGCCTGAGACGCGAGCTGCACACCAACGCCCTTCGGGCACGGAAGCGAGCGCCGCAGAAGGACACGACGAAGTTGGTACGAGTGGATACTACACGCGAAGCCATGTAAATTGAAAGGTCCGTGGTGCCGATAGTGGTTGAAGTCTACTGCAAGAACACCGCTAGGACGAGCCATTGAGGCTGGGACGAGCGAGAGCAGCGGGTCAATTAACAGGCGAGCAGACCGAGAACTGTTCTGAGACTGCTATGTCGAAGCACCCAGACGTATGCGGAAGAGAAGGTTTGGATCCTGCTAAGACAGCATGAGGCTATCTGAGCGCTTGCAGGACGATGGATAGTAGGGATCAGAGCGCGTCAGAAAGGTGGAACGAGGCTAGGAGCAGGGCTCGAAGCTGCGCTTGCATGGGCTTGTTCTGGGGCTAGAAACTATTTAAACTCCGTATTATTAGGACGAGGGGTTTCCAGAGATCAAGTCTCATCTCTTCATCCTGAAATCTTCCTGGAGTAGATGTAATTTGATGCAATACACAGACTTCAGGCAGTAGTCAGACGTCGCCTAGCGTGACCGCGTGACCGGGGATACCTTCCCCTCTTGTCTCCGACTCTCCCGGGGCCAGCTGCAAGGGGTCGGGGGGCATCTCTTTCTTTTCTTTTTTCTTTTTCTTTTTTGGTTCATATTGCAGTACTTAGTTGAAGAGGCTTCAGCCAAATTGGAACGATTGCGAGTACTCGATTACTCTTAAGCCCTGGCTGGCCAGACCGCGCGGGCGTGACGGACCCGTGCTTCGTCGAGCTTTGACGAGGACCTGTGCTTTCCTGGTCGACGCGTCTGCAGCGTGCACGTCCACGTCGTCTTCTGCGCAACGCGGTGTTCTGGTGCCAACCTCAAGCCACGACTGTAGTAACGCACATGCACGTCGCACGTCGCTCGTCCGAAGCTGGTGCCATCATCGTGATTGGCTTGGGGACGTTCACTGACATCGTCCACATCGCTCTTCACAGGTCGACCCAACTGCACGAGCGACCGAATGGCATCTCGTTCTTGCTTCTGATCAGCCGGCAAGGACGTGTGCGACTTGCCAAATGGTACACAACGATGTCGACTAGGAGCAAGAGTACGTCATAATATCTCCATGTATGCCCTTGCGTCATAGCCTCGTGTCATGGAATGTGTCTGCCTGGCAAACATGCTGGCCAGGGAGAAGAACCCACGGGGAACCCCGTCCTTCTGCTGATCGGCGATGTCGTCTGGGGATAGACGTACCGTCTCTGACCATGCTCTGGGTACACAGACAAGATCATTAAAGACGTGACCCAGCTGGTTCTTGCCCGGCGGACACGGATGTGCAACTTTCTCGAGTACAAAGGTGCGTCGACATCGACGGAGACCTCGAAGAGACCCGGTCCGGGCCGGGAGGTCGGCGAGCACGGAGTGACGGCTGATCCGTCTTCCTTGTTCCACAGATTCCAAGGTGGTGTACCGAAGGTACGCAAGTCTTTTCTTCGTCACTGGTATTGGCCACAGCGATAACGAGCTCATCACACTCGAGATCATTCATCGGTAAATGGCTTCCCCACCGTCGCTGCGCCTCAGATCCCAGTGCACTGAACATGTGCATGCTTTTCTGACAGCTACGTCGAGGTTTTGGATCGCTACTTTGGCAACGTATGCGAGCTTGACTTGTGAGTCCGGTACTCAGCTATTTGGTGTCTTCAGGTCAAGCCTGTCCGTCATATCTGCAAGGCTTGACAGTCTGCCCATCATCGCTGCAGGATCTTCAATTTCCAAAAGGCATACTCGGTAACTTTTATCGGCGAAGTGAATGAGCCCAATTCGAGCTGAAACTGACGGGTCGCTTCGAGCTCGACGGATTTTGCGACAGATCCTTGATGAACTGTTCATAGCCGGCGAGATGCAAGAGTCGAGCAAAAAGTCGGTTTTGCGCGCGGTCAGTCAGAGCAGACGTTGTGGTCTGATGCCACGAAACTCGGTCAGATAAGCTGACACCGGTTTTGGTTGTTTCTTGCAGGTCGGTCAGAGCGATTCAATCGAGGAAGCCGAAACAAGCGAAGATTCACTGGCACGACTTTCGTCCGGACACGCTAGGGGTTAACAACAGCAATCATACTTGATAGATCTATCTTCATACTCTGTATTTTTTTCCGATGTCAATGCAGCTCCCGGCATCTCCAGCTCCTAGTCAAGTTCCGTCTGATCAACCCTCCGTCTCCGCCGAGGTGGACTTGGATTCTTACTGCGATTTCTTGATTGTCTTCCTCGAGGCAGCTGACTTGTCAATCGACTCTCGCCCATCGTTGCTTTCTTCTCCATCCTCACGTGTGTCGACTGCGGGAATACCGGCGATCATTCTCCAGAGAATCCTGCAGCGAAACAATTAACTTCGTCAGCTGAGGCAACGGCACGACGGTCGGTTCAGCGTCGAAGCTTGTCACCTCCAAATCAAGAAGGACCAGAACGTGTTAACGAGTTGCAAAGCCATGATGGGAGCGAATATTTGGTATCTGTGCGCATGTTGGGACGAAGGTTGTCACGAACGGTGTAAGCCCTCCTCGGCGAGCCCGCGTGAGACATTAAAGGAGGCAGTTGCACCTACTTCAACCAAGGAGGCAAGACCAGAGTCTGCCGGCCATAGAGCAGCCACCAGCCGTTGGGATGGTCTGCCGCGGCTGTCCAACTCCGATATTCATGCGGTATCAGATTGAACTCATTCCAAACGGAGAAGAGTATGCGTATGTTGAGATAATGCCGCATATAGCTGATCAGAATGGCAGGAATGGAGCAGAGGCACGTCAACAAACGAAAAATGCCAGGTCGCACACTGGCTGGCTTGCTGCGACATCATGAGAGAAACCGAGACTTACTTCCAAATGCATAGAAACAACACGAAGGTGCATTCTGATGTTCGCTGAAGATTGAGGTAGTTGAGACACTTGGATAGCTGCCAGCGTAAATTCAGGTGCTTCCGCGTCAGTACTTTGGACTCGATTCTCCGTTCCTCAGCACATACCGCAAGTAAGATATCCGGCAAATCCATGGACACGAAGACAGCGGTCCCGATCATGGTGAGGTTGAGGAAGTCTGCATTCGAGGCCCTCGAAATGAATAAGCGATTCGGAGTGTATCGCAAGGCAGAGAGGCATGGCTCACAGCTCCAACCCACGAGCCAAAGCGTAACCACATGGTGTATCACGAGTTCCTTGAAGTCCGATCGAGGCTTTTCGAGGCTGTAAAAGAGTGCCGGACAGATCAGAATCATGCGGAAGGAAGCGCGTTTGCGCACTCACCCGAGGATCAAGACAAGCATTTGTTGACACCAATAAGCTCTAGATTGGAAGTGGAAAACAGTCAGAAAAGCCGCTCCTCAGTACCGAAAGAAGTGAGAGCTCATAGTGACTCACAGTTGCAATAAATAATAGCTCTTGAGCCGGCCTTCCATCCGCCTGGCAAGATCGGACGCCAGAACGAGCCATCAGTGTTACCAGTCTTTGACCCACCGGTACAAAAGGATGCAAGAGTTGTTGTAGTCCTACCAGTGAGGGTACTCAAGCCAAAGGTGCTCCGTATTGTACCACCACGACTTCTGATGTGACATGACCCACTGAGATGAGGCAAGAAAATTGTTAGCTGCAGATCTAATCGCAGAACGGATTTGTTGCTTCGATCGAGATCTTCACACTCGGGTCACACCAAGTCTCGGTTCGGGGGAACAGTACCGATTTGGGTTCACTAACGACACCAACGACCGGACGTACCAAACCGGATAACCCGGAGGCAGAGAAATAAACAACCGCATAGGCCTGCTCCATGAATCTTTGAAGCTTCACTTCCGAGCTGAGGCCGAGGCGGAGGGCGATGGGCCGTACAATGAACCTGGCCGTCGCCTCACGGATGAAGGACAACACTACAATGTAGAAGAGCACAAATGCGAGATCGAAAGGACCTTTGTCGAATCGCGGCGTGTCCTCGTTCAACGCGGGTACGAGCGGATACGAGATGAAGAGAAGTGGCGACAACGGGTTGACGAGCTTAAACGGTCGGGTGTATTCAATCCCAGCCCACGCGCCAGAGATCAGTGCAACGAGCTTGAGGCTCTCCATGGGCTGTACGAGCCATCGTGTGAACGGCGACGCGACGGCGGAGGCCGGATGCTTGGCTCGCGTCGGACCGTTGCGGCCCTCAGTGCTACAGGACGTCGGCTCAAGCTGTCGCAAAGCTTCCTTGACTGAATTGGACCGCTTCCGCGCCATCGATCACAAGGTGGCGGTCCTTTGTTCGTCGGGGTGCAACCTTGAAGATGGCGCCGCAACTCTCAGCTGGCTCAAGAGGTAACAAGCTCAAAAACACTCAGCGCTCAGCGCTCGCAGCGCCGGTTGGCCGGCGCAGGCCTGCCCTCTCCTGCACTTGCTAGCGGAGCCTGGGGGGTTTTTTTTTAGACGCGGCACGTTGCTTTAATTCTTGGTATTCTGATACTCTATTTCTGCAAACGTGGTCTAACCGGTAATTTGTTCACCGTTCTTTTATCTTATATTTAGATACGGTTTCAAACACCCTCTGATGGGCTTTGGAATATCTCGCATCACCCATGTTGGGCTTCTATTTGCTTATTTCCTCAGAGTGGCGACTGGAGATGCTCCTTCACTTATGTAGTGATTGTTTTCTTAGGCTCCAGTAAACGGGCGCGTTTGCAGCATATCCTCTTGGGACCTGGCCATAAGGAGGTTATTATCCATCCTGTTCACATGTTGTGTTATTGGTGAGGAATGAACGTTCGACTGTGAGTCTTCGTTACCTTCACTCCTTCCAATTATTTTTCTTATCTTTCTGATCCGTCTGGGTGTCATGTCCGGTATATCTCGGGTTGTTAATCTAGTTCCGTTATGTTCAAATAGTTTCTCAGTCCATTTTCCCCATGTTATTTGTAGGAATTTGGATATTGAGATACAGGTGTGTTGTTGCATCTCCTCAGGTCGTTTGTCAGGGATATGTCCCCATCCTTCTATGAAGTTCTTTAGTTTGTCTGATGTTTTTATGACATTTATGTTCATGTCGTCTCTTATTTGGATCTGTCCACCCAATAAGTAAATGCTGAAGACGAGGTTCAGTCTTCTTTTTAATGAGTCTGGCAGTGATAGGAATGTGTCTCCTTCTTCGGAGAATATTTCTTTCAGTTTTTCTTTGAAAGGCTTGATCAGTTGATCTCTTTCATTTTTGAAGGTGTTGCATTTTAGAAGTACGTGTTCAATCTCGTTTTCATCTAGCACATCTTCATCATGCCCACGTGTCAATTTGCATTTGCAACTTGGGCATGTATCGCGTTCCCAATTTTCGCCTTTCAGTTCGGTGTGGCCGATCCGATTTATGGTCCAATAGGCCGACATTCTTGCCCTTTTTAAGACCGTTAGTCCTTGTGCAAGCTCAGGGTATCGAGTTGTACTGTTTGTGAAATCTTTTGTGATTCCATATTGTGCGAAGCAGTATTTTCTGAATGCTGGTGATTTAATGTTTCGTAGGCAATTTCTTAGTTCAAGAAGCCCGATGGTTTTTAGGTCAGGTTCAACCTCTTCCCCATTCTCAGGGTTTTTTAGAGCATTTATTGTTTCTAGTCGGTTAATCATAGGGTCAACCCATCCAATTTGGTGACTCGCTTTACTGATTGGTGTAAGCTCCTTTGTGTCATTGGAGTTATTTTGTCGGTATTCTGAGTTAGATTCCCTCGTCTTGCTTCCTTTCAGGAGTGCCGACGTAAGGGTTACCCATGTTTTTTTCTTGATGTTTGAGATCTTGCTTGTGTCCATTAGTTCCTTAAGATGTGTTTGCAAGTCTTTTGCTTTTCTAAATAGTCGGGCCCTTGCTAGGTATCCCATGATATGTACGGATGGTATTCCCAATTCTATTGATGCCATTTCAGGGACAAATAGGTTTGATTTGGATGATGACAAGTACGTCCATTTGATCGCTTTGTTGATTTCTTTCTGGATTCGGTCCGTTCTTTGTTTACACATCCCGATCCATTCGAGTCCATAAGATCCAGCAGACATTACATATGTTCTTAGGATAATTGTTTTTATGGTTATTGATATTTGGGGGTCTCGTAGTAGTCCTCTGTATTTATTCGCCATTCTTCTGACTTTATCAGCGAGGATTTTTGCATGCTCGTGTTCGTTTTCATCTCCTTCTCCTAATGATTCAAACACTTTTATACCCAGGTATTTGTACATCTTGGTTGATGTAATTTGTTTGTCTGTTAGTTCCCAGACTTGGGTTTGGTGATGTGTTGTTTTGTCCTGGTCTGATGTGAATAGCATTACTTTGCATTTATCATGACCAAATTTCATTCCCCAGTCATCTGCCCATTGAGATAAGTGGTCACATGCTTTCTGGACTGCTTCTCCAGTTTCTGCAAATACGAGTAAGTCGTCCGCAAATAGACCTGCCTTAAGTGTGTGGCTCAGTCCTGGGATGGATACCCCTGCGGGGAGATCATTGAGTATGTCGTTAATGAAGATAATGAATAGAAGGGGGGAGAGTGGGCATCCCTGTCTTGTTCCCATTTCTAAGTCAAATTCTTTGGAGAACATTTGTCCTATTCGGACTTTAACTTTTGAGCTTGTATATATGTTCTTTATTAGGTTAAGGATGTTTCCTCTAATTCCTATTTGCTCTATCTTAGCCCAGAGAGCTTCGTGTGGTAGTGAGTCGAATGCCTTGGCAAAGTCCACAAAGAGTGCATATGTGTCTTTGTTTACCAATCGCCTTCTTCGTACTGTTTCATGTAGTGTTATGAATTGAGCGATGGCCTCTTCCGCATTTCTAAATCCCGATTGGCTCTTTGAGAAGAAGTTTTGTGCGTCTAGTAGTGTATAGATCCTATTTGAGATGATTGTCATTAGGATTCGTACGTGGATGTTTGATAGGTGGATCCCTCTGTAGTTGTCAGGGTTGGCTGGATCTCCTTTTTTAAACAGGGATACTAGGATGGATGTTTCGGACTTTTGATCTATATGCTGCTGTTCCCAGCACATTTTGATTTGTTTCCATAATAGAGCTCCCGCTTTTGTGTGTGATTCTTTTGGTAGTTCATCGTCTGGTAATGCAACAAAGATTTGGTCACCGATTATCGTCTCATTTTGGGTGGGCTCATCCGAGTTGTCTTTATGGTTTCGGAGCCTGCGTAAGCGCTTGCTCGCACATGCGCCGGCCTGCGCCGGCCGCGCGCCAACTACACGCCCAACCCTCGCGCGCGGGATTCCCTGGCGCGGCGATGAGCTGGAGCCATAGTTCCACCTCATGGGTCTCCCAGCCGGATTTCGCCTGAGGGCCCCCGCGAGAGCTCGCTCGGGATCATGAGCAGCTGGGAATTCGACGAGCACGCCGCGCGCGCGCCTGCTGAGGCGTACTTTTCATGTCTGCCTGAAGTGCGTTCAGTGAGAGTCTTAGAATCGCTGCTGGGCGATTGCAGTCATTCTGAATCGATTCACCATCAGATTGGTCGATCCGGAACTACTGGTTCGAGGTTTTGCTCACTTTCGGCGACGGCTCAAGAACCTACCTAACGTAGGTAGATGTCGGGCAAAGCCTCAATCAAGAGCGATTGTGATTGGCACCGGACAGGTCGAACGAAGCCTACTGCTAACTTTGCTTTCTGATGCGTGTATTGACAGTGGCCTGGCGCTGCCTTCTCTGACTGTGCAGCAGGTGGGACGTTGCAGCAGAATTCGAAAACTAGTCCCAGAGGAAAGGTGAGCCTGTCTATGTTGCAGTGATTAGACAGCACCCGCAGGTAGAGGCGCACTTCTATGACCTTCCCGCATTGCTGAAAGCCCTCTCTCGCAGTGTTGGTGGCGACTTGGTCCCCACAGCCGGTGAAGTGACAAGCAGTGTCGGTTTTGACTTGTCATCCAGCATCCTCCCAAAAAGCGAATCGAGGGTTCGGAATCCGTAATCCGAGCAAACTGCATGAACGTGCGACATAGTCAGCTTTAGTTAAATGAAGCGCACAACGAGCCAGTGCAAATTTACCGAGTATACCACCTACAAGGCCGGCCAAGCGAACAAGGAATTGTAGAAGCGTTGTTGTACGCTCTCTAATAGTGAGCGACATTGGCTCGATATCGTACTTGAAGAAGATGCCTGCCCGGTGAGGCCCGCAGCGATGTTAACAATGCGGTGACAGGGAGAGATGCAATGAGCAGCAGCGGACTACACTTACCGGGCACACCACGCCCGTGCTCAGTCTCCCGGCTCATGTCAGTGACCGAGTATTGGTTTGTGTCGAGAATGCGCCGGCCCGCGTCAATGTAGATTGTCGACACGACGCTTAGAAAGTACTGGAAGATGTGGAACGCTGTAGCTCTTTGAGGTCAGCATACGTAAGCCAAAAAAACCCAAATACATATGTATATTTGACGGAGCGACAGATCTTACGAGCATTGGTGGTTTCTCTGCCACGTCATGGAAAAGAGTGAAATATGACGAGTGCGTTAGAATAGGCGCGAGAGTACAATCGATCTATGAAGGACTTACACCGAATTGTCGAGTGGCTGAGCGATTCGAGGGAAGAAAGGCCCGAAGCTGAACTCATGGATCACATGGCTCAAATTCATTACTGCGAAGAGCGGACCAAGTTCGCGCGCTTGTGAAGGTTTGCTCGCTGGCGCTCACACGCCACATCGAACGTACATGCGTGGTCGGTATGCTCCCAGCTCAGGTAGCCATGGCCCAATGTAGTCTATAGGGCTCACAACGCACCAGCTTGATCAATCATCTGGGACGCGAAGTCGACTCCAGTCCCATGGTACCTCACAATGTGCAGGTTCCCTGTCACCTTCTTCACGGTCATGTGGCCCCAGATCTGGAACGGAGAGAGAAACCCGACGGGTCAGAGCCGCGTCGGTTATGTTCAGAGTCGCCCATCCACTGACACGACAGGCCGGTCCGTCCTCGACAATGTGCTGTGTCTTCACAAAATCTATGCGCAGAGTGCTGTCAGTCAGCGGCACACGCGAAGGCACCGTATGAACGCGACTCATGTTGGCGCTCATCACCCACCGCGACGTCCTCGCGAGCTGCTGACCATCCGAGAGGCCGACATCCCGACTTCGTCATGCAAGTTTTGAAGTCGCTGTGCTTGCCCGATCTCGAAGGTTGTCTGATAAAAAAAGGGTGCGTTGCATTGAGCTGAACCTCTTTGGCTTCCCAACTCCGGTTGCCTGGGGTTGTAGTGCATGCCAACCTACCCCATCCTTCTTGAACTCGTCGCTGACATGGAGCCGGTCACCAACCGCATCCCGGATGTCCACAGTCAAATCTGGGCGCAAACGATTTTTCACGATTGTCAGCGTCAGAGAGATAAAATACATCGGCGTCGCTGGATAAGTGTGCGAACTGCACGCGCCGCCAGCGAGTTGAACAACGTACAATGGCAAGGGGTAGCGACGGTCGCGTCGAAGTTGACCTGTAGCTCGTGACCTATTCCTCGGGCAACAGAAAACTGGTAACCGGGTTCGCCGTAAATGTACTCGCGTAACTCAGTCCACACGAGTGCGGCGATGAAGAGGGCGAGCAAGACGGTCAGCACGCCGCCACGAGCGGTCTGCTCTTTGTACGTCGCGTTCGTCTTCGTCCATGTCGAGCGTACCCACCCCCACCCCGCGAGGAACGAGCCCGTGACCAGACCACAAACCACAGATGACATCAGTCAATTGCTCGGGAGAAGCGCCATCGGCTGTAGCGGCGTCCTTCCAGCACCCACCTTCTTGAAGGCGTCAAACGCGTTGAGAGGAGGTGGGGCGGCGAGTACCGAGTTGAAGTATCCACGCAACTCGGGTGCGGCGGCAATGTCAGACGTCTGAGTCGAGCTCGAGAGTACGGGTGAGTGCTCGGGCAACGCGGCTGCCATCTTGCTGAGAGCAGTACTCCGTAAAGTGACGAGAAGCTTGTCAAGGAGCGCTCCGGGTGAGGTGACACGTGACGCAGCTTTGCTAGCTAGCCGAGGTCAGCCTTGTGTTGAGCTCGAGCCTCGAGCCAGGCGACAAGTTGTCTCATGGAGGAATTCCGAGTTCGTGAAATTTGAGTGCCACTGCAGATTCCAAGTCCTTTGTAGGAGGAGCTGGTAGGTAGTACTTGCCTACTAGGTACCTACCAAGGAGTGAAGGCGGAAGGGGTTTGGAGCATGATGCGAGGTGCAGAGTTCTTTTCGCTAGGTTCCAGCTTTGACCCAGTGCATGTACTATACTGCCATAACAGAGTCCGAAGAGATACTGAGGAGTATAACGGGCACTTGATTCTGACGCGCGCTCGACTCATACTGTGCTCCAGAGTGCTCGAGTTCGTTCGAAGCCTCACGGGCCGACGCGCGTCATCGACTCCTCCTGTCGACTCGCCTTTGATTCCGGTCCACTTCCTACAAGCAGCTCATCGCCCGCGCTGTGGTAGTGAAAACAACGCCCAACTTTGTGCTTGAGAACATACCAGCCTATCTACATCTTCCAAAGCATTGGTCATGGTGTCCGAACAGAGGGGACGTACCGGTCGCATCGAACGACAACGATCGTGCTCCTCCGAAGCAGCGTTCGAGCAACAGCAACGCTCCTCGGGCAGTCAGCTCATCGTTGTAGCGAACCGGTAAGCGCGTTGGCCTTCTTGGAGTCGAGGGTACTTCTCGCTGGCCTCTGTTTTTCTGACTTCCCGTACGGTTCCAACTACCTCTCGTTACTCGTCGACCGCCGCGCACTGCCGCGGGCGTTGCTGCGATGTCCATGAACGCCCTCCACTCCAACTCCGAACACCTGCCCTCGCCTCCCCGATTGTGGATCAAGACTACCGGTCTCTGTGATTGCTGACCCGACTGCTGAGGGAGGTTACCGCTTTGTACAATCCAGTGGAGGGTTAGCTTCGGCGTTATCGGGGTGCAAGAAACGCATGGAGTTCGTGGTGAGTCACAACGGCTCGGACGTGGATCGATCGATCGTCTTCCGTCGGATCAGCTCCTTCGGCTGCCGGAATCGAGGCGCTGCGCCTTCGCATTTGAAAGCACCGAGGCTATTCCAGACTTGCCACGAGCCTCCACTATTAAGCCTGCGAATCCCTGGTTCTGACTCTGCGTTTTTGGCCTACTTACAATTGGTATCGTCGCGCACGGTCGCGTAAAGTGGATTGGCTGGCCAGGTCAGCAAGCACCCAGTATTGGTTGAGGCACATGCAGCGGTCCTGAAGGACGGCCGTACTAATCCTCGGACTATTCCTCGGGGCTCGGGGCACTCCAGGTTTCGATGTTCCTGAAGTCGATCGAGAATTCATCACCAAGAAACTGCAGACCGAATTTTCCTGCAGCCCCGTGTATCTGTCGGCGGAGGTAGCTGAGCGATACTATAATGGATTTTCCAACAGCATCCTCTGGCCCCTATTCCACTGTGAGTCTCGCAAAGCCAATGTTTCCTCTGGCTGTTGCAGTGTACGAATCGATCTTCACGAGCTGAGCTGAGCCGTCTCTTCTTCAGACCATCCGGGAGAGATGTCCTTCGACGAAACCGACTGGCTCGCTTACAGGCAAGCAAATTTACTGTTCGCGGAGGCTGTGCAAAAACTTGTGCAGTCCGGCGATATTGTTTGGGTCCAAGGTGAGCTACCGGGTGCTCATATACCAGGCGACGAATATGCTGAGCTCCAAGCCACCGCGATGCCTTCGGATTCTGTCTTGCCTAGACTACCACCTCTGTCTTGTCCCGCTCTTTCTGCGCGATCTGCTCGGCCGAAGTCCCGCGTCGATGGGAGAGGATGCACAAGGAAGCGTTGCTGGCATGTTTCAGGGTCTCACCCTTGGACCACTAGCAGCCTCTCCCAAACCGGGAAGCGAGGAACCGACTGGAGTGAACGGAACACATAGCCGTACGGTGATCTCGCAAGTACAGATCGGGTTTTTCCTGCACACCCCGTTTCCGAGTTCCGAAGTCTTCCGGTAAGCCTCGTAGGTTTGATCCGATGTAGTGTAGGCGATGAACTGATTCTAGAAGTGCTGGACGTCATATAAGTGTTCTTCCTGTCCGACGAGAAATTCTCCTAGGAATGCTCAACTGCGATCTCATCGGCTTTCACACCTACGACTACGCTCGACACTTCTTGTCCAGCGTATCTCGGCTACTGGGGCTCAGATCTTTACCCAACCGTCAGTTTCCTCCTCGTTGTCCTTTGTTGTTGTAGACGTCGAAGTATCCCTGACAAGCTTGAACCGCACTGCAGGCGTCGAGTTGGTGGGTCGGCATGCCACTGTGGGGACGTTCCCCATCGGCATTGAGCCAAGCACGTTTTTCGATGTATGCCAGCTTTATTTGCATCTCTGTGTCGGATCTGCCCCTCAACCGCTGAAATGGTCTGCTTTCCCTGGTCGGCCCCGCAGTGCCTGTCGCGCGATTCGGTTGTGCAGCGCATCGCTGCGCTACGCCGCCGTTTCGAGGGTGTCAAGATCATTGTCGGTGTCGATCGCTTGGACTACATCAAAGGGGTTCCACAAAAACTTCTTGCGATGGAGGAGTTCCTAGATGAACATCCTGAATGGATCGGCAAAGTTGTACTGGTCCAGGTCGCGGTTCCATCTCGCCAAGACGTCGAAGAGTACCAGAACTTGCGTGCCTCGGTTAATGAACTCGTCGGCCGCATCAATGGACGCTTTGGCACCGTTGAATTCATGCCTATTCATTTCATGCACCGCAGCATCCCCTTCGAGGAGCTCACAGCTCTGTATGCGGTCAGCGATGCATGTCTGATCACTTCAACAAGAGACGGAATGAACCTGGTCAGTTGTTGAATCTCATCAGGCCCATTTGAAGTTTGAGCTTATGCAGCTTGACCTACGCAGGTTGCCTACGAATATGTTGCCTGTCAACAAGAGCGTCACGGAGTGCTCATCTTATCCGAATTCGCGGGTGCTGCTCACTCGCTCAATGGTTCACTCATCGTAAATCCTTGGAACACGGGAGAAACCGCCGCCGCGATTAATCGCGCCATGACCATGGACCCCGCGGCTCGTCAAAAGAACCACAGTCAGCTGTTTCGATACGTCAGCAAATACACAGCAGCACATTGGGTCAGTGGAGCGCAATACTGCGAGCTTGTGATGAAGTGTTCTGATACACAATTCCAAGCCATTCATATCCCAGGGCACAGGATTTGTGGCCGAGTGAGTTAGAGGCAAATTCGACAGCGCCTTCACTAGGTTTTTTTTGACTGTTCAGATGCTTTGTTTCTTCTTCCAGATTGATGGGCATCGCAGAAAAGGCCGACGCAGACTCAGGATTCAATCCGTCTGGTAAGTGTAGAAATTCAAGAACGTGAACTCTGAGTGTGGGACCATCAGGGCGCGCTAAGCAGCTGACGACGTAAAAAAAACAATCTATGTATTCCAGTGCCAGACCACGTTCGCCGTCTCGCTCAGAAGCAGCTTCAGTGAATGATGGGCCAAACTCGTCCGAGAGCTTGCGTTGTAGTACCATGTTGGACCATGCTGAGAGGTGATGAATGGAAAATACGCAATTTGGTTGGCATCAACACAATAGGGTCACGAGGGGAAGCCGTCCACACTTTCCACTCTTTTTCCGAAAGCCCACAGCAGAGGAGGAGAGGTCACGAAATGGACCACTCATATCGACAACCGCAAGTTCGTGACGCGGTCGTAGGCGAAGGGGTCCGATAATGTGGACCAGGAACGACAGGCGACTGTGTGGAAGCGAGTAAGAGGTACCAGTAGGGATGGTACGCGAAGCAAAACTCACAGGTATTGGATTGACCGCGGGGGCTAGTTCGAAGCTCCCGAAGGTGGACTGGAGCGACAGCGTAAAGAGGGACGGGGGGAGAAGTGCCAAGAAGGGGCACCAAGGCGGACAGCAGGAAATAGGGGCCGTGACGCAGCTACAGCATTCAGGCCTGAACGAAGCGGGCCGTGTTGATCAAGACACAAAGAAGGCGACCGGATGGAAACGCACCGACTGGTGCGAATTGACGGTGAAGGCCAAAGTCGAGAACTAACTCCTGAACGAAAGATCAAAGCCAACGAGTGTAAAAGGAGACGGGGTGGGACGAGTCATCTCCCGATATTGAATCGCCAAATCAAAACGAGCCACTTTGCATCCTCGAACGGAAGCGGAAGAGATAATTGAGAAGAACCCCAATTCCGGAAGGATTGGGTGGGGTCAATCGCAGTTTCCTTTGTATGAAACTCATCGCTAATTTGCAAGACGAGAAAATCCCCTACGGAACTAAAGGAGATGCTACCCAGCATGCACGATGATGACCACATCCGCCGCTTGGTGCGTTGTAACTAGCAGAACAGACCAACCCGTCACATCCGAGTTCAAGTCCCCCCCGCCCACGGTTGCTCCCACCCAGAGACGAAATGAAAGGAAGATTGAGAATAATACATGAGTCGTTGGAAGACGATGAAGAAATGGTTGGTGGTGTACAGGCGGATCCGATTAGTTGTACAGTTGAACCTTCTTCGATCTTTTGACTTCAGACCCCCCTGAGACCGCCATATTCCTTAAAGCCCCTTAAATCCTTGACACGCGTCGAACAAGTCCTCCGATGGCACGAACACCCCGATCAGTCCGAATGATTCACGTGATCCAAAGGGGAAGGTTACCCCTTGCGACCGCAGCAATCACATACCCCTTGTACCCCACTGCGCTGGACGTACGCCATGGATCCAAACCCCTTTTCGGCTACCAAAGTCCGCCCGCCCCCGCCACCGCCCCCGCTCGCGACCGCACGAGTTCAGATCTCCCCCATTCAATGACGGCAACTGGGAGACAGGCTTACTTCGCGCAAAAACACAAAATCCAGAGGTTTCGTCACGGAGCGAGTGACAATCCATTGGACACGCCTCGGTCTGCAGCGCGGCGGGTGACCGTCAACACCGGCCCGCGACTGGAGACAGGAGGCGCGGTATACCTTCCGCAGGGGGGGGGGGGGGGGGGGGGGGGGTTGAATGCGAAGAAAACAAAGCGAGCTGGAGTGGCATGGGTGCCACGTTCAAGTAAACGGAATAAGTGAAAAGCGAGTGGTAAAGACGCCACAATTGAGTCTGTCATCTTTGAGCAACAAAAGGATCCAGAATCAAGGAGTTGACCAGTGACTGCAAACAACGAGTGCTGGCCAAAGCGTTCATGACTCTCGTCCCTTTTAAGCGCTGGCTTAGCACGAGACCACTACTACACTTGCCAGGTTCGGCGGGCGGCCGAGGGATCGACCATTATCGCGAGGGAGCTTGGATTCGAGCTTTTATGAGCAGACGAGAAGACGAAGTTTTGCCAAAGAACGGGTTTTGCCAGTGCACCATCTGTTGCACTTGGTGAGAACGGTGACATGACTTCGCGCGTTCTTCAACACCAACCGCTCCAAGTCTGACCGGCAAGGAGAGTCAGGACCGTCCGGCAGGAGCCTCCGTAGCTAGCTAGCCAGGGCACTCTGCTTAAGCAGCGCTACCAATGGTTTCATAATACTACTCATCGCGTGACCAGTCGTTCCAGCAAGGACTGTAGTTAGATATAATTGCTCTCTCTCTAAAAACCTAAACTGTGCCACATGTCGAGTCAAAAAAACACGGATACTTGCATAGAATGAGAGGCGCCACTGCTTAATGATCCTCCTTGGTCAGGCAGGATCAGGCATGATCGATCTTGATCGGCATGCACGACGTGCGCTCCACAGCGCCTCGCACGCAAATTGGCTCTTCCACAACACGCCGACCACTCGGCCATGCCTTCCCCATTGTGCAAAAAGTAAATGAAAGCGCACCAACCTGCGCTCTGATGTAATGGTCAACTCTGCGGAATGCGACGCGACCATCTACTTTCGGCGCTCAAGCGGCCGGGGACACTCAATCGTTGGACAAGTATATATTTGCGATTCGCTGAGGTTCCCAGATGCTGGATGCCAGTGCAACCACTTCAAGGGAAACAAGCGTGAACACTCACAGTCAACAGTTGATTGTTTCGGCAGGTCCTGTCATAGCCTCTGATACGTTCTGCGCTTCTAGATCTATCCATCGTGCTGCTCAATCTTCAGCAACACCGACTCGGCCATGTCTTTGCCTTGACTGCGGAAAGCTTTAGTGTAGGCCAAACGCTCACAGTGGATCTCATCTATCCAACACGCCGAGCAGAGCGATCACGCTCAATCTACGTGGTGTTTGCCCGTTGGGCCTCTCGAGGGACATCGTGTGCTCGGAATTGCGATTGCTCACCGTCGACGTTCCTCTTATTGCGCACGTGTCGGCCACCGCTCCCGCTCAGTTTGGGATATGCGTTCGCGCGCCAGCTACTATGTTCGTTGCGATGACTATGTATTCCAGCCTTCGATCGAGCGTCTTGTCGCAAGTAAGGCCGCGGAAGTGGGGAAGCTAAGTAAGCGCGGAGAGCGGGCAGGCCAAAACGAACCGTTTTTGGATTCGGCAAAGCCTGGTGTTGGCTACTTTTGGCAAACATCGTGCGTGCATCGGTATATATTCCAATTCAAATTTATCAGCAAACAAGAGTGAATTCACTGGCCACGGGGTCAAAGGGGCTCTGAGCTATGAATACAGTTTTTACGAAGCGCAGGTCAGCACTCCTGATCCAAATACGACGCTTCCTTTTGCTAGCCCGGGGAATGCGGAATCTTCGCCAAATGTGCTATTTGAGCGTGGTCCTACAAGCGTTCATTCATAATCCGCTCCTGAGAGCCAACTATCTGTCCAATCGACACAACTGGTAGCTCATCGGCAAAATATTCGGTCTGCATCGCTTGCGAGATGGACCGTCTCTTCTCGGACGTACGGTTTTCCCTCTCTTCTTCGTTTCTTCAACAGGACCTGTGCTGACTGTCACCGCTCATCCGATGTGGTACGTGGCTCAGTATTGCACAGCTTCGGAGTCTCCATGCGGTCCAACTCAATTTTTGCATGCCATTTGGCAAAGCTCAAGTGATCTATCCGGTTACGCGCAGCAAGATGCACACTGCTTGAATGCCTGATTTCAGGTACGCAGACGGGCGCACCCTCGGCAGCATCTATCGGCAAGGCTAACAGCATGCCTGCTGATCCGTCGCCGCAGCTCTCAACCAGCTACATATATCGAGCCCAGGAAGCTCACCTTCGACCGACTGCACCTGTGTTGTGCACTCCACATTCGAATGCGCGACATGCGGCGATTCGGAGCATGCTGCGAGTGAACTGCTGAGCATCGATCGAATGCAGCAACTATCTCAACGAGGCAGCGTTGCTGAAGTTGATGACTTCAGCTGTCACCCGTAAGATCCAGAGGTTCGAACATACGCATAACTTGCAAAAACTCGACAAGCCAGTGCGATGCCCATTGGCGTTGGATATGCAAGCTTTCATGTCGCAGCGGCAGGACACGGCGTTCAATTGTCACCATTGTCACCTCCGTGTGTGAAAGCCCGCGACCCGAAGTGATATCAAGCTGCTGCTAATGCGGAAGTGTCTTAGAATCGACGCTCCAAGCCCCAAAACCTTGTATCAATTCAAATCGGTTGTCTCTCATGAAGGATCGCTTTCAACTGGACATTGTGAGCATGTCAGCTGTGACCTGCGCAGCGCAGTGTGTCCCTTCGCTTACATTGACGAGAGTTCGGCTACAGACGGTGTTGTGTCGAGGTAGCGGTGATGTACGTCGCACCATCAATTCCAATGTCGTTAAAGAGATTGGGAGCTTGGCTTATTTATGCTGCCTTGGCCAAATCGGCCACAGTTTTGGAATTTTGACGACGAAAGTTTTCGGCGGGCGCCGCTGAGTGAGGTCTTAAATGTGCACGGCGCCTATCTTCTGTTTTAGGTTCAAGACCTTTGATTACTCCAGTTTCCTACTTCTGTGTTGTTCTTCTTAGTTGGAAAAGGACATCTACGTCTCCTAAACAGGCACACAGTGTCCTCGCGCTCACCTCGAGGAAGTCTCGCTGCGAGCCATCAAGCGTACCGCCAGACACATACGAAATTTATTTTCACTTTCACATGACAAGGAGCCGATCTTGCATGCCGACATAAAACAGTATCAACGGGCTTCAAAAATTATAGAGGCACGCATCCTTGAGTAACTCAGAAAAGAACTTGAAGGGGTTAGAGCCTGAAAGATGGGAGAAAAGGTCCGTGGGCGGTAGTAGCAGCAGTATTACAGATCTGCGAGTTGCTCAATCGCGGGTCGAGGAAGCCCATACATAGCCTGTCAGATCTCTTCCGCGAAGGTTGATTTCTGACCTTCTGCAACGTTCTCCGTGTCAAGCTGAACCATAGTATGTTAAGAAGCGCCGGGGAAGGCGGTGCACCATCAGCTCACAGGGCTCAGGACCGATCACTCGACCGTGGCAGCGCCTACCTTGGATCCACTGGTCTCGCCTTCACCGTCGGGAGCCCCAGCGGCAGTCTTCTTTTCAACGGCGTAACCGCTAGCGTTCGTCTCAATTCCCGAATCGGCGGCAGGAGCCGAGTAAGAAGGCACCTCCTGAACATCCGAGACAGGCGCAGCCAGACGAGGGGCGCCGGACTCAGCGGTGGATTGTCCGTGTGCGGCGGCAGCATGCTCATGCTCATCCTCGTCCTCGTCCTCATCTTCCTCCTCATCCTCGGACTCTTCTTCGACCGAAGAACCCTCCTCGGACTCCTCCTCGGACTCCTCTTCGCAGTAGCCTGCCGATCTGACAGCCGCAGGAACAGGTCCAGAGCGATCGAATGGCTCCGAAGAAGTCAGATAGACCTTACTGAGCTGCTTGCAGTCGTTCCACCATTCGAGCACTTCGTCGTGACTTCTAGCGCGGAAAGTGAAACTGGCGTCCATCGCAAAAAGGCCGTTCTTCTGACCAACGTCACCGCCGAGCGCCTTCTTGCCTTCGATGTGGAACTTGTGAGAGCGAGCGTTGGGGCTCGTGGGTGCGCCAAGTGTGCACTCGGGAAGGAAGAGCGAGAGCTCCGGGTTGGGGTTTTTCTCAAGGTCAGACGAAGCATGCTCGTGAAGATAGCCAGCGGGGGTGAGAATGTAGAAAGACTCTGAAATTTTTGGCGCGAGAAGTCAGCAGAGTACGAAGGTCGAGCCGAATCCGACAGTAAAAAGCTCTGATGTCCTTACCCTTGTAAGTCTTCGTGTAACGCTTCTTGCGCTCGAGTATTCCTTGGTGCACAGGAATAACACTGGGGTCGTCCTTGCCCGGGTAGTTGATCGTCAACGGGTTCCTCAATGGCGTGTCGGGGTCCAGAAGATACTCGGAGCGCGAGGCGAATGCAATCCATTCGGTAGTGGGTGCTACGGAGCGCATGAGTTGCCCCATCGAGGCCCACGTCTCCTGAACTTGCGCGGACGCTCGAGCGTTCCACTCGTCGAAGGTCTGCCACGCCATCTGGATCGCGCGAACGACGCCTTCCTCAAAATGCTCGGAATTTTGCTGCATGATGATGATGCTCTTCTGCAGAGCATTCTCTTCGTGTACTTGCTTTTGCAGCTGACGCGCAACGAGCGAGTTCGTGTACCTGTGCACGTCACACTCTCAGTTAGCGTCTCGTCGCAATTAAGTAGGGGAGCCGCGATCATATGGCGCAAGACTCACCAAGGGTCCTCCTTGGCATGAACACCCATGGGGGTATTCTTGAGCATCGTAATGCTTCGGGCCAGGTCCGTAATCATTTTGGTCGAAAGCTCGCGTTCCTTCGCGACAGCAGCGGCAAGCTTGCCAGTGTCTTGTTGGATGTTCTTCACATGGGCCTTGAGCTCGGTGCGTAGCTTCTGCAGGTGCTGGACAATCGAGCCCTCGACAGTCTTGGCCAGATTGGCATGCGAGTCGGCAATCGCGCGGGTTTTCTCGCGCTGTGTACGCACACGCACAGACACACAGTGAAGCTTAATCAGCTCGGAGACGCGAGCCAACTCAATGCGGTGGTTCCATTTCGACCACTTACAACTCCGTAGAAGATGTCCTGCACGCCACCTTCGCCGAGGAACTAGAACCGGAACGTTCCGTAGTCAGGCGTGAGTCCGTGCTGCCCAGATTCCACGTGAGCGCATTTTCCAGAGCGCAGAACCGACCTGATTACCCTCACGAAATGGGACCTGGATGACGCCGCCGAGCTTGGTCAACTCCTTGGCGGTGTTGCTCTGGCAAGTCCATAGTTGAGCATTCTCGTCAGCAACGTGGAATGAACAAGGAGATAAAGCGAGTCGTAAATTCACCTCGATGTCGGCAATGCCTTCAAAATAGGCGATGAGGTTCTTCACAAGCCTCTTCCACGCGTTGAAGCGCTCGATCAGGACATCGGAGGGACGTAACTCGTGACTGATTCAAGCAGACGGCGAAACCCAGGAAGAAGGAACAGTTGACACATCAGCAGAGTAGTCAGGGTGATCAGGTCACCAAAGCTATGTGCTATCACTCACGGCCCTAGAGCAGGGGTGGCAGGGGTGCCATTGATATCGGCGGAGCAGACGAGTCGGACCGGCGGATGGACGGAGGGAGGGTGGACAGGCAGTACGAATCAGCGCGCGTGGCTTGGAGACAGGAGGTGCATCACAGTCGATAACACCACGGCCTTGCCAAAAGGGAAGTGGACATCCAACTTTTCAGCTTTAGGAGGCTTGCTTGATGCCGCATAATCAGCACGCAGGCCGGCGACCCGCCTCCCAAACGGCCATCCCCCCCTTCCCCCTCCCAAGGCGGTGCGGGCGCGGCTTGCAAAGGGTGAGTGAGGCTCGGCCTTGCCCGACGAGACCGATCGGCGAGCATCGAGGCGCTGGTGCCAAGCTCAGCTGGCCTGTCGATGGCGGCGGCATTGTTTTGGGGCCTTGTGTACATCGTACCAGACGCACAAGGGTAGACCCCCGCCCCGCCCCGCCCCGCCCCCCGGTTTACCGCATGTCTACGAGGTTATGATGAGGCGGGGTGGACTAACCGGTATTCTTCTTGATCAGCTGCGAGTTGCGCGAGGCCATCGACGACTTGCGGGACACGCCCGTCGCGACCGAGCGGGGACGCTGCTGCTGTGGCTGCGATTGGCCGTATTCCATCTTGAGTCAGTTGGGTTGGAGCAGGGTTCAGCAGTGCAGTGGTGTATAGGTCTGAGCCAAAAACAGGGCTTGGCGTTCGAGGATGGTGGAAGCAGGAAGGAGGAGGGTGCGCGCGCCTAGTTCGAGCCCACCAGAGCCCTCCCCATTCGACGTGCGTCATAGCTTGATCGGGGTCAACGGCCCAAAATGGCACAGCTCGTCTCGGAGAGTTGCAAACCGCTGCTGCCCCGACGGCGCTTTCAGGACCATGCACCCATTGGCCGCTAGCGGTACACTTCAGTGGGTAGGGTGTGAGCAGGTTTCTTTCTTCTCTCGTGAGCCCTGCCACCAAAATGGTCGCTCTTGCCCTGTGTAGCGGCAAGAAGCAGCAATCGATCGACCAATCGGGGGTCGGACCACTAGTAGGCGATCATGAATACGGTGCGGGGGTTGTATAAGTGGGTACCTTCTCAGCAATTAGAAACGCAAACTCCCTCAGCTGACCCTTGCACTTGAAGACCACAAAAAACGCCATTAAAGTTGCTATGAGCAGCGTTTGCGCATTGATCACGATTCACCAGCCTTTGCAATCGTGAGATGAGCGGAGGTCGAAACCTCGACCAAGAAAACAGGAGAACGAAGATCTACGCTAAATATTACAAGCTGCGACAACAGCGAACAGTGAGATCATTTGGGAGGATTCCAAATTTAGTGGAAGGAGGCGGGCGGGTTGAGTTAGAGGATACGGAAACCGACCATATACCTACTGCTAAGGGGCGTCGGACGGTGGGCAGCAAGCGCTTTCTCGACAGGAATCGGTCGCACAGAGCACCGCACACGAGACGAGCGCCGGATCGACGTGGATCAATCTAGGCTTTGAATCAATGATCTCGGGTTGGATGGTTCTGTGCGGCACCATGTCATGGTCGCCGTGATTAGTCTGGCCCAACACATGGCGAGCCCTGGTCACCGAAGCGTCAAACCGACTCACGAACTATGGATCCCGAAACGATGCATCACGCGGCGAATCTTGCCTGAGACCTCGATCATATCATCACTAGCGGTCATGACATGCACCGATGCTACGCTCTTGGATTCGGACAACGACCAAACATGTAACTCTATGGGAATCCGGCAGACAGCGAGCGCTTAGCGTGCGTCCGGAACAGTGCTCTTTCCATCCAGAGCAGCCACATACCGTGAACATTGAGCACACCCGGTACGTTCGCAATCGCCGTCCGTAATCTATCAAGCGGGATGGAAGATGGAACTCCTTGCAAGAGGATGAAAGACGCAGATTTGGCTGTGTCGAAAAGCGCCGCAAAACTCAGCCTTGACTCCCAAGACACGTCCCCGAGATACCCCTGTACCTTACCTAGAGGCAATGCGCTTGAGAAGATAATACAGGTGATGACGAGCGAGATTAATGGATCGCTATACATGCGCCATTCATAGTCGGTCAACCAGATGAAGAGGCCCGCCCCGATGACACCAACGTTGCCGAGCTGTTACGACACATCCGAAAAAAAGAAAGCAAGTACGAGTTTGAAAACGATCCCAGACCAAAGCATAATCAGTGACCCTTTTTTGACTCCGGACCGCAGGAGTCAGGCTCACAGCATCACCCAGAACATGCAAAAAGACGCCGCGCATATTCATGGATCCATCCTGACCGGACACGGCAACGTCAGCGTCATCATGGGTTTGCCCGTGCCCGTGCCCGTGATCGTGACCATGTCCATCCGATTGCGAATCGCGCCTGGCATGGGCTGTGGATTTTGTCGCCGCCCCGTTGCTTGTAGAGGTTGTTGCTCCATAGCCAGCCTCGTGTGCCGCCTTCACGATATTGCCACGGAGCTCGCCAGGGTGCACAAAAAGCTCGTCTTCGGCGCGGATGTCTTCACTTTCGTCAAGATCTTCTTCATTCTCCGGAAGCGTGGATAGACTCGTAGAAGCCGAGTTGGAGAGAGACGCGGATGGCGCAGACGCGAGCAAAGGGGTTCTGTCTGACGGGCCGCCCAATTGGTGATCTTGTGGATGCCGTCTGGCCGACTCTACGTCCCGAGTAAGAGTTGCATGGTTATGGTCGCCTCCGTGGAATTGACCTCCACCGCCACCGCCTGCGCCGTGGGAGTGGCCGCCGTGGTCTGTCCTCCGTCGAAGACGAAATGTGAAAGTCAGGTAAGCTGCAAAACCAAGCGTCGAGGTCGGAAACAAAGTGCGCACCGTGAAATAAGAAGAGGCCCACTATGTTTGAAATTAGGCCCGCAGTTCCGACAGCAACAATCAATTTGGGATTGGTGACATCTGCAGGAGCGTCATTGCACCCACCGTGTCAGTACAGCCCTGGGGCTCTCGCCGGACAGCGGAGCTCAAACGGACCTGCTTGGTTGAGGAACCGTGCGATTGCCTCCATTCCGATCGAAAAGCACAGAGCCAAAAGGAAAACACTGTTGATCAGAGCACCCAGTACCTCGGCTCGCTGCCATCCATAACTGTATTTTGCCGAGGTCGATGAGCTCTCGGCCAGCTTCATGGCCTGCATGGCGACGAGCAGACTGCACACATCATTGAGCTATGCTAGGCACAATCCTTTCAGCATTAGTGACCGCCCCTTATTTTGGGATTGGCAAGAAGTACCGACCCTATCGCGCGTACAGGCCCAACAAAGGCATATCGCACCGCCAAGGAAGAGTACCTTTAGCGGCGACTCTGCACTCAGACTCGCTGGCCACTTGATAGCGACGTACATATGGAAGCTGTCTGCAACAAGTGCGAGGCTACCCACTGCGGTTCCGACACCGAGTTCCAAGATCAAGAAGGCTGTGTCGACTGTGTGGACGGGCCCGGACGGTGCAAGTCGTCAGCCTCAGCTGCCCAGAGCTTGAGAAGCCGGTTCTGCCCGAGGTGCCTAGTCGGGACGAAGCTGCTCACTGGCCAAGAGAAGCTTCAACCGGAAGCTACGAGACGAAGACGACGACATGACGACGATTTTTGATCGATGCTAGTGTACCGCCGCTGCGAATAGAGGAAAGACAACCGCTAGGCGGCACGCTTGTTTGTAAGCTCAAGCCATGAGCCCTCTCTGCGCGCGCTCACGAACCTGCACGGACCCTCACGGACAGGCACAGTCCGAGAGGGTGGCAAGACGTGCTGACCGGTATCATGTTTGATACAAAAAGAAACCGACTCGCCGCCCGCCCCCAGCAACCAAAACGGTGCGAAGGTGGCCAGGTACTAAGTAGCCTCGGCGGCGATGGTAATGCTCATCGGCACCCTCATTACATGGAATTAATCAGTTTTCAAACCGCTTACAAAAGATACCGATTCCGACCGCACCGTAACTAAAGAAAAGTGTCTGTTTGTTTGAATCGTCGTCCGACGACTCGGTGCCGGGATTAATGTTGGTCTAAGCAAAGATTGCTATCGTGAACACGACGCTGAGCGTAGATGCGCCCACCCCCAATAGGACTTTGGGGTTCATCGAGATTGCACCGGAAGTGGTGCGGACGGCCGCGGACGAAGTCGCGGCACTGGCCGAAGTCGAGGCTGCACTGGCGGTCGAGAACACGGTCACAACGGCCAAAGTCGAGCTCGTGGTGGTCGTGGTAGACAAAGCAGTCGTCGTGGTAGACAAAGCAGTCGTCGTGGTAGCTGAAGTGGTGACCACGGCGCCTGACACAAATGGTAAAGCACTGTCAGCAATGTTGCGAATGACCGCTCAAACAGAAATCGATGCCCCTGGACAAATTGCACTGGGCGGATGGCGATGCCACTGACTGAGGCGTTCCGGATCAGAGAAGATGCTCGAAGATGATATCGCAACTTACTGGTAGACTGAACGGGGCTAGAGTGCGGTGCAGATGAGGAACCGGATCCGTTTGATTGGCTCGAGGCTCTGGATGCAGATGCGGATCCGCTGGACCCCGATGCCGACGCCGCCGAACTGGCGGCGGGGCTGGCGGAGCTGGGGCCGGGACAATGCAAGATCCGACACGATTTAGATATCCATTCGAACGTGGAATGAAAATGAGCCCATCATTGTTTACCTCGCGAGAGTGACTGGAGCGGCATTGCCATTAATCGTGTTTTGAGCTACGCAGTTCGACGAGGCGCCCGCAGCGTGAGCCGGAGGAGCGGTGGCAGACCCATCTCCTTGCTGAAAAGTCGAGAGACCACCGCCGGAGAGAGGGTAAATACCCGGTGGGTAATCAGTTCCATCACCTTCGCAAGTGCTGTATAGAATGGCCCATCCTTGTGTCAGCAGACGACACTGGCATGACAACTCGTCTCGTGAAGAGTTCGCGCGCAGCCAATAAGAATGCGGAAGAAGTCAGCCCAAGTACAAGACTCACTCGAAGCCACTGCCGTACTGTCCAGGATCGTTCCACTCGCAGCCTTGAAGGTCGTAAATGTGTTGGCACCACAACCAGGCATTGGGCACGGACGGCTTGCACACGCGGATGCAGAACTCAGTGTCACTGATGAATTCGTGCCACTCATACACTTGGGTTCCACCCGAGTAGACGACTGCACCGACGGGGTTTCCTTGGCCCGTAGCACCATGAGGGTCCAACTCGCCACCCTGCAAACGTGGGTGAAGACAACAGTTGTTCAGATGAAGCTCAGGGTTGAAGTGGCCATCGAAGTCAGCTATGTTACCTCATCGCCTCGTTGTACGTTCTGCAGACGAAAGAATCCGAACTCAGTTAAGAGTGCGCATCATTACTACCGAAAGTACTCACAATCTTGGTAAAGTCACCCGTGCCGGTGATCTGGGTGTAATGCGGGGTCTCCAAGAAGTCTGACAGGTACGGGATGTCCTCAGCACATTGTTCTTTGGGATCGCAGCCCGTGCGCGGCGTGGCTAGAGCACGTCAGACTCACGAGCCGATTTGATCGTACCCTGCGGGCGAAGTGATATAATACGAGTAAAGAGAGCGCGTTAGTCCCGGTGGCAAGCACGCGATCGTGTGGGAGCAGTTGGAAACGAACCGCCGGCATGCTACGCGTGCCACGATCGGGCGCTGTGCAATAGGCTACTTCGTACGCCTCCGAGTCTCCGATGGTAACGCCGGCCGTGGGAGGTGCAAACAAGCAAAAATCGTTAAGGGAGCTGAGCAGAATACCCACATTTCAAAATTAGTTTCCGACCGGATGGGCATCCTGACTTCCTGACAGCGACAGGGCGGGCGGTAGACTCACTTGACCTGGAGCGTTCTGGACATCGAGCTCTGTGAAAGCAAGGCGCAGGCATATGTCAGCATCGACCGAGCACTTTGTGCGGTGACTTGTCCCACCACAGGCCGTACTTGGGAGTTGGCCTGGCCGGCGACGAGCGTAGGAGACGCGAGGCCCAGGACTGTACATGCGGTGTTCGATGCCGACGCGAGGCGGCGGTGAGTTTGCGAGCGTTCACAGGACGGGTGCAATGCAGGTCAAGGCGCAACGGACCCATCAGGCCCATCATGGGGGTGGAACAGGTGTTGCGCATCTTGAGCGAAGGGACTTGCTGAAGCGGCGGGGTGGGAAAGCGATGGGAATGAAATTGTAGGAAAGGAAGGGGAGCAGAGCAGAAGGACTCTGGGAAGCGCTTTTAAGGGGTGGGCACGAGGCTCGGGAGTGCGCAACAGTCAACCAACTTCAACAAACCTGATTCGTCGAAACAACACGCGGGGACGCGCGCGAAGGGCCCGGAGTCCGAAGAATCAGGCTTCCTATTGATCGGAAATGCCCGGCGCGCGCTATCGCCAGCTTCAGCGCCTCGTGTGCGCTATTTCTGGACATCTGTCTAATGAGGTCAAGGAAGGTCAGGGGTTGCCGTGGCAGTGGAGGGCGTTCGAGCTTATAAGGCCTGATATGGTTGTGCTGTGAGTGGGTGAACCAATAAGTACCCCATGGGTATCTATTTGGGTCGCGGGCACTATACACTGCTCCTTAACCATAAGTCTACTGTAGGTAGGTAGGTGGTTGTGCACGCCAGGTGGCGCGCATTATGCAACAACTTTAGCCAGAGTAGGAATGATCTCGTGCAATTTTGAATTGAGCAGACGAGATACCTTGGGTACCTTCGGTCGTCGATCTGGGAGGAAATTAACAAGCGGTCTGAGGGTTTGGGTCAGCGACGCGCCCAAACTTGAAGCCGTGGTGCGGAACATGAGGTGGTGACGCGGGTCGCGGCCTACTACCTAGTACGCTAGGTACTTGCTCGAAGTAGGTACCTAGGCAGGAAAAGCTGCCCAGGTAAAATTGTGGTAATCAAGTACCTGCCTATCTACTACCTGGCGAGGCTCCCTTTTTTTTATCTAATAGATTTCAATGACAGCATAATTGTATTTAAGGCCTAGAAATCTGCGGAAAAGTCGGGCACACTGGCTAGGCCAGCAGTGTAGGTCACATCTGCCCTGCAACAGAATCGACCATACCCACTAACACCCCCTCGGGTGGTGTCACAAAGACATGAGGTGACCCTTGGACGCCTGAGTAGACGCCCGGAGGTCCTCGAAAGCCGTTTTTCCAAAGGATCCCACGAGAATCGTGAAAGATGTGCTATAGACTTGGGTGCGTTCGTGAGCACAACTCGCAAGATTTGGACCGATTGTTGACCTGGGCGCGGGTCGGGGACGTGAGTTCTTGACCTGGATGGAGATATCCCAGGGAGAACAGGTGGGCGGTATCTTCAGCATCCGAGTGAACCCTGCGAACCTTGCGCAAGGCCTTCCACCACGAATTCCAGCGTTGCTCGGGGAAAGTGAAGATCTTCTGGTGCCCTTTTGGGACAATAAGGGGCTACATGAAGCGTGATGGCGTTTAGGCGCGTTCACAAACGAGGACGGAGTAATCACCTCGCCGTCAGGGCCTCGGAAAAGCGTCGGGTTCACCGAGAGCACGGACTTTGCGCAGGCGGATGAAGATGGAAGAGGGCCGGACCCCCCAGAGGCGAAGGGTCGATGCGGGACCGCAGGGCCGCCCCGTAGTGCGAGTGGTCCGCCCTCTCCGGTCCTGCACGTCGGACACGAGCGAGTGTCCAAGCCAGAGCCTGGAGCTCGGGCAACAGGCGTTGTTTGGTAGACGTCCAGGCTGCTCATGGGTCGTTGGGCGTCTGAAGGAGTCAAGAGTGCGAACGGTTGAAGTGAGATACTCGCAGGTTGCGTCGCCCTCGATCACGTGCAATCCAAGCTTGAATCTGCCCGGACCGATGTCGATTGCGCCCGGGATCTGGAATCGTGCGACCATCATCGAATGGGTCAATTTGAGGACAGGAGCCCAGACTTTATGGTTATGAAAGAGGTCCACTCAGTCAGGCAAGACATAGTCCGGTCAAGGCGTCGACAAGTGCCGGGCACTGAGCGTTCGTGGTTGCTCGTCCTTTGGGTAGTGAAAGCGATAGGCGTCGGAGGTTGTTCGTCATAGCAAGATCATGGGTAAGGCGGCAGGACCGATCAGGTCTGGAGGGCGGGTGGATGGAGGTCCAGTGGAGCTGGCGTTGACGTTGTTGTTGTTGGTACTAACACTTCTCCGCTAGTAGAAGCGTGTTCGTGCCCGACAAGAGGCGTGCCGGAACCGAGTCTGGAACTTGAATCTGACCAGGAATCTCTTCCAAGACCCAGGCTGTTGGTCCAGAGATGTTTCAAGAATATACACATATATGACGCTGAAGTCAACATACACCACTATAGATAGAGATACATTGAGAGCGTGAGCCGATGCTCAGCTCCCGTCGTAATTATTCGTTATTTCCATAGTTAACCATCCCAACTATCCCAACTATAGTTGGTTCACTAACTATTACGCCATACTTGATAGTTAAATAGTTACGGTCAGGAAGTGAAAGCTCACATAGACTCATTTAACTAACTATGGGCTGGCTAAGCTTAAGCGTAGCCTTGCTACCTGGGTATCGACCCCTACTTAAAATTGCCGTTGTTGATGCACGCCAACGCTCTTCTGAGTCCGAATATTTCTCCTCACTACCCTTCCCTCTCCGGAGTAACTCGGGGTTTTTTTTTATTAGATTAAAAAAATTGGCAGACTGCACACTGCATAAATCATGTTTGCTCCAGCCTCCAAATCGTGCCCCGTAGAGCACTGTCCAGTGAGAGGGCAATGACTCCTGAGCAGTCCCGCAGTTCACGTGTGACGACAAGTTAAGAGTTGGGTATCTGCCTAAGGGCCATCTCGGCAAGTGAACATCCTTTCGGGCCATAGCAAGGCTTAGCCTACATGATTGTCGTTTGTGGTGCCGCACGGCCCGCTCCCCAGCCTCTACAGGTCCTCCTCTGCAAGCTCACCAGACATTTATCGTCGAGGCAATTGATATACAGTGCAAAACACATCTATATACAATTAATGCAGTTTTTGTTGCCGCGTTGCGTCAAGTAGGTACCTATGCACACCAGCCTGGGCAGGGGCCGTTCAATCGATCGGTAGCTCGTTTAAAGCCGGGGGTTGCAGAACGGGAGCAGCATCCGATGCTCAAGGCACCGTCTCGTACGTGATTGGTAATCGAGGGATCAATCACTCGTGGAGCCCGAGCACTACGCGGCTCTCCACCCTTCACTGTTCAGAATCAACTTGTAATAGAACCTGATCACGTCTAGGTGAGCCGAAACATGCATCCGTTCGTCCACGGTATGGAAATTCTTGAGCTTGTCCATCTCGGCCGGCAGAAAGCGGTAGATGTTGTGGGTTAGGTTCCACGTCCACTTCGTGTCGGTATTGGCTGTCGAAATACATTTCAGTAGTCGTTCGCAATCATTTCTTCAGCATGGACCAGAATGGCTGCACCCTCGTGGGGTGTGCGCCGAGACTTTTGGTCGTCATCGCAGACTCACCAACCATGCCTGATGGAGCGACGATTGGCCTGTCGAAGACGTGTCTGATTGTTCCACTCATAAGCTCGTACGCCGGTCCCGAGCTCGGCGTCAAAGGAGCAGGTTCGATCTCGCTTCCTTCGCGATGGATCAATCGAACAACTTGCTGAGTCGTGGCATTGTTTGACCCGTAGACGTCAAAGGTCAGATTTGCCGACCTGACCACCGGTTCGAGGATGGAAGATATGCGAGCTTTGTGCGCCGCAACGGACGAGTCGAACTTGATTCGATAGTTGACAGTAGCGTGGGTGTACTCGGGAAGCGCATTAACCTGGACATAACGCGGTGACCATAAGTTCCCCGCTCACCCGGTATGCTTGGCTCCTTTTTGCGCACAGTTACTCACCTTGACGCCTCCGTCGACCAAATCGATGGCTTGGGTCGTCGAGAGGAAAGCGCGGAGAACCTCGCTCGACTCTGCGAGCTCCTCGCCTAAACCCTTCCACTTCGATGGATCGCGAACACGCATTTTAAGGCTGTTGTCCATGTTTCCATGGTCGGCAGCGCATTGCAGATAGCTGAGCATCGGATGCCCTTTGTCCATGCTCGCCGCATCTGGATGGTCTTCAAGCGCAACCAGTAACCGCGACATAATCCCGATGCCCGTATGTTGACCGTGCGGGACCGAGGAATGACCACCCAGGGTGAGGACTTCGAGGTCCAAGTTGATTGCACCCTTTTCGGCCAGCCCCAAACGAGCGAACTGGACGCCGTACGACTGATCCAGGCCCGTGAAGCCCTCGTCGAGAATGAGGGCAACACCGTTCTGGCCATAAATTTGCTCCAGTCGCTCAGCAATGGGTTGAGCAGAACGCGCCCCGCCGATCTCTTCGTCAAATCCAAAAGAAAGTACGATAGCTCGTTCCGGCGTGTACTGTTCGGAGAGCAGCTGCTCGATCGCGGAGAGTATCCCAATCAAAGTGTTCTTGCAATCTGTTGTGCCTCGGCCCCAAATCCAGCCATCGGAGTCGACGTGTCCCGAAAAGGGCCCATAGGTCCATTGCGATTCTGTTGAAGGATTGACGGGTACCACGTCTTGGTGGGCCATAAACACCTGCGGCAAGTCGTCGAAGCACCCACACAGTTAGCCCAGCGAGCAGGGGGGAGCAGCGGCCAGAGGAAGCGTACACTTACGATGGGTTTAAGCTTTGGATTCGTGCCTTTGTAAGTCATAATGAGACCAAATCTGGCCACTATCTCAATCTCGAGATGGGACCAACTGTGATTCAAACAGGCGCTGTCAGGTCGGCTCACACCGTCAGACGCCAACTTCTCCGAGCCGCCGGGCAAACGTACACTCGAGGAAATGTTTTTTCGAGGTAGTCGTGCTGCTTGGCAAATATGTCGAAGCGTGGTTCTTGGAAAGGGTCGCTGCGCATGTCGTCATAACTCTGTGTTGGCTGTGGTGCGAACAGGTCGATGGCCGGAAGCGGAACTAGTGCAACGGTCAGCTGACGGAGCGGTACGGAGAAGGGGCCCGATCGGGAAAGGGACCGAGAAGACGAACAATTTGCACAGCTCCGATGAGTCGATCGATAGCTAGTCGAGAGTAGTGCTCGTCCTTTGCCGGGTTCCAGTCGTGGCCAACATTGCGGGGTTCGGTCTGCACTGGGCACGAGGCGCCTCCCGCGAATGGGGCTGACCATGGCCGAGCTCCGTAGTGTTCATGATCGTGGCAAAGGGACCGCAGCGACTGATGAAGGGTGCCGGCCCAGGGTGAGAGCGTCGCCAGACAGTAGAAAGAAGGGATCAAGCAACTGGCGAGCAAGAGCGACTTGACGGCGTTGGTGCGGCCGCTCGATTCGGTGGCCGACGCCGGTCCTCCTCGGGACGTCACCGGCAGGAGCGTTGGTGGGGTCGCCAAGTGCTTCTCGGTCTCCTTGGACACTGAGCAGCAAAGCCCATCGCCGTGCAGGTGATGTATGATGAAGGTTAGCTGCTATGATCCATGGTGCCCTTGGTAGGTGGCTTGCGACTGACTGATGCAGGTGATCCGAGTCCGTGTAGGTCGAGGAGTGAACTAGGTAGTGTTCGCAGCTGCTCGGAAGTGCTCAGAAGTGCTTAGAGCCAATAGCAGTAGGGAGCCCCGCTTGACGTCTGGCGGCCCGCTCCAGGGCCTGAGTGGTCGCCTGGGCCGACCGGGACCGCTTCGTCTCCTGCAACCCACCACCTCACCCCACATCGACAGCCCATCACAGTCAAAGCACAGCACGCCATGTCCTATACCTCAACGCAGTTCGACAAGGCCGTCGCAATGTCAGTACCTTTCCTCCGTAGTCGTCGTGCTATGGTACGTCGATCGCTTACATAGGCCACCTTCTTGCTGTGCTCTGTCTGTGCTCGCTTCCCTATCCTGCCCACCCTACGCCATCGCCATCGTCGTCGCCGTTGGGTTCGCCGTCGCCGTGGGGCTCTTGTCGCTCGCTCGATCGATCGCGGTGGCGCAGTGTCGGCCAATTGCCCAAGGATGGACCCGTGAAGCCCTCCCAAGCCGATCAGCTCGTCGTGAGTCTCTAGCAACCACGGGGCTCGTGTCATGCGCTGGAGTGGGGAGCCTGCGATAGCGGTTCGGCCGGTCACGACTCCCTCCGGCCGACCACGGGCACGTGTAAATGGAGGGGAGCCACCCTCGCACGCCGAGCCGAGTGACGGCGATCAAGGCGCCGATTTGCTTCGTGATCATGTCGTGACTCCCTCGAACGCTTGCATGACATTTTAATGGACTTGGCGATGCGAAGAGCTTGTGCACTTGTTGTCTCAAACGGTCTCGTGTCCGCCGGCGACGGAACGTGTTGGACAAACGACAACGAGTCAGAACCGGACTCGCTCGCGATCGTAGCTTGAAACATGATTCAACAGATCCCATTGGACCGTTGAAGCGGTCTGGCTTGCTTGACACTAATGTAGTCGCCTCGACCTCTTCGTACCAGTTCTATGGCTTGTACAAGCAAGCGACCGTCGGCGACGTCAACACCTCTCGACCGGGCATGATGGACTTTGTGGGTAAGGCCAAGTGGGACGCGTGGAAGAAGAACGAGGGCCTCTCTTCCGGCGACGCCAAGTCCAAGTACGTCGAGGCCTTCTTGGACATCTTGGCCAAGAGCGACAACGAAGAGGGAGCAAAGTACAAGGCCGAGGTGAGTTCATCGGAGAAGATGACGAGCATATCGCGAAAGGCAGGGGTTGTCAACACCCTTGACCCCATGCGCTGTTGCGATACGAATGTGTCTGGGGGCACGAAATGCTGTCGTAGAGGCGACCGAGCTCACCATCATGGGCTTACAATCACTCCTCAGATCGAATCTGCTTGAGAAAGCTTCGTTTCTCCTCTTTGCCTGTCCAAACTCTCGCGCGATGCAATATGATTCTACTTATATCAGTCCGTCACTTCAGACTGAAGGTGCCGCAACCCGCATATAGAATGGCGGTCAATCGTCCTGTTTGAAGGCAGCCCCCAATCTGAACGCCGATTCAGTGAGAAAGCCTTCAATAAAACGTCGTCTCTGCTTGCTGCTCGATTTGTTCATAAGCCAAAAGCCCTCTGAGCTACACGTGTTAGGTACCTCTACTCGTCTCCCTCTGCCGGCAGTTTTGATTGCTTCAGGAACTTTTCCAGCTCTTCTCTGATGACTTGCCCGGCCCTCTCGTCCTGGAATCCTTCCCTTCTCGCACGTGCCTTCGCGTCAACGCCTCTAGCTTCCGCCTCGAGAACGTGGAACTCCCACCGACCAGCCTCGAAATCTTGTCGGTCCAGCTCGATCGCGACACCTCTGGACGTCATCAACCGTTTCAATCCGAATTCTTCCACAAATAGCGGCCGCGGGACTACGCCAAGGGTCCGGTCATAGAAAGAATCATGGTCAGTTCCCGTGCCGTCACGAGCAATATGCATATACAACTGACCATAAACAAATGGAGTATGGTTCGAGATGGTTTCTGAGCAGGTGCCGTAACCCAGTTTGCCCAAGACGACGTCCGCCGTAGCGGTCAAGTCGGGAACATAAACGTCCTTGTCGCTGGCGTAAAAGTTTTCGGGCAGGTCGTTTCGGATCTCGTTGTTGTTGCCCGCAAGGCCGCACACAATGGCGATCCATCCTTTCGGCAACAAGCCAGCTTCCTTGGAGTTCAGGTCCGTGGGGATCTCCAGCGATTGCGTTGAGAATCCCGAGGACTGTCGCATGAGCGGCGTAGACAACGGGGAAGGCGGCCTCGAGCGTGGTCGAGGGATTGACTGGCCGCCAAAGGAGACGAGCAGAATCTTGGCCTCAAACTGTTGTTCTGGGACGTCCATCGAGGCGAGCAGGGCATGACGAAACGCCGGGCTGTGCACATTCGGGGAGGGAGGCCGAACCAGCAACGGAACATCGATCACCCGTGCTTCTGGCTGCCCCTGCGGTCGGGTGGCGGGAATCGACGACGTCGGCCGGGAAAGCAAGGCGTCAATCTCGGCGGTGAAGGAGGTTCGATGGGCGTTGACCCATTTTCCAGACGGCAACGGAGCGTCTGTGTCAAACCCCGGAATAGGGATCGCCCCCGGAAGTCGCAACAGGAGAGAAGCGCATGAGTAATCGGAAATGCTCTGCTCAACTAGGGGTGAGAGGATCGAGTCGGAGATGGGCGGCTCGAGAGGTTCTCCGGTCAGGGACGGAAGACTGGCGAGCGACAAGTAGGAATAGCAGGAGTCAAACGTGAAGCTAAGGCCACGTAAGGTATGTACGAAATCAAAGCACGTTAATACCGTGGCCTGTGGCTGTGGCGAAGATCTGCGATGACTCACTTGCTGACGATGACAGAAGGTATCCCCGCTCCGTGTCCAGCGGCGCTGTGGGTCGTCGATCAGCAAAGGTGTCAACGTCTCGGCGGGTGGATTGGCCTTCATTTCGACACGTAACCGAACGAGCCCAGCAGCAGTCAACTAACCATCCGAGGAAAGTTGAATCGCTCAATACACAGTCGATGCTTTGGCCTTTGAGCCAAGTAATTTCTTCTGCGAGCGTCTTAGGCCGTTGATCCATGAAATCCTTGAGCAAGCGGTAGGTCCCCCTCGATCCACATCATACGCCTTGGGCTGCACGATACCGGCATCGACGTTCCGGCGACGGTAATACGCGTAGGATGGTAGCGGCGTCGTGGCCGGTACGGGTGCCGCTCTTCGCAATTCGGGGGAGGGTATCTCAGAAGGTGGCAGAACCGCGGAGAAGGGTTGCGTCGGTGCGTTTGTCACAATATGCACCTCGTGGCCAGCATGCAAGAGCTCCGATGTAAGGGCTGACACCCTGGTGGCGTGCTGCGATGACGGGGCACAGGATTAAGTCAGTGTATGGTCGGGCTGGCAGCGGGAAGGCCAGTGTTGGTTCGGCTGATTCGGTCTGAGCTTCTTGCTCATACGTACTCCGTAGCCATGGCCACTACAATAAAAGGCGAACCTATACCTTTGTCTGATCACGTCGGTAGACATGCTGGACTCGGGTGGCACACTCGAATCGCCGAGAAAAGGCTTAGGGAGCCGCGCGTGTCGACGTGGTCGACTGCTGTTCGCTGCGGTCCAGCGCAGTCCTCTGCAGTCGCGGCTGGCGAAGGCAGCAGCGAGCGGGTCGGAAGCGGTTGGTCGCGCTCGTCCCTTTGACGCGACGTGACTGGGATTTGTCGCCGTTGAGGCGGTTCATTGTTCAATCGGCGGGAACTTCGCGCGCAGTGTGCAGTGGCGAGAACATCTTCTAGGCAAGTCACCAGGGGGAGCAGGGATGAGAAAGTGGGAGTCGAAAATTAGGCAGTAGATACTTGGTATTCTAGTGACACGGTAACAGCCAGCCTGGCAATACCTACGCTACGTGCACTGTGCCCACCCGTACTGTGCTTGGGGCAGTGAACTGAAAACGGGTCGGCAGATGTAAATCGGCAGCGACAGAGAATTCGTCGCGGCAACCAGATTGTCAGCCTGTGGACCAACTGCAGGAACATTCTATTCCGTCGGATACTTTGTACCTACACTGATGCACTTTCTTTTCTTTTTCTGATTGTGACCACGCAGGTCCCCGGCCAGTCTCCTCCTTTAGCTTCAATGCACCGAAGCGCCGGGGGACATGGGGTGGTGTGAAGCGATGAGGTCATGAGCTCGTCGTCGCGACTTCTGGTTCTGTTCAGAATTGCATCGAGCATCGAAACGTCACAACTCGCACCTAGCCTCGGCGATGAACGACTACTTCACTCTTCACCCATCACACGCACATGATGAATTCCCGACCCCGAGTCTCGAACGTGAATATGTCTATCATTCGCCTCTGGACTCGCCCGAACTGAGCGACGCGCACGAAGGGAGTATCACGACGGCCGCGGCGACGGCGTCGGCGCAGACGACGACAGAGTCACAGCCCGATACAGACAAGCGAGAAGTCGAGCCCGTTGAGGGAGCCCGAACAAAAGCCGTTCTGACCCCGTCGGAACTGGTCAGCGTCTTGTCCCAGGAGAGGGACCCACCACCGCCGGTGCAGGCCCGTGAGTACACTGGAACGGGCCCAGGCATCCATTCGCACTGTCGACTGACCCGTCTGCGCAACTGCCCTGCAAATATGGTTGCCCAGGTTTTCTCCATGGCGGACCCCCGCTGTCGGACTTGACAGCCCCATCGGATGCCGTGGCAAGCCAAGCATCCAAGGAAAAGCCGGTCGCAACGAGCAAATGGCGCGCATTCACCGATTCCGAAGATCTGGTTCTACAACAGGGATGGGAAGTGCTACAGGCGGAAAAGAAGGCCGAGAAGGACGCATCAGTGTCGACGGGGGGGAAGAGGCAGAAGGGGAAAGCGAAGACCGAACAGGCCGTCCAGGATGGTGCCCAGGATCCAGGTCAGTCCAGATTCGAGTCTGATGCGTTTGCTATGGGGTGGCAAACCATTAACGCGAGCGGCTGTGGCTTCTCTCTCACAGATGGTGAGACACGTTGTCGTTGCAGAGCATGCCTAGTGCATGTCTGACACGTCTGACCTCGCACTCACTTGTTACCCGCCCGCAGCCGAAATGCCTCATTGCTTTCCTGTGGGCCTGGACAAGCTTTTCACCGTGTCCCTCGCCTCGTCCATACTCTACCCAGCATTTTGGCAAGGCACCCCTGTGAGAGTGCTATGTGCCCATTGGTTCTACGCGCCACCCGCATCGAAAGCAGCGAAGTACAAGAGCCTGGCGTCCCACCAGATCAAGGCATATCCGGTAGATCCGGAACTGTCGGCCTCACTCGACCGGGCGTACGCTCACATCCGCCCGTGGGAACAATCGTAAGCATGCATGCAGCACCAGCGCCAAGCTGTACCCCTTGATTCGATCGGGCTTCACTGACACGGTCGTGCGCGAACAGGTACACTGCTGAGCTCGCTTCGGCATTGAAAGGTGGTGTTGAGGCCCAACTCAAGCTCAGCGCGCCACTCGGCATTGACAGTGAAAGCGGAGAAGCGAACTCGGGCATCGAAGTCATTTTTCAGAGCGGATACGAAGGTCGGGTTTACTCGAAGAGCTTTCTTGGCAGTATCGGCAAGTCGCTTTGGAGCAGCGACAAGTCGTTGGGAGGGGGGCAGGTTGTCTTGCGTGGTCAGTTTACGTTCGCGGCAGTCATACACGACCCACAGAAGAGTGCTGAGGCTCGCTTTACATTCGTTCTGAACAGGCTGGGATGCTATGAGAACGTACCATGCCCGGAAGGAGAAAGGGGAGACGCCCAGAAAACCTGTCACCACCAAGAAGATCGACGCGCTGAGTGACGCCGCCGCCGAATTGTCCGACAGTGAGAGCGTCAGATCACGATCCGATGCCACATCCCGCCGCGGATCGAATGCGTCGGCTACCAGACCAGCTCCTGTAGAGGCAGGTACTGGTGCAGCTGGTTCCTTTTTCGCCGCGTTGAAAAGCAAGCTCGGCGGTGTACCACTCGTGGGCCACCCGCCTGATGGGGCGGACGATGACGTGGATGTCAACATCCAGGGGGAAAGAACGAATGACACGCAAGAAGCAATGGATGGGCCAAGGAACCAAGATGCGGATAAACAGGGAGGGGTGGGAGAAGTTGACGAGCTCGTGTTGGTGTGCCATGGCATTGGCCAGAAGCTCGCCGGAAAGTATGAGTCTTTTTCGTTTGTGCATGCGTGCAATCACTTCCGCACCGGTGAGTGGCAAACGTGAGAAGTTTTCCCTCCATTTGGCCCGCTTTGAGCTGATCATTGCACGATTTCTCAAGCTTGTAACAAGCTATCTACGTCCGACTCGCTTGCTCCACTACTGAGCAAGAAGCGGGCCCAGTTCATCCCCGTGCTTTGGCGCACCGATCTTTCTTTCGACGACGATGCCGAGGATTTAGGAGACTCTGCTGATGAGCACCTACGCAACCAGTTTGGTCTCGACGACATCGAGATCAAGGGCTCCATCCCGCTGCTGCGACAAGTCGTTTCAGGCCTCGTGCTGGATGTTCCGTTCTATCTGTCGCACCATAAGGGCAAGATGCTCAAGGCTGTGGTCAAGGAGGCTAATCGAATTTACCGTCTGTTCTGCATGCGCAACCCTGGATTTGTCACTAGAGCCGGGAAGGTTTCAATCATTGGGCACTCACTTGGATCCGCATTGTGCGCGGACATCCTGTCCTCTCAGCCCACCTACGTCAAACCGCTCAGCGAAATGTCGAACGCGGAGAAGTATTCGGAATCTCAATTTGTGTTTGACACCCGACTTTTCATCCTCGTCGGGAGTCCTGTAAGTGCCGCGCAAGTTATGAAGCGACCTCTGCAGCAGATGCAACTGTTCTTTGTTCGCTCATCCAGCTGCTCCTTTGTGCTCAGCTGGCCTTTTTCTTGCACCTCGGGCAAGGACAGCTCATCGCGCGAAGGGGACGTGCACGAGCGCAGAACGTCGGGCGCGATATCGCCCTCGACCGTGCCGGTCGCTACGGATGCATGGCGATAGATGCGGTTTACAACGTCTACCATGAAACGGATCCCGTGGCTTTCGCTCTCAACGCTACGGTGGACCGAGAGTAAGTTTTGTCCCTCAAAGTGATGCACTCACGACTCAACAGCTGACGGGGATCTGCAGATATGCCAAGCTAATCAAGCCAATTGCGATTCCTTCTACGAATTCGACACTGGTCGAGAACTTGTCGGAGACGTATAGCCGGATCAGCAATGTCCTCGACATCAGCCGTTTCTGGTCGTCGCCGGAGAAGAACGCGGCTCTCGAAGCCTCAAAGAACGAAGCACCTTCCGGAGAAAAACCTGGTCCTGAGGCAACTAGTGCAAAGAACGTGGGGGGAAGCCAATCCTCGTCGAGGGTGACTGCAAAACCGAAGATGCCAGCTCGGCGCCCGACGAACAAAAGGATGCCGAGTGAGATGCCAATGGGCAAACGCGAGTTCGAGTCCGTCTCGCGGGCGGAGCAAAGGTGAGTGTGGATGGGAAGCTACACTCGTAATTAGCAGACTCTTGACATTCGAGCCTCACTCTATTTTTGTGAAGGTTCAAGGCCCTCAACCCCCAAGGTTGTATTGACTTCTACATGCCTGCTGAAGGTGAGCGTTTTTTGTTTTGTTTTGTTTTTTTCTACGGGTGGTCTGACTGGCGTGGGCGGTTGGCGCTGATACTCCACCTTGACCACTGACTTGTGGCAGGCATCAACCAGTACATCGATGCGCTGTCATCTCATGCTAGTTATTGGTCGTCGGATTCGGTAGCGACATTCGTTTTGACTCAATTGTTCTCGCCAGAAGATGAGCTGGCACGAACGGGTCGCGAGGAGATCGGAACCGAAGTCGCCGAGAACATTGAACGAATTCGTGAAGAGGAAATGGAGTGAGGGAACCGTTCATAGACTGTATTTGTTGTCTCACCATATCCACCTTTAGTGACGTACCCAGCGCATCTGTTAAATTCACGAATGTCTTCGCCCCGCCTGTAGCTCTGTGCGCGTGAGGTTCGCGCCCGCCGACAGGCCACGGACTGCTGCGCAGCTAAGACGGGAACGTCCATCTGTATCTATGAGCGGCTGTAAGGATGAGCGCTGAATAGACTCTTCTTACATCGAGCCGGCAGCTCCTAGGTTTAATGTTGGCTCCATGGAAATCAGGTTTTCAAGGCCATCATGCCTCGCCTACCTCAGCCGATTTCAGTTTGCCTCCTCATCCACACTTGCTGGGCTCGGTCTCCGAGCAGCGCTCGCTGCGGCGGTCTCCGCATGTGAGGCTGTCTCAGAAGCAGTGACTATTGGCTAGCCCACGCGGGCCGTCGATCGAAAATACTCTCAAGTCCTTCCGTAGAACAATCACGTAGGCACTGCGTATGTTCTCTGTAGCAGATAATTCTTCTTCTTCGGTAGTGTACGATTTTGACAAGAATCGAATTAACTGCAGCAACGGAACTTTGTGGCAAGGGCGATTGTGAATCAGGAGTTGTTAACTCGGAAGTGACTAACTAGGAAAGGCTCAAGTCGCGTAAAAGCTCCACCTGTCGCTCGACCCGTACGATTGGTTTGTGAGCTCGACGACTACGTTACTTCCACTTTTCGGTGATCCCGTTACTTTTAGCAGGGCGTTCATCGTCGCTCTTTTTTGCAACCAAGTTGGGGCCTGGGGGGCATCAAAAGAGTTCGAACAGGTTTCTTTTACACTTTGCTAGAGCAGCAGGTGTACCCCTGTGATACTATTTCCCTATTTTCCATCTAAGACGACAGACGGAAACAAATAAGAGCGCCTCAGGGAGAGGCTCTAGCGTTGCAAAGCGCTGAGCGCTAGTCGCGCTAGCAAACGCGCCTACAATGTTGCTCCCCAACTCGCGTCAAGGCGCCCTTGCAGGGAGGGCAGGGCTCAGCGCGGAGCCATTTGCTACCTGCCTCTCGCCCTCGCTCCTCTTCTGTCTGTCCTCTGATTCAGACTTTCTCGAGCCGGCTCGACCTCAACTGCGACACTTTCAACGCTCGTTTATCCTTCTACAAAGCTCGCTCTTGTGTCGACATACTCGCGTTTTGCATCGCCCGTCTCGTAACGCCTTATCACGTTGCTGCGCACCTGCAGCTACCCGCCCGCGCGCTCTGATCGCGCGCCTGGACGCGACCGAGCGTACGACGGACAGGTGCTCCTAGCTCTCTCAACGTACACGGCTACGTAAGATTGGTGCGTACAACGTTGCGATTCTCCCGGTGTAATCCAGCAATATTCGGTCTGCCTCAAGGCGGATCTTGATGCTATCACCGACATGTTGTTCCGCATGCTGACCATCGATCGAATCTGGACGTTCCCTTTCTGATTGGGCCAGCGCGCAACTCATCGCGCGCAAACAAACCGCCGCCTGCCTACGCCCAGCTCGGCAACTTGTCACTGCGTACACGGTCCTCGCCTACACCAGCCGCGAATCGTTCGTTGCAACTCTCAACTCTCCTTTGATCGACCCAGCCTGTGCAACAGACCCGTATTGTCTCCCCATGGGCGGTGTTGCTAAAGATGTGTCTGCTGCGGCCACCCCGCTTCACAACTCGACCAACACGACCGGCACCAACACCTCGCTCGCGTCGTCCATCAGCAACCGCCGAGGCTCAGTTTCCACACCCTCCAAGAGACTCTCTGCGCTAGTTGTCGCAGCCCCCTCTGCGGACGAGTTTCGGAAAACGTTTGAGCAGGAAACGGCTGCGCCACCTCAGCAACTCACAGCGACAACGAACGCGTCGACCGATCGCCCGGTCAGCGCAGGCGCGGAGAACGACGTGGCCATCTCGTCCTTCGATGCGATTGCCATGCCGGCCGCGCATCGGCCTCCACTCGAAGTCGGTCTTGGCTTTATGCTGGACGAGAGTTTCGACACGTCCGCGCGCAGCTCTCTCGAACTTGACCCCGCGGCACAACTCTCGACTTCGCAGCCTTCCTTGAGCACGCCGGCACCGAGCGCGTCATCCCACGCGTCGGTCAGCCCTCCCGCTTTGAGCCGCGGAAAAGCGGCGGAAGACGTGCTTCAGCTATTGAGTAAACTTGAGATCGAAGATGATCTTTCCGCGGCCCCTAGTGTGGAGGATCGATCTCGGCACAGCTCGACGCCCTCATCGACGAATCGTGCCGCTGGCCCACCTGGGTGGAACAGCTCCGCAGCATCGACCGGCAGCAACTCACCTCCCGGAACTTCTGCGAGCGCGACGTCTTCGTTGTTAACACGGCGTGGCGATAATCTTCCTCGGCTCAGCACGGTCACTACGTCTTCTGGAACAACGTCGTCGCCGCTCATGATTTTCACCGGGTCGCCCAATCCCCAAACGACGCCGCGTTCGTTCTCGCCCTCGTGCTCATCGCGAGCGTCCGTGTCGCCAACCCCTTCGCCTACAGCGCATTCGACGTATGTGATGCCCGCCACTGCCCGAACACCGACGGCCTCCGCATCGGCACCGGGCACCTCTGGGCCTATGGCCCGCGTCGGTTCGGCCGTAGCCTCGGCGGCCATGGATCGGAATGCGTCCGGATCCAAGTCCCGGACCAGCGACGTGCACTCGCGACACCAGAGCTTGACGTCAGCATGTGCGCCCGTTACGAGCTCCTACACCTCGACCACTCCGGACCTTAGCAGCGGCCTGCTAGCTACCCTCAGCCCTGCCAGCGGTGCTCTCTCCAGCGCAAGCGCGTACCCAGCATCGCCGACGACTTCTCAGCGGGGATGGAAAGTGTATGACTGGGGCTTGGGGCCATCAAAAGAAAAGGACATATTCTCTTCTCCCACAAGGACCAGCGATGAACACCCTCGTAAGGGCGCCAAGGGCGCGCCGGGACATTTATCCCGAACCGAACAGCTCGTCGCGCTCCCATCCACGCTGCTCGGCCTTTTCTTGGCCCCTCTGTACGGCTCGCCGCGCGACCATGCCCACTACTCTCCGACTCTGAACGCGAGCACTATGCCGACGGCAAAGGCAAAGCGACAGCCTCTGCTACTGCGAACGCTTCTGCTTGCCTATCTCGTGTTCTCGACCGTCTTTTTTGGCTTGCACCTCGCCTCAGTCATCACCGGCCGACCATCACAACCGGCCAAACGTCTAGGGCCCCGTGGCGACGAAGTCAGTGGACTGCAAGTGCCTCTCGGCAGCCGCGAGCTTCCTCTCGCTGGGGCAGGAAAGTTCGTGCTTGGCAAAGTCGGCGTCGAATGGGCCCAAAAGGTCGCCGAGGGCGTCAGGTGGGGCAAGATGGCTATCGTCCCCGCAGCAAATGCGCCCCTCGATGCCATGGCAGACATCTCGCCCGAGTCTTCACCATTTGATACCGTTCGTCGCGTCGGCAGCGTTGGTAAGCTCCCTGTCCTCTTGCGTCGGGCACACCCTCTTGAATCTCGCCGAGACTGACTCTTGACTTGACGATTCGAACATGCAGCGATCGCGAATCGCAGACCTGAGGACAACCCGTTGACATCATTCACACACACGTACCGGTTCGCGAAAATGCACGAGAAGATCCATATGGATCAACACGATGAGATCGTTCCCTATGCGTTCAGAGCAACAGGAGTTCCTAACACCCAAGATGTTACAGCCGCGTTGTACTCGAATGAGGCTTGGCTCTCCGTTTTGCCGGCATTCGTTGAAGCCTGGAATGGCCCGGTGTCGCTTGTGTTTGAGACGGCGCATTCCAGAATTTCAAGCCTTCGGTCGGACTTGGTGAAGAAGCTCGCTGCTCTACGACAGTCGAACGACTTGATCCGCAAATACGTCGACATCCACATCGTAGGGGCCCCCGTCGGCACGAGTGAGCACATGCTGAACCGCACCCGGGAACGAATGATCGAACGACCCCTGGCCCGCAACTTCCACCTTAACCTGGGCCGCTTTTTTGCACCGACGGAAATGGTGTTCCTAGTGGGTGACGCACGCATCGCACCAAGCCCCGGGCTGAACCGTCGACTCAACGGCGCCACTGTGCGTGATCTGGTCTTGTCCCGCGGTGATGCTGTTGTGGTGGCATCGTTCGCTTTCGTTCGTGATCCTCGCAACGACCCGAAGACGTTCAATCGACCATCGTTGCACCAACTACGAGCCCAATTAGGACTGCCTGCTTCAAGCAAATGGGCTGGGGTCGCGCACGAAGAGTTTGATGCTCTCGCTGCAGAACATATTCAGATGCTCGAGTCGACCCTGCCTCTCGCGCGCGCAGAGTGGCCCACTAAGAAGGCTTCGCTTGTGACGCTTGTCAATACACGTTCAGGCTCACCGTCGAATCCGACCACGGCGCGCATGGCTCTGTTCGATCGCAAGTGGGAGCCCAATCACGGGCCGACCAACTGGTACCTCTGGCGCAAATCGGCTACGGACGCTCGCCTTCTCGAGAAACCCGAGTCGGGCGGCGGTGTCGGCCTCGGCGTGGGTGGTCGTGTTGGGGGAGGTAACGATGTTTATCGCGTCCTTGACTATGACCTTCATTACGCGCCTTTCGTCGTCGTCTCCAAAAAGGGCCAGCCGTGGTGCACCGAGCGCTTTGAAGAGATGCCCCCCGCTTGCGTCTATCAAATGTACCTGGCGGGTGCAGAGATGTGGGTCTTGCCTGATGAATGGGTCTTCACCAAGGAGATGATCGAGAGGCGACCCGACTCGCAAAGCGAGGACCCCGCGGAGAAGCTCAAGAACTCGATTTCGTCGCGCTTGTACGGCAAATTCCATCAAGAAGCCTGCATGCACTACGGTCGTGAATTTCTTTCCCTTTCAATGTGGGATTCAGAAAAAGCGCAAAATTGTCGCAAGACTTGCGCGAGGGTGAGTTGAAGACCAGATCTGCCACGGTTATTCGGGAGTCTCATGACGTCTTGTTGCTGACCTGCTCACGGACGACCTGCACTTTCAGACGTACGCATCCTGGGGGCTGGGGCATTGAATGCTTTGCGAAGACCGACGCCCGTTGCATGGCTTTCTTGGCTTGTATAAGGTTTGAAACGCTATGTATTGTACTTTATATCGTTCGTTCGTTCGACACCCTTTCCCCGTATGCCACCACAAATAGAACATCCTCTGGCGCGCATCGCAACGTCGTTTCTTCTCTTTTAAAAACTCGGGCATTCACGAAAAGTGGGGATGAATGCAATAATCCTCCCAAATCCTGGTCCTGCTTCGTCTGTCTGCCTCGCAACGCACCTCGCACCGCACCTCGCACCGCACAAAGAATCTACGGAGGGGCCCGTCATCCTTCTGTTCTTTTCGCTCTCCCTTATCCAGGGGGTATGCGTGTGCTGGTTGCACTCCTTTTCTATTCCAAGAAGCCGTTTAATATCTACACTAGATGAGATGAAGCACTTCAAGAAACCCGAGGCTTCTCCAGACGAGTCGGCTGCGGAAGTTATCAAGTGGTGTGACATTGCACCTGCTCCACCTTCAAGACACCTTCCTTCGAGCTTGTTTAAGGTGGTCGGCATCCTCCTAGTCCAAGCTGACGACTCTCCACCCTCGCACGAGCCTGTTCATCAAGCTTCCAAAGAAGAGCGCAACGACCGTGCTGGTCAAGATGATCACGTTGTAAGGCATGCTGAAATCGGGGGTTGGCAGGCTGAGCAGGGTCGAGCTCGTGTGCAAACGCATCCACTCGCCGCGGGTACGCAGAGCGCTCGATCCTTTGATCATCTCGGTCGAGGACGAATTGGACGGATTGAGAAGGACGAGACTGGCCCCAAGGATCTCGAAGCCTCTGTGTGCGTCGGATGGGTACTCGGTGTACCATAGGTAGGACGATTCATAGGCCATCATGAAGCGCGTCATCGAGCGAGGTGGCAAGCGCAACAGAGCCTGCAAAGTCGTCGCCCGCGAGCGCGCGATGGGAGGGGTATAGTCAAGGGACAGTACGACCTCGTCTACGATATCCGCCGAGTCGGAAGGGGTGTTCGAAACCGCGGAGAGCGTTGAAACAAAGGCTCGCAGCCACCAGGGCCAGGTCTCGATCCAAACGACGTCGGCATTTAAATCGAGATTGTTGATGAGCTCGATCCCGATCCGACCGCGCTCTTGCCCACTTCCGTGTAGCAAACGGCGCACGATGAGGGGCGTTAAGTCAGGACTTGAAGCTGGCACTGCGCAAGGTGCCAAGAGCTGATTAGTGTTTGAGGCGGCGTAACTCGTTAAGACCGAATTTCGGCTCACCGTGCTCAAACACGTTCACATCGGGCCAATCGACTACGATATTTAAAGTCTCGTTGACTTTATGCAGTTGTGTGGACGTCAATGAACACCAAACTCGTTCGCGCTCGATTGAACATCGAGCATGCTTACCTTGCTTGGTGTCCCACTGTACGACGTCTTTGCCATCGACTTGAACGATCATTCGCCCATGCGACGATGGCTCTATTCGGAATGGATTGATCGAGTCGGTCGGTATCGCAACCTGCACTGATGATTCTGTGGCCACGGGACAAGCTTTTTGGAGTGCACGGTCATACAAGGACTCGAACGAAAAATCTGCCAAGAACGAGTAATTCGAGCCAAGCTTAGCGGCAGGGATCTGGATCGGCGATGCCATAGGACTGTAGCATACCCCTTCGTCCGAGGAAGCCTTTGAGGCGGTCCTGTCGTACCGGGTCGGCAACTGTCCCCACTTGCAGTTGCATCGAATTCGCTTGGCCATCGCGCAAGACATGGACGCCCAGCAAGGTCCAGTCGCTGTCGAACAGGCGATGCGGGTTCAGCAGCGACGAGAGCCCGGCGTAGGAGGCGCACGGAAGGAGGGAGAGGAAAGGCGTCAAAGACTCGGTACAGGTCGCAGAGAGTCGAGGTATTGTGGTCCGGTAGAGTCGGTGTTCTAGCGGGAGAGAAGCACGCAGGAACGAGCAGGTCGCGAGGGATCAGCCGGGGTGCGACGTGCATTTGAAAGTCTTCATCAGGAAGGCGACTCGTTCAGGAGCCAGGAATTTCACCGTAGGGTTGATGATTAGATATATAGTACACTTCTCTCCAGCCTTGCAAAGGTAGGCCAGTCGAATTTGCGCTTCTCCCCGCCACTTACCTCGTTCATCGGCACTGCCTCCCAGCACGTTCCCCCACAACGGTCTGCTCTCGCCCGCAGTAATGCCGCTCGTCACGCCCGTACAGAACAATCCACCGAGCGCGTTCTTGAAGTCGTCCCAGCGTTGCTGCTCGTCCCTCGGGTTTTCTCCTTCGAGCAATTCGAGCCAAGCGACGAGCTGAATCCCCGACACCGCGGTCGATCGGGTCGGCCAAGACGAGTCCCAGCGACCCGAGGAGAGCGTCAGATCGAACGAGGTGACGCGGTAGTGATGTACCAGCGCTGCGAGCTCTGGTGGAAGGAGTGTGTGGTGGAGTGCTGCATCGTTGATCCGGTCCGGAGGGGGTGGAGAGAGGAAGCTGAATCAGTAGAGTGTCCCACTGGGAGGGTAGAGCATGATGAGGTGATGGGATCCAGGGACGGCTGGCGATGAGACTGAGACTGACTATTGGAGTTCGGACCCGGCCGATCACCGGCATCCCTCCAGTGGGCCGCGGTGAAGGTGAAATTGAAATGCGAGTGCAGCTTGCCATCGCGGAGAGGGGTCAGTCGCAGCGATTCGCCGTAGCTTTCACGTGGGGGTGCGCCGGACGAGCTCCCTCCTGGGATCACCAACGGCAACAGCACGAGCAGCGCATGAGGAAGCGATGCCCAATGCATCTCTGGCTTGTCGGTGGGAAGGCGCCGTGCTCAGTCGGAGCTGGAGTACGAATAGGAGCAGGGAGACGAAGTCGAGCCAAGCCCGGCATGTTTGGAACTCCCAGCGCCTTCAACGACGCCGAGCGACACCGAGCGCGCGGTCCGTGCCATTCGTACCTCGACTCGCCGACGACTGGCATGGCAAACCAGAAGTGGTCTTGTCTCATTGCGGAAGGTTTATTACATTCTAGGTGAAACTGGTAAACAAATGACAGTCTATGCGCGAACCGGTAACGAATGTAACACCTTTTTTGATAGAGTCGGTACCGTGTAACATAGTAATCAGACGAAGTGCAACCAACATCGACACCGCTTTTAGGAGGCTGCAGTAGTGGCAGACATATCGCACTTGCGGATAGAAAGCAGGGATACAATCTGGAAATACTCACATTAATTTCCATTGAATATTGTTCATATATATTTCATGTCGCTCAGGTTCGTATACAACCAACCAGTAAACTAAACGAGAGACTGGCATTGCTAAGACGTCAAATGCTCAACGAGGAAGTCGGCCGTTTCCAGGTACGCCGCCTCTCGTTCGGGTAGAACGGCCTTGGTATCATTGTCCACGAGATCATGATCACCATTGGGTACGGTGAAGAGGGTGACCGGGACACCGATGGCTGTCAACTGTTCTTGGGTCTTGAGCGACTCTTGGTAAGGGACGATCGGATCGCCAGAGCCATGGACTAGTAGGGTCGGTGGCCACTTTGATGCCAGTGGATTTTCCGCTAGGAAGAGTTCTGGGAAAACATCCTCGTATCGTTCCGATTTCGGTGCTGCCAGCATGTCCGCGGCCCGTGCATCGGGACTGTCGATGGCCCTCAGTCGAGCGGCGAGACCCCGCTTACCAAGGCACAGATCGTAAAAGTTGCCCGAGGCCCACCACCATGTGCACCAAGTGGTACGGATCTCGCAATGGTGATAGCCTTCGAGCCCAGCTGTGTAAGGGCAATCGGCCAATTCGGTAGCTACTGTTCCGACAACGAGATGCTGGGGTTTGACAGCGGCGGGGTCACTTTTACTTTGCACCCAGGTGTCGACGAAGCAATTGCCGCCCATGCCGAAGTAAAGGACGGTCGCTCGGAGTTTGATAGCATTGGATCGAGCTGCCGCGACCTTGATGAGGTGGACAGTCGCTTGACGAGCCAAAAATGATCCCGCAGAGAACCCAATTAGACCGACTCGGTCGAGATCAACGGACACGCCGGTAGGAAGCGAGCTCGAAAACTTGGATGAAGCAAAGTAGGTGAAGAGGGCCTCGATGTCTTCAAGTTGATCGTAGATGGTCGAAGGATCGAGGACCCGGTAATCTGGATAGACGACGATGACGCCCGAGGCGAGTAGAGTCTCCAGCAGCGACGGTGCAATCATCGCATCGACGACTGCCGACGAAGAGTCCTGCATACGTGAAGGGAAACGGACGACGGGACTCACGTTCAAAAGAAAACGTCAGCCGATCCGAACGTAACCGAATGATCCCACACGGTTAATCGGACTGCTCCTGAAAATGATCAGCACTCACCTCCGCCGTGAAACGAGACGAGCACGGGCCTTGGACCCGAAGGTTTCCTTGACCGCAGCTGGACATCGCATTGGATGGGCAGACCCGCCTTGGAGACGTGGTACACCAAGGTGACGAGGCTCGTTTCATCGGTCGTCGACATGATGTTGACCGTAGTCGTGTGACTTCGATGCTTGAAGGCCTAGCCTAGAGTAGCGCGATCGCGGGAGTAACACGTCAACGATCCTCAAGTGGGGGCCACAAGCTTGAGAGACGCGACAAGTCCGGAAGTGTCTTGCTGCTGCTACTAGGCTAGCCTGAGGTGTGCCAACGCTGGATTAGAGGCCGAGTCGGACGCAGGAAGCAATTGAAAGTGACGTTTAGGGGGTACTTGATTGGAAGGCCTGAACTTATTAAAGGGAAGCAGTTGGCTATGGGGTGGTCACTACCCACTAGTTGGGCTCGGTCAGGTAAGGCCGGCGGGCGTGTGCGCTCGCGCTGCGCGATGCGGCTGAATTTTAACCTCGGCCGAATCCCTCCTCCCGGCAGAATATGCACCTAAGGGCTAGAGAGCTTATCCAGAAATCTAGGGGGTGAACATTAAAGGGACACCAGGACGACAACCGCATAAAATTGCCCCGTAAAAAGAGCGCCACGCGTCTGCCGAAAAATCAAGAGCTTGCCGAATCTGCTGTAAGTGTGACTGCCGGGATCAGGTGATCGATCGGGCGCTGGGGCCCGACCGGAGTCGCGGCGGTGGCCGAAACGACGAAGAAAAGGCGCACTCACGCAGTTGCGCTCCCAGGCTCGAGCCTGACACTAACTGTTGAGTTCACCCGGCCGGAAGTACTCCAGGACCTGTCGACACCCAAGCTGATGGAGGTGACCCGAGAGCCACATGACCTAGCCGGTCTCATGGTAAATCCTAGAGCTCGAGCCCCTGACTCATCGACGACGGCGCCGCCGCTCAGCGCGGGGACCGCCGGGGCTCAAGCCATCGATCGTGATCGTTCGCCCTCGTCGAGCAGCGCAATCGCTTCCAACATCGGTCCGCAGAGGAAGAGGATCACTCGAGCGGTACGTTCTCCAACCACGGCGTCGAACCTCACAGACCACATTCGGTCGGAGGCCTGGCTAAGCATGGGCATACCGCCCGGCCCATTCACCCGTGTCTGGGCGAGCGGAAGCTGATGGCTGACTAGAGTCTCGCTTGCACTTCGGGCTCTCCTGGACGCAGTGTGACCAATGCAGCCACAGGCGCATCAAGTGCTTCAACGAAGGCGCAGAGGGCTCGACATGTTTGCCATGCGAGAAAGCACAACTCAGATGCACCTACCTTAAAGTTCGTCATCACGTGATCGCACCCGTCCGTCACCTGGTGCAGCGCGCGACCGGAAACGCCGAACGGGGCCTACTCGTGGATCTACAAACGCCAGCTGATCCCCAAGATATGCCACACCCTCCCTTCACTCACCACCCAGGAGCCCAAACATCGAGGCCCAAAGAGGAAGAGGTTCGACAGTCTGACATCATCGACATCACCGCATTCTGCCGCACCGCCTCCTATAGCGTCCGCCGCCCAGGTCAGTGCAACCGCCGTCCGTGCGGTCCTCACGCAGGCGATGCCATGCCGAGTGAGCGCCGTTTGCGTGCCGTTCTGGCTGACGCTGACATGGCCATGATGCAGCAGCCACAGTTCCTTGGAAGTTCCGCTCATCAGAGCGCTTCTACATCGCGCATCCCGCTCCCGTCTTGTGAGTTCCGCAAGAGCGGGAATAGCGGATTACGGCGTTGTGGGCTGGGCTAATCGGACGCTCCGTTAGACCATTCCGTCATCGCTGCGCCGCCTCAGACCAACGGCGCGAATAACACCAACCCTCTCCCATCCCACCTCTTGAACGCGGTCGGTGCTCATGCATCGGTACCCGAAGTGTCGACCGATCCCTCGAGCGAGCAACAATCGGTCTACGATGCATTGTCCTTGTTTACGGGGCCCCACAATCAAACTGTACCGAGCTACGGAGCCGACAACTACGCTTGGACGGACTCTGCGATGCTCAAATTTGACTTCAACCTCCTATCGGCTCTGGTATGTCTCCAACAAATGAAGTTCTGGTCGTCATATCCTTTGCAGCCCTCGGCCCAAGACTCCTAAGCTGAATCCTCTTCGCGGCCACTAATGACGCAGGAATTCGGCCAGGACGAGTTGCGAGTGACTGAGTCATTCGACACAGATCACGAACATCTCTTCTACCAACCCTTGCGGATGACCTCCGGCCCGAAGAGTCTTGGCTCCGATTCGAACGCGCATGAGATCCGGTCTACGAGCGCGAGCTATCTTGGCACCCCGACCCAGTCGGTATCGTCGCCGGCAACCTCTCTCCCACTCGACGAGCACATGCCCCACTACTTCACCGTCTACTTTGATCGGTTTTGTCAGCTGTTCCCCATCGTCAATCGCCAACGGCTGACCGCTCAGGTGCAGGCGAACGAGCACCGGCGACCGGGACCGATTGCGCAGCTCGTCTTGTCCATCGCGGCCCTTGTTGAGACGTCGGACTATCTGGAGAACGCGCCCCACGATGGAGATACAATGAACACACGCGTCGGACCTGTGTTATCCTACGCCCGCACGACAGTGTTTTCGCCCCTTCGAGAAGAGGATGTGCAACTCGACCAGGTCATCGCAGTGATGAACCTCTATGTCGCCGAAGATATCCTCGGCAACCGTCGCGCGGGATGGTACCGTCTTCAAGAAGCTATCACGCTTGCGCAGATACTCCAGTTGGACCAGATCTCACAGCATGCTCCTGCTCTCGACGGAAGTGATCAGGCCGCGATCGAGGGTCTCAAAACGTTTTACATCCTCTTCATCTGCGAGCGTGCAACGTCAATGTTGCAGCGACTGCCGACGATTGTCCACCGCCCCCTGCGACTACCCGACAACGCGTACCAACTGACCCAGCAGCGACTCTCAGCCCTTCCGCCTTCGGTGTTCAGTGGTTTCCCTATGCCGCATCTGCGCCTCTTCAGCTTGGTCAACAGTCAGGTACTGAGTTGCTGGCATGGGACCTGTTCGGTCGCCCCGAATGGATGCACGGCCTGGTCCGTCGACAAGGCCTTGGCGCTGCAGCGAGAATTGGCGAACGAGTTCACGTCCGCACTCAACACGTACAGGAACGCATTGAACACGCTGCCTTCCACGAACGGGATCCAGAACGTCAATCTAGTCGTCACGATTGCCTGGCTTCGCGAGTAAGTCTTGCCTTTTCACGTATCACCACTCTTCGAAACGGCGGCTCTGGACGACGAAGAGGGAGCTGACGTTTGCACAGGTGGTGAACCCACAGCCGCTTCTGGAACATCTGCCAGGCGCACGGCCTCGTCCACAGAGATTCAGGCCCCGAACTCAGCCCCGCTTACCCTTTCAAGATCTTGCGCGAACTCGTCGACCTGTTTGATCATTTCAAATCATCAGACACCGACGCGGCGCTCGACTGGGCCGCAAAATTGTACGATATGGCTATGACGGGTATACGCATCGTCTCACAGGAGCAACTCGTGATCACGCCCAAGTCGATGTCACCGAACTCCGTCAGCGAGTCGATCCGGTCGCCGCTCAAGCAACAGCTCATGCCGATCCTGTTCAAGATTCTCGGATTGCTCACCATGGTATGTCTCTATGAGTTGGATCTCACCTGTTCAAAGAAACGGGCACTAATCCGCATCCTCTGCATGGTCTCTTACAGTACAAGCATGCCCAAGACAAGCTCTTGCCGGACCTTGTGAAAGCTCTCGCCACCATCTCTTAGTCGGTCCTGTGTGCGCGCACGCGGTCGTGTATCATTATCAGATAGATGCTGGTCATCTCTTTCTCTGACGGATTAGTATAGCCAGGAATTTTGTAACAAAATTGCTGTCACGAGGGAGATTCCGGAAGTGTTTGGAAAGCGATAATCGGATTGCGCAAGGTGACTAGCACAACCAACTAGCACCAACAAACAGGTATCCTCACCGCTTCGTTCCTCCTTCTTTGGCATCGACGATCTTGGCGATGGCCGAGTTCAACCCTTCTTCGATCGGGGTCCTCCAATCTGCACCCTCGGGCCAGAGCTTGGGGCTCCCCTCGGAAAGTCTGCTCGTGAGAAATTGCTCAAGCTCAATCAAGTACTGCGTGATAGACCTCGCTGCAACGTCATCACTCACCATGCTCGACGTTCTTTCCAATACCGACGCGAATCTTGACGCCATGCTTCTTGGGCGCGGGAGGGGAGAAGGAATAGTCGATGAGATTCGTGTGCGTGTAGTGACCTCAGGTCAGCTCATGATCATTCAAGCCCCATAGACCCATAGACCGACAAGATGCGCGGACGAACCTCTTTGCGGTTGATGGAGGTGAGCGAACGAAAAAGCGCAAGGCGGGTACCAGGTCAGAGAGGTGAACGCGTAGGTATGTAAGGACTTACTCGGATGGTGGTGATGAAGAGTCTGATGGTGTGATGACCGATGTTTGAGTCTTGGGTAGAAGGTCAAGGTGACCGGTAGAGATGGCATGAGCCGACGACTCGAGTGAGAGGATAATAAGATCACGGGGGTAATAACGCAGCGATCGCACCGGGCAGACTCCATACGGTGCCGGTGACGTCGTTCTCGCCTTGTCTGAGGGAGCGAGCGGTAAGAACACCGGCCAGGCTCAGCGAATTAACTTATTATCCGCCCGTTTATACTCCCTCACTTCACCAAGGAGCCTGTGTTAGGTTCGAAAGTTGCCCATGGCAAACCGTGTTCACCGCCCTCCAGGAGCCTTCGGCATCGCGGAATCGTCTCAAAAGTCCTGGATGAATATTTTTCATTCAAGACCCTGATCCCCCCAGTTGTGCCGTGTAGAGATCAAACACCAATTCGCCGTATGCAGCGGAGTGAGGAGAACATCAAGTGGCGACAGCGTGACAACGTCCAAGAAGTGCCAAGTTCAGCCGGCTGCGTAGAGAGCTACAGCAACCTTCAATCGCAGACACAGGCGGAGGCAGTAGACCCGGAGGAATTGTATTCATCCACACTTGGGGCGTGGCAGGTGTTTTCGGTCTCCACCCCGGGCCTCGACCTTTCGAGCATGAAGCGGAAAGCGGGAAAACTCGCTGCCGCGAGCGAGCCTCAACAACTGAATGACCGCGTGGCCAGGTCTCGCCGCATTCCTCGCGACCATGTGCAACATTTAATGTTAGTTTCATAACTTAATTATCTCGGCTTTCCAGTGTTCTTAATCGAATTGGGCCCTGCGAACCAAGCTCGACGCAAGTCGTTCAAGCGGAAAACTGCTGCGCACTCCTGTGGGCTCGCGGGGAAAGGCTTCTTGCACGGTTCACAAGGGAGAAAGGTCCGACGACTCTGGGAAGATTTGGGAGAGAGTGGGCGTTCTTTACCACACCGCCAGGGGCTAAGCACCGGCCATCTATGCTTGCTAACTTGAGGTGTACGTCTTGGTAGGCAAATCTCTAATTAAATTGTGCCCCTCGCGGTAGCGATCACATCTGACGTGGTTGGCTCAGCTGTTGCAGTGCAGCCGCAGCCGCAGCTGGAACGTCGCTTCCGCAAGCACCGGCTCTCTGACGCAGTGCGCCCATGGCGGCATAGGCCGGCTTTTATAGTAAAGGCCATGGTATGTTACGGAAGGTTGTGGAAGGTTTTTTACAAGGGAGAGGTCACGATGAACGATGTCCGCGTTACTAAATGGAATGCCATAGATGGAGAAGCAAAGCGACAGCGCGAAACTAGCATCGGGTTTCGGTGTGCTGTTTCGAAGAGGAAGGCGAGGAGAGGATCGGAGTTAGTCGCGCTTGGTTGGGCTCTAGCTCACTAAGACCGGTAAATGCACACCGACAAGTCACCTTACAGCGCCCCGGCAAAAGCGTTCCTCCTCCCCGCCCCCCTGTGAGCGGGTAAATGGCATGCTTCCGGGTAATTGCGAACGTCGAAGCGAGCTTCCCCAGCTTCCCCAGCCCCGACGGCGGCCTCGTCCTGCATTGGCTGTGGAGAACATGGGGGAACGCGGGGTCTGCAGCGCAAGGCGCCTGTGAAATCATCAAAGTTTAGTACCTAAGAGTGCAGGATCGCGTGCCCCTAGAGATCAGGTAAATCTGTTCTCGAGTAGTTCCATGTGTTAGAAGCGGGGTGTGAGAGCTTGACTCTTTGTTACTAGTTTTGGTTTATTGTTTTATTATGCGCGCGCCTCTCTCTATCTTCGCTATGCTTTTGCCTTTTAGTTCTCTTCTCCACGCTATTCTCATCATCTTACTCGTGTATATCGAAGCTGGGTCGAGGAATACCTTTTGGTCCTTATCTGTCCAAGGTTATGAGCCCAACGGAACTCCGACATCTCCAACGGGTCGGGCAATCGCTTGTTTCTCAAGGACACATCTGGGTACGAGAGTTGGGCGTCACGTGCGATTATCAATCTTCGAGCTTTGAGGTCGAACACTGATGAAGCGCGGAGGAGTGTGGTGTCGGGTTTGCTCATTGTTGCAAGGGAGGTCGCACAGTGGGCAGTGCGAGTGGTAGGGATATGGAACCTCGCGAACGAGCGACCTGCGAGGCGATCTCATCCGAGCCTGGCACCAGACTCTGCCTAGTTTAACTCTGGCCGCTGCAATCCCATCGCCTGTCGTATCACGTGAACTTGAACGTGAGCAAATCGAAAAGTCTCGCAATCGCACCTTTGGGCATGTCTAAGTAAAGTCAAAGAGACACACAGAAGAGAATTCTATCTAGCCAAGTGAGGTGTCGTCCGAACTCGACTTGAGCGGAGATGGGAAAGTTCTCTCCCCTCTGGAGCCGAGATCAAAGTTCTCTCTCCTCATTCGAGCCCAAGTTTCCCTCTCTCCCATCTGTCAGTCCGTCCCGTAATCACGCTCAAACCCTTCTTGCGCTCCCACTGCTCCCACTGCTCCCACTGCTCCCACTGCTCCCACTGCTCCGTCATCTCCCCTCAAATCATTCAAACAACCGGATCCTCCCTCCCTCCCGCGCCTTCGGGCCCACCCCCCAAATGCGTCTCCTTAGCAGTGACCGTAAACACCTTGGGCACCGCAGTCCGATCATGCCAGTGAGGGAAAGAATCCAAGGTCGAGTCCGTTGAGAGGAGAGAGTAGTTGTCGGGCTCGCCGGGCTGGGACCGGAGGGAAGGGGGTTAGGTGGGCTGCTTGTGTTTTTGGGATAACATGGGTTCTGGGGTTCACGTACGATTTGGATCGGTGGGGGTGCGACGTATTCGATTGAATGCATGTCGGGGAGGAAGACTAGAACCACATCAGAGATCGAAATCGAGGAGACGGTTGGCGTTGGTCGTCGCAAAGGAAGAGCGAGAGAGGGGAAGAGAGAGCAGATCAGATCCATCAGCTTGCTCCTTTTTGGCTCCACATCATCCATCGCCACCAGAGATCTCACACTTGAGCGCCCAATGACTCACTTTGTCCAAGTTCACCCTATCCCACACCAATGCCAACGCCAAAATTGAACCCAACCCAACCAAAATCAAATCAGCCATCGGCAATCGGCAATCGGCAATCGTACTCAGCCACACACCCCTCACCCCTCACCCCTCACCCCTCACCCCTCACCCCTCACCCCTCACCCCCAGCCTCTCCAACTCCATTTGACTGACCTTCATCTCATCCCTAGGCGGTGCGGCGAACGGGACCCCATCATGGGGTGCGATCTTCTTCCCCGGTTCGACTTTGGTCTCCTTCGAAACGGCGACAGAGGAGCTGATGGGTCGGATACTACTCATGCGCGGCTTGACCAAGGTGGTCGGACGGAGGACGAGAGTGCGGGAGCATCGCTGGAGGAGGGAGGTGGACATGATGGGCAGCGTGTAAGTAGTTGGTGTAAGTGTGGGTGGTGGATAAGTAGGTGGAAGAGAGGAACAGGGAAACGCCGCGCCTGAATGCAGTGCGTGGGTACGCTGCGGGGCGTAAACACGGGGAGCCTGCTCGGAGCCAACCGATAACGTCTACGACAAAATGAGAACTACGGACAAGAAATCACACGCACCAGATGCATCCGCCAGGTTGTGAACTTCACCAGCAGACCATCCTACACTTGTGACTTCCCCAACTGACGCTCCCAAGTCGTCATCCCCTCTTTCAAATCTAAACGCAAGTCCGAGATCACGACGTGGGTCAGCCGAGGCTTAGAAGGCTTTTCGAGGTCGATCGCGTCCTCTGCTACCCAAACACGAGCAGATCCCCGTTCGAAACGCGGATAAGATCGTGGCCGTTCTCGATGGGAGACGGGTCCATGTCGTTCTAGTGCAGAGTAACGGACATATAGCAGTGTCAGTCGCCAGGGTGGCCGAGTGGCAAGGTAAATCGAGGGAGCTCGAGGCGACCTCTGTGCGACCGCCTGTTATGCGACCCATCGACCGGTGCACGACAAGCTGACTCACAATTCTTGAGCAGTAGGTTGCATGAGTGAGGCTGAATGTGGAATCATTGAGGATGAAGTCGATCAACCCATCGTGGGACTGTGGAAGGTGAGGGTGATCATGCACTGCAGTGGTGGGCTTGGGGTCAGTATGAGTCCGAGCACCGCCGGAGGATCAAAGGCGGCCGTCCCACTCGATCGACGACGATGGAGCAAGAGCAAAAACACTCACCGGTCGGGAGGTTACTACTCTTCTTGAACCATCATCACTAATCTTGAGTAAAAGGTGACCGAAGGTGGTCCCGGAATTTCGCGTTCGCTAGGCCCAAAGTGCAGAACCAGGCCGATGAAGAAGAAAGAAGAAAGAGAGAGAGATGTGTAAGGTCGTCGCTGACTTGAGAGTGGGCCACGCGAGCCCCTGAGAGGATCAGTCATATCGATGACCCAACCGCTTCCGATCTTCTCCACCTTTCCCGAGCGCCGAGCGCCCGAAGGCGACCGAGCGCGGCGCGGCGCGCTGAAGCGAAATCGCGGACAGGGGACCGTGCACCCCACATGGAGGTCAACGATCCCCCCCTCCGAAAGACCGAATACCTTGTCGATCAAGCTCGGCCAAGTCTCAGCAACTAGAATGAGTTCTAAAAATCACACCAGAGTTGAGATCGCCGCGATCGATAGAGTGATTGTTGCTCCAGCAGCTTTGTTCGAACTGGGACGACCTCGCCTCCACCTCGATTTACTGCGAACTCGGACACGGAGCTGGGTCGCTGGGCCGGGATCACCGTGACTCGAGAGCTCCCACCCGGCGGGTCAACGGAAGAGAAGAATAAAGAGTAATTCCTGGGTACTCCAATAAATGATATCTAGTTCAAGAAGACACCTTCCGCTTCAGAGGTAATCCGGCTGCTTGAGAGACAATCGGTGACGGGCTGCAGAAATGGTGACTCAATTTTTCGAGTACATCATGCTGGTGCATAGGCATGCATCGCTGTACGTCTGGGTTTCATGGGTCACCCTATTGAAATGCACCGGTGGGCACTGTCATGCACTGGCATGCACCATGGTGCATGCTCCAAGAACCGGCGCTCGATCCACGGCCGTTCGAATGGTTTGCAGCGAGGCGCCGAGACTGCACGTCGGTGCAGACGGGTGCATCTCTGTGCATCGATTGCATTGGTATTTCAGAGTGTTTCAGGGGCCTTCATAGATGTTGGGCTTTGATGAATGATCCCTTGGGTCGATGACTCGAGTACCACACCAAGTCCATGCACTGGCAGCGGTATGACTTGGGGAGACTGGGAGTCCTCCCCAAAGTGGCCATCACTCATCCTGAAAGCGTATTGGCGAATTTCGGCGCTACCCAGCCGCGATCGATGAAGCCACTGGCGTTCTTCGCATGCATATCGACTGCAACATAAAATTACACATGGAATGACCTCGAGCTGTCGATAATTTACACAGAGCACGCACATCCTTCTTTCCAACCCTGGACAATAAGGCAAAACACAAAACACGGCAGGCACTCCGGATCCGATAACATAAACCAGTCCCATCCCAACTACTTACTCCCCACCCATCCCCATCCCCTCCCCCTCACCACTCCCTTCCCTCCTCGTCACAAACCCCTGCACCCTCTCGGCCCTTCCCTCCCCCTTCATCCATTCCAAATGCCACAAGTCCTCGACCTGCGCCCTTCTACCCGGATCGCGGACCAATAACCTCGCGACGACGTCCTTGACTTGCGGAGTGATCAATCCATGTCGATCCTCGGTTCGGGGCCAGGCATATTCCCCTTTCGCGATCTTGAGCAAATACGTTCTGCGCGCTCTACGCGCCTCGTCCGACCCCGCTCCTCCGCCTTCGAACGCACCGGCAGCCCCAACCGCCCCTTCCTCCAAAAACGGCAACACCCCCGTCACCAGCGCATAAAGCACGACCCCTAAAGCCCACGCGTCCGTCTTCCTCCCATCATAAGGCTTGCCCATGATCAACTCGGGACTCGCGTACGCTTCGGACCCACATCGCGTCGTCAGTGTCGGTGCTCGAACGTTGATGAAGCGCGAGAGACCGAAATCAGTCAATTTGACGAATGGCCTAGGGAGGGATTCCAGGATCGCTTGGGGTGACATGCCCGCTTGAAGTGTAGGGAACGGTCTTGAGACGAGCAAGACGTTCTCGAGCTTGATATCGCGATGCACAAGACCGATGCGGTGCATCCACCCGACGGCGGCGCACAATTCGCCAAAGATGCGCCTTGCAAGCCCTGCAAAGAGCGATTCGTGCCATTGGGCGAGAAAGTCGAACAATTCGCCGCCTGCGCAATAGTCCAACACGAGCACGGTGTACAGAGGCGTCGCGAACGACGTTGACAACGAGACCAACGAAGGGTGGTGGACCGTCTGTGAGATTGCGATAAAGGGATCAGCGTTTCCCCTTCTCGTCGAAGAAGGCGATGTGTGCCGGGCTGAAAGATCTCACCTTGAGCACCTCGACCTCCCTCACGACACTGATCCGCATCCTCTCATGATCCTCATAACTCTTCTTCGAAATAATTTTGAGCGCATAAGGCTCGGCCCTCGGTCCATCACCTCTCCTCCGTCCCAAGACAACCCTCGAGAAAGCGCCTTTGCCCAAGATCCTCTCGACGACGTAGTCGCCCAAAACGTCCCCTGGTTTGAAAGGCACTGATTCGTCGTTCTGCGAATCGAGCGTCGATGACGAACTGGGCACTTGGCGTATAGCTGTTGACGTGGGGCCGGGGGTCGTTTTGGCACTTGCGGCAGCAAGGGGAGGTGTGGTCCTTGTTGTTATTGCTGCATGGGGTATTGTCGGCGATCGGGAAGCAGCAGCAGCAGCGCTGGGCCCATTCACCCGCCGAACCCCCTCTGCATCTACTCGCTCCGATATCGGTGCCGATGACACCGATGCGACCAAAGTCGAATCAAAGAGCGACTTCGTCGACCCACTCGCACCCGTACTCGTCCCCGCACCCGCACTTGTCGAACCAAACACCCCCTCAATCGTCTCCCCCCCACTCCTCACCGCCGAAGGCACCTCCATCTCGGACAACCTCGTCCTCGCGGCCCACCTCCCCGAAGGCGTCGCTTTCAAACTCAAGACCATTGCCGCCGCGTCCTCGCGATCGAGCCAACTACCCACGCTCGAAGTCGAACTGGCTCGATCTCGACCTGTGACTGCACTTGCTACGCTGAGGGAGGAGAGGAGGGTCGAGGGATCGGCGTTGGTGCTGGCGCCATCTCGCCTTAGGGAACTTGTTCGGGAAGGTGGATTCGGTGGTGGGCTCAACACTGGGGAAGCGACGTCGTTGTGGGTCCCAAAGAAATCAAGCGTCTTGCTCCTCGTCGGTGCAGTCGATGCCGCCGCCGCCGAAGACGAATCGCTCCCACTCGTCGGACTCGTCGCGGGTTCAGGACCCGTCGACGCATGAAGCTGAAGTGGTTTATGATGATAGTGCTGAGTCGGGGGTTGAAAATGACTGAACGCATCACTCGGCGACTCCATCGAAGTGCGCCCGATCGGACTCTGACTCTGATACGTATCGAACAGCGTCGACCCTCCCCTGATCTCCTCGAACACGCTATCGGCCCTCCCTCTCGACTGCCGTAAGCTGCCTAAACTCCGTCTCCCATTCCAATCATCACCGGGGCCAGCGGAGTTGGTCCGTTCCCTTGGTCCTTGTGGGGAAGGGAGGGGAGTCATGTGTCGTTCGCCATAGTTGGAGAGCGCGGGGCCGACGTCCGAGGCGGCTGAACCCCAGGAGGAGATCCGTCGCGCGGGGGAGGAAGGGGATGCATCGTTGCGACAGTGCGGCGAGATGGAGAGGCAAAGGGGTGGTTTGGTCGTCGTTGTCGCCATGGCTGGATTCCGCGAGTGATGGGTTGACTCGGTCGCGAGGGAGGAGGGATGGGCTTGTACGGGTGCGCCTCGTCCCCCACTTGATGCTCCACCAGGCTGCTCTAGTCACGGCTCGGTGCTTTACACCGGCGACTTGGCGAGCGATGACCCACTCCTGAATAAGTCTACGCCCAATCCAGACAACCACACGCAAGGTTAGCCGCGAATACGAGATGCTCGTCCTGGTGAAAATCCCTCAAGGAAGAAGGCGATGCAAGGTCTCAGCTCAGCAGGGAGGGGAACGCCAAGAGCGGACGGGGGGGGAGGGTGCTAGAGGACGTCCACGCGTGAAAAAGTACTGTGCTCGAACGACAGGGATCCGATAAGCATCCCTGGCACACACGTGGACGTCGCCGCACGGACGTCGTCGCATGAACAGCAGTGTCCCGGTCGTCAACGGCTGCACGCCCCCTGGCAGCTGCAGTCCTCTGACAGGGACCGTTCGGCGGGATTGGACCGCGCCGGGATCACACACCCCGTGTGATACGCAGCAGCATGAATGTTATACCACTCACCGAGTGACTGAGTATGTTCCTGCACCTAAAGGTCCCAATGTGGCCTGTTCAAGGGGAACGCCTTGCGCACGTATGCTCGTCGTCCTGGTCGTCCGCTCGTCGTCCGCTTCGACCCCGCCTGCGTGACTTGGCCACGACAGTCAAAACGAGCCCCGTGACCAGCCCAGAACCTCCGCTTGTCCCACCGGCACCACAGTCGAAGAGAGAAGGGGTGGGGTATAGAGGGAGAATCACAGAGTCGATCACACCCGCAGTCCTAGTCGTGTCGTTCCGTGCTTTGATGATGAATCGTAGAAGGGAGACGGGACGACGTCCCCGCCGCCGACTCCCCGAGTCAAGACGACGCGGCGCGCGCGCTCCTTCAGGCACAGCCGACAAGTCGCGGCCGAATTGGGTTTGATCGCGAGGGATATTCGTTGCTGCGCACTGCGGTCGGCCAAAGGCCCGGTACCCCGAGCGAGGCTGGAGTAGTCGTTATTTCATTCGTGCCGATTTTTGCATGGAAGAAAAAACACTCTTTTCGTAAAGGGTACCATGGACCTCTGACTGAAGGCACGTACTGAGAATTTCACCCAGTCTACTCGCACCCGCACTCGTCACATCTTCTCCAACGGCTCGAGGGTCAACAGCTTCATCGCACTCGCCAACACATCCTTGGCCGTCACATACAACCACAACCTCGCCATTGCGACATCCTTTTCTTGTCCCTTCACAAGCAACGTCTCCCACGCCGACGAGATGGCATGACACAACCTGAACGCAAAGGTGACGATCGTCGCCGGTTCGAGGTTGATCAGAGCCGCTTTGACAACGTGAGGGTAGGTCGAGATGAGCACAACGATTTCACGCGCTTTGGGCTCGGTCAGTAGAGAGGTGTTGATTGCTGTAGGACGTCCGGAGGGAGGGGGAAGAACGAGCTCGGGTGCGTTCTTGCGCTCGACCGAGGAGAGACGAACGTGTGCGTATTGCAGGTAGGGGCCTGCGAAAAGGAGCAGGAGAGAAAGAAGCAGAAATCGGTTCATCAGATTCCCAACACTCTTCATACGAGCACCCTGTACTGAACTCTGAACTAACCGGTATCGCCCTCGAACGAGGTCATACGACTCCACTCGAACTTGTAATTGTTGACCCTCTTGGCCGCCATATCTTGCACCTTGACCGCGGTAATGCCCAACTTGTCGCTCGTCCCGAGAGGGTCATGGACGGCATTATACTTGTCCTCGTTCTTCTTCATCTGATCATGCATCACATCCCTCGACTCGTTGAGGATCTGATCCAAGAACACGGCCGTCCCCCTCCTCGTCGACATCCCAAGGACCATCCCAAAGTTGACGTGTTGCAATCGGTTCGCCCAAGGGTACTTCATCAGCTCGAGTACCTTGAACAGCTGCGCGTTGTGCAGGTCCTGTTGACTCGCGACGACGTAGATGGACTTGTCCATGCGGTACCTCTCCCAACGTTCCGCCGCACCACCGATATCACGCGTGATGTAGACCGACGTGCCGTCCTTTTTCCTCACGACCGTCTTTCCCAACTTGTACTGTTCCAAATCGACCACGAGCGCACCTTGCGACTCTTCCACCACGCCCAACTGCTGCAACACGTCCAGCGCATGGGTCTGGCACTGCGCACTGACTTGGGATTCACCCGAGTAGATGTCAAAGTGGATGTTGAGCCTCGCGTACGTCTCCTTGTACTTGACGATACTCAGATCCCGAAACTTGCGCCACAACGCCAAAGCCTTTTCGTCGCCCGACTCCATCCCGACAAAGAACTCGCGCGCGCGTTCGTGGACGAGTTTGGCTTGCTCGGTGTCGTTGCCTTGTTCGTCCTTGGCCGATCCGTCGGCGTTGATCTTGACGTAGACGTCGTACAGGTGGGTGATGGCGTCTTTTTGCAACTCTTCTTCGCTGCCGTACTTTTCGAAACCGACGGCGAGGATGCCTGAAAGGAAAGCAAGCGTTCAAGGCTCAGATCTTGGCCCTAGGAAAGCCCGACCCACGTCGCTCCCCCAAACTGACCGAATTGTTTCCCCCAATCGCCCAAGTAGTTCAACCTCACCGCATCCCACCCATTCGCCTCATACAGGTTGGCCAAGAAAGCGCCAATGATCGTCGACCTCAAATGACCCGCGTGGAAAGGTTTCGCGATATTCGGACTCGAGAAATCCAACAGGACCCTTTTCCCGTAGCCCGACAGGTTACTTCCATAACCCCCGGCGTTGAACCTCGTAACACCTTTGGGGGGTTCTTCACGCGTGAAATCGAGGGCGTGCAAAGAGGCGGGGGGTTCGTTGGCTCCGATCGGTTCGAGGTAGGTCAGACGGTTGATTTGTTCCAAGACGAGACGGGTAAAGTTGGCGGTGTGGGCGTTGTAGGTGACGAACGCGCCTTGGGCCGAGATGCTTTCGAGGTAATCGTTGGGGACGAACTGTGTAGTGAAACGAACGTGTGATTAGACTTTCAGGTCCTACCCAGCCCTCCCAGACTGGGACTTACCTTCTCCTTCAACCCCTCCGCAATCGTCTGCGGCTTGCCCGGCAACCTAAACCTAGGCAAAGCGACCGTCAAGTCTCCTAACGACCCCTTGCCGGTCCTACCCGTCTCGACACCCTCATAAGCCTTCTCGATAGGGACACCGAGTTCCTTGGAGAGGAGATCGGCGACGGCGAGTTTGAAGGCGTCGAGCACGCACGTTTCGGGGGAGGCGTGCGAAGGGAGCGAAGGAAGAGGGGGGAAGAGGGAGGCGAGGCTGAGGGGTTGGGCGGGGGCAGCGGTCGACATGGTGCGGGTGTGGGTGTGGAGTCGAAGTAGCTGCGGTGGCTGCGGAGACGGAATGCGACGCAAAAGCGAGGGCGTGTTCGTGTGAGTGGTGCGAACGAGCGCAAGGGACGGCTTCAGAAGGCGACGAGGGGCGGTGAAGGGGAGTGCAGCAGCAGGGGCAAGACAACGCACACCGCGTAGAGTGGCCACTGTAGCGACGAGTGACGATCGACCCTACACGGAAAGGTTCGGATGGACCCTCGGGGTGCTGAGAAGGTAAGAGAAGGAGCACAAGCAGGGAAAGCACAAGCTCGCAACCGCTGCCGTGCGAACACGACGCGAGCGACCTCGAACGATCTGCTTTAGAGTCAAAACCCTCCCGCTTCAAAAACCTGCCCCGTCCGAGTCAAGATCAAACCTCTTGATCACACTTTATCCCAACACACTTCAACTCTGATTGACACAACAAGCGTTTCCGACTTTGAGTCCCAACACAACAGACACTCCATCATCATCCATCACCTCGCATTCCCGACCCCATTCCCCTCTTCGCCCTGATCCTCCCCCTTCCCCTCGGCGTCCTCCTCTTCCCTCCTCTTACTCTCCCCCTCCTCCGACAGCCAAGGCGCCAACCCCGGCGGGATCTCACACATCCCTACGCTCGGTGCCCCATGCAAATACCTCAACCTCTCCAACGCATCGATCCGAATCCGCTCCAACAAAGCCTTCGAGTTCAAATTCTCCACTCGGTTCCTGCCCTGTACTAGATCAGGATGGAGTTTCCAATCGGGGTTGAAGAAGTCGTCGTAGGCCGTATGCGGTAACGAGTTGGGTAGATCCGATTGGAGGTCCAACAGGACCGCCGTCTCGTAGGTCCAACACCTCGACACGTTCCTGATCGTATACCCTCCGCCACCCAATACGATCAACGGAATCTGAAACGACTTGATGAACCTCACGCATTCACCATGCGCCGCAATAGACAGGTTGAAGCACCCCAGCCGATCACACCCCAACGAATCGGCTCCGCATTGCAGCACGATCGTACTCGGTTGAAATGTCGCGATCGTCGGTTCCATGATCGCCTTGAACAACGAGACGTACGACTCGTTGTCGATCCCATCTTGTAAGGGGATGTTGAGGGTAAAGTACTTGCCTAAGGAATGTCCGATCTCGGTCATATCCCCTGTGCCGGGGAAAAAGTCGAACGAGTACTTGTGGAATGAGACGGTGAACACTCGGTTCGAGTTGTAGAAGGCCTCTTGGACGCCGTCGCCGTGGTGGATGTCGATATCGATGTAGAGTACTCGCGCGTGGACTCTGCCAATACGGAACATCAGCTTCGGAGTGTCCGTTACCCTCGCTTCCCGCAGAACTGACCTGAGCAACTCCAAGATCGCCAAGACGACATCATTGACATAACAAAACCCACTCGCCTCGGCCTTTTTCGCATGATGCAAACCCCCACTCCAATTGATGGCGATATCCGTCGTGCCTTGGACGATCTTTCTCGCGGCCATGAGGGACGCGCCAGCGTATTGGCGACAATAGTCGTACATGTCGCCAAAGATGGGGCAGTCGTCGCCGACGTTGAAGCGAGAGAGCACGGACGTGAATTCGGCGACGTTGTCGGGCGTGACTCTGCAGTCCCAACTCATTATAAAATCGCTTCAGATGCCGATCTCACACCGTGAATACATGACCCGCTCCCTCGACTGACCTGGACAAGAAATCGACGTAATCCTGATCATGAAAGGTCTGCAGCTCATCGGCGGTCGCCGGTCTCGGGTCGTACACGTCCATCTTTCGATGCAGACCATAACCCATCACGAGGTGATTTGTCAGAGTCAAACGGTGTGGTTTCATAGGGTGGCGTTCCTGTGGTGCGTGATGAGAAGCAGAGAAGAAATTTCTGGGTTGGTTGACACCGTTGAGCACAGTGGCGCTTTCGTTGTGGACTGACCCCGAAATGATACTCGCCCACTCCTTTGGGGAAGTAATACGACACCCTAGGATTGGAATGGGACTGTGAATCAAACCATACCCATTGCTATCAGCACGGCTCCGCAGACATGACCTCCCCCACTCCCGTCGGGTAACTGACCCCAATCGCCGCCTGCCCAGGTCTCCACGCCTGTCCTTCGATGTGAGAAGCCGAAGATACCCCATGCGCATTTACGATGGCTTCGTTGGGTGCATGTCGGTCGTAGAAGAAGGCCGAGGAGCTGAAGGTCGGTTCGAGCAACGAACCCATCGCTGCGTGTAGGGGGACGGATCGAGGGCGCTTTGGGTACTGTTCCAGATGGTGCTTGTTCTTCGTGATCGACTGGCTCGATGGATATGCGTACACGGTTGGACCGTCCGGCGGATGGGGGTATATAGAGCGTCGACAACGAGAAGAGCAAGAGACGAACCGTCGCTCGCGCGCAAGTCACGAGGTCCACACAAGCCGAGTGTCTGCGAAGTGAGCTCGCCCTGGCCTACCGAGCAAATACACGAAGGGAGCGGTGACGAATTTTTGATTTTCTTTTTGACGGGCAGTGCATATATTACCATACAGCCAGAGATAACAAGTCTTGCCCAAGTCTTCGACATTCCGCCTCCTTAACCCCCGCCCCCCATCCTCGTCCTTCACTCATACATTGAACCCCAACGACCTCATACACCTTCGATGTGCCTCGACGATGTTCTCGCACTCCTTGCCACTCGAACCCGCTTCATCGACGTTGCTCCCGAAGCGAAGGAAGCAATCGTCCCTCGCTTTCTTGGTTTCGGGGCAGGCGCAACACCTGGTGTCATCGGGGCCACGGATCACAGGGATGAGCGAGACGGACTGGGTGAAGAGGTTTGCGTCGGTAATACGTACGGTTTCAGTCCCTCGGGATTCAAAGGGTTCAACGCCGGGTTCGCGGCTTCACTGTTGGTCAAGACCCTCGGCGATGCGGATGGTGCCACACTCGACGCAGATGACGAACCGACCGCCGCCGAACTCGAGGGCGAAGGGGAGGGTGAAGAACTGGTGAAGGGCCACATGGTGTGTGATGGGTATCGGCGCGGTTGAGTGTTGTGGGGGATTGAACAAGTGCTTGAAGGTGTGGTGTGGAAGCGACAACCGGCAACGAAGGGCGTGACTGATCGCCACCAGTCGCCAAATCGTGGTCACGAAACCGCGAAGCTCAGTGTATGCGCTTCCTCTTTCTCGGCCAGCGCATTCGACGTCGAGCCACCCGTTTTGCTGCCACCCACGGAGCCTTGTTTCTACTTCTCCAGACTCGCTTGCAATCAGAGAGCTAAAAGAATTGAGATCGTCCCGCACAACGTCAGGCATATTCCGCCTTTGACCGAAGTCCCGATGTCCGTGGCCCCAATCCGGCCGCCAGTCAAAAAGTTGCCGCGTTGAAACACGACTTTGCAACAAAGCCGTGCAGAATCTCATCTCACGCCAGACCAGGTCGAACGCCCGGACTACGGCGGTCGGGGACGAGGCCGAAGTGAAACGGTAGCTGTGAAAGGGATAGGAGGTCACCGTGAGCGCCAGAAGTGACGCAGAAATTTCCGAGATGGCGATGAAGGTAGATTGCGAAGAAATAAATTCTCAAAGGACTTGGGTTAGGACTTGGGGCTATGCCTGATAGAGTAAAAGTGCACATTGAAACGCTCGACTAGAAGTCCGCGGACCTAACACGATCTCCGAGCCCGGCGTGGGTAAACTTCTCGAACCCTTCTCCCCAGCAAAACCTACCCCTAGAAATGGAATCGTTCCAGAACGGTTATATTGATTTGAACTTGATTCAGAATCAGCATACCAAATCGGAATTGGTTCGAAATCGGTTCAGAACAAATCGGTTCAGATGTGAGGCAGCCGATTCTCGAAACCGATTCCAAAACGATTCCAAACAGATTTCGATTTGGTATGCTGATTCTGATCAGATTTCAGACTCTCTCAAGCTCTTTAGAATTGAAGAGCTTCTCTCGCCCTGAAATTCGACTCATTCCTCAACGCCCTCATTCTCAGGAGATAGAGCCGCTGCCCCGTAGCCACGTGCAGGGCTCCTTCCCCGTCCTGGCCATCGCTAGCGCAGTTTAGCTGGACAGGCGCAAGCAGTTAGGAGGCATGTCCAGCGGTCGGAGGGTTGATGGCTTCCCGGGTGTTCACCTGAATCACCAAACGCTCTCAGAGTTGCACCATTCAGCCGTCGGACAGCCGGACTGATCGACCGACGTGACTGCCACTGCGCGCAGCGTTCTGCAGTCCTAGCCGATTGGCAGACAAAGCAGGCAACGGCCCAATTTTTCTATAATCTCCGAACGGCTCGTTGAAGATGGAGAAGCACGGACGTTGCACCGCATCACACAGCAGCTAATGCGCCAAACAGGCTTATTTTGACTCCTCGAAATGCTCAAATATCCCGAGCTGCTTGACTCCAGCTTCTCAAGCTCCAGCACTCAAGAGGTAGCTTATGATCCCAACACCCAGCCGATATTGCTATCACTGCGCCCCGGAGCAAAAGCCGGCTAAATTCGGTATCGAGACCGATGACCCCTGTCGCAAATGCCAGGCTTGCTCGGCTTCATCTACCTCCGCTGCCACATCGCTGTTGTTACCCGACTTGGGCTGCACGCGAGCCTCGGACGGTTTTTTATTTTTATTTTTTTACCGGGGCTCATAAATTGCAATCCTTCGGGTTGGCTGGGACCGCTACAAAAAGAGATAAAAGAGGTTCTAAGTAATGGATTGCAACAGGAGCCAATCCCAATTGAATCAGTACTCCACAGACGCAGGCTTCCGTAGGTCCTGCTACTTGGCTCGTTCGGAGCGAGTAGTTGGGCACGCTTTCACATCAGAAGTGAGGAGTTCGAGGCTCTCAAAGAGCTCAACGATGCTCGAGTATCCAGATTTAACGAACCACATCCCAAACTTCGACCTTGGGCGTTTGGCGTCAGTTCTCGTTCTTTCTGAGTGCTTTTCAAGCCTATTCCCTCCAGCCGGACCTCTCACAAAATCAGATCATTCTTCTATCGTGTGCAGGACCGCTAACCTAAGAAGCGCGAAAATTGTCGCATAGGTAAGCTGGATCGTTTAATGTCTTTGCCGCGACGTGCAAATTTTCTAATTTCTCCTCACACATTTCCGCTGTGGTCGGCCATCGAACTCGTAGGCTGGTGCAGCAGTTGTTGTATTCGATGTAGCAGCGTTTTCCAACAGGGGTAGAGCGAAAAACGGTGAAAGATGATGATAGGTGATGACGGGTGATGATGGGTGCGATCATCTATCATCATCTATCATCATCCTCTTTCATCTTTTTTGGATCGACCCCTGTTGGAAAACGCTGCTACATTGAATCCAACAACTCGATTGAGATCGAGGGACACAATTGTATTACATCGGCTGGATGATCACTGAGAGACACTTGGAAACGAGCTAGGAACGCAACCGACCTTTGAAAGAGAAGAAGCAGACAGAAAAAGGAAAGCACTGTGTGGACCGAGTGTGATCGAGTCTTGTTGCTGAGCATTCGAAACGACCGAGAGAACGAGGAGGCGTGGTTGGCTCAAGGAGCGCTTGGGGTACTGTTGCACGCGTCGAATGATGAAGGCCTGGAATCAGTATCTAGACTTTGAGCTGTAGTTGATTGGGTTTTATGTGCCAGAAGATGATGATGTCAACGAACAACGAAGTCATGATGAACGACCATCAGCGACCACTCGTACTGAGCGGACCGGGGGCGGGGGCGCTCGATCCAGCCTCGGTCGGTGGAGGTTGGATCGTCGCATGGCTCGGAGAGGTCGCAGGTGGAATCGCGGAGGTAAGACTTGCTCCATAGATGAGATACCAGATCAATCCGAGTCCACCGGCGGCGAGACCCATCATTACGACGTTGTTGTCGCTGCTCATCTTGCGCGCCTTATGGCTGCCCGGGCCACCGACGCCGTCGGCGTAGGTGCGACGTTGCAGCTGTTGCACCTTTGGCCATCACCAAGACGTGTAAGAGTGAGTGACTCATATTAAATCCGAGGCTGATGGTGGTGGTGGTGACGCACGACTTGACCGTGGGCCAAAGCCAGCGTCGCACGAACACTGCCACTGGTCATTCTGTGTCGGAGCGAGTTGCTCGCACGCGCGCTTCCGAGGCGGAGCATGATGATCGGATAAGATCGGGTTGTGAATGTAGGGGAGAGTGTTGACGCTAGTAGGGAGTAGGAGTGCAGAAGAGGTGGCTTGATTGCGAGGGGAGATGACCCTGCTTGACTGTGCGAGGATGGCGGGAAGAAGAGAGACGCAGCGGCCGGGGGATCTTGGCTTCGACTGGCCCGCGGGCTGCCGAGGCAGCGACGATCGGGCCGCAGCGGCGATGATGTCAAACCCCACATGGCTCCTGTCACCCCGTCTCGCTTCCTCCGGCCTTCGCGCGACGATCACGATGAGTTTTGGCGATCGAGATGGATGTTGATCTCGCCTTTTCTGCACCAATTCACCTACACAGAGCTGAATTGTTTCCTGTTGTTGTATGGATTCGTTCAACATAGAGCCGGAAGACCAAGCTCGATCGAGCTCAAAGAGGAGTCCATGACCTCGAAAGGGGTGGAAAATCACGAAAACACAAACATTAGGGTTATTGTATTGGCACGAAGCAATTGTTATTGGAAAGGAAATGGAAAGGGGAGAAAGGTACTAAAACTAGTCATGTAACGAGACACGATTCGTATCAAGACCCAGCAGCCACGAAACCTCTCTGAAAACTCAGTGCGACAAGCAAGACAGTCTCGATCAGATGGCATCGATACCCTCGGACCAAGGTTCATCAGGAGGGCCACGCTCGACATGGACCTTGCTCTCGGCGTCCATCTTGGCGAACTCGGTACTGGCGTAAATCTTGAGCTCGTTCAAGCGCGTCGCCTCGGCCGCGCCGATGCCCAACGTATCATCGCAGATCCAAACGACGGGAGCATCCTCGTACGTCGCGGGGTGTTGGTACTCGCGTTCGACGTTCTTATCCTGCGACGGCTCGTAGCCTTCCTTGCTCTCCTTGCGGGGAGGGTAAGCGCCGACCGACCCGTCGTGGGTGACGGGAGTTGTATTTTGAAGGTAGTGGCATTCGTGAGGAGGGAAGCGGACATGGGTCGTGTGCCAGTGGAAGACGGCAACGAGCACGAGCAGCAACGCCATCAAGACCCCGCCGGCCAGTCCGGGCTTGGAGCGCTTGCCCGTCGCGTCCGTCGCAAGGAAGAAGAGACCGCACAGGCACACGAGTTCGAGGTAGAGCGAGACAAAGACGGTGACCATGGCCTTGCGCATGAATTCGCCGCCGGTCTCGAGGCTGTTGGGCTGGTCGACCACCCAGACGAGAGTGTACTTGTAGAGGATGTACAGGAGCACGAAGGTGAAGAGACCAAAGAGCGTAATGACGGGCTGGATGCACGAGTAGACGATGCCGACGCAAAGCAACAATGCGACGGGGGGCCACATCGTCGCGAGCGCGATCGAACCCATCTTGTTGCTAAACTTGAACTGCTTACGAGGAGTCGGGCCGGAGAGGATGAAGCCGAGGTAGCTCATCACGAAGGGCACGACGCGCGAGATTGCCAGACCGAACGAGGTGAGCGCATCTGGGCAGAACGAGTGAGAGGTCAGACCACACAGTTGGAAGATGTGCGCTGAGACGTTAGCGGGACTTACAAAGAGCGAGCCACTGCAAGAAGAAGGTTGAAGCGGTGGGCAGCTTTTGTGCCAAAAGCGTCGGCAATTGAGGCAACTGGGTCTTGATGTGCTTCAAAGCCGCGGGGAGACCGGCTGCAGAACGCACAAGCAAGAAAGATCAGCCATTAACTCATCTTTTCGTCACCTATGCAACGGAGGACATACACGAAACAGTGACAATCAAGAAGCCGTGGATGACCTGGAAGAGCCAGAAGCGCACAAAAAGCTGCTTCTCGATCTCACTCTTGCGAACGGTGCCTTGCATCTTGCAAAAGAAGCGCAGGACCATCGGCAAGAGCATGAAGAGGACGGCCAACAAGACGGGGGGAAGAATACCTGCGATACATACACAGAGATACTCAGCACACAGCGTCTACAGAGATTAGAGGTCTCCCAACTGACCTTGGATGATACCAATGACGGTGGGAGGGATCTTTTTCAAGAAGCTGAGGAAGGGCACGCTCGTCGAGAGCGAGTTGATGTTGGACAGCACACCGACAAATGCGACGGGGATCGCCCAGATGATGATGAGACCGATCGTCAACGACCACGACAGGATCTTGCGGGACGCGCGCATCGCAGGCGCCATCTTGAGGTTCGACCAAACGACGTCTTCGGCCATGATGTCGACTCCGGGTTCGATCTTGCCGGCGGTGACGGCCTTGTCGACGCGCATCTTGTCCTTGATTGAGGTCGTGGCCGGGTCAACGGTGCTGGCGAAGGCATGGGCTTGTTCACGCGTAGCGAAGCGGACAAAGATCGTATCGCCCATGGGCAGTTCGTTGAAACCGGCGCGCGCCTTCTCCAGCTCGGCCTCCTTCTCCTGGATGTAAGCGGGCGAGTCGTTGAGCGTGTCGACCTTCTTGCCGAGCAAGCCCATGAAGCCTCGCTTGTGGCTCGGTTGCTTCTTCTTGAGAATGTATTGACCAATCAACGGGTCCGCCTCGACGTCCGCGGCCTTGGAAGCCTCGGGCAGCTTGTTCTTGCGCTTGTTCTTGGCCGCGAGGGCGAGGACCGATCCTTCGGCGTTCTCGAGCTTGGCCGTTTCCTTGTTGCGTTCGTCGTAGACGTCCTCCATTTTCCCGATGATGCGCGACAACCAGATGTTGGTGACTTCACCCGTTTCGCCGACGAGCTCCTGTACGCCTTCGCGCGAGCGGTACTGTTCGGGGACGTTGCTGATGACGACCGTGCGCGCGGCATCGAGGTGGGCGCGAGCTGGCGAGGCCAGCCATTCCTGGCGCACTTGCTTGTAGTGGCGGTACTCTTGATCAATGAGGTAAAGCGTGTAGACTAATGGGAGGGGAGGAGCGACCGAGTGGTCGCAGAACGAGGGTCAGTCTCGATCGCGGGCTGGTTCGTGCGAAGGTCACGTGACGAGTCGAGCTCACGCGTAAGCAAGATCGCGACCAAGAAGTAGGCGATCAGGCGAAGTTGCTGCGTCGTGGCAATGTTGCCGTACGTGAACCTGTTGAGCTGTTGTGATCACACGATAGCAATACTATATTCAGCCGGGACATGACACGATTTCGAAAACCTCATGCGAAAACCTCATGAAGATGGCACGCACCCCTTTGGCGCGCGCTGCTCCCGTCCCGGCGATCGGCATGAGGATGACCCAAGTGACGATGAAAAAGGGGGCGAAGATCATGATCGCGAGCCTGTGGTCGGTGGTACGATATGCCCGAAATTTCCACGACCAAGCGAGATGATCGTTGTTGTCATTGTAGTTGTTGCCATGCAGTAATATCCAAAGTTGCCGGAACCGCCATGGAAGGAAATGTGGGAGGAGAGGGTCATCGAATTACGTCAGGGATCCAAGCTTGTTTCGTTCACCTAGTGTTTGTTTCCTCAGGCACGGCGGAATCGGACGCCGGCTCGGGCGAGCTCGAGACGGCAAGGCCCGGCCGAAAGCCCCGACGTTGTCGCGACTAGGGTGGAATTCTTTTTCGAGTCTATTAAGGGGGTATTAAGGGGGGAGCTAAACGACTAACCTGATGAAGCGCATGAAAAAGTACGTGTCGGGGCCTTGGCAGTTGAGGATCAAATCATCGGGTGTCGTGACGACCGTTTTGACCCATTGTATAGGATCCATCGGGAGATCAGGTGCTCGTTTCCTGCGCAGGCACAAGGGAATTGGGGCCATGATTCAAATAGTGTCAGCAAAGCTGCGGCGGAAGGGATTAAGAAGGAAGAAGCGGTTCGTCCAGAAACCAGGTACTCACTCGGGAGGAGGGAAGATGGTACGGGGTGCATAGACGGCCTGGTTCCGTTTCCGCAGCGCGAGCCAGACGACGAGCAGAGCTCCGAGCACGATCAGACCCGTGACGAGCGCCGAGATGAAGGTAGCGGTCGAGTTGGACTGATCGCTCGTGTCGGCAGTGGTGGCAGACCTGAAGAAAGAGAAAGCGTCGAGTATAAGCTCCTGCGGAGGACTCTCGCGTGGCAGCAGCACTGCTCGATTCGTGCCGATCCAGTGGAAGGGCCTCTGCCCAGTGCCCTCCTCGAACCCGTCGAAGCAGAGCACGTGAATCAAGCGAGATCAAGGCGGGGGGAAGCCTTTTCGGGGTAGCATCACCCACTACTCACATGATGGTCTCGACCCTTCTTCAGGTGTGGGAACTCTAAAAAGCAAGAGTGATGGTGAAGGAGAGCGAAGGAGACGATGAGGACTCCAGAGGCTCGTGCCAAACTACTCGTCTCGCAGAGCGGACATCATCAGAGGTCGCGTCGACGTTGACGTAGGACAATCGGAGCGCCACCAGCTGCCGCCCACGCGCGCCGGAGCCGCACGGGCCAAGGCGACCTTGGTAAAGAAAATCGGTCTAGGCGCTCTCGGAAATGAGATGCGTCATTTTCGAAATCTCGACCCGTCCGCGGCTTGTGGTTTGCTTTTTTTTCCCACCGGTTTAGTTTTGGCCCTGGCCTTCCATCGCGATCGTCGTTTTTTTTTTTTTTTTTTTTTTCTCTCATCACTACAGGAATTAGAAAACCTCCCTACTCCGGGAAATCCTCGCGTTACACTCTACACCGCCACCCACCGTGCCTGCTTGCTTGCAATTTGCAATTACCCCACAGTGCTCTGTAGGCACAACAACGTAACTACGTACCTATGCTACCTAAGTCGCACCCGATTCCTGTAGGATTTAGACCGCGTGGAGCCTTAGACACACCTGTCTCATCGAGTGAAGCACTTTGATCTTCCTCTGCCTCGCCCGATAGGAGACCTTTGTCTCGGAAGTTAGAGCTCGCAAATTCGGCCCAAGCCCATTTCTTCCCTCTGAACCTGTACAGGCCCTCAGTTGCTCAGGGTTCCTTTCCACCTCGATCAAACACCACAATCATCCACCTCCACCAGCTAGTAATATTGCTTACAAGCACCAACATCTAGAATCGCAGTAGGTACCTAGAGCGTCGATGAGTCGTCGATCGAACCATCGCACCGGACTTCTGTCCCAGGGGGGGGCGTTAGGCGCTCACGCGCGCTCCCGCACGGTCTACGCAGGAAAGCATGTGAAATTCACGATGGATCCAAGTCGGCCAACGTAGGTAGGTAGGTACGAACCTACGAACCGTTCCAGCTCCAACGTTCCGATTCTCGAGAGTTCGAGAGAGAAAATGTAAGAATTTGCAATGGTGCAAGACGCCTAACAAATTTCGGTGCCATGGCACGCCGTACATTCGTGAGTACACGACGAGTGTTAGGGCCGGGGAGAAGTCTCGAATGACCCCCCGGCCTCGGCGATCGCCCGGTGAAGCCGCGAGGCCCTCACTTGATAAGCAAAGTAGATCGTTGCGTTCAAGCACAATATGATGCAGTCGAGCGACATGAAATAGGATTTCTACATGCTACCCCTTCCTAGCACCCAACAAGATATGTATAATATCTAACACCGTGGTGCGATTCTAACCCTGCTTTTTAAAATTCAACTTGATCCTCTTCGATTCACCATTACCATAAGCCCCGGCGGTCTCTTAAGACCCACCTGCTAAGTCCCAACCCTTTTTAAAGCCTGTTTTTCTTTTTATGCGATCCCTCCCCAAATATATCGACGCCCCAAGCGCTCGAAGGGTCGACCGTACGCGTCTGGCCCAACTCCTTGGATCGAGCTTCGAGTTTCTCCACTTCTTGGTGGGTCAACTCGATGTCTGTGCACCAGGCGAGAGGCGGATGGAACATGTGTCAGGATTGCTTCCAGAGGTACGCCCGGGAAGACGAGGGCCCATGGACATGCCCTTGAAGTTATCCTCGATCCTCTTGGGCGCCACCGATTTGGGCAAGCACACGATCCCCCGTTGGACCTGCCAACTGATCAAAACGTTCGCAGGACCGACATTGTGCGCCTTTGCGATGGCTTGGACCTTCGAACGCGAGAGGAGCATGAATAAGCACGGCGTGATAAGCGTAAATTAGGGTAAGGGGAGACGTACGACTTCATCCTCGAGTTGAGGAGCTCCGGTCGAGCCGAGAGGGGAGTATGCCTCGAGGAGGATGCCGTTCTCCTTGGACCACTGCAGAATCGTTCGCTCGGTTCGATCAGCAAATCGTCCGCAGAGACCAGATGTGTGCGAATTAAAACTGACTTTGACGAGTTCGGGTTGCGAGCAGCGCAAGTTGAGTTCGACCTGATTGACGGCGGGCTTGATGCGGGCCTACAACGAGAACGAACAAAATCAAAAAAAGGGTAAAAAAAAAAACGCTTCATGAGCTCATCTCCTTTCCTTCATCCCTTCCCGCCCCCACCACAACTTGCCTGCTCCAACAACTTCTTGGCCCTCTCAATACTAAAATTCGAAACGCCTACACTCTTGACCTTTCCCGAATCTACCAACTTCTCCATCGCCCTCCAAGTCGGCATCGGATCCTTGGACAACTCCTCATCCACTTTCGGACTTTTTCCGTTCTCCGCCTTGCCCTTACCAAACGCCACAGGCCAATGCATTAAATATAAATCCAAATAATCCACCCCCAAATTCTGAAGCGTCTCGTCGAGGGCTTTTTCAACTCGTTCGGGGGAGTGGAACGAGTTCCATAACTTGGAGGTGATGAAGAGGTCGGATCGGGGGATTTGGGAATCGACGATCCCTTGGCCGACTTCGACTTCGTTGCCATAGATCCATGCGGCGTCGATGTGTCTTTGAGCACAACGAAACAACATGAGCTTAGCGTCGATGCTCGGCGACTACCCCACAGCGTGGGTGGAGCGAGCGACCGTCAATGTCCATATCCAACGATAATCACGTACCTATACCCAACTTTGATGGCCGAAGCGACTGCGTTCCTCACTTCTCCAGGCTTACTCTGCCAAGTACTGCACCAAAGACGCAAGAACTTTGGTCGGCTTTAGCACCTCATCCCTCGATCCAATCGCTTTCGCCCTCCCCGCCTCCCCCGTTCTCTCTTGTGCAGAGAGACTCACCCAAGTCCAATAGCAGGGATCTTGAGCGCCGATGAGCCGAAAGTGAAGGTACGACCGAGGGACATGATGACCTTTTTGTTTTTTGTAGTACAAGCGGATTCAAGTATAGAGTCCCAAGATGAGGGAAGGGGGGAAGAGCGAAGTCGATCGATCTCTCGATCCGGTCCCTCCACTTTGACTTCGTGGCCCCCCGTCCCCGGTTGAATAGAGTCGCCGGAACCCGATCGCGCCGTGCCCGACGGTGAATGTGTGGGACGAATTTTCACCTTTGGTTTTCGGATCAACAACTTTTTCTAAGGAGAACCTCTAGAGCATGAATCCTCATGGGTAGGTAAAAACAATTTTTGCATTCCAACCGCTCACTCCCACCCATTTCCCAACCGCCCCCACGCGGCCCCCCGGTTCTACGATCTCCAATACTGCGCGACGGAGTGGATCCGATCCAACACGGAGGTAAAGTAAGACGTTTCATTCAACAACGCTTCAAACTGTTTGATCGCCTCTTCCTCACTAAGGTGGAGGAGGAACTTGTCCTGGACCTGAGAAAGGCGGTAAAGGATCGAGCAAGAACAGCAACGAGGTCAGTCAAGGCCCGAACCCGGAAAATCGAGCTGCTTTCCCGACCTACCTTGCCCACTGCCTTATCCGGCTCCATCTTGATATCCTGGATATTCGCTTCCGTCATCAAGCTGACTAAATTGATCAAGAGATTTCCATTCTTCCTTAACAGACTGAAGGCGGTCCCGCACAACTTCTTGAACCTCTTGTACTCCCCCGAGTGGAGACCGCCCATGGCGTCGACCATTTCTTTACAGACTTTGACGGCGGGAGGGAAAGGTTTGGGGTCGCGGCCTAGTATGTAGCCAAAGTCGACATGGAAGAAATGACCATCGGGGGATAGGAGCAGGTTGTCGAGGTGACGGTCTCCGACGCCGAGGAGGTACGTGACGACGCAATAGCCGGCTGAGATGTGTCGGGAGCAACAAACAAAAGTCAAAACAGGGGGGCCCGCACTTTGCTCGGACGTGCTCCTTTTCGCGAGACTCACCACAACTCCTCACATACGTATCCAACACCTCGGCCCTAACACCTCCCTCCGATATCCCGATGCCTTCATCCCCCATCCCTTGCCTCAAATAGCCCAACAACCCCTGGGCGCCAAACTCGTTCGAAATATCCTGCAAGGTTTTGCTCTCCACAAACTGTACCATCCCATCCAACTGCGCCGTAGCTAAAACTCGATAGGGCATGAGTTTAAGATCGAGGTTTTCGGAAAGGAGCAGTCGGTCCATGAGTGTGAAGAGTTGGATGACGAGTTGGTCTTGACGAAGGTCATCACCGTTCTTGAAAATGACGGGGTAAGACCCTCCCTCGCTCGTGAGGAAGTGTAATTTTAACGGGAACAAGTTGGACTTGAACACGCTCGATCGTTCGGGGTCAATACCGACGATGCGGATCTTGGCGTCCAGAGGAAGGGCGATGGGGACGTCGAATTTGAGGAGATGGGCTCGGATGTAGGCCCTTAGGCGTTCAATCTTTTTCGGTCGGGCGTCTTTCGACATCCGTAATTCGTACGCCAGACTCGACAATCGAGCGACGAGATCGGTCTGTCTTTTTAACCCGTCCCTGCGCGTCTCGAGACCGATCTCGAGTTGATTCGAAGCCGCCAAAGAAGCTTCGAGGTCGGCTACGCGTCGTTCGAATCTCCTCCCCACGTCGGCGAATAAAGGGCCACGTTGTTTGTCCTCCGTTTCGACTTGGATGTACCAATGGAAATGGTTGCCGAGTACGGGGTTTTGCGCGCTCCTTTCAACGAGTAAATCGATTAAACTCAAGGGTGTGGTGGTGTCGGGGGAGGAAGGATCGACACGATGATGATGATGGGAATGGGAATGGCTGAGGTGGCGCGAGTGACGGAGTATGGAGGACGAGGTGGATGAGGAAGGAGACATGGAGGGTGGGGGAGGTTCGAACTTGATCGCTTGGACGAGTTGCAAGAGGTACAGCATGAGTTCCTGCACACATTCCCCAATTACAAAAACAAACCACGTGAGCATAAACTGCGCTCAAAGGAAAACACACTCAAGGATCCGAAACCGACCTCATCGTCCGCCTTCTCCAACCTCTTGACCGCAAAAGCCCTCACCCTGCGATCCCTAAACGCCTGCCCCGGCCCCAAGAGTTCCAACGCGTCATCCATCTCAATCTCGACCCACATACCCAACAACACCTCGACGGCCTGTTGCACCTCCCCCGGATCGGACCAGGCGACGGCCTTGAGGAATTTGGTCAGCGCGCGTTTGTCCCGGGTGAGGTAGAAACGGAATTGCCAGAGGAGATCGCGTTGGGTTGAGGCGAGGTCGCGCGTTGGAGGGTAGCGTAGGATGTCCTGGCGACCCAGAAAACCATAATGATGATCAGCCTGCAACTTCAGTAACACCACGGGATCCACTGACATTCAACTCATCCCGAATCTTGGCATTCGGCTTCAACTCGCGATCCAACGGCCCCGAACGATGACTCCTGACCAACCTTCGATGTTTGGCCTCGACGGGGTTCTCTCTTACGATCTCGGGGTCGATAAAGGGGAACAAGGAGTGAAGAGGTCCTGAGACACCTTCGATCGTGGGTGGAGTCGGGTTCGTCGTGCCTGGGGGAGGAACGGCGGGAGATGCGAGGGTCGGGAGGGTGTATTCCTGCGGGGAGAAGGCCGATTTAGCCAGATGCGACAGTCATCTCTTTGCCCCGGACGCGGGCCCGTACATGTTCAGAAAACACCACGGGGAAATCGAACCTGGGTAAATCAATGTACAAGAACAAGTGTTCGCTCTTGCTCGCTTCGACCTAATCAATCGTCCTCGCTCATCGGACATGATCAGCCCGCAGAATTTTACCGACGAGTCGATCGATCGAGCAACTGACCTGATAGCCCTTTTCAATCTGCCTAAAGGCCAACTTGTCGACCCAATCCTCCCTCTTGACCTCGCCGCTCTCATGCCTCCTCAGATTCTTCTCCAACACGGCCAACAGATCCCGAGGCTGATGTTCGGGGTCGGGATCGTTGGAGATCTTGCTCGGCGTCGTACTGCGCACCTTGCCATCGGCTTGGACTCCACGATGAAGGAACAGTCTCTGTTTGCCGACTTTGAGCAGACGCTTGTTCTTTGAAAAGAGGGACAACGTACTGCCGCCGATGACGAGGGGAGGTACGTCGGGACCAGCGAGGGCATAGACCGTCGTTGCGAGTTGGGCATCCGCCGCGAGCTCGGACACGTGGATGCCCAGATTGATGGGCTCGACATTCCAATCGATCGAGGAGCGAGATTTGAAGGTCTTGTAAGACGATTTCCAGGGCGGAAGCAAGGGTTTGTTGGCCGAGTAGAGTTGGATCAGGACGAAGAGGTCTGGCGGGAGGGGAGGAGGTGCGGCGAGGGAAGAGTGTTTGAGCGCGGGCGTGTCGAGCAGGGTCGTGAGCGAATGGGTTGGGAGCGGTCCGACGAGCGAGGACAAGGCCAGTTGGAGGGGGACCGTTAGTTGGTGGTGACGAACAAAGGTGAGGGACGAGTCGAGTTTGGAGGTGGTGGCGGTGGTGGCGGTGTTGGAGGTGTTGGCGGTGCTGGAGGTGCGAGGCGGTGGCGGTGGCGGTGGGGTGTACGCGGTGGGGGTGGAGGACGAGCCGCGGGCGGGGCGCATCGTCGCAGCGGGTAGGCGGGGATAGCGGGTGGTGTACCGCGTAAAAAGAGAGCGCGCAGAACGGGATGTGTGTGACGCAGCCGCCGACGAGCAGCAAGTACGACCGAGGCCCGCAAGAGGCAAGCCAGCGCAAGTGGGGGAGGGAGAGGAGCACGAGCGCACGAGTCCGTGTCCAGGGACGAAGCACTCGGCGCCTCGACTCACTTTCCCTTCTGCACCGCAACACACCAGCATGTCCTCCTCCACACCACCCGCATCGACCTCCCCCTCCGCTTCAACGACCAAAGCCAAGCTCGCGTCCTCCTCCCTGCTAGCTCTTCAAGCCGAAATCACGCACGTTGCACCGCTCCCTCCGCACTCCCTTGCCCCAACTAACCCGACTCTCCTCTCTCTTCCCACCCACCAGCCGCAAAACGACGGCCACCCCCTCTTTGGCCTCTTCCTCGAGATCCCCGTCCTACACGCGCGGACTGGCCTCCTCCAGCTCGCGTCGCGCGCAACCGACCTCGCAATGGCACCGTTCCAACCCCGGCCTCGCCGCGCACCAAGCCAAGGACGAACTCGTCTATGAACCCGACCTCGATCACACAGGAACGATCAATGGCCTCAGAGCGAATTTGGAACACAAGGCGAGATTGTACGACAGGCTAAAGTGCGTTTGGAGAGCAACGCTTTTTTGTTAAGGCGGGTTTGCCGTGGGGTGAGAACTGATTCAGCCTTTTTTTCAACGCTTTCGACAGGAAGGGTAAAGATTTAGGAATGCATGCCAACAAGCTCTCGCAGGTGTTGGTCGATTTCGACGCCAAGGAACAACAGGCCGAGGTGCAAGGGGAGGAAGACTCTTGCTCCTCCGAAGAAGACGACTCGGATGACGATCGGGCTAGCGAGCATTCTCGAGTGAGTCGAGTCGTCATGCTCATCTATCGCGTCCCTACGATCCTCGAAAGCTCATTCATCTTTTCATCCCCCAGGACCCGATGGTCGAATGCGTCGACGCATTCGGCCGCTCTCATCGCGTGCCTCGATCCCACGTCCCCGCTGGAACAGCGCTCCCTTCGAACCTCGATTCGGACCGTTCCCCAACCGCGTCGAATGTGTACTACGGTGACCAACGCCACTTCCCCGTCTACGAACCCGACGCTGAGAAACTAGCGGCGATCGCAAGGGAGAACCAACGCTCCCGAGCGGCCTTGGTCGATCACTATGACCCGAGCAAGGAGAAACGTACACGAGGCGCAGGCTTCATTGCGTTGGGGATGGATGAGAACACGAGGAGGGAGAGGATGCACAGTTTGATGGAGATTAGGAAAGAGGGGATCGAAGCGAGGGTGGCGCTGGAGAGTGTTGGAGGGGTGAAAGGCAAGAGGGAGGTCGATAAGGAGCTCAGGAAGAGGAGATTGCGGGACAAGAGGGCCGAGGTCGTCGAAGCCAAGAGGAAGAGAGGATGATCGTACTGCTGTTTGTGATTTGCACTGTTGTTTTACATTTCGGTCCGGTTCGCTCGCTCGTTCGTTCGTTCGTTCGTTCGTTCGTGCGTTGCGACCCTATCCACCTGAAACGGGAGGGATCGGACAAACGACCTCTCCTCCGTTCAGCTCGAACTTGTGCTCCTCGTCGCTCGGAATCATCTCCTCATCGACGGACCATTGACTCGATTCCAGTGCGAGTCGGAAAGGCTCGTTGTCGGGGTGGAGGGAAACGAGGTGGGTGCGCAGGTCCGAGAGATGGAACGGGGTGGGTGAAGCGGGGAGAGTGAGTTGCGACTGGGACGGGAGACGCTCGAGAGCGGTTCGCACGGAGGCAAAGTAGAGGAGGGTGATCTAGGGGAAGGGAGGGAGGGTCACTTCCCGGGTGCGGCGGGACGTCGAGTGTCCGCGGTGACGTACCTCTGGCGCCATTGCCGCGGCCGAGCAAAGGCAAGCTACAAGTCGAAAGAGCGAAGCGCGCCCCGCAGTCTCCCCATCCCCTCTAACCCTCTCCCTCGTTACTCAAAACCACCCCCCCCCCCCATGCCGGCCCAGTCGCTACAGGACGCAGTGTCATGGCTCGCCGCCCACCCCGAGGAAGCGCCTGCGTTGGGCGCGCCTCTGCATCCTTCAAAGTTGGGGACCAAGCAGCATTGGGATGAGGTACGTTCACCGCACAGTCGAGTCGATAGGAGCCGTGGCTGTGCTGATAGCTGATCAGCGGGGTGATGTGCTCGGGTAACAGGTCTACGAACGCGAAGTCAAGATGTTCAAAGAGATCGGAGGCACGTGCGGGCCCGAACACCCTCCCGCAGCATGCCCAGGCGCTGATCAGATCACGTGTTGCTTCGACTCGCCCTTCTAGATCAAGGCGAAGTCTGGTTCGGCCACGACGCGTCGGACAAGATGGTCGAATGGGTACAGGAACATGTACCCGAACTGGACGCACACCTCTTGGATAGTACGTCTCCATAACGACCCAAGCTCGGCAAGGTGCAAATCTGTGCCCGAGCAAGAAGCCGACCCCACTTTCCCTCTCCCGTCCGACGTGTCCGAGCAGTCGGCACAGGCAACGGCCAACTCCTCTTCCGTCTTTCCGAAGAAGGCTACACCTCTCTAACAGGAATAGACTACTCCCCCTCCTCCATCGAGTTGGCCGAGTCCATACTCTCCTCCACCCCCCAAGACCCCAAACCCTCTATCAATTTTTTCGTGTCCGACATCCTCTCCCCGGACCCGTGCCTACGATTAACACGCAAGAAATGGAGCGTCTTGTTGGATAAAGGTACTTATGATGCGATTTGTTTGAGTGATCAAGTCGATCCAATAGAGGGAAAGAGGATTGGGCAATTCTATCCGGGCGCTGTCGCACGTTTGTTGGACGAGGGGGCGTATTTTTTGATTACGTCTTGTACGTTGTCTATACGGAAAGATGACGTGGTTTCCGTCGCCCTTCTTTTCCGTACCGCCTGATCATTCATGGGCAAAAGTGTCTCTCCTACAGGCAATTGGACACGCGTCGAGTTGGAAAAAGCTTTCATCACGCCTGAAACAGGTCCGTCGCGTTCCCGCTCCCGCCTTATCAACCCAGCACTTTACTAAACTCAGCTTTCCCTCGAAAAAAGGTCTCGTATTCCATTCCTTCGTCCGACGCCCTTCCTTCTCGTTCGGGGGTAGTACCGGTTCTTCAATCACGACAATAGCGTTCCAGAAGAAGTAGACCGAGGTGTAGGAGGGGGGTTTTGCACTGCGAGAATTGGGAACGGTCTTTTAATTTTCAGCATCACTTACACTTGAACAAGAGCGGCGTTGCACAGGTCGTAGCAACCCCAAACACACTCGTAGTCTAAACACTCGATCCCGTCCCCTCCTCCCCATGAGCTAGTACAGGTGCTATGGAATGTGCATTTGGCGAGCATCGAATTGAGATCGTAGAATCGAATATTCGGACCTTCGGGCGTGCGGTGATTGGCTCAGCGTGCGGTGTGGCAAGATGTAGCCTATTGCGCGCGGAGGGGACCCGGTCATCTCAGTCTCTGGCCACCACCCTCGATCGTGCATCACTTCGCCACCATGAACGCATTCCGAACAGGTCAGCCGATCCTAGCTACATTGCCCCAGTGAACACCCCTACTGACCCGTCAATGCGCCGCCAACAGGCCTGGTCACGCTCCGATCGTCAGCCGTCCACGCCGTCGCCCCGACACGAATCGCACCCGCTCTCTTGCAACAGCACCGCTCCATCTCGTCCAGCCCGACCAACTCGATCAACAGTTCGACCCCGATCGCCCAGGCCACGTCGCAGACCCCGGCCACGGTCGATCCGTCGAGGGCGTTCGATTTAGCCAAGCAAGGCTCGAATCAGCTCAGCCTCGAGACGCCCAAGAACGGCGTCGAGTATGCTTTGGCTACGGCCGACAAGATCGTCAACTGGGCTCGACAGGGTTCCATGTGGCCCATGGTTAGTGGCGTTGGGAAGTAGGGTTATGTGCGGTGCATATTCGGTGCTTACTTGACTTGCACCTTCCCCCTCCGCGATCGCTCGTGCCCCATCTCCGCCACCTCGCTTGCTTCGGCCTACCGTACTCGTTGCTCGGGTTAGACCTTCGGATTGGCGTGCTGCGCCGTCGAGATGATGCACATGGCCGCCGCCCGATACGATCAGGATCGACTCGGTGTCGTCTTCCGAGCTTCCCCTCGGCAGGTGCGTGATCCGCACCGAGCCCTTTTCGATCGAGTCATCACCCCAGCTGATCAGCGCTCTCTACGTTTTGGCTGACCAGTCGGACATCATGATTGTGGCGGGCACCTTGACCAACAAGATGGCGCCGGCCTTGCGCAAGGTCTACGACCAAATGCCTGGTAAGCGCGGACTAGCGGAGAGCCCGTACGCTTGGACCCGCGGACCTCGGCTGACGGGATAACTCGACTTTATCACTTGTAGAGCCCCGATGGGTCATCTCGATGGGCTCTTGCGCCAATGGGTGAGTTTGTGGGCGTTTTTTTTTTGGATCGTGATATCCATCTTGCTGACTCGACCTTTGAATTCCGTCCCGATCTGCAGCGGAGGATACTACCACTACTCGTGAGCTCGAACAACGAAGCATGAGACGATCACGCACGTCCCTTGATATACTGATTCTTGTGCTCTGACCTCAATAGCTACTCGGTCGTTCGAGGTTGCGACCGCATCGTCCCCGTCGATCTCTACGTTCCCGGATGCCCGCCGACGGCTGAGGCTTTGCTTTGTGCGTAGAGGAGATCTTGAGCGCAGCTCATGAATTGGGTGATCAAACTGACAATTCCTGTTCCTCATCGTCTCTTCGCCACAGATGGTATGCTGCAACTTCAACGCAAGATGAGGTATGCTCGCTCGTCCTAGAATTTTCTACGTCAAGGTTCGGCCACTGATCCATTATCTCTCGCTTTCTCGCTTGCACAGGCGAGGAAGGAAGGGTGTTACGTGGTACAGGAGTGAGTCGCTCTCAGAACGCTCCTTCTCGTCCTTCTTGAAACTGATCCACCTCGTCCTTCTCACAGAGTAAATGGAGGAAAGAAGATCGTCTCGAACATTTATCGCTGCTCCGTTCCACCCAGCAGCACTTTGGGCATTCCCCTTTGGCTGTCTTCTTTTGTGTAGAATCTGTTCTCTTTTTCTCTTCTCTTTGTCTCCTTCAGGTTCTTGATATGCAGATGTTTCTGTCCAACTCTCAAACATTGAGAGCTTCCCACCCGAAACCAACACGTCAAGAACGGCAAGCCAACGTCAGGGGTAAGCCCCGGCGAACGCGCCGCCAGCGCTGCACAGTCAACTGGGTCGGGCTGGCCTTAGCACGTCCTAGTCGAGAGAAGACTTAACGAGGACTTGCAACCAGCATACGTGCGTACTCGTATCTTCTGACAAACCATATCAATTCCATCTATAAGTCAAAGCTCTACTCCAGGCGCACTCCATCCAACTCCCTTCTCAAACCTGCCTTCAATCAAAGAACCTCGAACTTGGCCCCCTGTCTCAATTTATCCGCCGTCAAACTCCAACATTCATCAATCATCGCGGCCCTGAATGTGTTCGGCCCCATGACATCTTTCCTTTTAGCGGCGATTTCAGCGGCGACGTTAATGGCGGTCATACTGTGAGGCGGAAAGGAAAGAATTTGATTGAGCAGGGGTTCAAGTCTGTAGCTGTAGGGCATTGGAAGGACTTTTGGTGAATTTACCCTGTTACGGCGGCCAGGAAAGCTCTCGAAGCGATCGTTTCGTCCTTTTCAAGCGGTAAAGACGCGAAACACGCCACGGCGCTGTAGAAGAATCCCAGACAAGTGAGTTCAATACACTCAGTCCAAATCCCAAATCCCAAATTCCATTACGATGCCCGAGACGGACTCACGTCGAGGCCATACACCCACTACCCGTGATGATGCCTTGGTAGTCGTGACCGTTCGACAATTTGACGATAACCTCGCCGTTGGAGATGTAGTCCACTTCGCCAGACATGGCGACGGTGAACTCTGCGAGAAGAAGAAAGACCAAGGACAAAAACCATTCTCCGATTCAGCGGACGGTCAAAACGTCCACCCCAAAAACGAATGCCCCTCCTTAATCAACTCACTTTCCCTCCTCGCCAAATCCCTGACCACACTCGCTGGGTCGGCGAACCCCTTTCCAACCGAATCGACGCCTCTAGATTTGACCTCCTTGCTCCCCAACAAACTACCAATCTCCCCGGCGTTTCCTTTACAAACACTGACTCTCACATCACCCATAAACTGATCCGCCATCCCCCTCCTATGAACCGTCGCTCCACATCCTACAGGGTCCAAAACGACCAATTTGCCGACCCTGTTCGCGGCTCGCCCAGCTTGTCTCTGAGCTGAGACTTGGTCTAAGGTAGCCGTTCCCAAATTGACCAGGAGGCAACCCAAATACCCTGCGAGCTGATCCAGTTCTTGTGGGACGACGGACATGATGGGCGAACATCCCAAGGCGAGAGTCAGATTCGCACAGTCGTTCATGACGACTTGGTTCGTGAGATGGTGGACGAGCGTGCGGTTTTCTTCACTGGTGGATCGGAGACGGGTGAAGAGGTTGATCACTTGGTCCAAGAGGGTTGGAGTGGATTGAAGTGAGGTGGGGAGGGTGAGGGTGAAGCGTGGGGAGGCGCAGAATTGGCTCAGGAGGGAGCGAGCGGCTTGGTCCGGTTCGGGGGAAGCGGCGATGGAGGATACGACGGCCAAACCATCGAGATGGCGATACTCGTTTGAACCTGAGATAACCGCAGGGGTTTGGTAGAGGATGTTGGGAATCGTTTCGGATGTGACGCCGCCTGTGGGCAGAAAAGCACCATTTCAGCGCCCTGTCCAGCGAAAGTCCGGGTTGTGAAGAGACTTCCTACTCACCAATCGCAACAACCTTTATCTCATTCCTCCCCAACCTCGCCAACAGGTCCCTGACGCCTCTGACCCCAAGCAAAGGGCTCAAATCCTTCTTCGTCTTTGTCCCATAACAAGGTCCCACACCAATGTAATCGACTGTTCGCTCGGGGTACGCCAAAACGACGTCCAATTCTTCGATGGTGTTGATGGACACGCCGAGGAGTTGGTCCGGACCTAGGAGTTGACGAGCTTGAGGTGCTGGGAGGTCGGATTGCCCCACGTGGAGACCGCAGGAGAGGAGGAGAGCGATGTCGAGACGGTCGTTGATGATGAGGGGGACCGAGTACTGGAGGCGAAAAAGGGTTGGGGGGAGTAGGATTCGTTTCCCGCGGGAATCAGCTCGGAGGATCCGGCCGGGATGGGGGGAATTGCTGTGGATTGTCCGTCAAAGTCCGGGAAGGGAGTTTGTCAAGTGCCTTCCAACCTATTCTCTCCTCACCCCCACGTAAAGTGACCTGCGCCGTTCTCCTCGTCTGCCGGTAGTATTTTGATCTCGCCAGGTCAAGGACGCGCGTATCGCTTCCCGCAGACCAGACGACTTGTGAAGTATGCCCTCCATACCGATTCTCGGACTTTTTAATGTGCGTCTATCCACCAACGAGCAACCCGGGGTGTCCCATGACTCCTCCTTCGCTCCTTGCTCGAGCTCCGCAATTCTCCAACCTCACAAATCCCATCCTCGTTCCCCACTGTCACACTCACCTTATCACAGACCTCCTTTGAGCTCTTGGCTACTTCATAAAACTCTCTTCCCCCAACATCCTTCTCCCGAATTTGGACGACGGTCACGCCTCCTTTCAAAGCTAGGTCGAGGTGAGTGAGGTAGTACGGCGTTTCGTTGACGTTGACGTCACTCTGGTCGGACGGTTTGGGTAGTAGGTCGCGTCCTGTGACGTAGTAGAGGGAGTAGTCGATGCTGGGTTTGGGCATCTTTGAGGGGGTGTGGGGGGTGGAATGCGACGAAAGAGGAAGCGGCGGTGCGGAGCGGAGGACAAAGAAGAGGAGAAGCGATTGGGAAGCTTCAAGAATGATCGGCTGCCCGTACCTCCTTTCGGACAGCCTATACTTTGCTGGAGGTCTCGGTTGGGGCCGATCGCACGAAACGCCTAAGGGGGCGCGAGATGATTACAACATTCATACGCAAAAAACTCTACAACCACCACCCGGGATCCAGCCTTTATCGGACGTTCGACACCGATCCATCGAGCGGTTGCACGTGCGAAGCAGATAAGAGAGAGGAGAGTCAGTACACGTGATCCCAACATCAAATTCGCCAAACTAGTCTGTGATTTGTCGACGAAGGCGAAGGAAAGCCCAGAAAAGAATCGGTATCAGATAGGAGCTGTGACAGCGCAAACGATTTTCGGTGAATAGGTCAGCGACGAGGAAGAGGACAAGGCCCTTTGCGAAAAGGTGCTTACCGAAAGACTATTTTGATAGATATTGTATTCAGCATCGTACCCCGTTTTTGGGGGCAACTCAGTGTGAACTATGCATGATTACTCGTTGAAATCATCCTTTCGATTCTTTTTTGTGACGAGGGGAGGGAGCGGTGGTCTTCCTCCTTCGCAAGAGGAGGAAAACGATAGCCGAGGAAAGGCTGGGGAAAGGGAGCAGGGAGGAGGGGAAAGATATGAGGACCCGGAGATATGAAACAAAGAAATTACCTTAGGTGGGTTGCAGGGCCCTACAGGTCATCGGTGAAGGGGAGGAATGGGGATCCAAAGACGAAGCAAGTTGCAGGAAGCAAAGGGACGCGCCCACACGAAAGGCACGAGTCTTGCGTTTTGGCATTACCAACCCGCTCTAGACCTCCGGAATGTCTAAAGCCAATTGGACCCCGTGTGAGCGATCGAGCGATCGCATCTTGACACCTCTACTAAGCTTCGTTGTGATCTCAGAACTCTTTGCAGGGCTTTCCCGATTTGTCTCAACCCACAGCCTACGGATGGACACCCCATCCACCCTCGTAGATCCCAACCGTCCCTCTAACCTGAACATCGTCCCCTCCTCCCGCTCGACTCTCCAGCTTCGTCGAGCTACGAAGAAAGAATCCTCCACTGAAGACCCGTCCCGGATAGATGGGATCGACGAAGACGTCGATCAAGATGATGACGAAGTCGAACATGAGCAGGATATCCATACGTACGGTATCGCGGGGAGGTTAGTTTGATGTCTCGCTCCGTCGCAGTCTCAAGTGGGGTGGGGGGGGGTTTCCTCACGGCGAGCTCACTCGCCTCCTCCATCCTTCATAGGACATGGGAAGCCGCGTACTTGATGAAACGATACTTCAGACCACCATATTTATCAACCTTCACACACCCCATCTCCAAACTCATATTCGAACCCCCTTGCCCACTTTTCACCCAAATCTCGACCGTCGAATGCGAAGACTCTTCCTCCCCTCCTTTCCGACATACGAAACGAAAACGAACCGTCGTCGAAATCAGTTCTGGAACGGGATACCTCTCCCTCAACCTCCTTCCTTTTCTGAAAGAATCGGATCGATTGATCGTCACGGACCTTCCGGAAGTGTGTCCTTTATTACGGACGAACCTAGGTCACTCGGCCACCGAGGAAGGGGAAGAGGGAAAGGGCAACTGGAGGGGGGAAGGTTCGCATGTTCAGACTACGTTGGGGGATGTCAAAGTCCGATCATTACCGTGGGGCGATGAAGAGGCGTTCAAGAAGCTCGAGAAAGAATTCGATCTCTCCTCCTCGGAGTATGACGACTCTGACACAGGTCCCGGTCCGGACCTGATCCTCGCTTCGGACCTCGTCTACTTCCCCTTCCTATACCCCGGTCTATTACGCACCTTGATTTGGTTGACCCAACCGCGGAACCCGTCTTCGAACTTCGAGTCCGAGGATACTTCGAGGAAGGGAAGTGCTGTCCCCCAGGTCGTGATCGGGTACAAGATCCGCAGTCTGCCGAGGGAAGAACCGTTTTGGAAAGCTTTTGGTGAGTTTCAGCTTCGGGGATTGGGCCCGTGAAGCTTTTAGCCACTAACCTGGGGATGAATCACAGGCATATGGTTCGAATTCGAACCCGTGTACTGCAAACCCTTCGCCACCCCAGCCCAAGACCCAAACACCCCCTTCCCCTCTCTCGCCGCCGACGAAGATGACTGGCATCGTTTCGGTGAAACCTCCGAAGGCCAAGACCGACTCTTCATATTCGTATGCACTCGCAGACCCAAGACTTACGCTTGGGACGTGCCGAAAGAGGATGAGGCGTTGATGAATGGTTTAGGGTCGGATGACCAATTCGAGACGCTATTGTTGTTGGGGATGGAATGCTGAGAGGTGCATCGGCGATTAGGGTTCAGTGAGATTGGTAGTACAACATTGGCTTCAATAATATTGCGATACATATACAGACTACAACAGTTTGCGAACTCGGGCCAAATTTCGCCCCAAAAAATAGAGAAGAAATTAATAGCCAAAACACGGACGTAGAAGCGAAGAAGCGCCCCACCTCGCTCCCTTCTCCACCAGATCCAAACTTCACTCCCACTCACTCAATCCCTACTCTCCGCCTTCCCCTCACCACTCACTCAATCCCTACTCTCCGCCTTCCCCTCACCACTCACTCAATCCCTACTCTCCGCCTTCCCCTCACCACTCACTCAACCCTACTCTCCGCCTCCCCCTCAAAATGCGGAAAGTACCAAAACGGACCACACGGACCAGCAGGCTCATGATTCGCCGTAGACCAAGCCCCCACCACCCCGAACCTACTCTTGGGACCCCCAACCTGAACCCCATTCATCAACCACTGGTCCTGCCCCGAGTAGCGGATGATGTATTGCCAATGCACTTCGTTGTCCGGGGTCATGGAGACTGTGCCGCGAATGGAGCGTTGGGGTTGTTGCATGTGTGGGTGGGAGGTGAGGAAAGTGCCGTTGAAGTGGAGCGGTTCGGAGGTCCCGATGAAGGAGAGGGGTTTGTTGCTCTGAGATGAGGGAGTTGAGGTAGAAGGTCCAGCTTCAGGAGGCGAGGTTGACGAGCTGCTCGCTTTCGCCTCGACTTCGCCAAGCATCTCCGACGTAGGCGGCGAAGCCTCTTCCTCTCCCTCCTCCTCACTCCTTTCAGACCCCTCCTTACTTTGCTCACTCTCTTCGCTCCCTGTATCCACGCTCTCATCCTCCGAATCCAACCCGAAGTCCCCATCTTCCATCTCCTCCTCATCACTATCCCCCTCCCCCACCCCCGTCCTAGTACGAACCTCATCGAACCCGGTGCCAACATCCCTCCACTTCCGATCAGGAGGGTAAGGCAATTCCCCTTCGGGCAATAGCTTCAACTTGAGCCGCATAATGTCGCCGATCGCTTCGGATTCGCCTTCTAGTGTGCTGCGGTATTCGGGAGTGCGGTGGAAGCTGTGAGTCAAGGGTGATAGAGAAGGAATCAGTTCCTCCCCCAGCAGATGAAAACTCGTGCCCTTGGGAGACCGAACGACCCGACTCACTTGAAGTGTTCGAACGACCTATAATCCAAGAACGCATACGTCCCTCTAAACTCCGTCTCCTCCACCCCGGCCCAATCCCTCCCCTTTTGATCGGACCCATCCCAATTCTTGCCCTCGCCTTCCCCCGCCCTCGGCCCTTGCCGCGTCGTTTCCCACCCCTGAGGCATCTTCGCCTCTTGATGCACGCCATTCGCCTGTGCCTCGTTCAAATTCGCCGTCATCACAATCATCAACGATAGGACCTTGTTCCAATCAACCTTTCTCGACCGATCGGCCATGAACGGACCCCAATGCGAGTCCTTCCTAAAGTTCGTCTCACGATAAACGACCTCCCTCGCGGGCGTACGCCGATCGGGATTAAGACACATGATGCGCCTCACATTCGGCGTCGCCAAGGCTTCGAGCCGACGGAGCAAAGCGTCGACGTTTTCCTCGTCGGGGCTTTGCAGATCGGGGTAAAGGCGCGATGCGAGATCGGGAAGAAGTTGCTGCCTCCATCGAGCACGCAATTTGCGGCCTGGGTGGGTCGGGGATTCCTGCACCCAATCTTGGATATCAAAATGCTCGTTCAACCATGCTTGATTCGCGGAACTTGATTGATCACCCTCGTGGAAGCGCGGAAAGACGGCCTTGCGGGAAGGGTGACGTTTTCGCGACGTAGCGATGGAGAGGATCGCTTGCGTGGCTCGTCGGTCAAGAATCGGGCGATGGGCGTGGAGGACCTGGCGAGCGTAGATGCGTTCTTGCAGTTCTTGGCGATAGTCGAAGCCCTCCGAAAGCGAGGACCCAGTGCTGGGAGACGCAGTTGAAGACCCAGCTTGAGTTCGTTCCCTGCTCTCGGCGTCGCTCGCCCCGATCGTCCGAGCCACGTCGCCTCGGCCGGCGACGCTTACCGGAGGATCGAACATGGCCAGAAAACACGCCTTCCACAACACCGCACTACCCGCGACATGCTCGTACACTTCTCTACACGTCGCTCCAAAATGAACGACGTCGACTGGATCGGCGAATACGAGGCAGTGGTGTAGCAGCTGTGCCGGGGAGGATCGTCAAGGTGGCCGTCGATGTGGGGAAGCGCGATGATTCGATCGGCCGAGCGAGAGCGACGTGGACGTCAATGCATGCACTCTCATCTGGAAGCACCATGGACATACCTCGGGTGGAAGATCGAGCGGTGATTGAGCCATGCCGTCCAAGTCGGTGTCGGTGATGGCAGCGGGGCAAAGGAGAGAGCCCGTGCGCCTATCTGTCACGACCCCTCGCCCTCGGCCTCCCTCCACTGATCGGTGAAGGCGACCCTGGCCCAACCAGCCCGTGCGCCTACCGCAAGCCATAGCTCAGATGCCGATCAAGTGTCTTTGTAACTTGCATTACACACTTGAGAGGGAGGTTGTCGGCGTAAAGGATTGACAGACACCAAAGCCACAAAAACACAAACATTCCACCGTGCAAGTTTCAAGCCAGAACCCAACTTCTTTCCCTCACAAGCCTTGCTTGATCCTCAACGAGAAATTCACAATCACCGCCAAGAACAAGACGGCACACAAAGCCGTCGGCCCAAAGTAATCATGGTAGATGACAGCCTCGCGGTTCCGGATCTTGGTCACGCGCCAGTAGTAGGTGTAGCCTGTGTAGAGCAACGAGAGCAATGCGACGACGGTGAAGGACGAGGCGGCGGCAAGGGCGATGTCGTCTGTTTCGAAAGATGGGGGTGGTTTGAGTACAGGGGAGCGGGATGAGGGGGACGTATGCGCTCCCATGACTAACCATGAGGGTCGGAGAAGGACAAGATCCCAATACCGATCGCCGAAACAACGACGCTAAACTCGACCCACGACAAAGCTGCAGACAGACTCCATGTCAGCCTCCGCCCCCATCACTGGAAACAAACATCTCGTAGGCACTCACTCGTCCGCTCATTCGCATAAAAAACCTTGGGCTCGACCCTGACCGGAATAGCGACCTTCTTCCCCGCTTGCGCGCGGAACGAACTGACATACTCGACCCTCCCAGGCGTCAACGAGATACCCGAAGGGTTGATCGTCTGTTCCTCCCCATTGACGACATTCTCTCCTTCACCACCAGCACCGCCTCGAGAAGAACGATCGTTCAAGCCCCTCGATCGTTCGGTCTCGTACTTGGAGTCCAACAACTTGCTCAGATTCGCGGGCGTCAACTTGGGGAAGATCTCGTGCTGCTTCCTCGCGTTGGCCGAACTCGAAGCGTCCACAATGGACAAGGCTTGCCCTACTCCCGATGCGGCATGCCTGGACGCTTCGTCACGGAAGGCTTTGGCTTCTGCCGCGGCTTGGGGAGGGAGATTGGCCCATCCTGCTTCATCGGAGGTGATCGCTTGATGACGGTTATCGTCCTCGTCGACCTCGTCATCCGAAACCGGTTCAGTGTACAGTGCCAACTCGGCCTCATGCGATGCCCCATCCGAAGGTGTGTTGGACTGCGAGGTATGCGACGGTGTCGGGCGGTGGATCTGCGCCTTCCTCGTCGCCGGTTTGCGAATGTCCGTCTCCATCTGCGGCAACCAAAACGGCACGAGGTCGACTCGATTCGGCAACAGGGTGGCGCAGCCATGGATGAATTTAGAAAATTTGGGCACCGCCTCGACCAAATGCGACGAGACGAGTTCGCGCACCCATTCAGGCGGTTGTTGACCCATCTCGGTCTGCAACTTGACCTCGAGCACACCGTACGGGAACAGCTCCTTGTCCTCGTCCGGCAATTGAGGGAAAGGCCAATCGATGCCAATGTCCGTTCGACGCCAGTTGTCGCCCGAGCGCGTCACGCCATCCCAGTTGTCTTCGCGAATGAGCGAGAGCTGCGTATCGAACGAGATGCGCACCCTTGCGTCGCCAGGCAACTGGAACGCTGTTCGATTGTAGAACGTGCGCATCACCGGTCCCAACTTCTTGTGCTTGACCGCGGCCTGCACCTCCCGAGCGAGCTTCAACATCGAGTCAATCTCCTTGTCCGACTTTTTCCCCTTTTTGCGCAAGGCCTCGAACGTCTCGTCCATCGTATACCGCCCGGCGAGGAAATCGTTGAGGTGTTCCTCCTTGATCGGGAACCGCGCCTTGACGGATTTCTCGCCGGTCCAGTCCTCGCGATGGGTCTTGCGTTCGACAAAGATCACCTTGACGTCCATCCCACCGTACCAACGCATGCGGATCGCCTCAGCCCCTTCGGTCTTTTCCAATCGTCCCAGATACAGGTCGAGGTCCTGAGTAACGTCAAACGCACGAATTAGCCACCAGAAACGACAGGTGCTAAGCTCGTGCAATGCGCCTACGCACGCCGTTGTCAAAGTAGATCGACGAGATGGCCGCATCCTCTTGCTGGAAAGGCTTGTCAGGGTTGAAAACTGTAATTCGACCAGGCGAGGCCATCAGCGCCGGTCCAGGCGACGGGATGGGCTTTGTTACCGACCTACCCAATACAGGTAAGTGCTTGAGGATGACAAGCTTGAGTTGGACGTAGTTGTCCTGCGAGAGTGTGTCGAGCACGTCAGCTTCTTACACTCCGATCCCCACGAACTATTTGTAAGTGCTGGACGAAGACCCACCGGATGAACCCAGTACTGTTGGCATACCAGAGGCACAAACCAGCCAAAACGTCATCAGTCTCCCGCTTTCCACTCCTAAGATCCGCTTCTAGAACTGACCTTGGTCGTCTGTCGAACGAAAGCGCTCTGTCCTCCACCGGCACTCGAGTCACCCATGACGGGGTGTCCTCGCGTCCGGACGAGGTTGTACAACCTCGACAGTTGCACAATGATTGAGTCCTGAGCGAAGACAGAGGTAGGCTTGGGTCAGTGACTGTTGGCGGAGAACTTTGGCTTGATCGCGAGAAACGACTGACGTAGTTCTCCTTGTAGAAGGGCTTGCGATCGAGGAAGCTGCGCATGAACTGCCCTCGGAGTTGGAAACCTGTTCGTTTCTGTTCGTTACCGCGACATCTACGTGAAGTCAGCACCGGTCTTCGTTACGCTCCAAAACCTCTTCGGTATAGAAGTCATGACGAACATCGTGTTTCCTAGAATAGAACAGAACACTGAGATCAGTACCAGACATCCCATCCACACCATCTACCTAGATCGACTCACTTTACAATTTTGATGAAACCGGTAAAGTTCAAATGGGTGAAGTGGCCCAAATCATGCACATCCGCAATCACATTCGCCAGATCCTCCTCCAAATCAACGAAGCGATCCTCCGTCTCATCATCCGTATCGTCGTCTGAACCCCCATCGTCACCCAGTTCTTCGGGATGTGGACCTGCCTCCGAGGTTGGCGTCGGAGGGGCCGATTCGTCGGCGTGCGCGATGAGGTGCTTGACCTCTTCTTCGTAGGCCGAAATCTTGCCCGTCAACTCGATCATCTGGTGAAACCAAGGAGCCAGCCAAGTATGAGTGCTCTGCGACTCTTGAACTGGTCATACACTCCCTTCCCGCGTGGACGAGCCCAGTTTTGACCCACCTTGCTTTCCTGGAACTTGACAACCTTGTCCAACTCGCCCTCCAAAGCTAGTAAAATCAGTTGCCCCCGAAGATCATCAGCACCCCGGCCGAGCCCCCTCCAGACGAAACAGGCCCAACAACAAACCTCTGATAAAGTCGGCCTCGTCGGCATCGTCCCACTTGTGCTGCGCCTGCCGGTCCTTGATGAAGCGCTTCAAGCCCGAATCTGAAGTGCAAGAGGATTGGGAGGGAAAGATGCCGGCGGAGGAGGAAGAGGTTTCCGCAACGAAAATCGACACGGTAAATTTCGTTCAACAAAGAAATAAAGATGATCGAGGAGTCAGTTCACGATCCCGCGAATCTGATCCGTAAAAGTTCGGCCGCGCTCCGCTCTCTCCCCGTCCCCCACTTTTTAGCTGAGGCACGTTTCATGGGGCGTCGATTTGGAGCAGCGCGAAGAAAGAACTCACAATCGATGTAGGACGATTGCCAATCCTGGTCTATAACACGCACGCAAAGGAAGGAAAGTTTTCATAACAAGTCAGTACGAAGGAGCCTACTTGAAGTTGCATCCCTCCGCAAAGTTGCGCGGCTTGTCCCATGATATCCACGGCGCGCCAAGACCGGGTGGGTCATCGGCGTCGCCCGTCGGGTTCGTCAACGACGTCGGAAGAGAGGGCTATCGATAGTCCCCTCCCGGCGGAGTGCCTGAGCGGCTCTCTATCGGGTGCCGCGGGCCGTAGCAGGAGAAACGTACACAGAGCATCCTTGATGACGGATCCGACTGGTGGGAAGACAGGAAAAGATTAGCTTGTAGTCGTGGGTGCGGAGGTGGTTTGGATGCGGACTACTGACACTTCATCGCGCCGGCTGATCAGGCAGATCCGGTTTGGTGATTGTGAGACGAGGAGCTGGATGGGGTATAGCTAGATATACTTGAATCACTGAAGCTCCGATCAGACAGTTTCGCAACGGTGGACTGGTTAGACGGGATAGGGAGCCCGCTCGGAAGAAGAGGGTGAAGAAACGAATGCCAAAGCGCAACGACCCGTCCGAGGAACGTGAGCAGGTTTGAAACCCGACCGCGAGCAGCAAGCAGCGGTTTTATCGGCGCTCTCGGCTCATTCATCCTCGAGGAGGTAACCAATCGCCTGTAGAACCAAGCTCTTTTCTTTCTCATGTCATGGATCTCCCAGTCTTATAAATTAGGACATCAGTCCCACTTCACCGAGAAAAAACGCTCACTCTCTATCAGGGAGCTTCTTCATCTCGAACAGACCTCCCACGTCAAGTTTATTGCCGAGGAGGATCGGCGAAGCGGACGCTCCCGCGATCACTGATTGGCCGGCGACGTCCCCTTCCCACGTGCACGTGCGGCGGGAGCTCGAGCGCTTGAGCCACGATTCGCTGACGGCAAAGCTCAAGCGAAGCTACCGTCCAAGTGATCTACAACACCTTCCTTTTTCCGTGGACACAACCTTTTCTGCATTAAAATGTTCTTCCTTCCTATCCTAGATTAAGCCAGACCCTACTATTGCTTCACGTATTACGCCTCTCAAAAATTATCCACAAACCTCCTACTTCTGCCTCTTATAAACCTTCTTCAAAAAAGAACTAAACACCTCCCTCTTCAAACCCTCTCCGCCTTCTTCCGGGATCGTCTCGATCAACGTATTGATGCGCTTGTACGATTCCGCCTCGTATTCGTCGAACGCTTGGGTGAGTGCGAGTTGCTTGTAGACTTCTTTGACGCGCGCTTCGGAATCGGAGGATTTGACGCCGTAGTTTGCCTGTGCAAGACACAACGAAGAGTCAGCTTCACTCCGGAGGAAGTGAGACCTTCGTCATCAGCGGAGACGTCATCCCTTGAAGCATAAACCCTACTCACATCCAACACCTTTCTCTGCCCTTCATCGGCCTTGGCCAGAGCGGCATTGATCAACCAACTACATTTGTTATCCAAAATGTCGGTCCCAATCTTGCCAATCTGTTCCGGGGTACCATAACAATCGAGGTAATCGTCTTGGACTTGGAAGTATTCCCCCATCGGGAGGAGGATGTCGAGCGCTTTTTTGTACGAGGATTCGGTGGTGACGCCGGACATGTGCATGGCCAAGGCGACGGGGAGGTAGAAGGAGTAGAAAGCCGTTTTGTACACCACGATTAAGTGGTGTCTAGAGCGAGGTGGGGAGTGAGTCAGGTCCTGGGATGCGGATTCCTTCGAGCGCCTTCACTCCGAGCAAACTCACTTTTCCAACGAGAATTTACTCAAATCGACCGAACCCTCAGGGGCGGTGATGAGGTCGATTAACTGGCCCATCTCGGTCTGGAAAGTCGTCTATAATCGTCGACCGAGCCATATCACATGCCCCATGATCAGCTCTTCTCCGCGGACCGTTCGTTACCCAGGATCAGCACACGATTGCTGAGCCCTTCGGCAAACCTACCTCAAGGAACAACTCCAACAGATCGACGTAGTACTTCTCGGACCGGAAGTGCTTCTTGAGCAAGTGGTAGATCGCGGCTTCGAGCATGAAGGCGTCGTTGATGGCGATGTTGCCGACGCCTTCCTGAAAGTGGGGAAAAAATTGATCGAGCGATTGGGGAGATGCGGGATCAGTCATCCAATATCGATTATCGATCATTTGGGAATGGTGGGTTTTTGGTGCAAATTTACCACTCGATACCAGCAAGGTTGGCCCCTACGCGTGATGGACTGATCCATCATATCATCCGCGACCAAGAAATATGCTTGGAGCTTTACACCCGACACACCCAGACACACGATCAGCATCGCCATCCTTTGTGCTCCCTTCTGAGCTTGATGCAAAACACACCAACTCGATACACCACCCCAAGACGGCGGCTTGCTTGTATTCGTAGTCGGTCAGGTCGGAGCCTTTGAGGATTTGGACCGTATCGACAACGGAGATGCCGCGGTTCAATTTGCCTGGACGGAAGAGAGGGGGATGAGCGTGATGAGATGGGGTGTACGAGATGTGTTTGTGAGCTCGTCGGTGGTGTGTAGGTCCTAGTAGCACGCCTAGTAGCATGCCAGGTTGCTTCCATCCCACGCGACGACGATCGACAGCGAGACCACGGAACCCCACACCTCCCCCTCCGATGACTTACCCCCTGGTGAATTATGATCCAGATTCTACTCTCACCGCAAACAACCCCAACTAAAAACGCATCAGCAACCCTCCCGTTCCCCCACACCCCTCGCTGCCCAAACTAACCTGCTTGAACCACTCGGTCGCCTCCGTGGGCATCTTCTCCCCTTCGAGACAAGCGACCAACTCGTCCCTGATCCCAGGCCAGATGGAGAGGAACTTGTCGCGCGATGCGGTGGGGGACATGTTTTGGAAAGGAGTGTGTGAGTTGGGGGAAGGAAGGGTGATTAAGGAAGCACAGGAAGCACAGGAAGGACCGGAAGGGACACGCGCCGTCGCCGCGCATCGGTTCCTCTGCCGCTGCCGGCCGGTAACACAGATGAGGAACAGCGCCTCTCGTCCTCACGCTCCAGCCTTGTGACAAAACCACTCCATTAGTCATCCTTCTTCCTTCCCTTCCCCAATCAGTTTCAAGTTTGAAGTCATAAATATTCGACCACCACACCATACACCATACATCATACATTTATATATACGGCACCGTTACCTCGATGGGATTGGGACTGATGCGCGCCCTTTATTTAATGAACTTCAGCCGAGCGACTCTGAAGCCCTCTCCTCTTTCCGGTGATCTGTTCTCACACCCATGTGATCCGCGGGAACCGTTGAGCATTTCCTGTTTGGTTACAAAGACAAGTTCCCCGAAGAGATGGATGTACACATTCCTTCCCCGACGCGTTGGTGAAACTACGGACGTTCGAAACAACTCTTTACTCGGAGAAAAAGAAGAAGAAAAAACGACCTCGTAAATACAAAATTGCGCTACCACAAGCTCACGCCAACACCTTCCTCAGTCCCTCGACCTGACTCGCGCTCAAACGAGCTGGGAACTCGACCTGGACCTTGACGAGCAAATCCCCCTTCTTCTTCGGTGCATTCTTCCTCGAAATCGGCATACCTTCCCCAGTGACCTTGATGACCTGACCGGGGGAAAGGGGTTTCCCACCCGAAGCAGTACTGGGATAAGGCACATCAACTTTGAGCGTTCGTCCGTCCAACGTCGTGATGGATCTCGTCTTGGCGTCGGGGGAGGAAGGCCCCGTGAGAGCATCGACGAGGGGTACCTTGAGTTCGTAGATGAGGTCGTCGCCGTCGCGTTTGAACGTCGCGTGGGGCTTTTCTTCGATCACGAAGACGAGGTCTTGGGCCGACGTAGCGGTTTCGTGGCCGGCTTTGGGGAAACGGACTTTGGTACCGGCTTTCCATCCGGGCTTGACGGCGACTGCAGGGAGAGGAGTGAGTTCGCAGTCAGCTTGTCAGTCCCTGGTGGGACGATCACCTCACAGCCAGAAAAAGAACTTACTCTCAAGCGTGTTGGCCTCTTCGCCACCCGTACGACGCTTCTTGGTCACCTTGAGCTTCTTGGTCGCGCCTTTGTACAGATCCTCGAGCGAGACGGGCAATTGCTTAACTGTGGGTTCAGGGAAGCGTCAAAGGGTCAATTTTCACCCTATACTGCTGATGATTCCACCAACCCCGAAAACTTACCAACTTCCTGTGGCTTCTCCTCGCGAAACTCCTCATCACTCGTATCCATCGGACCGCCCGGCATACCACCCATACCTCCCATCCCAGCGAACGGATTCCCCGCCGCGCCGCCCCTAGCACCTCTCCCACCGCCCATGCCTCCCATCCCACCCATACTCCCGAACAACGAAGCAAAGATATCATTCGGATCCGAAGGTTGGAATCCCCCTCCACTGAATCCTCCCCCAGGAGCTCCTCCCGACGTAGAGAAGGTGAATCCACCGGGTGGGAATCCACCTGGGAATGCACCCCCTGCTCCGGCGAAGGGGCTCCCTCCTGCTCCTCCTGGGGGTGGGCCTCCTCCACCACCGCCCATTTTGAGCCCTTCTTCACCGAATTGGTCGTAGATGGCTCGTTTGTTCGAGTCCTGTTTCAGAAAGGGAATGAAAGACCATCAGTATCACCCATCACCCATCTCGCTCGGAGCAACTCACCGTCAACACCTCGACGGCCTCGCTGACTTCTTTGAACTTCTTGGACGCCTCCTCCGTATTATCCGGGTTACGATCGGGGTGGTACAGCATCGCTTTCTTCTTATACGCCGAACGGATCTCTGTAAAAGGAGCAAAGTCATAAGGTGAGTCAGTGCATCGCTCCCGATGGTCGGTCATACGACCCGACCCGACCCGACCTGAGCTCACGAGTTACCCACGTTGTTCATTCGCATCCTTCTGCAGTCCCAGGATGGCATAGTAGTCTTTTCCTTTAGCCATGATGATTGGTCCTTGTTTGTAGGATCACTTGGCCACTTGGCTCGAATGCGTGGGCGTCGTGGGTGTGTGTCTGTGCGAGACCAAGCGCTGAGCTAGCTGGTGGGCGCCGGATGAATGACGTCGCTGTGCGTGAAGCTGCGCTTCTGTGGGCTTCGATGGGATTCCTGGAGGGTGGATTCGGTCGGGCTCGAGCTGGAGCTTGTGTGATGGGAGGACTTCTGTTCGGCTGATCGAGTGTACCTAGCTTGGGTAGTGCTTTGAGCTTCTTCTGGCGTGTAGTCCGGTATAACGACGAGCGTATATGCGTATGTTGGGAAGAGGTGGATAGCGGAAGGGAGTCAAGCGGTTCGCATCGCCCGCAATGGCCGCTGGTCGCCTGCGCCGATGGAAGCCCAGCGAAGCTTCTCGCGCTTTCCAGCACGCTCTGGCATAGTCGCTTATCTTCCGAGCTTCGGCCGTCGGGCACCTCGTGGCTTCGGGTTCTTTCTTCGGGTTCAACAAGTTGTGTATGTTTGTTTTCAAAAGAAGCAACAACATCGAAAAGAAGAGAAACAGAAACAAAGAGAGAGGTGTAGTAGACCTCCTAGCAAAACGAAGCAGGCCAAACGCCGGCCCAAAAAAACAACATGATCCGAGTCCTCATCCCCATCCCCCTTCCAACCATCCTATCAAAACCCGTAACTCCTATACCCCGACCTATCCTGCCCTTGTCTCTGTCCCTGTCCCTGTCCCTGTCCTTCGGCACCGCCCCCGCTTTGAACCCCGGCGGCAGCCCCCCTCTCCTCATGCTCATCTTGGTCATTCCCCTGATCACCGTCGAACCGCGCATGCGCATGCCCATTCCCATAGAAATCATGGTGCGAATGCGAGTGTTGGTGATGGTGGCCTCCATGAAGGTGCTGTTGCTGATCATGTTGTTGGTGTTGCATCTGTTGATGATGAGATGGTGGAGGTGGGTGATGATCGAGAGCGTTCGAGCCACTTCCTCCATTGTCTGGCATTGAAGGTAAGTGATAATCACCATGATTCCCCAGTTGTGGCGACGACGATCCATCTTGATGGTGTCCTCCGGTATGAGCTTGGAAGAAGGAATCGTCATCGAGCGAGGTGTCGGCTCCATGGGAAGTCTCCTCTCTTACGGTACCGGACCTCGATGCAGCGCCGGCGGCGGCGGAGTTCGCTTCGGCTAAAGCAGCTTCGGCGGCTTTGACCTTTTTCGACTTTTTCCCCTTCTTGGGTAACGGTACACCACTCGCCGCAGCGGCCGCGAGCTTGGCTGCTCGTGAGACTTGACGAGCGTATCGAAGACCTGCGACAAGGGGACAACGTTCGTGAATTAGTAACGTGAGCAGTAAGGCCCTAACTCCAACCCGCCTGTCCTCAAACTCACCACACGCATTGCAAAGACTCTTATTCCCACTCGGGCCCTTCCTCCACTCGGGGCTATTCGCCGTCCCACAACTCTCACACGCCGCAGGACCAGGCTTGTTCGCTACCGGATCAGTCTTGGTTTTCGGCGTCTTCTCCTTCTTGGATGAGGTCGATGCGTTTAGGGAGGACGAACGCCCTTCGGCGGAAATGGAGGTGGAATAATTTGCGCCGCCGTGTTGGAGGCCGTTTAGATCTGACGCGCCTAGACTGGACTTGTGCGTCGACGAGCCTTCTTCCGACATGCTCGTGCGAGGCGGCGATAATGACCCATCCCCATTGAGGCGAGGACTTCCCGTGTGTGCCATGAGATGCGGGTGTTGCATCATATGGTGCGATTGATGCGACAAGAGACTGCCAACCGCAGTACCGTACGGGTCCCCCAGGGGAGGCAAGGAAGGGTTCGGGTAGCCTGGGTACCCATGCGGTGCGACTATGTGCATCATCGGATGCTGCTGCGGAGCCATCGAGTGTTGAGGATACATCGGGTACATCTGCGTCGGCATGGGAGGGTGTTGGTGGTAGAGCGGATGGCCGAAAGTCGAAGGGTGTGAAAACGGGTAGTGGGCTTGTGGAGGTGCGGGGTAGGGAGCCGACTGGGGCTGCATCGGGCGATAGAGATCTTGCACCGGAGGAAGATGCGGGCTCGTATGGTGGAGGGGGGAGGTAGAGGGGTTCGAAAGGGGACCACCCGTTAAGGACCCAAGGATCGCGGCCGAGGAAGCAACCGTCGGAGACAATCCGCCATTACGTCGATCCCCGCGAGGAGAAAGCCGTTCGGACGAGACCCTCCTCACTTGGGGCAACTCCAGCCGTAGCGGATCATGCGGCGTCGTCGGAACGAACGGTGCGTCGACGCGAGGTCGCTTGAACGGCGCATAGTCTGGGTAATCAAACGAAAAGGGCTTGGGCTGGCCCGGGGTCAAGAAAGGTACATCCTCAAGCTCAAACTTCTTCGCGGCGTGCGAGACCCTCGGTGACGAAGTCGTGGAATGTGATGGAGAGGCCGGCGACGCCGAGGACACGGCACGTTGCTTCGCCGCTGCGGAGAGATAGATTCCACCCGTGTCGAACACGCAGAACGTGATGGCGCCGTACAGGATGACAACGGACTCGATCGAGACGAGCGATCCGGCCTTGAGCAACGGGTGCTTGTCGCGGTACCGGCGCGTGCAGCTCGTTCGACTCTCGTGCGACGGCCTCGGCTTGTTGACGACTTGCTGGCCCAAGGCAGCATACTCGGCAGGGTCGTACTCGTGGGCGGGCGTCGAGGGAGGAGGAAAAGTCACGATCGGGTGTCCATCGGTGTTGAGGATCTGGAAGACGTGAGGCGGGGGTCCTTCCGACAGTGACTGGCGTCGCGACGAGATATTGTACGAGGTCGCTCGGGCGAGGGCAGCTTCGAGTTCGACACAGAGCGCTTGATCAAGATAGCTACCATCCTCGACACGGGGCCCACACCAGTTGGACCAGTGGCTTCGATGCGACTCGTCGTTGTCACGTGCCTCGTCCTTGTCAGCTGTGGCATGAAAGAAGGCCAACACGGCCCCACGCAAGTCGTCGCCATCGCCGGACCCGAGGCCGGTCTCCCCACCTCCGATCCAGGACGTCGTGATATCGATGCTGATGTATTCACTGTCGTACGTGATGAGCTTGGCTTCCGGGTCCGTCTCCGGTTCGGTCGCTCCAAGTATTTTGCGAATCCGAGGTACTCGAGAATAGCGGCATCTGGTCAAGTCCCGGAGAGAGCGAGAGTCAGCACCTCGGGGAGAGAGAGACCACGGCCAATCTTGCGATGAGGTCCGATGACTGACTTCGTTACACTGCCGAATATACCGGCCTGCTCGATCCCACTCTGACCATCCCTCCCAGGGTTCGGCATCAGATCGGCCCTCAATGCATCCCTCTCGTCGGGGTGAACGTAGTCGAGCATGTTGGTGCCGAGGAAGCTGTCCTTTTGCTCCTTGAGGTGGGCTTCGAGGATGGGGTCGACCGCGATGTAATCAAGGGAGGGCGACAGGATGGACCAATAGCAACGCGTTCTCCCCAGTGCGACGTTGTTGGGTTTCGACGGCGAGGTCGAGTTGGAGTTGCACGACAAGCGACGGCCGGACGGGCTCGAAGGCGCGGTCGCGGAGGCGACGGCAATAAGCGAGTTGAACGGGAAGCTCGAAGCCGATGCCGACGCTGCGAGGGAGGGCATCGTCGACGTGCTCGAGCTGGACCCAAAGTCGAGCCGAGGGTGCGCGTCGGACGAGGCCATGGCTTGTGTGCGTGACTGCTGTTGCTGCTGATGCTGCGGCTGTCCCTGGACTCGCGACGAAGGCTGGTTTGGTCCGCCTAGAACGGCCACTTGTCAGTCGGTCGCTGCTGAGGTCGCTCGCTCGTGCCGTTGATCGTGGGGTCGATGCCGCACGGTGTACGATCAAAGCCAGCCGGATACCTGTGTTGACACCCGTCGGTGGTCAGTCAAGTGTTGGAGGTCGTGCACAGCACTAGTTCCGGTTTCCGTTCTCGCTCCGAGGGCGGCTTTCAGCAGCGGCAGCCTAGGCGGGGGAGGCCCAGGCGACCGCGGCTGCAGGCGCTGGCGACGACGGTGATCGAGGCGCGCGCTTGGGGAGGTGGGTGCGCTCTTGCATGCAGCCAGCCAGCTCGCTGGGGCTCGTACGACGAAGCAGGCGGGGAAAGGGCGCGACCCACGACCACGACAATACACCCTGTGATGGGACTTACTACCTTCCTTGAGCCTCGGAGTGAACAATCCCTTGCTTCGTGTAAGTGTAGAGGGTGCCTCCGACGAGTGAGCAACTCAGCCAAGGTGCCGTTGCGAGTCGCGGTTCGATCGGGTTGTGGAAGCCTGCAAAGAGTGATCGAGGTGAGGCGGCGGGGATCCGTGTCGATCGGCGCGCAAGCAAGCGCGTATCTTTGCCGATCGCTCCGGCGAGCCAAACTTGAATCGCATCCGTCCAATTGAAAGCGCCGATTGGCAAATCTCGATTTCACTGACCCGTAATCCACTCGTCCATGTCTCGATACCATGAGGATACCCAAGAAGTGAGTTGAAATGGAATATGGTATCAACATGAAAAGATGGGTGCTGTGCTCTGCTACGAAAAACTTACTACTACGGGGGGGCTACGATAACAGGCTCACTAATCCTGGAATGCGACGATAGGACGAAAGTAATAAAGAGAACTTATGCTAATGCGGGGAGAAGAAGTAAGGGTAATCATCAAGCAGCCAAAGTTTGAGAAATGATGGTTGAAATGAAATTGGCTCGATCGTGGTCCGAGATAAGACCTCGAGCAAACTCCTCGTCCGGCGTTGAGGTCCAGTCATTCCCACCTCCGTCGATCGAGTAACGAATTCGCGCAGCTTCAGGGGCGAGCGAACCGAAGCCGAAACGATTCAATTGATCGAGCAAGGCCGTATCGGAAAAGGCTGAAGCGGTAAGTCCGGATGGGATCGAGTTGATGGCGTCGTACGAGAGCGGGCCCGAGCTGAGACGAGAGAGGTAACTGTCGAGAGTGCGAGCAAGGGTTTCCGAACTGCTCGTCGAGTGGAAAGTTGACCAAAACTTAGCAGGCAGTCTCGTGACACAAAATGCGTTGAGTTCACTCACAATAAGCTTCCAAGATCCGGGTATTGTCTGAGAGTGCGAGCAATGACATGGAAGAGGGCGGCTGCTGCCGCATCGGAAGCCGTCACATCTTCGAGCAACCGCGCGGACAAAGCGAGGCACATCAAGGCCTGAGACAAGATGGCACTAAGGATCAGTAGAAGCGAGCAGAAACAGGAACTTTGCATACATGCTCACGGCATTGTGGTCGGGAATCTCGAGGTCTGCTACGATAGCAGGCAGGTTCGAGACTCGAGGCAGTGTGTCGATGCGTGCCGCAGACAGGAGCTCGGGCAGGCGACATTGGTCGACGAGAGTGGGAAGCGAGGCGATGAAAGGTCCCAGCCAGCGAGACCCTTGCTTTGGCACCTCCTTATCGTCTTCTACCAGTGGATGAGAGTGATGAATGATCGACAACAGACAGTACGTTGCATCCGACGCCGTCTTGGCATCCATCGAAGGTTGTGCCAGCAGCGAAGCGAGAGCAAAGCCCAGATCGAGCTCAAAGTTGACGCCGAATTGTCCGGTCATCGATGCCACGCCGTGGGCCAGCCAGAGCTCACTCAGCATCTCGAGTGCTCCAGTATCAACAAACGCCCCGCTGATCTGCAGCTTTTCGATCGCCACCGCCAACAGCGCCACGGCAGGCCGGTTCACGAGCGCCGGTCGGGCGAGAAGTAACGCCATGGCGGTTTCGGTTGTAGCAAGCAAGAACTTGGACTCGGACTGAAGCGTCTTGGATAGGCAGCGTACCAGTAAGGCCGCTAGCTCAACTCCATCAGGCGAACGAATCGCATTGGCGAGAGTGGTAAGGAGCTGGAAGACGACATCATCGTCGAGAGCCGTTGGACCAAGGTGCGACAGCGTCGCGATCGCACGACCCTGGAGAGCCGCGTCGTACTGGAAGCAGAGCGTCGACGTGAGACTCGCCCATCGAGTCCGCCAGGCGTTCTCAGTGTCCGTGCCCGGTGCACCGGCCTCAACGATCTCGCCCAATGCTGTCGCCAATCTTTCGCCATGGCGCACGACGTCCCAATCCTCCACGGCGCCCGCCCCTTGTGACCGGCGGCCCATCAGCTCGAGCACGGCCTCGCTTTCAAACGCTTTGCTCAGGTCAGACAATCGCTTGCGATCGGCCTGTTCGTCGAGGGCTAGGCTCGAGATGGTGTTCTGTATGAGCTGTCGGAGCGTCTGCTGTTGCGAGATCGAGCCTTCGCCGACCAAACACATGAGGATGTGTACAATCTCGGGCAAGAGGATCTGCGTCGAAATTCGCGCCTCGAACGATAGCGAGAGGTCGAAGCGCAATGCGACGGCGATCAGAAGGTCTTGCTTGGTCTGGAACGCATTCGGCTTAGTAAGTGGCACAGCTGTGGTCGCCGCGGCGGCTTTTGCAGCCAAAGCTCGGCGAATGCGCCCCAGGACTCGGCCCCTATATGAAGGACCCGCAGCCAAGGTGGCAAGCACGTCCCCATACCTTGCAGCAGCAGCTTCGGTAGCACTCAGATCCTCCCGAGGTACAAGATCCAACGCCTGGTCGAGAACGAGATCATGCACCGCTTCGAGCCTCCCGATGGCGGACCAGAACCGAGCCGTCAACGCGGCGCCGAGGTAAGGATCCTCGACCGATTTGCGCAGCAGCGTGCGGAAGATGTTCCCGAGTCGAAAGCGAACTTTGGAGATCTGCTCGGTCGGTACGAGCAACGCGCTAGGGAGATGATGGAGCCACGAACGAAGGGCGTGGATCGATCCAATTACTTGGGTGAGCGAATGTCTTGTCCTCGCAATGACTTCTACCAGTCCCTCGACGACATCAAGGGCGAGTCGCGGAGACATCGCTGCCGATAACGTGTCGCTCAGGGACGAAAGGTGCACAAGATCTCCCGAGGGTAGGTAGGAACCTGAACTTAGAGAGGCATCAGCTAGTGAAGATTACACCAAACCCAAACATTTTCAGCCAGTACTCACCCGACAAATCCGAAATGCCTTCGAAAGCGCCAAGCGCCTTGCCCACAGCTCGAGCGAGCCTGTATCCATCCTTTCGAAGTCCTGGTTCTGGCGAAGCGCAGGACACCATAGCCAAAGTCGAGATACAAGCGAGAGGGGAACGATCGCTGCGCATGCTGAAGATGGCTTGAGATACGAGCAATGCCTTGGTAGATGAGCCAGTACAACGAGCCCGAAGCTCTTCAAGGATCTCGGCAGCCCCCGATTCGACGAGTAGCGTCCACGACTTGTCCCTGTCCCTATCCCGCATGCGCACCACGATCTCGTCGCCGTACCTGTTCGTACCCGTCAACCGCACATCGTCAATCATGTCGAACGGCGCCATTTCGCAGAACACTGAAGTGAGATCCCAGGCGATTGGATGGGGTTTGACGGTTGTGATATACGCCGTGGTCGGATCGAGTTGGAGCAAGACGGGCACTTCGACCCTGACCGGATGCTTGAGGGTAATGCGGTCGAAAGTGACTCGGGGCTCCCTTGACAGCGCTAGCGTCGAAGCCGGAAGAGCGGACGTGGGCAGGAAACGAGCAAGATCCTCCAAGTGGTGGCATGCTACGACCATGCGTAGATCGACCGGTCCCATACCAGTTTCGACATGGCGTAGGTATGCCTGGGTGTAAAAGTTGGGCGAGAACAGCACCGCCTGCGAGAGCCGCTTGAGGATCGGTTCCGGCACAAAGCCGAGGAAGCGTTGCGTGTGCGCAGGGCTGAGGGATTTGTCACTCGACATCCCCGTGAGGTCAATGAGGATGTCCCATTGCTCTGTCTCAAAGGTTGTGAGGCAGTGCAGTGCCCAAAACGTCAAACCTTCGACATCGACCGTCTCGGCGTCGATCTTGCCAGGGCAGTAGACGAAGAGAGCTGCCCTGGGATGAGCCGTCACACGGGAGCGATAGAAGACATTGGACCACTTGCTGGCTTCGTTCGGGTTGATCCTGAACGCATTCTGCGCCATGAAGGACGCCAGCGTCTCGTTCGCCCGCTCGGCAGATCGAATCATAACCGATTCGACCTGCTTGACCGGACCCAAAGCCGCAACGAGGCCCGTCAACGTCTCCCACAGATCGTTCGCTTCGCAGTACGGGTAGTTGAGCAGCTTCGATCCAATCTTACCGCAATTATCGACGAGAAATGAGTGCAAGAACGCCAAATTTGCAGGGCTCAATCGATCTTGATCGACGGCTTCGAGGATCTCGATCCGCGGCGCGCTCGGTGGACGCGACATGGACGAGAGGAAGCTTGTCATGGTGAAGATATTGCGATCCATGAAGGGGTTAATGGCGCGCATCCCTGGTTCCTTGGCTCCGAAGCGGACATTGTTGGCGAGCGCTTGCAAGATCTTGCTGACCGAAACCAAACCCTTGCGCACCTCGCGCATGTCGGTACCCGCGGTTTGGTCAATGAGGTCGAGATCGATCATTTCCGGTGAGACGATGGCGGGATTGATGAAACGGAGGAAGATGAAACCTCCAACCGCCGTAAAAACCGACTCGGGAAAACGCGCTCCCACGGCCTCCGCAATGAGGGCACAAATTTCTCGAATCGTATCGGGTGCCGCGTCGACGGATTGAACGATGCGAACGAGGAACGCCTCGGTCACTTGGATCAAGTTGCGCGAAGCGACATCGTCGTCGCTCGAATCTCGATGAGGGTCAAAGTCCTGTAAGTGCCCCTCGCGAGAGTCAGCTTCGAAGCGCTGGGTGCCTTCTGTGAGGCTGCGCACTCACCAAATTGAACTCGGGTGGCTTCGAGCAGATCGTAAGCAGCAAATCGCGCAGGGTCTCCCGCAGATAATGGTACCCCTGAACCTTGGAATAGATCGTCAAAAGCCTCGAAGCGAAAGTGTTGCCTCGGAACAAGGTCGACTCATGATCGGTTGCCGAGACTTCGGCGACGATGACGGCCCGTAAGAAGGGGATCGTTGCAGACGGAGTCGACATGATGCGCAGCAAGACCTCGATGAGATCATCGTACTGCGCCGGCGGACACACTTCGCACAATGCCAGGGCCAAAGAGGAGGGGTTGTGTCGAATGAGTTGGCAAATCTGACTGTACGCGTTATTCGTCGAAGTGGCCCCTTCGTCAATGTCAAATTTGACGCCACGATCCAGCAAGAGGGTGAGCACCTCGAGATAGATATGCCGAAGTGGGTCTTGCAATCCCGAGCTCGTCATCTCGGAAATCCTTCGAGCGGCCATCTCTTGATTCGACGCCAGCAGGGCCGTAAACCCCTCCATCAGCGACGATCTCGTCCGATGAACGTCGCCTGCGATCCCAGGCTCGACCTCAACGCCGGCCATACCGGTCAACACTCGGGTAAAGTGATCAAAGTAGCGGTTGAACATGGCCCGGTCTGATGAACCATCGTGGGCTTGTAGCTGGAGCCCCTTGAGGACGGCCGAAAAAGCGCACTGCCCTGCTCTATCCTCGGTAACGGAGACCCAGCGATAGAGGTACTCCACAAGCTTGATCCGCTTTGGTGCCGAGACCTCGTCGAGTTCACCCAGCTTGGCATGCACGTTCTCGCAGAGCGTCGAGAGCTTGCTCTGTAGGCGTAGTCGCTCGTCCTGGATGGGTAAAGTGCTGATGAACTCGGCGAAAACGACGAGGACCTCGACGATTGGCGCGTACACTCCCCGATGAAGGCCACCTGAATCGACTTGAGTAACGACAGCCTGCAAAATGACGAGCGACTGAGCGATGAAAAGCATGTTCGAAAAGACATCGTCGTCCAAGTTGGAGTCGGGCTGATCCGTCGCCGACAATCGCTGCGCCGACTGTTTGAGCTGCGTCACGACGGCCGCCATTTGTCGCACGTCTAGGTTGTTCGCGAGCAGCTCTGTCGCATGAGTTCGGACGATAGGATCGCCGACAACAGATTGTTCCACTAGGTCGTGGACGATCGCGTTGGCCTGTTTTGCGCGTTCGTTGCGTCGAGCCAGTCGAGAGTCAACGAGGCCCGTGCTACCTTCGTCCGATCTGGCCTTGCGCCTACACACCCCACTCATGACTAGCAGCAACCCCGTCAACGACGACCAGTGATTCAGTCCGAGGGAAACGGCCATAATCGACGTCGCGTTGTACGAAGTGGGTGATTCATGATGGGGACGGAAGAGATGTCTCGCGGCGAGGTCGCTTGCTCTCCGAGTCAGCTCGTCCCATGCGATGAGCAGACCCATCGACGCCTCGTCCAGATCCTGGATGTAGAGCTTGAGATGCCGCAACGCGTCGAACTTGGACGACCGGTCCCTCGCCTGTCCGAGCGGCTTGACGACCGAGTGGGAAGGAACTGCTGCGCGATGATCGGCCAGAACCTGGTGCGCACATTCGAGGGCGAGTTCGCTGATCTCATCCGAGGGCGACAGAGCCGAGATGAGCAGACTAGCCTCGAGCGCATTCCAAAATGCCTCCGACCATTTCCAAATACCGTCCACCTTCTTCGAAAGGGGCCGCTTGATGATCTCGAGCATGACGCGCAGCAAGAGACAATGACACATCGTCGCATCATCGACTTCCAAGATACGATGCGCGATAATGTTGCCTAATTGAGACCAGTCGACTGTATCGTCGCCTGTTCCGGGTCGCTGCTCGAACGATCGGAAGTACGTTAGTATCATCCCGAACGCTAATCGATCAATTGTCTCATCCAAGAGATCGCGTGCGAGTTCAGCGACTGCGACGAGCGTGGTCTCTGCATCGGCGACCACAAGATGGGGTGCTTTGCTCCACAGGACCAGTATCGAACGAATCAAGTCTGGCGAAGTATCGTCGACCACGGTCGAAGAGTCGGTGTAAATCGCTCCTGCGCTGCCTCGTCGTGCCCTCCGGATCGGCCTGGGGAGTCGAGTCGCGTGGGTGAACAAGGTGCATAGCGATGTCGAGATTGACGCCCACGACTCGGTCGGACTGGAATCGCTGAATAGGATCAGCAAAGCATTGACGGTCCCGAGCTGGTGGGTGAGCGGCGATTCAGGTTCCATCAGGCGTCCAAACAACTTGATGAGGCCGCTTTCCTCGATGAGCTGGAGTTTGGCGACAGCGACGAGGCACCTCGTCAACGTAGCCCGCTGGATCGACGACTCGCCGATGGCCTGCCTCAAGCTCGTCGTGAAGATTTTGGCACAATCATCGTAAAGGGCGCCGATCGAGCTTGAGGGTTCAACAATCTGATGCGAAGCCATCAACAGGTCAACGCAGGCATTCCGTGCATGATCGTTGCTCCCTCCTGTCGAAGTCGACAATGCGGCCTTGATGGCGTCGAGGAACTGCTTCTTCTTGCTGTACACTCCCGAACGCTTGTCCGTTCCCGCAGCCTCCTCGTCATTTGTCAGCTGTTGTACGATGTCGGGACAACAAAGCAAGAGCATCATCATTGTCGACCACGAGCTGGTAGGTGTCGGGCTCATCCGTCGCGTCAGGTTCTGGCTTGTCGGCATCGAAGCTGATGCTGATGGCGCAGCGCTCGAAGATGGGTCGGGGACGAGAATTGCCGATTGGGCCCAAAGGAGATCGAAGAGCATGTCGCAGCCACCTTCGAGTCTTCGACCGGACTGTACCATCGCACGATATTCGTCGGGGCGAGAGGTGATCCACGACCACACGGACGAGCGCAGAGCGTGGACCAAAACGAGCTGAGCAGGCTTCTGAAGATGAAGAAACGCATTAAAGACGTCTGCGAGCGATGAAGTGAGACGTCAGTCTCGGCGTCTTACCTAAATTGATCTGAATCAAGTTCAGGCTCACCTTGAAAGACAGCCGACAGTCGACTTCGGCTCAGGCAACAACTTTCCAAGATCCTCAAATCGTGGGCCTCGAACTCGATCGCTATCCCATTCGACGAAGGCAGCTCATTGGGAGTTGCACCGGGACCAGAGTGACCCGCCAGTCTTTGCCGGAGAAGACTATGTATCAAAGGCCAGTTCGAAGCCGAAAGAAAGTACACCACTAGAGCCGAGTAATGGTGGATGTCGGAGCGCAGGGCCTCGCGCGTTTCCGAGGACGAGAAGGGCGAGTCGATCAAGTCCGCGACCTGGGATGATGAGCTCGAGTCGAGGGATCGAAATACACGGGCGACGAGATCTGAAGTACATGAAGGCGAGGCGGAAAAGATAGAGATCGAGGAGGGGGCAAACGCTCCCCTGGGAACGACCACGTTCAAGAGGGACCGAGCCAGCGTCTCATCGAGGGCAGGAGGATCGGTAGCCGGTTCCGTGCTTGTTGACGACCGATGGACATGTGACCACCAATGGACGAGAAGACAGCTCGTCGTGATCCTCAATAGCTGGCAATGTGACCGCAATACATCGAGTGGAGAGAGTAGCGGTGCCGAGGCCGCCGATGACATGTTCCGAGCCTGGAATGCGGGAAATCTTCTCGATTAGCCAAAGAAAAAAGGCAGAGCAGACTTCGCAGACTCGGCTTACTCCATCCCCTCTCCCACTCCCTCCTGGGCGTTCTAGTTCCCGCAATAGCCCAGGCAAAACCTCATCAATGGCACCCGGATTTCTGCACAACCCCTCCAGTCCTTTCGTCGTCTCGCGAGTGATCCTTTGTCCGACGCTCGGATATGCGGATCCGGTCGGATGTCGACTTGTGGAATGTGAAGGCAGCTGTGTTAAAGAAACCGATCGAGTCAGACGATTGATCTCTTTTTCGGCAGAGTCTCGCTCTCTTAGAGTTGCCACCCCTCTTCCGGAAGTTTTCCCGCGGAACTCGTCGCGAGGCAAGCGCGGACCGGTGAGGAGGAGGTCTGTGCGCATTCACCGGTCCATCTCGGTCGAACCCAGGAGCACTTCCCCGAGAGTACGGCATCCCGTCCATCCCAATCACAATCACTGACCTGAGTTGTGATCTGTTGAATAAGCTTCTTGACGATCCTCGTCCTCGGTGACTCTTTCGGTCCAGTCGTGCACGGTGCTACGGGAGCATTGGAGGTCGAGGTTGAGCGACGCGGGGTGAACTGGTGGGGAGGCCCATTCGTCGTGGTGCTTGTCGTCGTGGTTGTGGTCGTCATCAACACCGCAGCATCCCCTACATTGCCCATATTCTCAGGTGTAGGTGAAGGTGAAACTCGATAATGACTTGAAGAACGTTTGGGATAGTCCAACGAGTTGTTGGGCCTCGCCTCCCTAGCGTCGTGGTGCGATGAACTGCCGGTCGCGCTCGTCGTCGTCGTCGCCGGCGGTGGTGGTGGTGGTGGCGGTGGGACGGACGCGATCGGCGCTCGACCACGCCTCAACAACCGCAGATCGACCATGTTGCCGGTGCACTACCTTCGAACTGAAGAGCTTCAGCTTCAACACGTAACAGTGGCCTTTCACAACTCACCAGCACGACGCACGCTTCTCGATTTGCCTGCACAGCTGAAGAGTCGAGAGCCACGAGACTGACAGACGCAGGATCTGCCGCAACCCAGACCCGAGACCGAGACTGAGAAACATCACCGTCAGCGCGTTAGCGTTTAATAACTTTAGGGCTACGGCGATCCCGGCGTTTAGACCTTTTTTGGGGGCTGCTCGGCTCTAGTTTCGGCTACGCGCAAAACAGCCACAGGGAACGAAACTGGTCTACGGGAATTTGGAAAGATGACATTACCATAGGGTCTTCTCCAGTAATAAATCAAGACCGTTCAAGTCCACAACTGTCTACAACCGCCGCACTACCACCGGTCAAAAACTGAGACCATCTATGATGTTCTCGACTAGCGCGCGGATATCATCGGCCCTCCTGGACGAGACATCCAAGACCTTCGTCGAAAAAAGACCCTCCAGTGTTAGTCCTCTCCACGGGAATTCAGAAGAAGACAATATCCTCGACTCACTTCTTGATGACTAGCAACCACTTGTTCGGTCATCTCGCTCTCACCATTCAGCTTCTCCACACCGGTCGATGACGACGTCGACTCAGCCTCGACTTCAGCCTCGGCGGATCGGTAAGCGTCGTTGACGACGATATTGGTGACCAAGGACAGAACGAGCACTCGAACACCTGCATGTCGTGCAGCGATCACTTCGGGGATTGTACTGGAGCAAGAAGAGGTGGACCCCAAGTCAAGTTGACTGTAGCAAGTGGCCAAGGTGACTTCCTCAACTCACGACATGCCTACGACGTCTGCCCCCGCGGCTCTCAAGAACCTCTGCTCGGCTCGCGTTTCATAAGTCGGCCCGGCCACCTGCCCAGTCGCACGACCTCGTCAGTCATTGAAAATTGCAGAACGCTAGATCCTCTCCGACGCACCCAAGCATATATGCCCTCCTTGAGTGTCCCCTTCTTGAACCCTAAAGTCTTGGCCGCCCTGAACGCCGTCTTGCGCAAGTCAAAGTCGTAGGCGTCCGACATGGGCGGGAACCGTGGACCCAACGCATCTCGGTTACGGCCTGTGGGGACATACGTGAGGCCGATACGCTCCCGTTAGTACAGGCCGATGAAGCGTGTTGCGCTGAGTAGGACCCACCGATCAGGGGGTTCATCGAGGTCTTGGCGCCGAGCGCCGACCAAGAATAGAACTTGTCAGTCGTCTAACTCTAGGCGGAACGAGAGGCGGTCAGCCGGGAGACCTACAAGTGATGGCAGAGAGATGTGGTCTTGCAATACGATGATGGTGCCGACTTCCATCTCCGGGTCCAGCCCACCGGCGGCGTTGGTGATGATGGCGACTTGAATGCCAAGCAGCTTCATAATCTTCATCGGGTACTGTGAGAGTTCAACATTATCGTGAGGCGCGGATAAGCAACCTCTTCTTGAACCGACATGGTCCAGAGACGCTCGTAGACTCACGACGATCTGCTCAAGCTTGAAGCCCTCATACGCGTGGAATCTGAGCGCCGACATTCAAAATCGGGGATCAGCTCCGCCGACGATGATCCAACTCGCAAGTCCCGGGGCGACTAGTGCCGAAACAAATGGGACGTCGCCAACTCACCGCCCCAGCTGGCATACGACAGGTACTCTGTTGCTTCCAAGATATCCAAAAGCAAGCGAAGACTGATGACCACGGACTGGAAAATCATGATATTGAATGCCAGGCGCGTCGTCAGTGCCAGACCGCCGACATGTGGGGGAAGCACTAGTCGTGTGTGCTTCTGCCTTCCCAGATCACAACACACCACAGCGATCACAAAGTAAGTCCAACTCACCAGTACTTTCCCCAAACCCATGAATATCGGCATAATCCACCTCGACCCTAGCCTGCAGCAACTCCGCCAACCCTTGCAAGCCCGAACCACACACGATCCCAACCTGAGGCGTACGTAATTCCTTAGGCAGACGCGATCGGATATCGATCAAGGCCTGGGTATATTCGAAGGTGAGATGGTCTAGTTCGACGGCATGGTGTGGGGATGGGACGGGGTCGGCGAGACGGGGTAGGGCGTTGAGGTCCGCTAGTTGAGGTGGGGATGAGGGTGGCAGCGGGGACATGGCTGGCTCGGTGGTCGATACACGAGCTTGCGCTGGGCTTGTGATATCCAATAGAGGGTGACGGAGGGTCGAAGTAGGTTATAGTTTCAGATGCGACGACCGGGTACGACTGACCGAGAAATGGAGGGGCTCCAGGTCACCGATACAGCGCCAAAGTTGACTTGTCGATAACGGTCCCGGGCACTCTGGCGCGCTTGGAACCCCCACACCGTCCGCTCGAGGTCGGCAGAGTGTCGCAAATTCCACGAGCTCTGTAGCGGTGATATGTGGCAGGCGACTCACTCATCCTTGGTTAGCCTGGCCAGATCCAACTCCTATATGATTAAACCTCCTCGTTGACCCTCTTCTGGTTTTCCTAGTATTTCCTTCCCTATTTCCCTTTCTGCTTTTTGTTAGTTTCGAGTGCACGTATCGAGATGCGCATGCACCACGGATTGAAATTCATGAACTGAACCGAGCCGTGGACGATCTGGAAATTTTCATTTCGAGACAGAGAGAGTAAGCAGCTGGAGACCGATTCGAAACTGTAGAAGTTTAGCGTTTCGTTCCGAAAACTCCGTCGCGGATCACGAACTGTCTCCAAGTCCCGATCCGGATCATGATCGGCACCACGCCTGCATCATACAATGATGCAAGATTCACGATTCCAGGCAATTGAAACGACTCGCCACACCTTGGATCTACGCGACCTTGCGAGCGTTGAGAGCATGATATCATTTCATATGGAGGCTTACTTCGGACGAATGTAGATCCCACGACAGCTTGCACCTTGACGGCGCCCTCCTAGCCTCGCTTCGAACGTTGGGAAAGGTTGTTTTTTCGACGCGTGGAAGGCGTGTTGAGCACTTCGACGCTTAGCAATGTTGAGACTTTCGGGAGGATAAGGATGATCATCCGAAAACTTTACGGGGTAATCTACAATGGGCTGGGTATCGTAACATCCAGGTGGCTATCGCGAGTCTAGGTACCTTACTATCGAGGTATAGATGCACCGATAAAGAATGTGCATGCAATGATGGCTTGGTGTTCATCATTCTCATTTGAAAGTAGCCAGCGGAGCCTCTTGAAGGACTTCTGGCATACCTCCCGAGAGCAAGAAAAGTCCAACACTGACGTCGATCTAGTGGCATCTGCATCCCCGAGTGGCGCACAGGAACTGCAGTGCAGGCACGACCCAGGTCCCCTTGGAAGAAGAATTATCGCCACCGTCATTACCCACCCTGTCAGGTTTCGGAACAGGGCCATCCTCTGTGGACGGGCGGGCGGGCGAACCGGTACACTGTGCCTGACGGGGGTGCCTTACGCTCCGTCCTCTCAGGCCGTCTCACAGCTTGGGAACGACGTGTGGCTTTTCCTTCTTTCCCGGGATTGTTTCCGGGAAGAGGTGGGGAGGTCCGATCACTCCTGCGCATCCAAATCAAGGCACACCGTGGACGGCGTCGATAATTGATCGATGACATCACCACCGTCTCCCCGCCGCCGGGCGCGCGTCTCGAGTCCTCCTTTGGTGCATTTGATTGGCAATTTCCGACAATTCACAAGTCAGAAGTCACCGGTCCACGCCGCTCATCTTTGCACCATTACGTCGTACCTCACCTACCCAACCACCCACGATTAACTTATCACCCACGGTCGTGTAGCCTAGGCCTTGCTTCTCTTGTTTCGACCCCTTTGAACGACGACGACGAACGACAACGAGTAACGCCCCTGCCTCTGGCCCTGGGCCGACATTCGCGATGAGCACGGCGCAGGGCATCCGACCGGCGGCGCTTTCGGGAGATGCTGTTTTTATCCCGGACGAGCGCCGCACGACCAACAAGTCGTGCTTCCTGTGCCGCGAACGCCGCGTGAGGTGCGACCGCACATGGCCGGCATGCAAGAGATGTTCGAAGCGGCGAGAGGACTGTCATTATGGGCCTGGCGTATCTGTGTGAGTCCCGGTGTCGTGCTCCGGAGCTATGCAAGTTCAAACGAACGCGCGCCTGCAGCGGCGGAATCGTCATGCAGCCTGGAAACTGATCCGATCGCCGTTCGTATGCGCATGCAGTGAGACCAAGAACGATCCAGGAGAATCCGTACGCGTTGCAGAACTTGAGGCAAAACTAGGTGTGTACATCCCACTGCTCGTTATCATTTCTCCGGCTCTCGACGAATGAGGAATCGCTACACGCGCCCGAATTCCGTGTCCGAGCCGAGCGACCGCAGTTGAACGCGGGTCAGCGCAGCGATTGTAGAGGCGAGTGTGGAGGTGCGCCCGACTCTTATCATTGCTCGGTCGCTCGTGGGCTTCGGATCGAACAACCTCGCGCGTCTGCTGTGCCAATGGGTCATCTGTACGGCTGGAAGCAAACTTAGAGGTGCGGCATTGGGCAGAGGCATTGATCACCCGACCATGTGTCTTTGACAATGTGAAACCGTGCCTGTCTTGCTCGTTCCTGGCCTGGCGCACGATTTGATACGAAACACGGCCAACTCGCTGATTCCCACTTCGCTCTCGGCGATCAATCTTCGATATCGAATCTCGGTTCGACACTTTTGTACAACCAATTTGGTCCACTCGCTCAGCTGCCGTACAAGCTCAACTTTACGCGGCGCAAAATGGACCTAGCTCTTCCACGGGTCCAGCTCACTCGCAAGGCACACCGTCATCGGCCAGCTCCTCGAATATCGGCACAGGATATTCGGGGCAAGTCGGCACCGGGAGCTTCAACGGAAGCGCAAGCGGCAGTGGAAGCGGCGTCGGTAGCTATACCCGCAAACCGCCCTCAAGTTCAGGCGGGAGGTCTGGATCCGACACTGGAGCATCTTACACCAACCCGAACCCACCCATCTTCGTGGGCCACCCGGACGAGCTCCCGTCGACGATCCTCCAAGCGGTCCTTCCGCAGGCGTCGACGCAAGACAAGGGGGTCCTGATGAGTTTTCTGTTTGGGCAAAACAAATTAGGCACGGAGAGCCTCGACTCGAGGTTGACAGCATCTCAGCTTGCCCAGAGTTTGACATTACACCTTTTAGACGGTAAGCATGCTCTTGCCCCCTGGCAGTCCATCGCGGGGTGCCGCCAGGGTCGCGAACCGAAGCGCAAGAGGGCTGACATGAGCGAATCTTGGCTCCTCGTAGCGAGCCAATACTGTTGCTGTTCCAAGCTTTCGTCATTCAGAGCCTTGACAGACAAGTTGCCTTACCTCAAGGCAAACCTTTCTTCCCTGTCACCGGCGAATCAGGCTGCCGTCGCCATACTCTGCGCGATCGGCGCCAGAGGGTCCCCGCATTCTGTGAGTTGGCAGCGCAAATGGAGGCTGAATTGACTCAACGGATCTGGGCTGACCTTGAATGAACATCCCAGGCCCTCCTTGGCATCGACATTCCCGGATTGGCGAATGGGACAGCACCGCCATCGGTTTACCTGACCGTCGGCGCAAGACGAGAAAACGCTTGCCGCGCGCTGGCCGATCGAGCGATCGACCTGTGTTGGTATGGCCGTTTGATCAAGGATAGCAGCAGGGAGAACCTTGAGGTTCTGGTCGGCTTGAGTGCGCTTTTGATTTGTAGGTGATTGTCTACGCTAGTTTGGGGACCGAGATAGAACGTATGAACTCACGCATGCGTCTTCGCTGCATTTCACAGTGGACGAGGTACAACCACGCAAGAGCCGCTTCATTCTGCGCAACGCCACTGGGATGTTCGAGGACCTTCAACGAAGCGATGACTTCGATCAGCGGGAAACGCTTGACATACGACAGACTCTCGCCTCAGCACTCTTCGTAAGTGTGCTTTGCCGGGGACCGATCACCTGAATTTTGGCCCTGAAGCTTGCATTGCTCGCCTCCTTCCTCTGCAACAGCGCGACGACGCCGTGCATGCAGCGCAGCTTAACCAGCCACCGCTGATCAGTTCTTTCGAGCTCGAAGAGTACTTCACGTACACGGACCAGCGAATACCCGATTTTGGCGGCCCGCCAATTTCGGAGATCCTTGAGCAACGACTGCGCACATCGGACGGAGAGCCGCTGTCGCTCGAAGCATTGGAGAGGGCAGTCAACACGGTCTCGGTCTGGGTTTGCTTCTGTCAGCGGACGTTCGCTCGCATTACGACTGGTCGGTGGTGTCTGTCTGATATCTCAGCCGTTGATCTCGTTGCAAGCACTGGTTGAGCTCGACTGACGCGCTCTCGTTCTCCTTAATCGCACAGTCCGCCGACCTAGGACACCCTCGGCGTTGGGAGATCTTGCGACGCTGTGGCGACAGATCGACACCGTCCACTCCTCGGTCCAGCGTTTGCAACAGTTCATCGTCGCCTTGACCGAACCCCCACCCGGCTCCGAGGGAGACCCCTATGTGCTGGATCACTACGTGCTCCTCGCCGTGCGCGTCGACACGAGGCTCATCGACCTCGTCAACCTCATGCACAAGTTTCTGATGCGTCCCGATCTGCTTGATGGATGGGGTGGTCTGCCTGAGGCGAACCCTGTCGAGATCATCCAACGCATGCGCGTCGAGTCGGATATGCGGGTGCGCAAGGTGCTCAAGCTGTCTGCGTGAGTGTTTGCAAATTATTGGCCATGAGACCGAGTTGCCTTAGTCCCGCTGACCCGTCGCGGCTTCCATCTTGATCAGGTTCTACGCACAACTCTACCTCCAGAGCCAAGACAAGCACGTCGTTCACCATCTCTTCATGCAGCTCGAGTTGCTGCCTTCATGGACTTTCATTGCCTTGCAACGAGTCGGCTCCCCCGGCGGACCGACCTCGAAAGAGTTCGAAGTGACGCCCGAGGAACTCGAATGGTTCGCGATGGGTCTCCGACTGGCCGTCTACTACACCCCGCGCGCTGCAGTCCGCCTCCACGAGCTAACGACGGGCCGTCATCGCAAGTCGTCGGCTGTTTCGAGCACCGGTAGTTCGACCACGCCCGCGTTATACCACTCGCCCAGCTCGGAGCTTGTGTCGCCTGTCGTTCCGTACGCCAATGTCTCGAACAGCAATGCGCAATATGCTCCCAACTTGCACAACAGTGGCGCGGCGCTGGGCTCGTTTCCTCCGGTTCCGATCCTGACGCAAGCGGACGAGGAACCGTCGCAACTGCAGTTCAGTCTCGACGACCTGCAACAGTTCGTCATTGCACCTCCACCGCATTTGCTCCACAATGAGCAGCAGCAGTACATTCAACAGCCACAGCAGCTCCAGTGTCAACTCTCACAACAACAACCCCAGATAAACCGGAAGATGCAGATATCGAGTTCGAGTCCCTCCCCCTACTTTGGCAACGCAGCCACGATGGCCTCTGCCCACTCCGGAGCGTCATTCACCTCCCGGGGGCCTCAGCAAATGTCCCAGCAGCAGTTCATGCCTGGAGCGGGACCGCACCACGCCCAGCAGCACGGTTTTGCGTACGACCCGTTCCCCTCGCCGGCCTCCGGCTACCCGCCTACGACCTCGAATTACCCAAGCCATCCTTCGTACCAAATAGCGAACGCGCACGCGCACGCAGACAACGGTGGCGTGAGCTCGAACCCGAGCGGAATGAGGGTCGACTTGCCTTCGTCGCCTTTCGTCTTTGACGCCTATGGCTACCCCAAGAAGTCGCCTGGGATGGCGGCCGACACCCCTATCGTCGGCAGCCCAGGTGCCCAGAACGCGTTCAAAGGGCAGAGTTGGATGAACGTTGCGTTCACGAGGGATTTTGGGGAGTTGGAGATGCCCAGTCGCGCCGGCAACCGCGGGAACGGACGGAGCGGGCCCAGCCAGGGGTAAAGCGTGCTGAGTCGGCCTACGACCAACTTGACGGACCTCCTCGGACCTTAGATAGAATAATTCAGCTTGCTACACATATCCAGATTCCACCTTTATTATTATTTTTATTGTGTTGTAGGAACACTGACTGTAGTAGAATACCCTTTGACATCGACACCGTTATTATCTCTCGCGCCGCATCATCATTTTCGAACCAATTTGCACGTTCCAGCCAAGCAGGTCGGATGCGGGACATCAAACGGCCATACGCATATGTACGTTAAGATGAAAGACAGACCTCTATGTACTCCAGTGGGGGTGCAGTGTCCCCCAGGGCAATCTGCACCAATAATGGACAGATAAAAGCGCAGTGCCTCACCCTCACGTTTCTGCATCTGGATTCGCCACCACCATCCTCAGCTTCTGATGACCGAGGGACGAGTCTCGATTGTCAGACTCGCCATCCGACTCGAGGGGGGCTACCCATGACGTGGTTCGGGCTCCTCCCAGGATGGGCTGACTGAAATGATCGTCAGGCGTCCATCCGAACGATCGCGAGGGGTTGAGCTTGTGGGGAGGTTGGTCGCTGAGGGGTTCACCGACGCGGGTCGAATAGCTCGAGTTTCGCCACGGTTTCCCCGTGGCAAGTCCTGATACGGGCGGCGGACCCGACATTGAGACATGGGATCCTGTCGTATCTAAACGACCACGCTCCCTGGACGACAATACTATAGGCAGATATTTATTGAGAGGGTGTGCACTCGACCAACGCTCCTCCTGGCCCCCCCGGGTTCCATCGGAGCGAACGGTCTATACCCAGCCGCAGCATCGTTCGCCACGGTTGCCTCGAGATGTTCGGCAACCGTCGGGCCCGAAAACTCGGCACGTCGCTCCCAACCAGCACCAGGGTGGTTTGCGGGCCATTTCCTGTGATGCTCCCACGTGTCACTCGGCATCTGTACCATCGGGGGATGTGGATCGTAGTAGCTCAAGCTGCGGCCCGCCGGTGACGTTGCAGCAAAGTATGTGCGAGCGGTGACGTTCATCCCCGCATCGGGCTGATGCCCATCCCAGTCGATCCCAGCCGTATTCTTGTCTTCATTGAGACGTTGAAGTCGGCGCTTGAAGACGAATCCACCCGCGAGCAGCAGAATCACCAAACCCTGGGGTAAAATTATATTGGTCAGTTTCGAAGGACCCCACCAGTCCAGGGACCGAACCGGCAGTCTGGTAACACTTACCCCAAACGTAGCACCAACGATGGCTCCGACATGAGAATGCTTCGTCGTCGGATTGACATCCATACTCGACGAATTAGGCTTCCCCCCGGTCGAAGAAATGCCTCCAATATTGGTGGATGCTGCGGACACATCCACCATGCCATTAGCATACGATTAATTGCTACCTGAAGCCGGAGTTCGGACCCAGCATGCAAAGCCGATGGTGGCACTCACCCGGTTTCTGTGAGCTAGGCGGCGAGGGCGACGTTGGTTTACTCCGATCTGTACCAATCCGATTTCTTGTCGTCCCACTGTTGCCGTTTGTTCCATTGATGTTCGTCGCCCCATTATTGGGTAATGGATTGGTTCCGCTGTTAATGGTATCGTTATGCGTTGCGTCTGGCAAGGGGCCTGGAGCCGGCAGGATTGGAGCCGGCAGGATTGGTGGGGTCTGCGTCCCACTTCCGCCGCGCAAGTATTCCGCGTACGGTGTGCCAAATTTCTCTAGACAGAAAGCTTCGAGATTGTTCCAGGAGGTCGTTTGATCAACTGAGGTGCAGTCTGTTTGAGCGGAGCGTCCGCTTAGACCCTCTGGTTGTCAGCCTCCGAATCATACGGCCCGAGACACCCGACGCCGAAGCGTGGTGTCGAGTGGGCGTTGACACGCGATGGAGGTACGTACTCCTTTGAATGCACGCCGGGAGGGGGACGACCGCACTGACACACATGCAATAATGACTTGCGAGCTTGCACTGCGAATGAAGGCAAAGGTCATGATCAGCAATCAGTAACCGAGGTGAATTCGACTCCTGAGCTAGTGGAGACTGAGCTAGTGGAGACACGTCGCCTTCTTGAGTGTGGAAGGGCGACCGCGCGTGACACGCATTGACTCACCGTGGTGGTCTGCTGGACGCAACTGATCCCACAAGTTGGAAGTACTACGTCACTGGCTATAAGCTGAATGATGGAACCGAACAGGTGCAAGAGAAGTGCACCTAAGGATCCTCGCTTCTTGAGGAGCATGGCGCGGGTACTCGTACTCGTCGACTCCTTCCCATGCGGTACCGAAGGTGTTGGGAGCCGAAGTCGAGACGAGTTGAGGTGCGTCTGGGAAGGAGGCGCTGCGAAGTTGGCTTGGATGTTCCGAAGGCCCGAGCTGGGCCAAGCTCAGGCAGTGTGGACCCATTTCGCCTGAAGCTGAACCCCGCGGTCTCAGTTTCACTACCCACTCAGGAGCTGGGTTTCGCGGCAGGCTCTCCTGTCTGCGCGTTGGTGGCCGAATACACTCCGCCCAGTAAGGGAGACTTACAAAAGCGGTCAGAATATCGAAAGGAACCAAAGAGGGGTCTTGTCGGACACGTTTACTCGTTCTCCTGCGATCACGGGTATGGGCTGGTGGCGCCTGATTGTATCGGGCGACAAGCGCAGACGACCGGTGCGATCGATCAGGCGCGCAGACCCGACCATTCTGTGTTGTTGGGGCATGGACAACTCCAATGAGACACCTTCACAACTTCTAGCATGTATCTTGAACAAAATGTAAAAACCTCTCAGAAACCTAGAAACGAAGTACCTGCAGTGCTAGGAGTTTTGATGCGGTGCACTGTCACGCATTTCAGACCTTCGCATTTCAGACCTTGTGACTTCTTCCATGATGCTCGATCGCTGCGGAGCTTCGCCTTGCGGAGCAAACCACCTGGGGTATTCAAAGCTGAGTTTTGTGAAAGATTCAACCAAGCATGATTCTTGATACATCTCTAAACAAATCAGTGTGAACGAAGTGAGTTGGTGTTATTCTTTCACGTACTGAAGCCGTATTGTGCGCGGGGAAGGTAGGAAGATAGAGACGGGCAAGCATTCTCGATGCAGATGAGATCCGCGATCATCCTACCCGCAGGTTGCTATATTACTACTTTTTGCTCAATCCGCTCCAAATTCCTCGAGGAGACTATTCAAGCGCCTTCCTTGACATCTGCTGGGCGACTCCTGCGATGACGAACTGCCGCGCCGCCGGCCGTCCGCCGACGCGGCCCCCTGCACGTTCGCCGTCGTTCTCAAACTCACCATTTCGAATACTCTCCACTTCGTCTCTCTCACGACCACGCCCACGCCCACGACCTTCGTGCATCTTTTCCTTCATCTATTCGTAACCAACCGCTGCATCAGTCATCCCCAACGAGTCAAGCTATAACTCCAGGTGTGAGCAGTTCCAATGTCCGCGTCGGCAGGCTCTGCACCGTCCTCCAACTCGACGATTAGCAATCCGTTTGAAAGCGCGTACAATGACGTCCTCCTCAAGTTCTGGCCTCTACCTTCGCCTGGGTTCAATTCTCGTTTGATTGTACAGATGGGTCTGTGTGGTTACGTATTTGTCGCGACGGCCCTGTTCCTGGTCGTGTACACGATGGTCATCCGCCGCCAAGACAAGAAATTGTGGATGTTCCGCTTCGTCCAAACCCGCTACGGGCGCTACATCGTTCCGAGTGAGCCTTCGAACAGACTGAACTGTCACAGTGCTGGATATTCATCAGAATTTTGTTGACCTTCGTGCACAGATATGTGTACGTCTCGATTCTCGATCCGATCTCCAGCGAAAAAAGATCGCTGGATTGGAAATTCCTCTCCAGCGAAGAAATTCCCACCTCCTCGGCCTGCCCCCGGCACTAGTGTCGGCTTCGGGACATCACCCGCTAACATGACCGAAATCACCTCATCACTTGTGAGACAGATATTGTCTCGGTGCTACCTTCATTACCCGCGGCTGGTTTGATAGCGGGTTTACTTGTCGACAATCGGCGGATCTTTGTGTTTCGCAACGGCCAACACGACGCGATGTTGTGGAAGTGAGTGCATGCGCCAGCGCCTGGCCCCTATCCTCTATCGCACGATCTCGTCCGAACCCCTGGGGGGGGGGGTTTGGAGAAGGAGCAGTGCTCCTTCCGGATCATAGGATAATGTTTTATGGAACTGAAGCATCGTGAACACTGCGGGCAGAACCCTGATCTGGGTCGTGGTGTACGCGCAAGGGTGGTTCGTCGTCTTCAGCGGCGTCACCGCCGCGCTCTTGATCTCGAACGAGGACAAACCCTTCTACCTCAGGCCGACGTTCATCAATTCAGTGTACGTCCTCGGTCCCTTTGTGGTTGTTCTAGGAATAGCGGTGAGTGTGGCAGGACGCGTCCAAGCGTGGGTACGCCGGGTGTTCAAGTTCTGATGATATCGTCTCCTGGGTACCACAGATCCCTTCTATCCTCTGTTCCAACAGCTGGAACTACATAATGACCCGAGTTGACCACACCCTTCTCATACTCGACGCTGCTTCACTTCAATACGCCAAAGATGGGGTCTTAAATGCAGTCGCGATCAACGCGACGAATCAGTTGGAAGATGAGATCGTCGCCAGGGGCGAGGACTTCTTCGCGCAGTACCTTGTCATGCTCGGTATTTGGAGTGCGGCAACGATCAATTTGGTCTTTGTGAGTGATCGGATGAAAAAGTGGTCGGACGTCAAGACGTTTCGCTCATTTCGGGTGGTTCATCATCCCTTCATTGTCTCTAGGTGAGCCTCGTGGGTTGGTCCCTCGTCTTCAAGCTTCGGCGCCAACGAAGGGTCGGACAGACCTTCGCCGCACCCCGAGTACCGGTGACGGAGCAAGCCGCAGCAGTATCGGCCACTCAAGCCAAGGGTAGCGGGAGCAATGGCCCCTCTGCGTCGTCCACAACAAAGGATGGGCCTGGCGTGGCATTTGAAATGCAACCACCTCTCCCCCGCGCCTCCACCTCCCCGAACGACCAACCCACGCGCTACACAAACCACCAAAACCAAACTATCCACAAACCGTCATCACCACCCACCACGTCCCAAGCAGCAAGTCAACGCGCTTTGACCAAGCTCATCCGCGATCTCTTCGTCTCCTCTCTTGGAGTGACCACCTTCGCGTCCATCTTTGTCGGCGACACGGTCATGCTTGCCGTGCGACGCCGCGAGGTTTTTGCGAACTGGACCCGAGCGGAAATCGGGATGACGTTGACGACGTGGTCTTACCTTCTTGGGACGAGCGTGTGCACGACTGCGGTTTTGATCAATGAGATCTTGTTTTGGAGGGCGTTGTGTAATCCTGGAACGGGTTGGGGTGGAGGAGGGGATTCATCGTTTGGCACCGGGTCCAATAGTGGGCCTTATGGCCATGGTCGACCCCTTCGTCGAGGTGGGACTCTCCACGGGGGTGGTCTCGGTGGCGGAGGTGGTGAAGATGGAGCAGGTGTCGAGAACGGGATCACGGTCGAGATGACCAAACAGGTTCACGTCGAATTGCCATACCATTACCCTCCTTCGAACGCTTCTTCAAACCCACCAAAGCCATGGACGCCTTTGGAGACCGAGGTACGCAAGCATCAGCCTCGCCTAGGACCTGGCCAATACCCACTCGATCGCCTTGAAGCCGCCGACTCGGAGTATGATGATCGCAAGCACAACTTGGACCGTAAGATGAGCAGTAGGAAGCCGGTGCCCCGACTGAATCATATGCCGGACGATGATGACAACGATCGACTTTCGTACCGTCGCTAAGATGTCGATCCTTCAGTTTGCGCGTGGTGAATTCGTGTCCGAGCTCTCCAGTCGTGTTGTGTTGTGTCGTGGAATGTAGCGCTCGAGACTTGTTATCAACTTGGATATGAATGTCATCTTTCTAGTACCCCGTGTAGCGAATGGAGTCACAAGGTTGACTCGAAGACTTTGAGCGACGATCTTCAAACGCCCCTTCTCACTATTCCTCCATAGTCGCCCCAGACCACCTACTCTGCGCCTGCCGTTTTGTGAAGGCTAAAGACGTTCAATAAGCCATCGTATTGAACTTGAACCCACCTGTTCGTCTGAGACGTGAGACGACGGCGATCCAAGTCTGTCACATGTGGGCGCGAGAGGGGGAACTGTCAAGAACGAACGCAGAAGGCTCGACTGGCCAGGGTAACTTGCTTCAGGGAGTCGGCGGACTTGACCAGACGGGCGAGGTCATGCCACTGTTCCCACACGTATGCAGGTGCGACAGAGGCTGTAACAGAAACTGTACTCGTCTCCCAGCGACGGCGACTCGGCTCCGCGATCTGGGCCGGTTGCGCATCGAGTGGGGGTGGGGCTGCAAAAGTCAAGAATAAGCGTCCCCGGCATGCTTGCTGAATGAAGCAATGGGAGGGTAGGTCACGGCTACCCCATCGAACGAGTTTTTCAGAGGAGTGAAGATGTAGTAGATTAGATGTTGGGCTTTGATCGATGATCCCTTGGGTCGATGACTCGAGTACCACGCCAAGTCCAGGAACTGACAGGGGTATGATTACTCTGGGGAGACTGGAACTCCCCAAGCTGGATCTCCCCAAAGTAATACCGCTGGGCTCGGCTTCGATCGCTCCGGCGCCTCCGCGGCCCGAGGCGTTTTGTCTTCGTCATCGCATCCACCCCTGCGGCCGATCAAAAAAAAAAACGCCCACCATGTCCTTCCGAACCGCAGCGACCGCCTTACGGCCCTCGATCCCTACACGGACTCCTATGCTCGCTTCCCGCCCCGCCCTCACCCACCGATCCCTCCTGACAAAGTCTACAACGTCCTTGCGTCATGCTTCGTCAGCAGCCTCGACGTCGTCTTCGCATGCCTCGTCGTCGTCCTCTTCGATGAGTGGTACCAAGGCCGGTTCATTGGCTTTGGTCGGCTTGGTCGCTTGGTCCAGCTTGTTCTTTTACGTTGGACATCAGGGGAAGAAGACGGATCATGCCGTCAAGCATGAGGTCGAGGTCAAGGTCAAGCAGGTCAAGAAGGACGTCAAGGACAAGGCCAAGCAAGTAGGAGCCAAGGTGTCCGAGGTCAAGGACAAGGTTCGGGACAACGTTGGGGACATGGTTGGGACAAAGGTCGGGGAAAAGTTCGATCATGTCAAGGAAAAGGTTGCGGAAAAGGTTGATGAGGCCGAGCAAGGTGAGTTTGAGAGGAGTCCGGACTTGATACTCGACCCGGTCGCCCCGGGCCCGAATCGAGGTTTGATGAGTACAGTGGACCCCAACGGAGGTTTCAATGGACGCAAAACTATCATGCGGTCTCGATGAATACCAAAACACTCTAATCTCCAGTCATCCAACCAGGACACAAGCTAATCACACCTATTCTCCTTCTCGGTGCTCTCCCTCCTCCAGCCCTTCCCACAAGCTCCGACCCTACTTCCGACCGACCGGACCCAGACGATCCTTCTTCTCCGCAATCGGCCGCGTTCGACCCCGAAACCGGTGAAATCAACTGGGACTGCCCCTGCCTCGGCGGTATGGCCGACGGACCGTGTGGACCCGAGTTCAAGCTCGCGTTCAGTTGTTTCGTCTATTCCGAGGCCGAACCCAAAGGCGTCGATTGCGTCGAAAAGTTCAGGGGTATGCAGGAATGCTTTAGACAACATCCAGACATTTATGGGGCTGGTGAGTTGTTTCGAGGGAGGAATGACGGCGTTCTCATTCGCGGTCGGTTGGATGGGCAACTGATTCTCTCCTTTGGGGAATTTGTGATACCGCTGTTCACACTTTTCAGATGAGGAAGTCGATGAGGATGACGATACGTTCGAACTAGTCTCAGCCGCTCAAGAGGCTCTCGACCTCCCGGAGGATGAGGGTGTAAAGCTCTAAGCGAGAAGGATAGAACGAACTGGAGGAATTCGAGGAATGCGTATGACCCACTTCCCACCATTCAACGACTTAGGTCAGAGACGCCTTTCAGTCTTGCACATCTGTGATATCCTTCCCGTAAGGTTTTCCTTGGCTCAAATATCACGGAAAAAGAGGACGGAGCGGGCGGGGTCGCAGGAGGCGGAGCGGAGACAATGTGACAGAAGTGATTGCAGGTGGCATCATGTGGGAGACTACTCGAAAAAGTATTCCCTACAAAGGTCGATCGAAGCTGCCGTTTGGGACTTACCTGTGTACATCTCTTTTTGCCACAAGTTCACAGAAACGCAGTGCTCGTATCGAAGTTCGCTCTTGAATCTGCTCACATGAATGCCACGGCAACGTACAAGGTGATGAAGCGTGTCAGTTCTGACCCACCTCGACGACCACATCACGTAAATGATGTGTCTCATCTCGCATTAGGCCGTCTTCAGCGAGTACACACGCCAACGTAGAAAAGGAAGATTCCTCAGAAAAATATTTTGAAGAAGTTGTGTCTCGTCAACGAAAGAGTGACGCCCATCCCGCGAAGGATGGAAGTCCTTTCCTTGGTTTGTTGAGCTTGTTATTTTGTCATCGTTGGGAGAGGGAGGGAGGGAGGCGGTGGATGGCCGAAGGTAGAAGAGAGGGTGGGTCTGGTTCGTAGGGCGAAGAGAAGGACTCACCAGTAGAAAGGCGTCAGGAACCTCGGATAGCCTGAGAAGCCGAGTCGGTGGAGAGAGACGAGCCACGAGCGAGGACTGGAGGAAAAAGTGAGGGCTGCGAGCACGACGAAGGCGGGTTTGGGCCCTGGGAAACCGCACGTTCAGTCGGTGACGGGGAGAACAAGACCCGTGATTCAGGCAGTAGCTGACTTTGATGGTAGATCAATGATGTGAAGAGAGTGGGACCGGCGGAAGGGGTCGGCGAGAGCAAGTGGTGGGGCATGAAGAGAGGGATAGAAGCGCGAAGGCTGCGACGCGCACGACACTGAAAAGCGAAAGGTGAATCCGTCGTGCGCTCGGACCCACGCTCGACTTACACCACAACGACGGATTGGATGTTCTCACACGATGTGCAGGAGCCCAAAAAAGAGAATGAAACACGTATTCTATTCCGTATCCATCCCTCTACGCCCCATCTTTAAGGGACTGAACATCATGATAAATAAAATGGGTACTTAAAAAACACGTCCAAGCTCGCTGAGAACCCACTGAGAGAAACACCCCAAAAGCCAGAGCAAGCCAAGAAAACCTATAACACATAAATACTACCACTGGTCATTGAAGCCCAAAAATTGGGACCCCGCCTTAGACGACCTGAGCGACGATGGCGGTTCCATACTCTTCGGGTTTGGAATCGTCCTTCTCGCTATAACTGCCCTCCCTCGTACCGCCAAGACCCAATTCGGCGGCCTCACGACCGACGGTGACGGTGTTGGCTTCATATTCGGTGATTTCGGGCAAGGGGAACGCCTTGCACAAGAGGACATAGACGATCGCGGAGACACCGCAGCCAACGAAGAAGGACAATTCGTAGATGTGGCGAGCGGCGGGCGCCGCAGGCTTGCCAACGGCACCGATGAAGCCTGAGCAGGACGCAAAAGAGGCCAGAGGTCAGTTTTATAGGACGATGACAGCACATTTTTGAAGATGAGTCACGTACCAGGCAAGTTGGGGGCGATACCGGCGATGTATGCCGCGTAAGCACGCAAATTGAAGCCGTGGTAGTACTCGTACACGCCGTAACGGACGTAGAGATCATCGACCTTGAGCTTGCGGCCGGCGACAATGTAGTAGTGCGAAAGCATGACACCACAGATCGACGAGAGGAAGACCGAGTACGCCGACAGGTACGACGTGAACAGGTTCGAGCTCTCCATCAACTTCCAAGGACACATGCACAGACTTGACGAGGACAAGAAAGGTTGCATGGGTCAGCTCGAGAAAGAGGAAGCCGGGGAAGAAGAAGTCCCGAGGTGACTAAAGCACTAACCCGACAATGGCAGCGACGTAACCACCCCGTCGGATGTTGATGAAACGAGGCGCGAGCGAGGTCAAATCGCAACCGGCGGAGAGCGAGTTGGCCGCGATGTTGGTACCGATCTGAGCGATGATGAAACCGATGACGATGAAAGCGACACCTGCACGGGTGCCGTGCGAAGCTCCCGGCTCGTTGAGGAAACGTGTGAGGATGTCGAGAGGGCTCCAGACGAATTCGCCAAAGATGACGGCTGAGCAATAGGGGGGGGGAGGGGCCATCAGCGAGGTGCGCGGAGATCACGGGAGCGCCCGCGCGCAGCTAGACTCACTGGTCGACGAAGCGATAAGAATACCGAAAAGAGAGACCATCGAGAAGCACACAGGCATGGCGATGAGCTGGGGGACGATGACAGCCTTGGGCGTGTTGGCACGCGAAGCAAAATCGACGGCCTGTGAGAATGCGCGGTATGGAACAGGTCAGCATCTGATCCGGCAAGGTACATCCCGCTCTAGGAAACAAATGACACGAGCAATACCTACGTTGGTGATGAGCGTCGCCATGTTGCTGATGCAAGACATGGTCGAGGCGACAAAGAGCCAGCCAAAGTTGGAGCCGTGAATTGTCGTGGGGGCTTTGAGCGCGTCACCAGCCCCTCCTGCACGAGCGATGCACCATCCAAACAGGCCCAACCCAGCGAGGGGGGCTACGACGGCCTTGAGGGTGAAGAAGTGACGGATAGTGTGCATCGGCCACCACATGGGGACGAGCGAGATGAGCCAGAACAAGAAGAAGCCGAGCCATCGACCAACGTCGGTCGAGGACAAGGGGGTGTTGGAGAGGTTGCGGGTCGAGGGCCAGATGGCGCAGAGGAGGGCGTACGTGCATTCACCGCCGATCCAAGCTTGGACACCCCACCAGATGCAGGCCATGCCGGCGCGGTTGAACACGGGCCAGAGTGCGCCGAGTGTACCGAAGCTGGCCCGGATATACGCGGGGAAGATGATATGGTACTTAGCACCGGCGTAGGCGTTGAGGACCAAGAAGCCGGCGGCCGCCGAGTAACCGACCCAAACGGTCAACCAAGCTGCCCACCAACTCATGCCGGAGCCGACGATGGAAGACGCGATCATGAACGAGTTGAGGTTGAATCTGCGCAAACGATGGACAGGGGGCGGGGGAGGTGGAAGGGAAGGGAGGTTTTTTGAAAAATAATAAGAAAACTTGTCAGCCTCGGGTCCAAGCTGGCCGACGGGACGCAGGATTGCACGTCGACTTACGAGTCGGCGAGCCAGAAAGTGATGTAGTTCCTATTGTTGATAGCGAAGGAATGGGATGGACCACGACGTCAGCTTACTTCCCGCCATGATCGAGCGTGTTCGGAAACCGCAAGGAACAAGTCCGCCTTGCCCGCTCCGCATTGTGGGCCCTCGCGCGGCGGCCGCGACTTCCCACGTGACAGCGACAGCCGAGCGCACCGAGTCGTTGCCGAATCGAGGGTAAGAGGCGGTAGGTCACGACGTACCAGTTCTTCCACAACCGTTGCGAAGGGGGGACGGGAAGGAGATCATCGTTGCTGTACCACGAGTCACCACCCTCGTGTCCTTCAGGTCGCGAGACTTCGAGTCGTCGGAGGGATCCCATGATGAGCTTGCTGCAGTGAGGACGGGGGTTTGGACAGCGTTCAACGTTCGACTTTGTTCAACCGAGGGCGGTAGAAGGCAACGAAGGGGGAAGGGGCGGGGATGTGTCGCGCGGGTTGTCGGGGATCAATCCAAGACAGATGGCTTGGGTCGGGTCTGAGTACCGAGGATGCGATAGTTGTGATACGGAAGAGGGAGAGAAAGAGCGATAGAAGGATCTGCTAGCGTTGCGTGTCCAATCTCCTTTTCGCGAGTTTTCGCGCGTGGGAGAGACTCTGGGGGAGGGCCGCGCGGCGAAAGCGGAGCGATGCTTCGCCTCCACGACTTCGCGGTGATTGTGCCGCCGTCCCCGTGAGCGCCGGAGTCCGATTGATGAGGAAAATCGTGGATCAGGAACCGCTAACGGGTCGCGATAAGACGGCCTACCTATCGTCCGCGCTGGCGCCCACGACCCAGTGGTCGAGGACGAGCAGGGCAATGCGGGGTTGTGAGAACTGTTTCAGAAAGTGCACAGAGTCCAGACCTCAGCGATTCTTGGCCATCCGTCACCACCGTAGCAGCTCGCCTCGCCCCAAAATTGTGTCACTCGCAGGTTGTCGCCGCCTCTCCGGACTCCGCTGTCGCCGCTCGCGATTCTATCGTTCGGAGAGTCATTTGTGATCAGAGCTTCGGTCGCGTCAGCCGCGATCCTTACGCCTCGCATATTCACTTACTAATACCAGACATTCCCGCGACACGCCCGCGCCTGATTGGACGGTGAACACCTGATTCGACAGATACCTAGGGACTCCATCGAACAAAGAAAGAAAAAACCTCCCTCTCAACTCTCGGTAGTTGGCTAGGATAACTCCCAGTAATGACTACTGGCTTTTGATGACGACTCCGAAGCGGCTTGCCCTCGTTGCATCGATGCCCCATCAGTCCTCCAATCCGGCATCCGGCGAGCGCTGTCTGCCGACGACATTGAATGGGTGCGATGCCTCGGTTCACACTATTTTTGATCACAAAAGAACCATTTTATATGCTAGCGGGGACTTTAGAAGCTTGTCAAGTTACAGCAAGTGACTGGTACCCGTGAGGTAGGAACTTTGGTCTTCGCCATATCCTTCCTCGGAAGCCTCGCAAGACGGGTCCGCGCATCGCAGCAGGCCGTGGGGCCACGCCGTGATGTCACCAACTTCGCGACCCCCACCATGATGAACACGAAGCGGCGCAAAAAAGTTCGAATCGTATAGCGTCCTCCGAACGGGCTGCATGGAACAAGGTCAGGGCTGCGGCGAAGCCGAGGGTAGTATATGCCAACCTAGGGCAGGCAATGGGGTTCGCATAGCGTAACTGAGCCTCAGCGCTCAGCTGCCATCAGTGAGCGGACGAGCTCTGGCGCATCGAGCAAGGTCAGGATGGCTTTGCAGCAAATTTTTCGAGTTTCTCTCTGTCAAGTTAAGTGGTATGACACGTCATCCGCGCTCTCGAGCTGTAATGAGGATCAGCGCGTCTGACGCAGTGGCTCCACTTGCGCACGAACCCGAGGCCTCAGGCCTCAAGCCGTTCTTCAGGGGCCCGCGGAGAGGCTCCCGCCATGAGAAAGTCTGCTCATATCAACGATCCGATCAATATAAACAACACCAAAACCCAAACAAACTCGCCTGTTCTCGGTGACAAAGGAATGCACAAAGGTTGCCAGTCAAAGGCAGGTAAATGAAACGGATGTCAGACAAGTCGCTCCGAAACTGAGCTTGGATATACTGTGTAAGGTTCTTGCCTTACAGAAGGTCGCGAGGACGGTCGTAGATCGAAGCCGGAGCCATGGAGGGTACTTGTTAAGCGTATGTATTTACAGTGTTTCAGCTCGAAGTTAACTACTAAGAGTGTGTGTGAGAGAGAGAGAGAGAGAGGGAAAGATGGGGAAGGGCTTCCCAGTTGAGCCAGGCCGAGGCCCGTGCGCCGATGTTTGACGTCGGCCACGGGGTCGAAGGCCCTGTCTCAAGGGGGGGCTTACACCCTCCCCTCTGAAGTCCCGTTGGGGCTTCTTTGTTTCGTCAGTCCCTATATCTCGGGCAACCCCGAGAGACCCAAGGGGATTGAACACCTGTCGCCTATGCTTGTTCTGCTCGAATTGTGCGACAAGACGCTGTCCTTCGATCTCCAGTTGCAGGAGTTCGTTGCTTTGCCAACTGAATTCGCGCCTCTGTTCGAGTGCGCGCAAACGGTCACGCGCTTGCTTGCGCGTGAAGAAGTTAACACCATCGGCCTGTTGATCGGCGATGTCTTGCTGTTTACCGAAAAGTCAGCGGTGTCAGCGTTCGTAGTGTTTTGCCCGCCTGTTTCCTCAATTCCACCCACCAGGGCATGGATGAGCTCGTCTTCATTGCTCCAAGCGCCCGATCAAACAACAAAAGTCCGTCGTCGCGCTCAGTGTCCAAATCATCCAATCATCCATCTTCGACGTATCCCTCCGCGAGGTTGTCGTCCTCGTACTGGCGCTCAAGCATATCCGGTACATGATTGCACTCGCCATCCATATGCCGGAGCCCGAAGTCGAACTGCGACATAACCGCATACGCTCGCGCTTGTCGATCATTCATCTCCTTTGCCGTCAAGAACGATGTCAAAGAATGGTTATCCGTGAGGACAATCACTTCCCGCCCAAATCGGATGTTCTTGTACGTCTAGAAACCTTCGTAGATCGCAAGGAGTTCAATTTGATGAACAGGGTAGTTCAATTGTGCCCTGGTCAATTTTCTAGAGTGATGATAAATCGGCTGCGCGTCCACCAATTCTCGCCGGACAAAACACATGCGGATGTTCCCACTGTCGATGCATCGCATTGCAAGAAGATTTACTTGCCTGGAACCGGGTTCACCGTCGCGTTAGTCGGAGGTTGCCCGAAGTGAATCGGCTCTGACTCCCTCGGTGCAAGTTCCTCCTGACGGATGACCGTCAATCGTCTCGCCTGGTCGATAGAACGGCGCGTTTCTTCGAATGTCAAGTTTTGCGCAGCTGACCAGGTCCAGGGAGCTTCCCCAACCAGTTCGTGAGCGGAGCAGCCATCTCGGCCAGATGCGGAATGAAGCGGATCAGCCACTCCACACTTCCAAGGAATCTCTGCAACTGACTCTTGGTCGACGGCTTCGCCATCGTCATGATTGCATCCTTGTGGTATTGATTCATCTTGACATATCCAAAGCGACAATCCATCCCTAGTACCTCCACCCATTCTGGGCACACCTTTTATCGACGCACTGAAATACATGTAGTGGATTCGCGACCGGACCAAGACCTTGACCGTATTATCGCGCAGCTCCTTCCACGTCATTCCCAGTACAAAAAGATTGTCGGCGTAAGCCTCCATCTCGTTACCGAGCAAACCTTAGTACACATAAGCCATAGTGCGTGCGAAAGTCGCAGGTGATCTCTAGTTTGTCGGTAGTTGAAATGAGCTTGCGGAGGCAGTGCCTCGGAGTGGGCTCCCTTGAGGGCGATGCAAAGGAAGAGTAAAAACAAGAGTTGACCATGTCTCATTGAGCCATGACGTCGATAACATCCAACTTGACCGTCCTCTCGCCCCCAAGTTTTGAGATCAATGCCGACACAGAAGTCGTTCTGACCCAGCATTCACAAGTGGTGAAGAATCTGCTCATTCCATCGATCCAACCGAGATGAACCATCACCGAAGACGTTGGACCAGCTCGGTTCCACCTCTCCATCTCACCCCATCGCTAATACCACCCACTCCTCCTCGCCATCTCTCCTCCTGTTCCAACCGTCGACGTCGTTCGTCGTCGCCGTCGCCACCTTGTGAATCCTCAACTGCGCGGCGTGGAAAGATGAAATCGGTCTCGAATACCTTGATCCGGGGAAGGACTATCACGTACAGACGTTCTGGCCTCGACAGATCTTCTTCCTGCAGGCCATATCCGATGGATTTAGTAGTCGCCCGCCCTCGGTTGGTTAGGGGGCTGCCCCAACGGATGTGGCAACCCTTTCAAAACCGGGTTGGCAGCAGACGACATACGGGTGTCCAGCGTGCCTGGTCTACACGCAGTGCCCTTCGGAATCACACTGCCCCCCACCAGGGCAAAAGCAAAGTGGGGGCCGGTCTCTGGGGTTGGAGTGGGGGGGCTCCTGGCGGTGGCGGTGGCCGTGGCGGTCGGCAGTGTCCGTGTTTGCACTAGGGGCCCCTTGAACGACGGTGATCGCGAGCGCGAGGCCGATGAGGGAGAGAAGCGATGCTTTCATTTTGAGTTGAGGTTCCCGTGAAAGAGTTGACGAGGGAAGTGATAAAGAGGGAGGAGAGAGAGAGAGAGAAGCGACGGGTTGAACTAGGTATCGGGCCGGTCATAAATCACCGTGGGTTTTAGTCACGTTCGGCCTCGATTCGGGGGATTTTTTGTCCGCACCGGGCGTGATTCGGGATGTTAGCCTAGTGAGTCCGCCGGATAGGGGAGAGCATTACGGCGGGGAAAAGGTCCGGTGCAATCGTACGAGTCCGAACCTCCGCAATCAAAGTGGTACATAGCCACTAGTTCTCTCCGGTTCGGCATCCCTGCACTGCCCTGCAGCCCCGAGGTTGTTTGCGCCAGGGTCAGCCGAGCCTGAGCTCTGCGGAAGGTTGTGGCTTTCATTGGATGTGAAAGAGAAGTGGGTCAAAGTGTTCAAGGTACCCTGGAGCAGGACCACCGTCAAAACCTGAATCCCTCCCAAGATTCGGCAATGACCCGCGCCTTTCTGGTGATTGTCAGAGGGCGGTTCGGAGTTGGTCCGTTTCGGCCCTGCAATAGGAGATGGGAGGGCCCGATACCCTTTCAAGAAGCCGGCTTAGCCCACGGAAGTTGAATCTGCACTGCATGATGACGGGTTGAACTAGGTATCGGGCCGGTCATAAATCACCGTGGGTTTTAGTCACGTTCGGCCTCGATTCGGGGGATTTTTTGTCCGCACCGGGCGTGATTCGGGATGTTAGCCTAGTGAGTCCGCCGGATAGGGGAGAGCGTTACGGCGGGGAAAAGGTCCGGTGCAATCGTACGAGTCCGAACCTCCGCAATCAAAGTGGTACATAGCCACTAGTTCTCTCCGGTTCGGCATCCCTGCACTGCCCTGCAGCCCCGAGGTTGTTTGCGCCCGCCCCTTTCTGGTGATTGTCAGAGGGCGGTTCGGAGTTGGTCCGTTTCGGCCCTGCAATAGGAGATGGGAGGGCCCGATACCCTTTCAAGAGGCCGGCTTAGCCCAGACGGAAGTTGAATCTGCACCGCATGACGCCTCGCCTCCGAGGCCCCAAGGTACATCGTAATGATATACTCAGTCGCAGTAGAATACCGTTTCAGGTCGCCTAGTGTTTGGGTCCCACATTCGGCCTTGACCTTTAGCGGCGTCTTTCTCCTGACAATTTCCCCCTGGCATGAAACTTCACCTCGTGATCATCCAAGCCGTCCAAGCGCCTCATACTGTTGCAACACCGCACGACGCATGCTGAGAGCGAGATCGTGAGGAACGAGAAAATTCAGCAGGGCACTAATTCTTTGCCGAACTCAATAAGATGCACCTCAAGATCCCGTTCTTCCAGGTGTCAGACATTGGGATAACTTCAGAAAGTGTTCTGGGATTCCGAATACACGGTGATGTTGCGTACTCGGCCCTTTCCATTGTCTTCGTTGCAATTGTTCACAAAATTCAACCAGATGTCCAAGTCGAGCCGGATGTCGAAGCTGAAGCGCTCTAGCTTTTTTTTGTGTATGCGGAATTTGAAGACACTGTGGGGGAGAAAAGGGCAGAGTTGAACAGAGCACCGCACGTGACCGACCGCGGCGTTCTCCTGCCATCGGAAGAAAGACGGGTCCACCAATTTTTTTTTGCTTTCGTTGAGCAAACCTACCTCTGACTCTGTTTCAGCTTCACTACGATCGGTCCACATTTATCTTGCTTCGAGGATTTTTTGCAGTGTACGACCAGAACCACATTACAGAAGTTGAATGACTGATTGCTGAAGCCTCCTGTGGATGAACACCCTGGGGATAAGGTTTGAGCGGTCCGGGGCCGGGCCCGCTGCGGCAATATTCCACTGGTAATCATTTGTCGTAGGTCGGAGTGCTGAGTGCACAATCTGTGCGTCTCACGAGTGAAGCCAGAGCAACGTCTGTGGCCGACATTAATCGCGATGTGCTGAAGTCGTACAACTCAGGATCTGTCTCAATTAGTATTCGGCAGCTTGGACGGTGCGCGGTGCGGATTGCACAAGTTGAGAGAGAGAAACGGTATGCGTGGGAAACGTCGACCATGATCGGCGGCTCGGATTAGGCGGAACATGGAGCTCCGTTGTGATCGACGCGGCCTCTCCCCAGCCCACACCCACACAGGGGACGGGCTCGCCGAGTGTGGGGTAACAGTCTAGCGTCAACCGAATCGGGGAGCCAAACCAGGCTCTCCTATCTATTTTCAATAGCCACTCGCGTGCGGGGTATTTCGGCCATTTCGTCGGATAGAATGCCAGAATAGCATCATTTCCCCACTTTTCAGAACGAAACCTTCAACTACAAAGAGCTTCAGGGATATCATATGAAGACGAACCCCCATCCAAGCGGCAAACCCCCATTTTCAAGCAGCCACGATCCTCACCCCTCCAAACGCCTCCCAACTCGCCTTACTCTCCTCACTAAAACATCCTACAAAACACCTCGAAACGGACTCGACCCCCGTCCTTACGACCAACGCATCAATCACTTCAGGACTGAAAGAACCCTGAACGAGAAGGAGGTCGATCGTGATGGAGGGGAACGATTCGTCGAGGATTTTATAGTTGGCTTCGAGTTCGGAGGGGATCGAGTGGATTGAAAGGTAGCAGTAGACGAGTTTGACGTGCGACGTTTCTTCGTTCGAGCGGATATAGGAGAGCATGTCGAAGAGTTTGTTGACCTGTGGACAACACGACAGGGTCCCAGGTCACCTATAGTCTCTGGACGGGGGGTCTCGGTTGGATGAAAAAGTACTCACCTCATCCGTCGAAACAAACAGCAACACCGGTCCGGTCCTCAATCTCTTCATCCACCCCACAACCCTCCTGTCCCAACCCCACTTCTTCATCCACCCCGTCTGTTCCACAACCCACCAAAGGACCTTCATCCCCCTACTCCTCTTACTCAATACGACCAAACCCAAGATCAGCACCGTCGCATAAGCAAAGAAGATCGAGTTGGTCCTAGGGGCGATGTAAAAATTGCCCCCTACGAATGTGAGGGTTAGGGAAAGGGCGAGGAGGTTGAGCCATAGGGAAGCACGGGGTGTTCGAGGGAGGTAGGGACGATGATAGGACGCCAGAAGGGAGGCGAGAGGGTATAGCGCCATTATCGATAGGAATACGATCGCGAATATACCGGATATAATGGGGAGACTGGCACCTGTTGAGGCGTAGACGACCAAACAGCCGACGCAGAAGAGGGTCAAGGCGACCCAGGGTGCTCCGGTTCGAGGAAGTCGACGGAGGAGGAGACGGGGGAAGAGACCGTCTTCTGCGATGCGGCATAGCAACGCATTGGCTGAAACGAATCCGCTTAGTACGGTCGCTCCCAAGATGAGAACGGCGTCGACGGAGATCCAAAGGCCGAGCCATCGACCGCATGCACGCAAAGCGACGGACTTGAGTACGCTGTCGACGCCGAAGACGTCGTTGAGGGGGAGGACGGCCAGGGTGATGAGCATCAAGGGGGCGTTGATCCAGACGGCGACAACTTGGAGCGAGGTCAAGACGGTCGGGTAGCACCCTTTGCGGACCGAGGATAAGTAGTCGGGCGCGGTCTCAAAGCTGTACAGGGATGGGGTTCCCAACACCTTCAGTCTCGACGTCGAACAGTCAGCAGGCAGGTGGCCTACCCAGTCACACCGAGGAAAGCGACGCAGACACCAAGGAAGATTTGCTTCGCCACCTGACCTGCTCCGACGGCTTGATGCTCGACCCAATTTGCTCGCAAGATCGCGTTCCCTTCCTTGGCCCAATGTACGATCCCGAACATGGCCAACATGGCCAGCGTCAAGAGCTATGATGCGCGGTCTTTAAATGAGGGCTGTACTTTTCGACTCGCTGAAGGAGAACCGACTCACATGAAAGATCAGTATAGCCGTCGTGACCTCTGCTGATCCCTTGACGCCACTCAAAGCGACCAGCGTGACCGCAACAATAAGAATGACGGTCATCCAAGGCACGTTCCATTCGACCGGAATATACGCCGCCCCCGTTGCAGCTCCCACGACGGCAGTGCACACGTCGTCCAGGAGAGTCAAGGCACAGGCGACGATGGCAAAAGTCTTGGTGGTGGACGAGTTGAGCATGTAGATGTAGTTGGACCCGTCGACGGGGAAGGCCGAAGCGAGTTCGATCATGATGGGGCGCCAGACGGACAAGAGCAACGTCGCGATCAGAAGAGAGATGGGGGAGCTGAGGGGAAGAACCAACAGATCTCAGCAAGGTGCGGGAGGTGAATCGTCCAACGCGGTACTCACTATACACTGGCCACACCGACCAGCGTAGGAAAAGCATACAGCGGACTGCCGGCCACCGCGACGCCAGCAACCCCACTCGCGGACCACTTGCCCAAACTCTTCTCGCCATCCCGATCCATCTGAGCCCTCCTTTGCTGTCGAGCTCGCTCCGTTTCCTCATTCGTAATCTCGAGGAATTCGACTTGACCCCATCCGACGAAATCGAATTCGCGAATCACCTTGGGAGCATGTTCGGGTGCTTCACCTTCGGGATACGCGGCGTCGGGATCGCCTGGGTCGTGGGTGGATTGATCACCCATCGCGGGGTGTCGCAAGTATCGATGCGGCAACTTGAGTTCCCCCTTGCCTGTTCTGGCACGTTGTCGTCGTACTATGGTCTCGTACTGCGACTGCATGTACGATGGCTTCCTCCCATGTCCACCGCTTCGATGGACCGAACTCGATCGTTGAGCCACGAGCTCCATTTCGTCGACGTAGGTTGAAGAGGGGAGACGAGGCAAGTCGAGGGGGGATGGGGTGTCGACGGGGCCGAGGTCGGGCATGAGGGTTGAGTTGTCATCTAGTTGAGGATCGGGGGAGGATTGTGTCTTGGCGTTGGCCATGGTCGGTCGTGGAACGGGTTTGGAGAAGCACGTGAAGGGAGGGTCGGTGATGCGAGCCTAGGGGTGTGTGGATCGGAGGTTGCCAAGTCCCCCTTGCCTGGACAGGATGCGATGGCGAGTCGTGTTGAGGGTAGAGTGTTCAGATGTGGTGGTTGTGTTGGGTGTCGTGCAACCAACTCACCGACGGCTAGCCTGTCGGACGAGAGACGCGACGAAGGCCCGAGGGAGTGGTGGCGCTACCTCGACAGGTTCGAGTCAGGGCGTCCACCTTCTCGAAACGCTCGAACGACGACGCCGACGCCGGCGACTCGACGACGAGTGACGAGTGGTCGCGGCGAAAGGGGTAACTAACTCGTCGCGTACGCGCGCCCGTCGCGTCCACACCGCACGGCCATCATTTAGGCAATTTGGACAATCTTCCTCCTGCATTTCAAGATCGAGTCCGGATTAGGGACCCATGTTTTGGAACCAAACTGACCGACTTTTTGATTTCACCGGTTCGTAAATGACCTAACCCTTGGCGCTGACCGGATGTCACCAGCGAGATCCGCCGACGCCTCCGCTTGACCGCGCTCGACACTTTTGCCAGCTTTCGGCCCCCGCCGCGCCTGCCTTCGCTTGCGGCTGCGCCTGTCCCACGCCTGCCCTCGGCCTCCCGCACCGCCCCTCCTCGGTCGGCACCCCGCAACAATGCTCACCAGCCCTACCACCCCCACCACCCCCTGGTGGTCGCCCGTCTGTTCAGGCCCACCCTTCTCCGCGGACGACTGGGATCTGTCCCCCTGCGTCGAGTCGGAACTGAGCGTGCTCCCCGTGCTCTTGCTCGTCCTGATCGCAGGGAGCGCCTTCCCTCGTTTGTGCACACTCTATCGAGCGGGGGAGAGGTACGAACGAGGTGGCAAGGCCGCATATGCTCTCAAGCAGGTGGGTCATGGCGGTGGTAGTGTATGGCTCGTCCGTCGTGGTCGCGCTCTGCTGAATTGCGTCGCTCTCTGTCATAATTCTATAAATCGCTCTCGACTCGGCGGCGATCGTACATGGGTGCGCTCGCTCACGCGCACTCTCCGCGCCGACCGCATTCGGCTCAACAGCTCTTAGCTGCAATCCTAATCGGCGTGCAAGCTGCCTACATAGTTGTGCTCGCCCTGCACCACACCCATGACCAGACGCGCAAGGTCAAGATCGCGTTCGGCGTCGTCAGCCTGCTCGCCCACGTGAGTTTCCCCGCCGCCCATCGCCCGAATCAGGTCGCCCTGCTGACCCCCGATTTGCCCCGTCGCCCTAAGATCTTTGCCCTCGTCTTGGCCAAGGTGTCACATCCCCTCCTACCGCATTCGTCAACGCCGATCCTCTTCTTCACCCTCACGTCGTTGGTCTTACAACTAATCGTCCTTCGCACGACCTTGTTGCTCGATGGCAAACCGTCCCAATACCACTCGTCTACAACGTTGGCCCTCTTTGTCCTCTTGATCCTTAAAGTCGTCTTTTTCGCATCATGGTTTGGCGTCGAGCTCTTGGGTCCTAACGGATGGGAAGACATGACCTGGCGCGACTTTGTCCCCTTCGCCGGATCCAGTCAAGGTCGAATCCGTCTTGCCGAACAAGGTGACGAAGAGACCACTCGTGAGGCGCAGGAAACGAACGATGAGGAGAGGGAGTGGAAGCAGAAAGAATGCCCGAGGTTGAGGGCCAATATCTTTCAGAGGTTGACGTTCTCTTGGATGACGCCCATGATGAAGGCTGGCTATCACAAGTTTTTGACCGAGGAGGATTTGTGGGCTTTGCCTGTGGGTGTGGCCAGCAACGAATTCCGTACCGCTTCTTCAGCTGATTCTCGCTCATTTCTCAGCCCGATGACACCGCCGAAGCTCTGGGCCGCAAACTTGAAACGGCATGGAAGAAGCGCTGCAAGGCCGCCTTGGAAAAGACCGCCGCCAAATCCCACAACGACAAGAGCAAGCCCGTCAAGCCCTCACTCGCCGGTGCCCTGACCGCTTCGTACGGTGGACCCTTCTTCTCCGCCGCGCTCTTCAAGCTCCTCCAGGACACGCTCTCTTTCACCCAGCCTCAACTCTTGCGCCGCTTGTTGCGCTTCGTCGAGACCTACAAGACCGATACGCCCGAACCTGCGTTCCATGGTTACATCATCGCGTTGGGCATGTTCGTCTGTGCGGTTGCTCAAACGAGCCTGTTGCACTGCTACTTTTCTCGTGTATTTGAAACGGGCATGCGAGTTCGAGCAGGCTTGGTCTCCCTCATTTACAAGAAGTCGTTGGTGCTTTCGAATGACGAGAGGGGTGGGAGGTCGACGGGCGATATTGTCAATTTGATGAGTACGGATGCGACGAGGTTGCAGGACTTTACCACGTATGGTCAGATCGCTTGGAGTGGGCTTTACCAAATGACGCTTGCGTTCATCAGCTTGTACCAACTCTTGGGTGAGTCCAGGTGGGGTGCTAAAACGAAGGCTGAGAAGAGGGAGCCAAAACTTACAGTGGGGCCGTGTCTGGCTCACAGGGTTCACCATGCTCGTCGGTGTCGCCGTGATGGTCCTCAGTATGCCCTTGACCGGCGCGATCGCGCGCTACCAAACTAAGCTGCAGCGCCAGCAGATGAAAAACAAGGACAAGCGCACGTCCATCATGTCCGAGATCCTCAACAACATCAGATCGATCAAGTTGTATGCGTGGGAGGACTCGTTTGCGGCCAAGTTGTTTGATGTGCGCAACAATCGCGAGTTGGTGCAGTTGCGCAAGATGGTGAGTATTCCCAAGACCGAGCAGATGTCAGTCAATAACTACAGGAGCTGAGTGATTACGCTTTGGATGTTTGGCAGGGCTACCTCTCTTCGGCTTCGACTTGTCTGTGGTCCTTCACGCCCTTCCTCGTCGCTTTTTCGTCCTTCTCGCTCTTCTCGACCATCTCGGGTAAGCCCTTGACGGCCGAGATCGTCTTCCCCGCCATCACGCTCTTCTCCCTACTCGGTTTTCCGCTCGCGGTCCTCCCCGCCGTCTTCGCCTCTATGGTCGAGGCCTACGTCTCGGTCGGTCGATTGGGCGACTTCTTGACCGGTAAAGAACTCCAAGACGGTGCGGTCAAGATCGAGAACCTTTCGCGTTCGCGGACGTTCCAAAACGGTGACGAACTTGTCTCGGTCGTTCGGGGGGAATTCGCGTGGAACTCCAAGTCGTCGACCGAGTCGATCTTGTCCGACATTAACCTTAGCGTCAAGAAGGGCGAGTTACTCGCCGTCGTCGGTCGAGTCGGATCGGGCAAGTCGTCGCTCCTTGCGGCCATCTTGGGCGAAATGACCAAGATCGATGGATCGGTCACCGTTCGTGGCACGGTCGCGTATTGTGCCCAACAACCTTGGATCATGGGCGGCTCCGTACGCAGCAACGTTGTCTTTGGTCACAAATTCGATCAAGAGTTTTACGACGTCGTCATTGCCGCTTGTGCGCTCAAGGAGGATCTGGACATCTTGCCTCAAGGCGACGAGACCGAGGTCGGGGAGAAGGGTATTTCGTTATCGGGTGGTCAAAAAGCGCGTGTCGCACTCGCTCGTGCGGTCTACGCCCGTGCCGACGTCTACCTCCTCGACGACCCTCTCTCGGCCGTCGATGCCCACGTCGCCAAACATCTCTTCGACAAGGTCCTCGGCCCTACCGGTCTGCTTTGCCAAAAAGCTCGCTTGTTGTGCACGAACGCGATCCCCTTTTGCCAAGAAGCCGACGAGCTCATCTTTTTGCGTCGTGGGATCATCCTAGAGCGAGGGACGTACGCTTCGGCGATTCAAGCCGATACGGAACTGTCGAGGCTCTTGATCGATTTCGGCAAGCAGAACCGAGATGAGGAGGAAGGGGAAGGATCGGGAAGCGAGGATACGGCCGTCGAAGAACCGAAGCAGCACGAATTGACCGAGCTGTCGACCGAGTTGAAACGCAAGGCTACCGAGGCTCTTAGTCATCGTGCGGAACCCGTTCCGGTGTTGGAACAGAAACGCGAGACGTTGCGCTTGTTGAAGCGTTCGACGAGGCCCAAGGAGAAGAGGGAACAAGGCTCGGTCAAGACCAGCGTTTACAAGGAATACATCAAGGCCAATGGGTACCTCGGGGTAGGGTTGTACATGTCCACGATCGTCCTTCAACAGCTTTTACAGATCGGGACCAACGTCTGGCTCAAGAACTGGGCGCAACACAATTCCGAAACGGGCGATAACGGCAACTTGACCTGGTACCTCGGCATCTACGCCGTCTTTGGCGTCGGCGCCAGTTTGGCGTATCTATTGAACGGGTTGTTGCTGTACTCGTTCTGCGTCGTGAGGGCCGCCAAGTTGATGCATGATCGTATGTTCAATGCGGTGATGAGGTCGCCGATGTTGTTCTTTGAGACGACGCCGTTGGGCACGATCTTGAATAGGTTTTCGCGGGGTGAGCTTTTGCGGAAGGACGCTGGCATACGCTGGATCCGACTGACAGGATCTCGTGCGATGTTGCTCCTGCAGATGTCTACGTCATCGACGAAGTCCTCGCACGCGTCTTTGGTGGCTTCTTTCGCACGGCCGCGAGTGTGATTGGGATGATCGCCGTCGTCTCGACCGCAGCCCCGGCGTTCCTCTTCATCCTCGTCCCTATCGGTTTCATCTACAAGCGCGTGCAGACGTACTACCTCGCCACCTCGCGCGAGTTGAAACGCCTCGACGCGACGACCAAGTCCCCGATCTTTGCTTCCTTCCAAGAGACCTTGGGAGGCGTCGCGACGATTCGTGCCTACCGTCAATCGGCGCGGTTCATCGCCGAGAACGAGGCCCGCGTCGATCGCAACCAGGAGGCCTACTTCCCTTCGATCAACTGCAACCGCTGGCTCGCCGTGCGCCTCGAGTTCTTGGGTTCCAACATCATCTTCTTCACGGCTTTGTTGTGCGTCGTCGCGCTCGTTCGTAACCGCAACTTGGACGCGGGGTTGATTGGGATCGCTTTGTCGTACGCTCTGTCGACGACCCAAACGCTCAACTGGATCGTTCGTTCCGCCACCGAGGTCGAGACCAACATCGTCTCGGTCGAGCGCGTGCAAGAGTACATCGAACTCAAGCCCGAAGCACCTTTGTACATCAAGGACACCGAACCCGACGCGTCGTGGCCTCAATCCGGCTCATTGACCTACGACCACATCGCTGCTCGGTACCGCGAGAACCTCGATCTCGTCCTTCGTGACGTTTCGTTCAACATCAAGGGCGGTGAGAAGGTCGGCGTGTGCGGTCGGACAGGATCGGGCAAGTCGACGTTGACGATGGTCCTGTACCGCGTCATCGAGGCCGAACAAGGTGTCATCTCCATCGATGGTGTCGACGTTTCCAAGATTGGGTTACATTGCCTCCGTTCGAGGATGAGCATCATCCCTCAGGACTCGCAATGCTTCGAGGGGAACTTGAGGGAGAACCTCGACCCCGCGGGTAAAAGCAGTGATAGTCAACTGTGGGCCGCGTTGGAACAATGCCGGTTGAAGGAACACGTCGAATCGATGGAGGGTAAACTCGAGGCCCACATCGACGAAGGAGGAAGTAACCTTTCTTCTGGGCAGAGGCAATTGCTGTGCCTCGGTCGGGCGTTATTGCGCAAGAGCAAGGTCCTCGTTTTGGACGAAGCCACTGCGGCCGTCGATCCTGAATCTGATAAAGAGATTCAATCGGTGATCCGCCGTGAATTTGCCGACTGCACCATCTTCGTCATCGCCCACCGTTTGAACACCATCTTGGATTGTAACAAGATCATCTGTATGGACGCGGGGAGGGTCGCCGAGTTTGATACGCCGGCGAATTTGTTGGCCGATCCGAGCTCGATGTTTTATTCGTTGGCAAATGAGGCGGGGGTGATTAAAGGGAATAAGAGTGGGAGTGCGACACCTAGGTCCGGGACGAGGACGCCGGTGAAGAAGGATTAGAGGCGGAGCTTAGAGGCGGAGTATGAGGGTGAGAGGGATGGTGCTGTGGGGAGGAGTGCCTGGCGGGTCCTTTTTTGATTTTTTTTACTCCGCTTTGTCCGCTCTCCCACCCCACCCGAATGTGGATTAGAATCAGCCTGAGGCTTTGAATGTAATCGAATCGCAAAACGTGTAGACTTTCTAACCACATAGGAACGGATGGGGTGAATGGACTTGGAGAGCACCGTGGACAGTGGGACTGAACTTGTGCAAGATGGCCCCCGGTATTTTTGGGGGACCTTGGCAGCGTCTCGGCATTCCAGTACAAAGCGGCATGAGTAATCGGGGATCGAGGGCCTGAAGTGGAGCGCGCACCCACCGCTTCGTCTCCTGACGCTTGCGAGTCTCGGGAGAGGAGACAGTGTGCTCGAGCCTCCTCCACATCCATCGCCTTGTTCCGAGTACGGCTTTCTGGTGGTTCGTCGTCACAGGGTCTCATTCCGGAACCGGGTCAGGGGAGCCACCTCATCAGCGGCTATCCGGAGCGAGCGGAGGCCCAGCGCCAAAGATCAGCTCGTGGTCGTGGTCGTTATGAGTTCGACCGCGGGCGGTGGACGACCCCTGTTCACTCACACAGCAAGCAACAGTAGCAGTAGCATCCATCGTCCCGAAGCGAGTACTTCATCCTCCACTCCGTTAACTCAGAATGGGAAGAAGCGACCTAGGGCCAGTACGTCCAAGATACCGCCGCACGAACCGACTCCACAGCATCCACATCACCAACAGCAGCAGCAACAGCAACAGCTGCCCGCGGGTTCGGGTGGTATTGACGAGGATGAAGTGATGGGTGATGGAGGCGACGAGGAGGAGAATAAACGCAAGAGGAGACTGGCACTTTCTTGTGAGTTGATGTGGGGGCGTGCGCCACTCGAGGTTTTATTAAATTGACGTTGTTCTCGTGGGGTCGGCAGGCTCGAAGTGCCAGCGCCGAAAGATCAAATGTGTGAGTGGCCAGAAACACCACTGATCTCAGATCTCAGAGAACCTCATCAGCACTCCCACTAACGATCTTTTGTTCCCCTATCACGCTCAGGACCGAAAGCAACCTTGTTCGGCGTGCATCCGCCGCCAAGTCGCGCACAATTGCAACTGGGACGACGACCCGGACTCGTCGGGACAATTCGCGCTCAACTCGGACGTGCGACATATCCATCGTCGGTTGGCGCATCTCGAATCCCTGGTCCAAGGCTTCCATCCTGAAGCGGTCTTGTTACCGACTTTGAATGATTCCTCGAGTACGATGGTCCCCGGAGCTGCGCTCTCTTCACATGCGAGCGTGGCGAGCCATCCTTTGACCTCGGAACCGAATTCGCCACGAACCTCGAAAAGACCGTCGCAGGCCACATGCGAAGCGGATGTGCAACAACGATCCCAACAAACCGCACGCCAAAGCGACGATCAAGAGACTCGTCAGGGTTGCGATTCCGATACCGAGGACGCCGTCGCCGACCTCGAATCCGTCGCATTCGGCGCTCGAGTCCCCGTCCTGCAAGCCGTCAACGCCGCTGCAGAAATGAACGCGAGTCGACCGGTCCAATCCCGCGTAGGGATCGAGTTGACCAGTGCCCTGACAAGCATCATTGCCGAGCCTTTGTCGTATGATCAGGATGGACGCCCTAGGAGTGCAGTGAGGTTGGGTTTGGACCTCGCGGTGCCGACGAAGCAGTTGCCCGACGCGAGGAGTGAGGCCATGGCGCAGATCTTTGCGGTCTTGCCCGGGAAGGAGATTGCGAGGCTCTTGATTGACAAGTACTTTGATGAGGTATGTGAAACTCGAGCAGAGTGTAGATTTCAAGGGACAACTGGTGTTGATGTAAGCCCCGTGCCTTGCTCAGATGGAGTGGGATTTTCGCATCCTCGACCCCGTCGCTTTCCCGATCGAGCACGAACGCTACGTCGAGATGATCGCGGATGGGAGGGAAGACTCGATCGACCCGCTCTGGGTCGCGGTTTTCTGCATGGCAAGTCCACTAGGTTTTCTGGTTCGTCGTTCAGCTTGCACAAGCTAACTTGGAACATTCGGACAACTTGCCGCAGGTTCTTGCACTGTCTTTGGAAGGGTTTTGGTCTCGCTCGAATGGCAAAAAGGATCTCTCGCTCTTCCATGGTCTGACCGAACGGGAGTTGCAGGACCTACCTTCCGTCTTTCACGATGCATCGTTGCGAGCCCTGCAGCTCGGTGAATGGGGTGGCACGCCGAGGATCCGTACGATCCAGACCATCATCCTCTTTGGGCAATACATCCAGCTCTCGTCGCAATCGGGTCAGCAAGGTCGGTTTCTCGGTTGGGCCGCAAGTGGAATCAGAATCGCCCAACGCATGGGACTACATCGGCTCGGGTCCGACCCTCGCACAATGCCACCCGACGACCCTGCCCTTCCGCCCGGTGTCAACTCGCTCAAGCGCGAGACGGCCGTCCGATTGTTCAACGACCTCGTCCTCATCGATTCGTTCCTCAGTGATTCGGCCGTGTTCAGATGCTACATCCTTCATCCAACGCAGTACAACACGTGTCGACCTCTGAACCTCAACTTTGAAGACTTGTCGAGGACCGAATGGAGGACCATCACCCCTCCCCCGAAGAATGTCTACACCGATGCGAGTTTCGAGATCGCGCAATGCGAGTTGGGGGCTCAGGTGCGCCGAGCGCTCGACGAGTTGGTGCTTTCGGGGAAACCTTTCTCGTACTCGGCCGTCATGGAGCAGGATGCTCTGTTCCGGGGTGTGTTCGAGGGATTGCCAGAGGTGCTGTCGACTTCGAACCCACCCGTCGAGTCTGTGCGGATCCGGTATCAGAGGTCGCTGTTGCACGAAGACGTCTACGCCCGACTCGTGCGCCTGCATCGCCCGTTCCTCTTGCGTGGGTACAGCCCGACCTCACCTTACCGCTATTCGACAAGCTCGTGCGTCGACGCATCAAGAGCCATCATCCGCTCCAACTACGATCTCCTGAGCATCACAGGGTCCTTATGGTGGATGTTCACCTCTTCAATGCGAGCGACGATCGTGTGCTTCATGGATCTCTTCCATGCGATCGATACCGATCGACCTGAAGTCGAGATCAAGGAGAAACGAGCGGTGTTGACGCAAGCTTCCATCATCTTTGCGACTCAGGTTCATTCGCCTGCGCTTCAGGCGGTCGTGGAACAAGGTCGGAGGATCCTCAGTGGTCTTTTCGCAGCGGAGGAGAATCGACGAACGACATTGGCGGCGCATACACTCGCAGGAGGTGGAGTCGCTCCTACCCAAGAAACCTTTGCGCAGGTGTTGAAGAGGGTCTCTACCGAGATCTCAAGGGAGGAAAGGGCTTTGTTTGCCACTGCATCGAATCAACTCCCTCCTTCACCTTTCCCACCACCTTCCTCCGCCTCGTCTTCAACGACGTCGCCGCCATTCCTCACGCATCAATTGGCGTACGGAACGCCTGCTGCAGGTCCAGGGACGTTTGAGTATTGGGCCTCGATGAATTCCGTCGAATCTAACTTCAACAATCAACAACAAGGAGCCAACTCCTCCACCTCCCCTTCAATGAGCAGCTACACCGCCACACCGACGACGTTCCCTCTCGTTGGAGGACCGGTGGGCACGAGTTCAGGGACGGCGATCAATGGGCAGGATTTTGCGAATTTTCTCGAGACGCTGGCGAGTGAGGATTGGGCCAATGCGGCGGGGTTGAATGGGAGTGATGGGGGGCAGGAGAGTGGGCTTTTGGGGCAGATGGCCGCGACTTGGTGAGGGGACGGGTGGGATGAGATTTTTTTCTTAAGCAAAGGACAAAAATGCCCTGGTGTACTGGGCTACTGCACTACCTGATGTATTACTTCCAGCCTGGAAGAATGTCTTCGAATACCCATCTTATCTAGTGGGAATTTGTCATAGACCCTTTTCCCCTTCGGCTGTCGAATTGCGCGCGCACCAAAGAAAGCCGCTGGATGGAATCGGAAGTTCGCCGAGGGTTCCGCTGATTGTCGAGTGCGAGGCCGGCGACTCGTTTCGTTTCTCCGCTCCGTACCTTATCTCATCTCAACCCTAGCACTCGACTTCCAATATGCCTGCTCATATCACCGTCCACTGGTGCGTGCATCTGTAGCCGAGCGCAGAACGCTGTGTCCAAGCGACCGACATGTGACTGACGTCATGGATGCTCCTCCCCCCACGGCCGCTCACTTTCGCCGGCTTTAGGCTCGAGAACTCGCGCGGGCAGCGGATCCTGTGGCTGTTGGAGGAGGTCAGTTGCTACCCTACATCCTACAGCAGGCGTTGATGTGTTCATCGAACTGAACGGAGACCTGTTACGTTAGCTGGGACTGGAGTACACGGTGAAGGAGTACAAGCGCGATGCCAAGACGATGCTTGCCGGTGCGGACCTTCGCAAGGTTCACCCTCTTGGAAAGGCAAGTACTTCAACGGGTTCCTTTATGCCTCAGGGAACGTTGTTCGAACCAACACCTGGATCCCTAACTTCCGCATTACCGCATCCCCTCCCTCCCCAGTCGCCCGTCGTCGAAATCCAAGAAGACGGTCACGACACCCTGACCCTCGCCGAATCAGGTGCGATCGTCGAATACCTCATCGAACGATTTGGCAACGACAAGTTCGGCTATGCACCTGGATCAGACGCACAGAAAAGGAGCCAATACTTGTATTGGTTGCATTGGGCCGAGGTGGGTTTGGGAGGCTTTTGTAGATGGGGGCCGAGGAGGGGGTCGAAGGAGTGGGAGGCGATGGAATGAGTGAGAATGAGTCATTGACTGATTTTCACGGGTATTGCATCTGTAGGGCTCGGCAATGCTCCCCCTTATGCTCACCATGTAGGTCTCATTTGCGCGCTCCGATAACTCAGACGTCTTCCCGCTGAAGGTCCCTTCCTTCCTTCCTTCCCCCTTTCTCCACAGCATCTGCGCCCAAATGCCCAAACAAGGACCTCGGATCGCCAAACCAATCCTTTCAATTGTCGCGGGGCAATTGATGGCGATCATGGTCAACCCTCGCCTCAAGGAGAACTTTGCCTTTGTCGAATCGCACCTCGCTAACAAGCAGTTCTTTGTCGGGGATTCGTTGACGGGTTCGGATAGTGGGTCATCTTTCTCTCTCAAGAGATCGCAAGCTTGGGAGGCATATATGCTGATTCATTGATCGGGCGAACCCCTCTAATCCGCGATTCGCAGTCATGATGATCTTCCCCTGCGAAGGCCTAGCCGCGTCACCGTTGTGGGATTCCCACCCTAACATCAAGAAGTGGTTCGCAGCGATGGAGGCGCGACCCGCTTACAAGAGGGCGCTAGAACGTGGTGCGGCCAATAACCTTGCCGCTTTCACTAGTTAGAGGGTTAGGGGGCGGGAGAAGCGGCCTTGCCGCTTTGAGTGGGAGAATTCGAAGCTCGGTAGTCGTTTTGGAGGGAGGCTCGAGTCTGTCGTTCATAATATTACACAAGTCAAAGTACCTCTACGATCGTGGTATGAAAAATAGGGGGGCGGACGACCCTTCTTTCGAGCAAGGCCTCGACAATCCCTGGGGTCTCCATCGAAGAGGAAGCTAAAAAGCTCTAGGCCGAGATGCCGATCGGGGGAAATTGGGTCTTCTCCGACGCACGGGGAGTCTACCATGCCTGCAACTGATGTTTTCTTGGCATACAACACCATAGTATTGTTCGAGCTTTCGCAGACTATTTGTGCGAGGTACTGACCAGGGACCGAAACTGGGAGCCGAGTGAGTGCGCCGGGCCGATCGAGCGGTCGAGGAGAGACAGGGGGCGTGCCATAGTCTGTCAGATCGCAAGCCCAAAACGCGCTCTCGCGTCATCGGCGCGCGTGCTGCCTGCCGACCGAGGACGTCCTCCCGTAGCGCGGCAGAGCGCGGCCGGCGGCCCTACGACGCCTCCCTACCCGCTCGCGCGAGGCGTCTGCTGTCTCTCTGGCCTAATCGAGCGCGACGTTGAAGCCCGCCTTCGCGCGCTGGCTGATCGACTCTTCACTCACCCACCCTTCCAGACCGACACCCAACACCTCGTGGCTCCTGTCTATTCCACCTAGCTCGGCTTTGCGTTCTTGCCGCGCCCTTGTTCACCTTGGGTCCCAGCCGCGTTGTGACCCGCGTCAACGCCCAGGTCCTCGGGACGCGTTACCCACGCCCTTCTCTCTCCTCACCGCGCGCCGTTAGCCGCCGACGCCGCCGCATTTACTCCGTGACGACGATGGCGACCACCGCGACCACGACCTCTACGCCGTTCAAGACGAGCTCATCCAACTCCAACTCGAGCGCGTCTGAAGCGTCTCCCACCGCGACTTCGGTGCAGCCACAGTCGCACCAACAGCAGCACGAGCAGCAACCGCCGCCTCAGCGGCCAGCTCCACAGGCCCAGCAGCACCAGCACCAGCAGGGCGCCGATACGTTCAGCTCGCACCACGCGTCTTCAGCCGCCTCGTCCTCGTCCGCGTCCACCTCGACCACGACCACGACCACGACCACGACCACTACACACACCGCCACCGCGAAATCGACACCCCGTTCATCGACGGCTTCGAACCGTACGCCGTCGTCCATCTCGTCAGGCTCATCGTCGTCGGCGATAAAGAGGAGCGAATCCGCCATGTCGTCGTCGACCTCGGCCAAGGAGGAACGCAGGAGGAAGGACGCGATCGACAAGGTCTTGCAGCGCGCAGAGATCGCGAGGGTGAGTGCAGTTGTGTCTGCTTAATGTGTTCGAGTGCAAGAGCGAATGCGGGTCCGGGACCGGGGTTTCAGTCATTGGTGATGGCCCCGCTACGGTGTGTTCTCGGGCGGAAAGCGGGTCGTCGAAGGGGGGGGGAGACGATCATCGCGGCGCGTTGCAACGCGTGCCGCCGTTGTCGATGCACTGGACTGTACAGCGTGGTGTTCATGACGACGATCTATGGGATCTTTGGGACTGATCCGATGAATTGGTTTTCTTTATGCGTGGGTGCCCCCCAGATCACTCGCCATTTCAAGACGCGACTGGCTCTGGCCGCTTTCAAGGCGCAACGAGGATGGCAGGACGCGACGCTGGACCAGATCGAACCCCACCTCGAGCAGGAGGCGCAACGGCACAAGCAGCAGCAGCAATTGCAGCAACAGCAGGCCCAGCAGACACAGCAACAACAACAACAACAGCAGCAGCAGCAGCAGCAGCAGCAACAGCAACAGATGATGGCGCAGCAGCAGTTCCTCGCTCAACAGGAAGCCGCCGCTGCCCAGCAGCAACTCCAGTACCATCAATCTCAAACTCCACAGGGCGGCGCGGCGTTCCAGCCGCAGAAGCCGCCAGCTCATTATGCCAACGGGAATGGAATAGAGTATGCCCGGCCGTATCAGCAGCATATGCCAATGCAGCAGCAATCGCAGCAGGCGTGGGGCCGACCGAATCCCGCGGGTGGCTACGATAATGCTAGGATGGGACCCCTCTCATTTGCCAGCCACAAGCGAACGCGCAGCATCAACACGTACGACCAGCCACAGCAATTGATGCCCTACCCTGCGAACTCGGGCGCGTACGGCTCGTCGCAACCCATGGCTTCGACCTCGGCTTTGCAACCACCCGTGCAGATCGGCGCCAATGGAGGACCGGCGATGTTTGGCGACGCGAGTCGACCGCCGAAGCGACGCGTTCTCGGGCAGGAACACGGTGGAGCTCGACCATCTTTGCACCACTCTTCGTCCTCGTCGTCCTCGGCTGGATCCGCAACGGCACTGGGTGCGATGACCGAGCTTCGAAGTCCTCGATCCCGGCATTCGGCGACGCGATCTTCGCTCTCGCGAGGGAACGGCTCGGCCAGCAAGGGCGGGCGCCCCGTTTCGTCTTCGGACCCCAACTTTTCGACATTTGTTGATGCAGCTTCGGTGCTGACGGGGTTATCGAGGGGCCCATCCGATCAGAGCGATAACAGCGACGAGGGCATGCATGGCGGCGCGGGAGGCGCACCTTCTTCTTCCTCGCAGTCGAATCCGTTCGGTTCGTCGATCCCACGACCACGGACACCCATTTCTGCGAACGACAAAGGCAAAGTGGTCGCATTACATCACATGGCGGGAGCGAACGGTGCGGCACCCCCGTCGACAGGGGGCGAATCGAGCGCCGAAGGAGCGGCCGAATTGATGCTCTACCTCGCGCATTCGCCCTCGCCCGTTCAATCCCGCTCGAGCCACGCCGTCAACAGCATTGGTGGGGAAGGGATGATGAAAGGGCGGCGGTTGTTCTCGGGCAGTGGGGAGGATTTTTCGGCTTCGTCAGCAACCTTCGGCAGCGGGGCGGGGATGAATGGAGTTGGGGGTAGTCCGAACGGGACCGGACCTTCCGGGTTGGGCTCGTACGATGAGGCCTTGCATCCTGCCAAGGCGTCCCACGTCGTCAGTGCGCCTCCACCGGGTTCACCACCTTTCTCGATGCTCGGACCCGGTGCCTTCGGCGGAGCGATGCCTTCGACCCCAGGACGGGAACGACAAATATCATCCAGTTGGGACGCGTACATCAACGCCTCCCCCTCACCTCAACGTGCGTCGATCGCGAGGTCTTCGGAACACTCGTATGCGTCGAACGGACCGCCTCCAACGTTTTTGTTGCCGAATGCGACGCCGCCCGGTTCGAACGCGCCGACCTCGACGGCGAGCACGACTGCTGTAGGCGGCGGAGCCGGGGCGGTGGCCGATTGGTGAGGGTGAACAGTCTTTAATTAAACTTGGTTCGTGTTTGTGTGATGCATAAATAAAATGTGTTGCTCGTGTTGTCCTAGGCCTTTTAGACTTGTTTAATTGAGCTTGGTTGTCGCTCAGAGGAGTAAGTGCGGGGGGTGGTGTAATGAACGGTTGAAGGTTGAAGAATGAAAAGTAATTGCAATACGCACGCATAATTGCAGACGAGAGACATCTACCTGAACGGGAATGAGCGAGGAGGCGTCATCAGGATCGCCCCGTACGGTGACTCAGAGTTGATCCAGAAGCTCAGACCTCCTCCGTTGCTCTTAGATTCGAGTGCACTTCGACAAAGCCTAGACATCCTTCAAAGCAAAGTGAAAGGCGCACGGAGCGTATAAGTCTTCCTTTGCTGAAACGCGGAAACAAGGGTGATCACCGCGGTCGGACGATCCCTTCGTGGCCTGACCGACTTGGCGGTGACAAAATCCACGCGAAAAAGGCACCCCTCTCTAAATTCCCCACGACCTTTTTGAGCTACGCGGGTGAGGACTCATGGGGGGCGTTTTCAAGTTGAGGCGGCGCTGCTGATATCATTCCATTCACCCTTTTACCTACAGTTCTCGGGCACCTTTTGAACTCGACTTACGGTGTTTCTCCCTCTCACACGCTCTTGTGTGGATTCGCTCGCCAGCCCCAGTGACGCCCTCTCGCCTCGCCCCCTTTCTTTTCGCAACGATCTACGTCGATTCGTCATGCGACGTGGAGCCAACAGCCGTCCGCATGGCCTAACGCGACGATCGCCCTGGAAACGCCTAACCCTCGCATGGTCTGTGATCCTATTGCACCTCGTCTCTGCTTCCGACTCCCCGTCCTCATCGCTCCACGACACCGCATCATTGTCACCTGGTGCGTCTGGCAATGCGCACCACCGGAACTCGTTGATATCGCCGTGGCCGAAACTGAGACCGGCAGCAGGAGCGCCCGGCGGTATCATCTTTTCGGCATCTGCGACCTCGCCTCCCTCACGTCCTGCTCGTCACGATGCCGGTCCACGTCGTTCGGGTAGCTTGAAACCTAGACAGGTTGGAAAGGTGTTGGACAAGCTGTTGGACCCGTCTGTTTCGAGCGGAGGCGGGGGTTCGGCCGACCAGTCCGGCGGCGAATCGAGTGGTACGGGTGGGAATAATCAGCCTGCCGACAGTGGAGATGGTGGGGGTGGATTCGATGTAAAAATCCCTCCGTCTAACACCACGCAGCAGAGTGGCAGTGGCAGTGGCAGTGGTGGTGGCAGTGGTGGTGGCAGTGGTGGTGAAACTGGCAGTGGTGGTGGCAGTGGTGGTGGCAGTGGTGGTGAAACTGGCAGTGGCAGTGGCGGTGGCAGCGGCAGCGGCAGTGGCAGCGGCAGCGGCAGTGGCAGCGGCAGCGGCAGTGGCAGTGGTGGTGAAAGTGGCAGTGGCGGTGAAAGTGTGGGGAACAGCACCCAAGGGGGCCCCTCACAGCCAGGACAGCCAGGCGGTGAACCACAGCCAGGCGGTTCAGGCGGTTCACCGTCTGGCAATCAGACTACCGGCGGTGGTTCAAGCTCCGGTTCAGGTGGCGTTTCAATTGGAGGTTCAGCCGACCCTTCCGGCACCGTTGGCAACAACTCGACCCCGAACCCACCAGGAACACTCCCCGGTAACTCGACCAAAATCCCTCCAGGCATTGGCGGCGGTTCGTCTCAGCAGGGCGGTCAGGCCTCAAGCGATGCATGTGAGTCATTGCACCCTTTCTCTTGATTTCTTTGTATCCTGGCATTTTCGATTACTCGACGCTCGGTTCGGATTCGCGCGGAGAGCCGCGCTTGATTGACCGTCGGCCAAGCGTTGCGCCGCGCCACGCCTCGTGGATGGAGGTCCTTGTACGCGACGAGGGGATCCGTGTACGATCGACAAGGACTTTCCGAGATCGGGCCAAAGATGCATGATCTTCGTCTTCAACCCGGTTACAGCTCTGTTGGCGCGGTGCTATTGGACGTGGACTGGTCGCTCGACGGTTGGCCTTTACCCGCGACTCTGGTGCCCCCATTAGCCTCCTGTCTCACATTGCGCGAGCGCCGTCGACACCACCGCGTGATCGCCCGTCTGCCCGCGCTCGGCCCAATTCAACTTCGGCTACAGCCTCAGCTCATCTCAGCTACTGCGTGCTTTGAACTTGGAAGTGGAGGTCTTTGATCGGGTTGACGTGCTCGTTGGCGATGCAAGCAGCTGGCGCTGGTTAGGGGCTCACAAGTCGCGCTCGTGAAGCCCCGAGACCCGCCTGTCTCGTCATTTTGAGAACACTGCCGAGTTTTTGTCTAATTTTGAGGATGTCTTTGCTGACATCGCTTTCGCTTTGGCAACTTGGCGTCGGTTTTCTTAAAGCTCACCAACCTACTGAGCCGAACAAGCCGACGAAGTCGCAGGAGGGGGGTACTGGTACCGGTGGTGGTTTGCCCAAACAACCAGGTGAGCGAGTCGGATTCCTTCGTCTCTACCCTTTCTCTTTCCCGACCAAGGCGCATCATTACGTGCGCTTTCGGCGGATTTTCCGTCGTCTTGCGTGTCTCGATCGCTGCGCCGCGCTTCATTTTTGTCTCCATCTCCGGCTTCTGTCCTCACTCGTGTCTCATCCATGAAGACTCAACAAAGCAAGCTCATCACCTTCCCCATCACCCTACTGACGATCTAACTCATGCAAAACCGGACCTACCGTGGAACGCATCGCATCCCAACTTCATCCCCCCGCCTCATTTTCAGATGGAACCACGATGCCTCCCGGTGGAAACACATCGACGAACACCGGGGGCGCGGCGGGCAGCGTTACAAACAATGCCCCAGATGCGAGGACTGCGTCGCTCAATACGAACAGTGGCGGTGGATCGGGATCGGGTACTAACACATTGGCTATCGTCGGTGGTGTCGTTGGTGTGAGTCGATCCCACATTCTTCGCTGGTAAACCAATCATTACAAAGGGTCCACAATGACTCCATTGGTGCCTTCATTTGTCGCTACCTGTAGGGCATCGTACTCCTCGCGTCTGCCATCTTCATCGTTTATCGCTTGACGCAACGTCGCTTCTCGTCTCTCGAGGATGAAGGCGCCGAAATCCGCTGGCCCGAACTCAACCCCGACGGCCAAGAAGTCTCGGCCAACACCTCGACGCTCTACCCGCTCGGCACGACAAGGACCGGTGGTGCAGGAGTCGAAATGGAGAGCGACAAGTCCGAATGGGGTGATGACATGGACTACCCCGTGCACCAACAGAAGGGGTTGAGCTCGATCCAAGGACGAGAGGCGTACCTCGCGAGGGGACCGACGTTGCATGCTCGACAGATGAGTTACGGTGCGCTGGCGATGCAGTCGAGGTCCGAAGTCGGGATGAGCCCCGATGGGTACTACGAACCGTCGTCCGAAAGTTTGCGAAGAAACCCGTCAAGCCAAGGATCGTACCCTCCTTCACCCCCGAACATGATGGCCTATGGTGGTGGCGTCCCTCCTCCCCCCGTGCCCGGAATGCCACCCCATCAATACGGTGGCGGTATCTACCCGGGTCCTGGACAGCCACTCCCCGGCGGTCATTCTCCTCCCCTCCCCGGCGGTCATTCTCCTCCCCTTCCCGGCGGCCCGGGCCACATGGCCCCTTTCCAGTTCGGTCCTTCTTACTCTTCCCTCGAAGGCAGTGCCAAGTTCTACTCCAAGGAACAAGCCACCGCTTCCCAACATCACGCCCAACAACCGAGCTCCGACTCAATCGACAACTACTACCCCAAGTTTGAGCCAAGGGCCGACACGCCGCAACATTTTGCGGTTATGAACCCGGATCGAGCGTCGAGTGAGGTCGGCACCGGGCATATGGACCCGCAACAAGGGCGTCACTAGTTTTGATCTAGGCTGCATCGGGATCGCAGGGCGGGTTGCAGCTGTGATCGCAACACAGATCGACGGTTGAGTAGCTCGCTTCTTGCCTTCGCTCGATCCCGGAACGTCGCACTTCTGGCTCGAGTGACTCATTCCTCCATTCCCTTCTCGTTTCGACCTATTCCCCACCTTTTCATTCCCTATATCAAGCAAGCAACAGCGCTTTCATCATCGCATATCGCATTTCGCACCACACCCCCTATCGTCCGTGTTCGTTTTCGTCTCGCTTGGTCCTCTTTCTCGTCTTCTGCACGATGCACCCGCATAGTTCTTGGTAAATAAACATACCTGCTCCCTTTCTTATGTAATCTCTAGTCACTTCTTTGGCCCTCTTGAGGCTGGCTGGAGGAAGTTAAAATAAAAGGATCTCAGCAAGAGCTTCAGTTGAGCTTGCACCACGCCGAGATCCGCAGTCGGATACTCGGCTTGAGCCGAATTAAGTAAGATGCAAGGGGCTTTGAGAAATCACACGTATTTCCAACCGTTCTAACAACCCTATAATCTTGTTTTCCTTCATGAGCAAGTCCAAGAACAACACTCTGCCGCTCAGAAAGAGACCGGAATAGTACTGAAAAGGTGTCGGGTCACTGGACAATAGAAGTCAATCACAGGGGCTGATAAGCACGAGACGCTCTGTTTTTTTTTATCCAGTAGATTTCAATAACAGCATAATGGTATTAAAGCCTAGAATTGCGCAAGGCCTTCCACCACGAGTTCCAGAGTTGCTCGGGGAAAGTGAAGATCTTTTGGTGCCCTTTTGGGACAATAAGGGGGTACATGAAGGCGTGATGGCGTTTGGACGCGTTCACGAACGAGGACGGAGTCATCACCTCGCCGTCAGGGCGTCGGAAAAGCGTCGCGTTCACCGAGAGTTGAACACCGTGGCCTGTTGGGAAGAAGCGTACAGAGTACGTGATTTCGAGTCTCACTGATCCCGAATCCAGACTTAAAGGATAAAACGGGACAATTCGAAGGCAAAGAAAGACTAGCAAAAGGACTAAGGTCAAGAGGCGCTGCGGCGTCGCGCGCGAGGGAGGTTGGCTCGCGTCGTCGTGAGGCGTAAGTGGAGCGGCGCCTTACAACGGCCTGCTATAGTCACGCTGCCGCGACACATCACGCGACGGCGCCTTTTGGCCGCGTCTTCGTCGACCCGACCTTTGGGGCCCCGGTCCGGTGCCCTCCCTCCCTGGTCACCGGTGAATACTCTCGTTACCGTTGACTTCGGGCTCTCTCCGCCGAAAGTGATGCGACACGCGCGATTCAGGACCTCGTCGCGTTTTCAACGGTGCAGTACCCCCACTCGTCCTTCCGGACGCTGGTGACCGATCGCGGCGGAGAGTTCGTCAACAAGCAATTGGATGGCTGGCTCACCTCTCGAGGGATCGTTCACGACCTGTCGGCACCCTACGAACACGGTCAAATGGACTTGCAGGAACGCTCCTGGCGCATCATCGTTGACAAAGTGCGTACTTCTCTGGCTCAATCCTGTCTCCCGCTTTTCCTCTGGGAAGACGCGGTTCATGCTGCAGTGTACGCCCTTAACCTGACGGCGACATCGATCCTCGGCAATTCGACCCCGGACATAGTCCTCCATGCTTCCGGCGACCCAGTTGTCGTGCACCGACGCCCTCGCGGGTCCCGACTTCGTGTCTGGGGCTGCCGTGCGCTCGTCCCCTACTGCCGGAACAGCGCCCTCACAAGCTTGCGCCCCGGTCTCGCCACTATTTCTTCGTCGGCTACTCGCAGACGTCTAAAGCTTGGCGCTTTACGACCCCGATTGCCGCAAGGTGTTTCGTCCCGAGCCACCTTCTTCGAGCGTGAGTTCGGCCGCAAGCACAACGCGAAGGAGGCACGCACGTTGCAACGGTGGAGCGGATTCGTGGAACGCGTTGGGGCTGGCCCCTCCACGGCGTCTCTCGGTCAGGTCGATGATGTCGACGACGACCATGCAATTCTCGACGACTTGGTCTTTCTTTCCATCCACGTCGACGACGGCCTGCTGACCGGCGATGGCGACGTCGACGGCTTCGTCACGCAACTCAAGTCCCGTTTTGAGGCGAAGAGCTCGGACGAGGCCACCTTCTTCCTCGGCCAACGCATCGTGCGGGAAGGCAAAACGGGTGCTGCGGTCGTTCATCAGCCTCACTTCATTTCGTCGATCCTGGTGGACCACGACATTGCAGGATGCAACTCAAGACCTACACCGATGTCTGTCTACAAGTCGCGCACTCCGAACAACGTCACGTTCAACACCTCGACGAAACCATATCGCACGTACGTCGGCAAGCTCCGCTTTCTCAGCGGCACGACACGGCCCGGCATCACCGTTGCTGTGTCGGAAGTTGCGTCGCATTGCAACAACTTCTCACCAGTGGATTGGTAGGCTTTGATGCACATTGCGATATCTACAAGGAACTCGCAATGTGGGCCTCCTGTTCCGCAAGTCCGGGGACGATCCTTTACTCAGAGGCTTTCTCGGCGCCGATCACAGGGCGGACCCGGAAACCCGACGAAGCGTCACAGGGTTCGTTTCCCTGTGCGCGGGTGGTGCGGTCTCGTGGATGTCCAAACGACAAGCACTTGTCACCGTCTCTAGCACTGAAGCCGAGTATGTGGTTATTTCCTTTGCCGCGCGCGAAGGCATTTGGCTCCGACGCCTCCTATCCGAACTTGGCTTTGCCCAATCCGAGCCGACAAAGCTCTTTGGTGATAACCAATCGGCCATCCAGCTTGCGAAGCATCCCGCCTTTCATGCTCGAACGAAGCACATTAGTATTCACTTCCACTTCATCCGTGACCACATAGCTGAGGGCACGATCTGGTCTGCATTCCGACGAACACGATGGCGGGGGATGTCTTGACCAAGGGGCTCGGGACACGGAAGCACTGGGGTTTTGTACACGCGAAGGGTTTGGTGGATGCATCGTGTGAAGGGGCGAGTTGAGAGGAGCGGCAAGCGGTCGAGGAGGGTCTGTGCGGCGTACTCCCCGCGAACGCAAGAGTGCCTGAATAGAATTTGATAGGCTTGATCCCGCGAGCCCGAACTAGGGCCTTCTCCTCACGTTTGGTTCTGCATCGGATCAGGTGTGTACCCGCGTATTCATGTCACATTGTGTCTAATGATTTTCCCAGACGTTTGGATCTGCATCGGATCAGTCAATTGTTCAACTGTAGTCCTTCCCCGGATTAAGGTATTCGATCCCGATTTCGTCTTCCCACGCGGCGCAGTCGAAGATCCACGAGGTGGCGGCGGCGACGACGAACGACGACAAGGGTTGGAACAGGAGGAGAGATGGCGAGGAGGAGTTGAAGACAGTGTGGTGGGTGGTATTAAGGATGGGATGAGGTGTCCGAGGTGGACGCGAGCTTGTTGGTCTTTGGTGATGGTTTATCTTGTGGTTGGATCGTTGGAATGAGCAGATTCTTCATGACGTGTGAATGCTTGGTGAGAACGTCTCTTGTGTCTGCATTGTACTCGAAAACTTGCGGCCGAGACGACAATCAAACGATCAAGTTCGATGTTATCGATGTCATCACTCAATGAGAAACGGTCGATTCTACCCTTGCATTCAAGGGTCTTGAGGTGTGGGAATTATGTAAAGGGTCATCGGTCCAGAGTGTCATGAATGAGGATTCCGCAACTTCAACTCTGGACTCGGCGCGCCTTCGTCTTTCCCGCGCAACTGGCACCGCCCTCCTCGTGTCGCGCTGTGCGTCTTTCTCTTTTCGTATCCTACGCTATGCTCTCGATTCTTGGACTCTCGCTCTCGACTTTCAAGCTCGACCTTCTACTACAACTGCGTTTGATCACCAAGCACCGCCTACTCAGGCATCGCCTCAACACCTCGCAGGGTTTCCACCGCCTCCTCTGGCCTAGTTCCCAGTTTCGTAGCTTGCTTCTCTCTTTCCTTTCTGCAAGCAACTCGAATCTCGTCAAAGGTCACATCCTTGCTCTCGTCCCTCGTCCTGGACTCTTTTGAGGAAGTCCCTGGAACATCTCGACGCATCCCCCGTTCCTCGCCCCTCGTCTCGAGCCCCTTCGTGTCTGGCTCATCCCTCCTATCTTTGTCTTTCAGGCCGCCCTCGCCGAACGGCAAGCGGAGATCGCCAACCTCCGTGCCGCCGGTACCGACCTCCAGCGCAACTACGACGCACTTGTCGACAACTTCAACGTCGACAAAAAACTTGCCGCCACCCTCAAACACGCGCCGATGCCGCCCGAAGCCCAGGTGTTGTGGGAATTACGTAAAGGGTCAGCGGTCCGTATGGACTTGTAGATTTGGGGGGTTGACGCGCGTGAGGCGCGGCGCCGTATGGAGACAGATGGCAAGCGCGAGGTGTGGTTTCTGGATTGAACTCAGAGATGGCTTGTACGCGGATACTGTCTAAGGCTCTGGTCTTGCTCTCTCTCTCTCTCTCTCTCTCTCTTCTTTAACACACACTCGATATCTATCTCGCCCACTCCCCCGCTACGATTCGATTGACCTTGGCGATCCTCTATCTCACAATATGTCACCTACCAACGACACGTAGCGCGTGGGAATCTTCATTTATTCGGTACACCATCCCCGAAACTACAACAGGTTCTGAGTTCATCAGCTGCCACCAATGTATCGAATGAAGGGGAAGTCAAGATCGCCAAGCCCGGCAAAGACAACTACGAGCTGTGGTCGATCATAGTCGATGCGTTCGTCGAGGGTCGTGGCTACAGCAGGGTTATAGTTAATGACACTGAGCGACCCCCGAGTATGGATGTGAAAGTATGGAGGTTGCTCCATGGCATCGACACTAGCCTCGAGGAGGAGAACGTCCTACTCTACCTCAACAAGCGGGATCGAATGGCACGCGCGACATCATATCGGACGATTCGAACCTTAAGATGGTCAAGAGCAAGACGCTCTAAGCCAAAGCAATGTGGGAGAAGCTTAAACAACCCTACGAATGGACTGCCGATCCGTTCAAGATTCGCACGCTGCTATACGACATTTCCAATCCGACATACGATGGGGACACCGACCTCGGCGAATTTCTAAAGGGCATCACGGACAAGGTCGATCAGGTGGAAGATCTCGGCCAGAAGTTCAAGGATGAAGCCATCGTCGCGTTTATGCTCAAAATCTCTACCGCCCTCCTACGAAATGCTCATACAAGCCATTAAACTCAGCGATAAGTGCTCGGCGGTCGACTGCGCCGTCAATCGACTTACCGATGAGTACATTGAACGCAAACTCACTGGAAAATACGACAGTTACTCTAAAACGCGGGAGTATTAGCAGTTCAACAAAGCACGCAAGCCAGGCGCGTGACCCCGGGAACTGCATCTGTCGTGGCTGCAAGGGAACCGGACACTACCAAATAGACCTGGAATGTCCCAAGTACGATTCGAATGTCAAACGCGGTCGTAACAAAACCACATCAACAAGAAGAAGAAGTAACATCAACATTCCAAGGGATCTGCGGATTCGGAGGAGTCGGCTTTACGGATTGTTCTCTAGTGGTGACTGTAGATGACCATGACTCAGTCCAGTGAACAGAAGATAGGACGAGAACAGAGTGGTCAGAGACTAAGAGGTACACTCATGAAACGCTGCCCGGTAAAGCGCATCGATAATAGAGGGACTAAGGAGACTATTAGAGCAGGGAGATTGAGATACCGACGGGCCAAGTGAAGGCACGGTGGGCTCAATCCCAAGTACCAACTCAGATGTTGTAATCGGATGAGGACGGTGAAAACAGCTATCCTTGATAGTCGGCTTCTTTTGCGCTGGTGGTCAAGCCTCTCGAGGAGAGCCATTCCGAGTCGCTTCACATCAAAGTCGCGAATACGGTGTCTCAGAAGGACCAGAGTGAGATCTGGATATTGGACACCGGTGCAAGTCAGCACTACGTCGGCAACGCAAGTCTGCTTTCCGACCGTCAACATGAAAGTCTGAACGTTCAAACTGCGAACGGTCAGGTAGTACATTGCGACACGTATGGTACGGTACGCTTCAAGTTGAAGAGCGGGGCATCGCTCTCACTTTCGAAGGTCTACCATCTCCCGGGCGCTTCGGTGAACCTCGTCTCGACTCGTGCTCTATTCCAATCAGGAGCAAGTTGCGGATGGGAATACGACAAGAATGTCATGACGATCAATATCAAAGGGCTTACTATAGCTAGCACGCTCAATGCTACCGGTTATACGATCGACTTCTTGCGCATTGTCGAGGATCAAGCTCATGTCGCAACTCGTGCGACAGTGGGAACGCCTTTGATGGAAAGGCATCGTCGCTACGGGCATGTGCCCGTGAGCGCAATCAAGGGGCTCGTCAAGGAGCTGTTGATGGATAAGTTTTCACCGATGAGAACGTCCACGACTGATAGCCCTGCATCAGTTCCAAATCTCGCGCCTCGAAGTTCTCAGAGTTGGTTACCCGAGTCACCAACTTTCATGGCCAACGGATTCGCCGCAGAAGATCACTTTGATTTTCAAGGTTGAAAGGCATACCTGGCTATTGTAGACCAGTGTTTGACTGCGAAGTGAACGTTTCCGTTGAAGACCAAGTTGTTAGAAGCGGGGGGTCTGAGAGCCTAACTCTTCGTTACTAGTTTTGGTTAATTGTTTTACTATGCACGCGCCTATCTCTATCTTTGCTATGCTTTTGCCTTTTAGTTCTCTTCTCCACGCTATTTTCATCATGTCACTCGTGTATATCGGAGCTGAGTCGTGGAGTACCTCTTAGTCTTTATCTGTCAAACGGCCGAAGAAGTCACTCGCGTATGGATCGCATTTCGACAAGTTGTCGAAAAGATGACTGGTCGCAAAATCAAGCGCGTTCGCACGGACAATGACAACGAGTTCACCACAAGCTCATCGGCGCGGATTTCCAAAGTCAAGGAATCCTCCATGAGACCTCAGCGCCGTACACCCCACAACAGAATAGGCAGTCGACATGTGTTTCGCACCGGCGGGTGGGACGAAGCATGACGCCATTAGATCGGTGTCCACAGGGGAGTCAGTAGTTGTCAGATAGGTAGCAGAAGACGAATCAACACGTTTACAACCCCACAGCCAGGACCCTCCCTATACTTTTTCCCGACTAGCTTTCCCAAGTCATTTCAAGCTACGCCGTGGAGGTCGTAGTTTGGCACCCCCGCGCGAAAGAGGGGCAAGAACTGCAGTCACGGGGCGCGCTGCTCGTGGAGAGGAGGAGGGTGGTGTTGGAGGAGAGGATGAAGTTGAGGACAGGAGGAGCACGGAGCGGGCGAGGGCAGTAGAGGCTGGGTTTGCTTTCCCCAACCCCACCCCACACACACACACACACCACATCACACTTCCTCTTCCAAAAACTGTATACTAATTATCTTACGTTCATCTTTCATCTATTACAGGTCTGCTTCCGTTGCTCATGGACCGGCTCGTGATTTGGCATTGATTCGACGGTGGCTCGCGCTCTTTGGCTTCGGGGTTTCTGAGTCAAGGGAGGGATCAGCAGACACAAGCAGAAATTGGGCTTTGAGGGGCCAGGGACTGCTGAGGTGGAGGTTTAGAGGGGCCTCCACCGCGTCTTGTTGTGACCGAGCATAGACTTAGGGCTTCGCGGGTCAGGGTGGTTGCGCAGTCGCTCTCTAGTCTTTGTCTTGACCGAGTTGGGAAGTGGGTGCGGGGTGGGCCTCCTGTCGTTAGTACATCAGTTCTTTTTCTTTCTTTTTTCTTTCTCTCTCTCCTCTCTCTCATTCGTCTCCTGGGGGGGGAGAAACCGCTTGGCTGGGGCACTTGAATCCCAAGTTTTGGATTGGTGGACACAGGCCCGTTTCTCGCATCTCGCGGGCGGTTTGTGTTATCATTGTCGACTTCCATCTAGTTTTTCCGTAGGCCAAACAGGGGAAACAGGAATTGGGGGCAATACGATGAACAGTTTCTACCAAAAAAAAAAGTGCTCTTGCTCACGTTCCGCAGCCAGAAAGGGATCAAGACACGCTTAAAGTTTAACTTCTTTATTTGGAATTACGATGGAGGGCTCCTTGGTGCACTTTGGTGAAGTGGAAGGGCATGGCCGCTTACTCAAAGAGCGCGTTCAGGATGCTGGTCGCAGAGGGCGAAGGGGCTAACACAGTGCAGACGAGAGACTCAGGGACTTGGTACGTTGAACGCCTGATAACTCTGAAACACACGCACGCTTATTATCAGCACCACGCAGTGAGATCCAACCAGCACCAACCCGATGACCTGCTTCTTCCCGAAGTGATCCCGCTGAGAATAAGAGGAGACAAGAGTCACAAGGCGAAGGCGGATTGAAGAACCTCGGCATTTCGCACACGTGACTAGTGGTCTCCCCGACGAAAGAGCGCTGTAAGTCCTCTTCTAACACTCGCCTAGAAGGCGAAGGGCTCCTTTTGATGCGGATTAACTTGAATGTCGTTCGTCTGTTGTCACCAGGGTCTAAGATTACGGCCAAGGAGAAGAAGTGGTACCACACCGTGCCCGGGGACGTGAACTGACAGCTTCAATCGTTCTACGACACGATCGTCCGAGCCCTTGGACAAGAGCGTGGTAAAGCGCTAATGTCGATGATACTTCATGTGATTTTGCAATCAAGACCGTCCTGATGGAACAACTCCCCGAGAAGTACACGTTCGCTTTCGAGAGGAGAAGAGCCTCGAGGTGCTCCTCGAGGAAGTCAGAGTCGCCTATGTGGAAGACGGTATTATGAATAGTCTCGACAACAAGGAGCGCACCGAAACCCCAAAGACGCTCCTAGCCATCACTGCTCGCGCATCCCTTTCCAAGGGCCCGAACGGCGAGACCGACGGCCACAAGGGTGCTCAGAGGCGTCTTGACAGGTACCTCGAAGCGATGGACAAAACGTAGGAGTGATCAGAGAGGGTATTGATGGGCTTGGAATCCCCGATAAGTATGCAGAGAGAGATCAAAGAATTGGGGAGTAGAGCGGAACGTGTCGTCCTCTCGAGTTCGACAGCACTCGCGGCACGGGGAGGATCGCTCTGCCGTTTTTCAAGTGTGTTCAGGGAGTCTGCTCAGGAGCAGCCTGCCGTTTTGCCGGGTTTCGCCGCTTAGGCCGAGGTTTCTCACAGGTTGGAGGGAGTGGTGGCCCCAGGCGGTCGCTTGCAACGAAGACGACCGGCTAATTTTTGGCCGAAGAATTGAAACATTGAGGAAGAAGACGTCACACTGCACAGATTACGCCGCATTGGTGTTCGTATTGCCTTTCAGGGCAATTGCCTAGGTATTACTACGGCCATGGGCTTCCGAGGGTGTTCGAGGCGTGAGCCGTCGGCGCGGCAGGTGGACCAGCGAGCAGGCGTCGCCGATTCTAAGCCAAGAAAATCACCCGGGCCCGTTGTTCGACATGGTGCGCACTCCGAGCAGATCGCCAAAAATATGACATCACTACTCCATTCACCTAAGAGGCACTTGGAGAATTCAGGCAGGCGAGACCATAGCCTGGGGGTGAAGAGTAGCAGCTACACACCACAGGTACTCCGCCGAGTAGCCTCGCCAGTCCTACTCGCGTGCAAGGCTGGCCCTCGCGAATCCTACTCGCAAGGCTTGGCCTTCGCGCTTCGCGCTTCGGGCATCTGGCATTCGTCTCGCCTCCGGCAGGCAGCAGGCTGGCGTTAAGGTCCGTCGCGCCCGAGTCGACGAACTGAAGCCCCTTTTTCCGCGCATGTCGCACCTTCAGCCAAAGAACACCTGTCGTGTAAGCCAGCAAGAAAGTGGGCAGGCAGCTTCAGTGGGTGCAGTTGCCAAATTTCTCGTGCTCTTGGGGTGCACGGTGGAGGAAGTGGAGGAAGTGGAGCTCAAGTTCGGTCGAATGCTCGGTCAGCAGCGCGCGCGCTTACTCGGAGCTGACGAGCCGCTGACTCGACACTGCGCACGCTCCACTTCGTCGCACCGAGCCCCGGCGCGCTGCCCCTCGACAAATCGGTTCCGGATATGCTTCATACGACTCTGCTTCCCCTTCTTGTTTCCCTTTTCTCTGCTTCATCCCACTCACTCTTCCAAAGAAACCGTCCTCTCACTCTCGACCGTTTCACTCTACCAACACTATAAGATGTTCTCCTCCCTGTCCCACCGTCGCGCCAGTTCGAGTTCGCGCCGCTCTTCGGACCTTTCGTTCGCGAGCGGCCGGTCGAGCTCGTCATCGGCTTCCGAGTCGGACTCATCGGTGCAATGGTCTTCGTCTGCGGCTTCAGAGGTCTTTGATTTCCTCGAACCCGTTTCATCGCGAGCACCTCAAGAGTTGGCCTTCCTCGATTCGAATTCGCATGCCACCAAGGAATGCAACAGCGCCTACGTAGCCAGTCTCAGGGTACGTTGCAGGCAGATCTTGCGGCTCGGGACGACGACGGTGCGAGTGGAGCTCCGGGCTAACCCCTTCCCTTGCTTCCTCCGCACAGTCATCGGACAAGCTCCCACGCTGCCCTAAGCATGGCATCCAGCACAACCCCTGCCTGAGCCTTCCCGAACGCGATTCGCGATCATTCGAAACCATCTTCTCGTCGTTCAAGTCCGCTTCCAGTCGGTCCGGCAGCGCCTCGTCCTCAGCATCGGCTTCGACGAGCCAGAGGACAGTCAGGACACCCAGCCGAAGGGCGTCGGCTTCTTCTTCGATCAAGGTCAGTTTAGGCCTGTGTTATTACTCTATACTCTCTTCTTGTTGCTGATGTTTCTTTTGTCAATCCTAACTTTCAGTGCTACGTCCGAAGAGCCGTTTCGCACCTTTAATCGACTGGCCCCAAGATCTCGGAGACGAGCTCGGGAAGTGGAGGTCCAGCGCGCGCAAGGGCATCGGCCTTCTCGTCCCCTGCCTGCATCCATCGAAGCACCGCCTGGCGCGTCCAAGGTCACCCCGCATCACGCATATATATATCGGCAACGTCTGTGAATAGTGTTCAAAAAGTGTCTTACTCGTCTGTACAAAGTGCTGTCTTCTGTTGTCATTGTTTCCTCCCTTCGGGCTTCGCGGTGTATCAGTTGTTCCCTAACGATAGCGTAGTATTAGCAGCATCGTGTTTCTAAGTAGTTCAGTCACGACCAATATTAATATGAACTCCCCACTTCATCTCAAAAGTATTACTGCCGAGTAGTGCCCAGAGACAAGCTTATAGGGTAATATTCGTTGGAACTTCCAAGCGGGGTGTGGGGTGGCGCCTTCAAGTGGAAGCTTGGCCTTCGACGCATCAGTCAACCACACGCAAGTCGACCCCAGATCCCTAGTGGCAAGCAGCCATGACCGACCCAACACGCTGTCGATCACCATCCCAATTAGCCCGAATGGGATCCTCAGATTCATCTTCTTTGACAAAACGCGGTCCTAGTGTTCCCAGTACACCGTTGCGTACACCATTGGCGAGTTCGACGAGGGGAGCAGGAGCACACAAGTCCGGCACGGGGACGTCGGCCAGTCCACAGGGTGAGCTTAAACAGTGGGAACGCGTGTAGCTTTGAGACTGACGTCAAGAGTCTTTGGTGTTGCAGTGAAAGCGGCCTTAGCGGCAATGAGAAGCAAACAACGTGATAGCGCCGGTAGTAGTCAGACAACTTCGAGTACGAGCGTGTTGCTCCCGAACTCTGATGCGAAAGCCGTCGCTTCTAGCTCGAGTTTGGCTTCATCTTGTTCTTCTCTGATGACGGGTGTGGAACACTACGACGCGTACTCTACACCACAAGGGAAAGGAGCGCAGAGTGGGAACGCTTCAGAAGACGAGGATGCCGTTCAAGAGTTTCGGTTCGGGCAGAGAAGGATAGCCGTCAGAGCCGAACAACGCAGGGACGGTCAAGACGAGGGGAAAACAGCGCAGGAGGAGGAGGAAGACGTTGAAGAAGAGGAAGAGGTCGTCCTTGATTGGGGTACGGGAGCTAAGTCGACTAAAGATGTCATCGAGGCAGCAAAGACGACGGGTGAGGCCCCCATCGCGATTTCGATGTCGAGAGGAGACCTTTTCTGACCAACATGTGTCCCCGCAGGTGTGCTCGTCCTTGCCTCGCGAGAGCTCAAGTCCATACCCCTCCTGGTGTACGAAGCGCTCATGTCCAAAGCATCGGTCTATCACCCGACCCGTCAACGTACTCGCCCCAGCGGATCGAAAGGAGAAGGTCCTGGCCCCATCGTCGATTTTGGTACCTCTTACGATGATCGAAAGACGGCTTGGTACGAGCAACGTGAACTTCGTAGTCTGTCGGTTGCGAATAATGAGATCAAGGAGATACAAGAGATGATTGGGGGGTTTGAGGAATTGGACACGCTCGATGTAGGTTTTTGGGCTTGAGGGCTTGGCGATCTTGGACGGCTGAGCTGACACGTACTTGGAACAGCTCCACAACAACGAACTCGCCTCTCTACCGACCTCACTGGCGCAATTAGAAAATCTTACCTCGTTAAACCTCTCCGCGAACAAGCTCACGACCTTCCCGATCCAACTTCTTGCCTTGCACTCGCTCACCTCACTCAACCTCGCATCGAACCAGCTCACCCACCTGTGGCCCGTAGACTGGCGCCTTCATCTCTCCGACACGCTCCACTCACCATCCCTTTCGCCAACCGCGACGCCTGAATCACCTCCCAAACAAAGCGGAGGTGACGCCCTGGGCTTCTGGTCCACTCCTGCACCCAACCCCAAATCCCAAACCACTGCCGACCCCTCTCCCGCTACCCTGGCGACCTCCGAAGCCCCCTTCTCCCGCCTGACCGAACTAATCCTCTCCGACAACCCTTTCTCACCCGACGTCTTCCAAGCCCCCGGATGGACCTTCCCTTCCAAATTGAAAGAACTACATCTCGCCGATTCAGGATTGGTCGAGACGGCGTTCCCTGCGCTCGTGTTTGGGAAGCTGGCGCATCTCCAAGTGCTTAATTTGGCGGGGGCGAATATCCTCTCGTCGCCATTTCATATCGAGGATGTGAAGGAAGAGGTAGTGGAACTCTTCCCTCTATTGACTCGACTGGACCTCTCACGCAACTCGATTGATTCGCTCCTCCATCTCGAGGCGTTCCTCGTCCGACATCTCAAACGGCCGATCGAGTATGTAGGGTTGGAGAAGAGTATCATAAACCTCGTTAAAGCCAAGGGGAGACCCAATGGGATGGTGGAAGGGGGGGAAGATGTCAGGGTTGTGCTGCATGAGAACCCGATGAGGGAGGAACAGGTTAGGAGGAGGGCGTTGTTCGGTCGACCGGCGGCGGCGGAGGGTGTCAAGGAGCTGGGCAAGGTGGAAGAGGTCAAGATTGCGCCAGCGAAGCGGAGGGTCATCAAGGAACAGTGGGAGATTGATGCGGAGAATGGGCTGCTGACGGAGGGTGGGAAAAGGAGAGCGAGGATCGAGGCGATGAGAAGGGCCAAGGAGGAGGAGGAGATGACGAAAGAGGCGGATGCGAGGGGAGGGAAGAAGGAGGAAGTGGAGGAGACGAGGGGGGTCGTGGGAGCTTTGTTGGGGCTGAGTTTGGGAGATGGGGATGAGAAGGCGCAAGAGGCGGCGGAGGAGAGGGAGCAAGCTCAGGAGGAAGAGGCACCACCACCCGAATATTCACCTACGCCTATGCTAGTGACGGCAGTATCGACGCCCAAAGCGAGCCAGGACGATCCGGCTATCCATCTTGTCAGCTCAGCGCACAAGGTGGCATCGTCGACGATTGATCTGTCGTCCAAGTCGCTCGAGATGCTGCCGACCCCTTCAGGTTCCCCACCTTCGAATCTCTCTTCGCCTTCGTCGCTCATTCTCTCGCGGAATCAGTTCAGGTCTTTGTCGACATCGACGTTCTCTACATGGACTTGGGCAAATACCCTTCGGTCACTCGACCTCTCGTACAACCGCTTGACGATCTTCACACCGGACAGCCTTCTCCCCAACTTAACCTCGTTGAACCTCTCCAACAACCAGTTCACGGAACTCGATCCAAACCTCACTTCCTCGACCCCTAACCTGACTTCACTGGATCTCTCCCGGAACCGACTTGCATCAGACTCAAGTCTCTCACCCTTCTTCCAACCCACCCCTTCCACTCCATCAACACTCACCACCCTCAACCTCTCCGGCAACTTCCTCTCCTCCCTCCCTGCCCTCCTCGAACTCGCCACGACCATCAGAGGCCCGTCCTCACTCGACCAAGCCCGATCCAAACACAACCTCTCCCTCCGTTCCCTCGACCTAAGGGACAACGATCTCCTCAAGCTAGAAACGAAGTTGGGGTGGTTACCGCTGGGACTGGAGGTGTGGTTGAGTGGGAATCGGTTTAGGGTGCCAAGGAGGGAGGTGTATGATTCGGCTCAGGGGGCGAAGGATATTGTAGGGTGGTTGAGGGAGAGGATTGTGGCGGAGTGAATGGATGGCATGGTTTGGTGTTTAGTCTTGGTGATCTTCCCTGGGTGTATTTCGCGTCGGTGGTTACTTTTTGGAGAACAAGCTGTTTTTTGTGCCCTGTCATTGACACAGTACGCAAAAGCAAGCAATCGTTTGTGATGAAGAGAGAGGAAGGAATCAAGACTTTTTAGTAAAAAACGACCCAATCCCCTTCTGTTCAGCAGGTTTGCTCGGCCCCGCCTTTGCACCACCCGTCGTACTCGAACCCGCACCAAACTTCTTCGCCGGGGCCGCCGCCGGCACCGCGGCGTTCTTCGGTGCAGGCGCAGTTTCCTTCTTCTTCGTCTCCACCGCCGCTGCAGGAGCCTGGGTCTTGGTGTCTCCTTTCAAAGCCATCTTCTCCGCCTCCCTCAGCGCCTCTTCATCCCACAGATCCTCGTCGTCGTCCGAAGCCAATTCCTCATCCGCGAAAAGACCATTCTGTTCCTTCTTCTTGGGCGAAGCCTTCCTCTTATTCGGAACGACTTTAGGAGCCACTGGAGGAGGAGTGGGTTCTCGACGCGCGAAAAGGCCACCTGGTTGTCCGATCTTGCGTACCGTCGAAGCGGGGGCGGGTTTCTTGGTGGATGTTGAGGGCTTGGTGTCGGAAGTGGAGGTCGAAGTTTTGGCTGATTCGAGTTTACTTCCCAAGGTAGGCTTGGCCGCAATCGTCTTGGCGGCGAAAACCTTCGTCACCTTTTGCGAAGAGGACTTCTTACGTTCTCCATTAGGATGCACGATCTCGCCGTAACCTCCTAAAGGGATCGGTTTCCATTTCGCTTGGTGCGCTTCGGTCGAGAGTAAAGGGAGGGTGTGGAGGGAGAGGTCCGAGGTTGAGGCGAGGGGAGTTGAGTGGAGAGCGTAGATATGCGAGCGGGGTGGGCCGAGGAATCTCTTTTGAGCGGCTGGGGTGAAAGGGTACAAGTGAGGGTGAGATCGGTCGACTGGATGGGAGAGGGATCGTTTGGGGAGAGGCTCACCCTCCAATTCGGCTTGAGGAACGAGCAAGATGATGGACTTGAGCGCGGTCGACCTCGTCTGTGACGCATCTTGCGAGTCCAGATCCATCGCGTGGTCGTCGTCATCTTGCTTGGTATGGGTCGCGACTTGGCCGCAGAGGCAGTAGGTCGCGGTGACGCCACGAGCTTGGGTTGAGGGGTCTTCGAGGAAGGCCGCGAGTAGGCTGCGGGTGTGGGCATGAGATGAGTTGGAGGCGATCTTGCAGAGAGACAGGCGGTGTGTAGACGTACGACTTGGCAGCTTGGATAGTGATGCCCAATTCACGCGACGCAACCCTGTACGACAACTGCATCCAGCGCGACAACGACGACGCGAGGTCAATCGACGCGTCCAGGAATCGCACTCGGGTGAGAGAGAACATTCTCGCGACGTACAGGCTGCTGGTCGATCGCGATCCGCTTGGTCAGGTGACGGAACGCGAGTCTTTGGTCCATCTCCATCTTGGTAGGCGAGTTGGGGTGCGATCTCAACGGAGCGAGGGGGTGCGGCGCGTCGACCAGTTCTGAGCGCGCTTGAGCTTGGACCTCCTTAAATGAGCCACGCGTGTGTCGGTAGCCCGGAGCGCAGATCTGTTGGTCCTCGCAGACTCGTCCTGATTGAAGCATGCGTAGGTACGTTGGCTTTGACTTTTGCCACTGATGAAGGCTTTTGGCTTTCCTCCTTGCCCCTTGCCTCTGAATTGTAAGATCCACGCAAGTCTCGGCGTCTTCCCCAAATACGGATAGTATTTACATCTGGTTGAAAATTAGACTCGGACTCGCGCTGATGTCCGTCGGCAAAACTTGACGTCCGACTCCTTGTCACACGACCACCGCCCCAGCCGACCACGGACTCAAAGCCGAACGGTCCTTACCCAATCGTAAACAGGATCTTGTAACAAGGAGAGAAACTAGGTCGCTCCCTCCAATCGGGTACGTACCTCTTTGCCCGAATTGTTTACTGGCTTATGAGGTGGTGCCATTCTCTTGGGGAAACGCGCCGGCCAGGATCAGCGTCGGCCTTGGTTACGTCAGCTGATCTTTGCAGCCTTTGCGCTATGCCGCGCGCGCTCCCGTCGGCGTTCTCCTGCCCAGCTACTAGACTCTCCCAGATCGGCTCTTGCGCACCTCGGTCTGAACCTCAGACGCCCGACCCTCTCTCTCTGGCTTCTTTCCTCTTTCTCAACTCGAGATCATCTCCCAGCACAATCGGCCTTGATGCACTTCAAGCATACACGCCCCCCCCGGACAACCCCTAGGATGGGAGCCACCTTGGAGTTCTCCCTTCCCCCGATCTCGGCCCTCGCCTTCGTCCCCTTCATCTACTTCCAAGCCGTACTCCTCCAACCTTCCATCCCGAACCGTATCTCACGCATCTTACGGATCCTCCTATGCATCCCCGCCATCTACCTTGCCGCTGTCGGTCCGTTCAGACATCGGATCGAACCGGTGAGGTATGCGATTGGCGCCAACTTTCGCGCGAGCATCTTTCATCCCGCCTTCATCCTCAAGGCAGTGGAGTGAGTCAGCAGCGTGCTTCCCCTTTGATATCGTATGAATGCTGATCTTTGCGCATCCGCGATGCATCAGATGGGGCTTTGCTCGGGATCGCTCGACGTTCGCCTGGGTCGGCTTTGAGAACGAGGATGATTCGGGCTCCGACGCGTCGCAGTCGCACTCCGAGGATGAGAAGGTTCAACCTAAATACGGGCGGGTACAGAATGGAGCCAAGTCGTCGGCCCTAGCTGGATTCAAGTTGACACCAACACTCAACAACCGAGGGCAAATAATGACGTCGGAGCAGCTTCCGACCCCGCCCGACTCGCCGACCGTTTCGGAAGCATCCGACGTCGCCGAAGCGAACCCCATCGTCCCCGTCGACCTCGGCATTTATGGTCCCACCGCGGACTCCAAGTCATCATGGACTGGGGCTACGACGCCGGTCCTCCAAGTCCTACGAGACGCCTTCCATCTCTGCACCTCCATGCGAGGCTACGGCTACGCTTTCGCTCCCACCAAACGCTCGATGGCTAGTCGACCCCCGACCCCGCATCCGTTGCCGCACCTCCCCTTTGCCCGCCAAGCCTTGTGGCACATCCTCCGCTCTCACCTCGTCTCAACGATATGCCAAATCCTCCTCATCCACCGCGACGACGCGATCCCCTACTGGCTCGCAACCTACCTCTCGATCCCCATCGCCCGCGCTAAACCCATAGCGCATTTCCTGGCTTACCTCTCCGTTGGCTTCTCGCTGCACGCCCAAATGCTCATCGGCTTCGAAGTCTTTTCGCTCATCTTCCTCGCACTGCATTACCTCCCTCAACCCTTTCAAGTCAAATTCGATTCAAGAGAGTGGGTACCCTTGTTCGATCGGCCGTTTGAAATGAGTTCCGTCACCGAATTTTGGGGCAAACAATGGCATGCCCTCTTCCGCAAACCGTTCACGAGCGTGGGGTACGAACCCGTCGTCGCGGTCGTCAATGCTGTAGCGGGGGAGAAGATGGGCAAAAGTATTGGAAGGACGTTGGGCGCTGTTTTGGTGTTTGGGCTTTCGGCATCGATGCACGATTTCGGTCTCTGGTCCGCTAGGTACGGGTTATCACCGTCCCCGATTCAAAACTTATCGTTCCTCCAACGACATGGAGCCAATGTTTTTTTCCTCCTTCAAGCACTCTGCATCATCCTCGAACAAGTCTTCACTAGAACTACCACACGAAAAATATCGGGTCCCTGGGGGAAGGTCTGGAGTTTATTCGTTACTGTTGTTTTGGGGAGCTTGTTGGCGGGGAGGAGTTGGATTGCGTTGGGTTTGGTCGAGGGTTTACCGAGTTTGGAGAGGTGGGGTTGGCAGAGGTGGGTATTGCCGACGGTCGGTTTGGCGCCGCCGCCTTTGTGGGTCAAGTAAGTAGGAGAATGGGAAAGGAGAGTACGTTGTATTGGTTAACTTGTTGTAGTTTGTAGCATTCATGCGGGAAACGTAAGCTTAGGATGGAAAGAGTCGTTTTGGTCGTTTGGTTATTTTTGAATCTTATTGGCATGCTCTATAATATACGAACTTGTACAGAGGATTGCACATTGTTGCCATGCTTTATAATATATAAACCTGTAAAGAGCATTGCATATCGTCATAGTTGGAGAATGATACGCAAACAAAGAACAAAAGACAGTCCATTAAACTCCTTCCTGTAAGCTGTAAAGCAGGTGTGCCTTACGCACCTAATGTGGCACCCAGTCTTAATTCCTTTACTTTTGGATCACACGTTAGGGTCCCATCCGGTGCCTTTATCATAAGCGAGAGCGAGATATCAAAATCCCCTATGACTTCACCCCCCTCGTCTTCCGACTATGACTTCACCCCCATCCTCTCCTCCTCCTTATGCCTCAACCACCACCCCATATCCCACCCCTCAAAAACCTGCTCCAACTCTTTCCTCGCGTTTGCCTCACTATCCGAACCTAAGACGCACAAAGAGGGAAAAACAACAACAACAACGACAACAACAATTAAAAAAACGATTCAGCGAATCTGTTCTGACCGACGGACACGCGCCCCCCAAAAAAACCGCGTCGCCCTCTTTTCTAAATTCTCGGCATCCGACGTACCATGGAACCCATTCCTCGTATCACTGATCCCGTACTTGGCCCTCAAGCCCCAACCCAAACCACTCTCACCCTCAATACCCCCCTGTACTGGCGTCCATTGGCCTTTATATACATGCGTAGGCCCGATCAACCTACGCCAAGTTTGGATCGAGGAAGGTCCGTAGAGGGCTAGGGTGAGGAGAGCGGAGGAGGTGGCGTGTTGGACCTTTTTGAAGAGGGGAGGGGAGCAGTGAGTCGGACGAAGAGGGGAGGCGGGTTAGGTTTGGGGTGCTAAGTGATGGAACAAGAGGGTATCATGTGCGTACGAGACGGGAGAAGTAAAACCGGCCTGTTGGAGTGGGGTGGGAATGAGGCGGAGGGTCAGGGTTTTTTTCCCCTTCGGGTGGCTCGGCCTGCGGACGGGGGATGGAGGATGGGGGGTGGGAAGACGTACCTGCGTGTTCGCTGTAGAACTGATCTCGGGGGGAAAAGTGGGAAAGTGCGAGTGAATACGAAAAGCATTACCGGGGGTTTTAGGAAGGAGGGCGACCTCAGTCGAGGGCTTAGACCGTTGCTTCTGGGAAAGTTCGTTCAACCTTTTCGGCATCTTGGGTCTTCCAGAACATGCGCTTTTGGCGGACGATCTGAAAGAGAGAGAGAACAAAGAGGTCAGAGGAGTGTGAGGTTTCAATCTTGCTTTATGGTTGAGTGGTTGAGGATGGTCCGGTGGGCGGGGGGCGGTAGTTCGATCCGTCTATTCGATCCGAGAGACGAGTTGCGAACGACTCGATTCTGTACCAGAGAGATGGTTGGCTTGCACGCACCTCGAGTCCACTTTGTTTGATCAACTGAAGGACCTCTGTAGTGAGAGCAATGTGTTGGATCAGCTGATGTCTCAAGGCGAGCATCGACCCCCATATTGAGGCGTTCATCAAAGATCTTCCCAAGTGGGGGAAACGAAGCCTAGCCAGCTCGACGGACGGACGGACCTTTCACTTGGGCCTGTGAGCTACATACGGACGGCTTGATGATCCCTAGTGTGAGTTGAAAGGGTGCAGCTGGTGGCATGGGCGACATCGCGTTGTGAGGTGTGTAAGGGGGTGAGTGGGATGCAGCTACTAGCTACTCGCGACGACTCGGGCCGCGCCGGTCGGTAAGGTAGGTCCTCAGAGGTAACGATCGCAGATCGTGGCGCGAACGAAGGAACGTCGCTCGGTGCCGGCGGCGAATTTTCGAATCGACGACGAGGGCTTTGATAATGTAGGAACCAGGATGTTGACTTCCAGTGGCTTGGTTTTCACGCTGAAAGATCTCGAGAAATTCACTCTTCCGGGGGTTGGGTCTATTGCAAGCAAGCGTCGATCCGATCAGAGAAACTGCACGCACCTTGCACTGCAAGCAGCTGGGCCGTGACCCCGCCGTCGCGCGCCAACGGGGACGGTACCACCTCCACCAACGCCCGTTGGCGCGCTCAGCTGCGCTCAGTCCTCAGCGCAGCTACTGAGCGCTCGTGGCTGCTCGTGGCTGCCCGTGGCGTTTCCTGACCGTTCAGGGCGTTGGCTCGCTCTCTGCCTTTGCCACGGCTCATCCTCACCCGTGATCCCATCCTGGATATCTGATCCGACATGTCGGACCTCAACCCGCGTGAGTGCACACACTACCGGAGGGTGTCGATCGTCAGCGCGGTCGCGTCCCTTCCCCGTTCCCCACCCCATCGTTTGCTCCGTCTGCCCCCTGCGCGGCGGGGATCCACCTCGATCGTCGTTCGTCGTTCGTCGTTCGTCGTCGTCGTCGGCGCCGGCCACGCATAGCGGTCGACTACGGCCGTCATCGAGGACAACGGTCAAGGTCACGTCTGGATGTGCCACTCTGGACGACCCCTCAGCTGGCTGCACACCTCGCTGCAGATGTGCTGGAAGGGGTCGTTCTGGCGCGGTGGTCCCGGTGACGTTGATCGTCGGCGGCGGTGGGCGTGGGCGTAGGCTGGGGTGGGCGCTCAGCCGGGCAGCCGGGCAGCCGGGCAGCCGGGCAGCGTGGCAGCAGCGTCGAGGATGCTCGGCTGGGATCTCGTCCGTCGCACATTATGATGCGTTCGAGTCGGTTTCCACCATCGCCCGACTTGTCATCTCTTGGAACATCATCAATAGCCTGCTTGGACCCCATCCGGCGCGTCGAATGAGCCTCACTCTAACCATGCTCGGTCTTCCCCCTCGCTACCCCATATCTCCTCACCCCACCCCGCAGCCACCGTCCCACTCAAGGCCCCCAATTCACCCTCTCCCGCCCTCCCACCTACACCGCAAGATGTCAAGCGTCGGCTCAGCCTCCTAGCCCCTCGCGTCGACACGAGCGCCGTCACCGCCGCTTCCGGCTCCACTTCCCCGGCCGGACAATCTCAATTCGCGCCTGCTTCTCCGTTGATGTCGACGACTTCTCCGGGCGCCAACTTGGACGCTTCGATGGGGTGGAAGAAGGTGAGCGGTGGAAAGCACTCTTAGCAAGTCCGTCGTCCCAAGGCTGATTCGCTAGCAATGTGCATACGCCTTCTCACAGGGCCAAACTTCGTCTTCGGCGCTTTCGTCCTCGGGCATGTCCTCCGCTTCCGAGGACGAAGCTGATACGTCCTCTTCGGCTGCGGCTCAAGCTCGCAATACTCAGAACAACAACGCACAGGTGCCTCTCTCCGCCATCTCCGAAGCCGACTCGTACACCGATTCCGACGCCTCCTCTGACGCAGGAGGCGAACGAACCCAACGTCGTGCTCGAGGTTTGGGTGTCCCTGCTGATCAAGTGACCAAGGCGATGGAGAGGTTGAGGATTAGTCGGGAGAGTAGTCGGTTGGCGGAGAGTGTGGCGCTCAAAGGGGGTTATTTGATGAAGAAGGGGGAGAGGAGGAAGGCTTGGAAGAGGAGGTGGTTCGTCTTGCGGGGTGGGCAGTTGGCGATGTATAAGAATGAAAAAGTGCGTAACACACCTTACTGAACGCTGTGTCATGAGTTGCTGACCGTGTGGGACACGAATACCCAGGAATACCGCTTGCTTCGGTTGATCCCTCTTGCCGATATTCACACCTGTTCGCCGATCGAACTCAAGAAACACGCCCACACCTTCGGCATCGTCACCCCGAAACGCACCTACTACGTCAAGGCCGATTCGGAACGGGATGTACGCGAATGGTGCCAGGCCGTCCAACGAGCCAAGAGGGATCTCAACGCTTCGACGACGGTGACTTCACTTCCGGAGGACGGTTCGGGCGATGTCACACCTTTGGGGAAAGGGGCTCGAAGTCCTGGTGTGGTCAAACATGTCCCGAATTTGCCAAATTTGTCAACCTCGACCACGGCTGCCGAGCAAGGGGGCAATTTCCTCTCGTCGCCGGAGTTGCAACCGATGCGCAACTTCCCTTCGTCGCCTATCGCGGTTGGGGGCCCGATCGACGGTAACGAAGCTGGATCGGGACTGTCGTCGTCTTACACCTCAACTTCTTCGGGCGGTGGTGGTGGAGGTGCAGGTTTCGCCATCCCCGGCGCGTCAGCCTCTACGAACCGATGTGGCTCAACCGCCCCTCCCAACTCGTTCGCGCCTGATGCGGAAGATGCATTGGGTCTTCGAGGCGCGGATGGGCATATACTCGAACTCAATACCGTCGATGCGGGACTAGCTCGCCAAGGTTCGCAACAACGGTCGAGCAGTATGGTCAGTGATCGGAGTGCGGGAAGGGAGTCGTACCTCAGTGTGAATGTCGGTGGAGCATCGGCAACGGGAGAAGGAGGGGGGGACTACTTTGCTGGTGGGAACAGGGGCCTCTCGAGGACTTCAATGTCGTTGAACGCTCCTCTCAGTCCCGGTGGAGGTGGTGGCGTGTCAAGTTCAGAGGATGAAGATGGATTCGACACCTACGATGCGTCGTGGGCTGGATCCTCAACTGCTCCACCTGCTTCCCCCGGTCCAGCAGGGAAGACCTCTCGCCAACTCACCTTTGCCGAACAACCTCCTACAACAGCCCTACGTTCCCCTGTCCCTCCTACCACAAACCCTCCTTCAACCCCAGGTTCAGGCTTCACCGACCCCAACAAGATCATCCTCTCGGGTTACCTGATGAAACAAGGCAAACGCAAGACATGGCGTAAACGATGGTTCGTGTTGATGTCGACACGATTGATGTATTCGCGTTCGCATATGGAGGGGAAGATCCATCGGCAGATCCCGTTGAGTAAGATTTTGGACGCGATTGAATTTGAGGGGACCAGGAGTGGTGGGGGTGGAATGATGGGCTCGATCCCGGGAACGCCGTTGTTGGGTCACGGAGGACCGTTAAGTAACGGTGGTGGAAGTGGTGGTGGAGGAGGCGCGAATAACACCATGCCAGGGAGCGATGGTCGCCCGGGGGGATCAGGGTCGACGTTCGATCATTGTTTCAAGATCATCACTCCCAAACGAACGTTCTTGGTCTGTGCTCCGTCGGAGGAGGATGAGATCAAGTGGTTGGCCGCGTTGCAGTGCTTGGTGCAGAGGAAGAATGGAGCGAGTGGAGCGGTGGTCGGAGGCGTGGCGACGACGAGTGGGGGGCCGGGGGGTGGAGGAGCGGCGTCGATGGCGCAGACTACGTCGGCGACGAGTGCCTCATTCATGGGTCAACCACCGCCGGTTACGAGACGACCTTCAGCGCTGGGGATGGGGAGGAAGAGGAGCGTTACGGATGCGGCGAAGGAGGCCGTCGATGAGGTCGAGAGGAGGTATCACCCCATGAGTCAGGCTGCGTAGACGTGGTGAGGATGGGAAGGGGGGTTTCGGGTGGGAGTTTGGAATGTAAATGCGAGTGTGGTTTTTTTAATTTGACTCGTTTCTGGGGACCGAGAGAGATCATTCGACGATTGCACAAAACCCCAAGTGACTAAGACGTCTACTTGATCCTCGACCTCTTAGCCCCTCCCCCACCAGTACCCATCTCATGCACGTCCACTTCGACACCGATGAATTCGAAACCATTGTCGTGGATCGAGGTACGGCGCGGGTGAGCTTTGCTGGTTGACGAGCGCAGGGGCGTTGCTGCGGGAGGGGCGGCTGTGGGAGGTGTAGGTTCGGAAGGCTCGGAGGATAAGCGACGTTTTTTTTCGTTCTTGGTCATTTCTGATGTTATTGAGGTGGGTCGGATGGGGGATATGGGTGCGGCGATTGCTGCATTTGCAGTGGTGGTGGTCGTTGTGGAGATGATCAAGCTCGGGTTGCCGAAGACGCCTTTGTACGTTTGACGCATGGCGACTAGTGGAAATGAGGGGAGGTGTCAGATTCATAACAAGGTCGAGTGTGATGATGGTGGTCTGTTCACTCACGTCCTTTGAGAATCACCCTTTGAGGATGACTCGAAATCGCCTCCTTCGCCGAAGTCGGATCCAAACCGATCAACGAGCATCTGCGCTCACCCACTCAACTGACATCAGCCAATCCCCAACGTTCTCATCCCCGAGCTCATCCCCCAACTCGACTCACAGATTAATCATATCCCTGACCGCTCTCATCTCGCCCTTACCCCTCGCCCAACTACTCAACACCACCCCTTGCCCTCCCATCGCCCGTACAATCTCCCTCGCTCCAGAGATCCAATTCCTTCTTCTCGTACTCGACTGAGCCGCGGAAGACCCCACTTCGTCAGCACACGTAATCCCACGATAGACGATCTCGATTTTCAATCCCGCGCGTTGGAGCGTATGGATCAGCCCTCTTTTCAAGGGGAAGGGTAGGCGAGGGGATAGGGAGGGATCGAGGGTGATGAGACTTGGCGCATAGGGGGAGGCGGCGGAGAGGGAGAGGGATACGTGACTGAAGGAGGCGAGGGTCGTGGGTTGGATCGAGAGGAGGGTGGTGGAGGGGGGTAGGAGGGAGGAGGTGGATTGGCTCTGCAAGGCAGGGAGAAGGACGGTCAGAATTTTCGTTCTTTAGAGGACCGAGCAGGGGACCTACGAGGCCGAATTGACCGCGATGGGAAACGCTCTTGACTTGGTCGTCGCCGTACTCTCGGATATGGATACGCCATAGTTGGAGGATCTGGCCTTCCACCGATGATGTCAACGAGGAGGTCTTGGCTGTTCGGGGGTCCAAGTCGGGGTAGAGTGGGGTGGGCAAGGAGAGTAAAGAGGGGTCTGTGGTGGTTGGGATTGATATGACGAGGCAGATGGTGGAGTAACCAACTGTGTAAAGGACAGATTGGGGTCCTAAGTGACCATGCTTGAGCGTGGTGTATAGCTCGGCAGCACCGTCAACGCACGCGTCGCGGCCAGCTCGACCTGGTCCCTCATTTGCTTTGCTTCCGCACTCGTCCACGATCCCACCACATCGTATTTAGTCCTTTCCGACGTTAAATCTGCACCCTGTGCCTTCGTTGCATTGCTGGCTTTGGCCTTACCCTTGGCTTTAGCTGAGGACGAGGAGGAGGAAGAGGTGGAGGTGGAGACGGAGGTGGTGGCTTGTTCGATCACGCCGCTGGATCCGAGGTGGAGAGGGACGAGGATCGAGTCGATGTAGCCGTGCATACTGGATTGCGGTCTACAACGAATTACCGGGAATGGGTTCGCCGTGGAGGAAGGGGACGTAAAGTGGAGCGCGAGCAGTCTCAGGCCCCGCGCTGCGCAGTGGGCGTCAAGAGTCGGCGGCGGCCCGAGCTCAGCGAGCACTTTGGCCGAAGGCATCAGCATTAGCCTTCACATAGGAGAGTTTGATACTACCCAGTTCTACTGTCGAGGCGCCATTGCAACGCCGGGGCACCCCGCGACGATTCTGCGGCGACTACTAAAGCCAGCAGCCGGGAAGTGCGGGACTCAGGCACATACAATACCATCAGCATAATCAATGTAGAAGTAGAAGCTTGCCAAGATCTTTGATCGACATATCGCCTCGGAAAAGGGCATACAAATCTTGCCTAGGAGGTGGAGGCGGTGACGGCGGTGACGGCGGCAACGGCAATTGGAACAGGAGAGCCTTAGCGAGTAGCGGCGAGGAGGATGATGAGAAGTTGTACGTACATACTCGATATTAGGGACGGGATGAAATGGAGGAGTGGGGCCGAGTGTTTTTGGCCTTCGGCGTTGTGCATATTGGTCGGACCGATGGAATGAACAGATTTTTCATCTTTCGTGGCGAAGGGGAGAACATGTGTCGCATCTGATGGGCAATCCCAGGTAGTCTTAGGTCTCAAGGGGGAGATAATCATCGATCGGAGGTGATGTTCATTGGTATTGTTCAGCAAGACATGGCCACTTCTTCCCTTGCAGCGCGTTCAGTTACTTCCGCCCAGAGGCACAGACTCACAGAGATCAGCTGGTGCTTGACTAAGTCACACATAGCGGATAAATGAATGCTATGGATGGTTCTTCACCCCAACCGCATTGAAGCTGGTCTGACCACCTTGCTGGTCGCCAAGTTCGGATTCAAGCTTACCAGCTTATGGCGATTGAACGGGGCACGCGCGGTCAATAGATTGATACGGGACCTCCTCAATCATCACATCCCGGCGTTTGCAACAATGGCAAGTATCACACACTCCTGAACCACCAAAGGTGTGATTCCAATCACGTGAGCACCAACCACCCTTCCTATTCCATTGAGTTAATGAATAGGCACAAAAATCTAAGTCCCAAGAAGAGGTCCGAGCGCAAAACGCCAGCGCGTCTGAGTTCCCATCCGCCGATCTCCGCCTGCTGGAGTTGAGAGCCCCTGCAATGTAGTGCACACGATGACACAAGGGTTCAGGAAAGGACCATAGCGTGATTGACCAGACCTGTTCTCAAACCCTTTCCTCGCGCGCGGCGCGCCTTGACCTCAGTTTTTCTAGTAGTCTTTCTTCACCTGCGAACTACACCGTTGGATCATTTCAGTTTGCATTCGGAATCAGTGAGGCTCAAGAGTGACCTTGTGCCTTTCACATGGCTTGAACAGTTACTCTTGAGGAACGATACGATTGATATACGGCATGTGAAAACTCATAGGGGAAGGGGAGATGGTGCATCACAGGCAAACGAACGAGCGGATGAAGCGGCCAAACAGGCACAGGAACAGCCTGACGTCATCGTGCTTTTTCCCGACTTCGCGCTTCCGCAATGGACGATCACAGAAACTACATAGCAAAGAGCCCCCCCAAAACCGGAGGCTCGCGACAATTTCAGATGCGTTTCACATCGTCGTGCAATCGTCGGGCCGCATTTGAGATCGTCACGCGCATCCGGTTTTTTTGGGGGGTCTCTTTTGCTATGTACTGTCAAGTCAAGTCGACCGCCGCCGTGGGCTGATCGTCGACAAGGGCCCTGGAGCGGACGGGGGCGTCGGCAGTCACTGGGATCCGAGTTGTTTCCCTTCGGGTAAAATACTCCAGCGGTCATGTCGTTACCGTGATCCGTCGATCGCGGGGTACATCAAGAACCGCGCATCTGATGAGTGAGCTTGGATTGACAATTTTGAAAGAACCCTCCGTCCTTCAAGTTACGGACGTTGAAGACGTTAGAGCCCCTTCGTACTACGAACCCGTGCTCAACGCCGTTTGCAACTTTCCGCGGATGGTCGCGATGAGTCGGCTCACGCTCGTACTGACTCTGGTTCCCACTCTTTCTTTGATGGCTTCCCCTATTATACAGCTAGTCTGCTCGAGCAAGTGCTCCGAAGGGAACGACGTCAGCTCCTTTGCGCAAAGAGTAATAAGGAGTCATCGTTGTCACGCAAAGTGGGCCGAGCGCAGCAACGGCAGTTCAAGCTACCAGGATATCGAATGTCTTTGAAGTCGAAGCCAACCAAGGGATTTCGGGTGCCAGTCGAAGAAACCCAGACTTGATGCCCCACCCCTTTGGCGGCCTTGAGATGGAAACCCCTTTGGGAGCGCGTCGGCCAAGGTTTTGTGGCGTGGGGTCAAGATGGGGCGGGGCTATCAGTGGCTGTATATTTTGATCGGATCGGGGTGTTGGTGTCTTCTTTGGTTGTTTGACGTATTAAAAGAGCTTTCTTTTATAGATTGTGGACTTGGTTAGATGAAGAGCTTGCCCGCTTCCGTAACGAGTTTCGCTCGCGCTGCGCCCATCACGGGCCGTTTCTGGCTTTGCGGTCGTGTTCAAAAACGATATAAAAATAGATCTCCCTGGTAAGATCTGGGCGATACACTGCGCAACGGGCCCTCCGCTGGCTTGATCGCCGGCGGCGCTGAGCGGCTGCGAACTTGTCAGCTTCACGCCGCCGTGTGGGTGCAGTCCGTCGCACCGGAAGCGCCAAGACTCGGGTCGAACTACCTCTTACTCAAAGTACACCAACTTCCCAACAACATGGCACCTCCCCCCAAGAGGGAGCACTCACCTGCACCTGTTGCATCAGATGCCACTGCTCAGCCGCTCGTCTCGTCTCCATCAAGCAAGAAGGCTCGCATCGATCCCGCCGCTTCCACCTCGGCCTCCACCTCGAAACCACCCATCATGGGAAAGGTCGTCGCTACGGACGAGTTCGAGACCGAGGCCAAGACGACGGTGCCTGTAGCTGGATCGGGGGCAGCTCAGGCTGACGGCGAGGGCGACGACAAGCCCGGTCAAGGACTCATTCTGACTCATGCTGTGAGTGCAGGTGCTAGACCGTGCTCAAAGTACACTACTGATCGGTTTCATCACTCACTGCAGGTCCGCCACCAAGTCGCTCTCCCTCCTTCGTACCCCTACGTCCCGATCGCCTCGCACGTCCCGCCCGCCGAACCGGCCCGAACGTACCCCTTCGAACTCGATCCGTTCCAAAAAGTCTCCATCGCCTCGATCCAACGCAACGAATCCGTACTTGTCTCCGCTCATACCTCGGCGGGAAAGACCGTCGTCGCCGAGTATGCGATCGCGCAGTGCCTCAAGGCGGGCCAGAGGGTCGTGTATACCAGTCCGATCAAGGTGCGTCGAGGACCAGGACCGTATAGGTATGCTTTGGATGTCTACTCATGACTGACCCTCGTCGGCGTCACAGGCTTTGTCCAATCAGAAGTACCGAGAGATGCTCGCCGAGTTTGGGGATGTCGGGCTCATGACGGGCGATGTCACCATCAACCCGACGGCGTCGTGCCTCGTCATGACCACAGAGGTGAGCACAGCAATCCATACTCGGTCAAATTCTACCTATATCGCATTGACATGGACACTCCCATTGTTGCAGATTCTCCGATCGATGCTCTATCGCGGTTCCGAAATCATGCGCGAGGTCGCCTGGGTAATCTTTGACGAGATCCACTACATGCGCGACAAGGAACGCGGCGTCGTCTGGGAAGAGACCATTATTCTCCTACCCCACAAGGTCCACTACGTCTTCCTCTCGGCAACGATCCCGAACGCGATGGAGTTCGCCGAATGGATCTGCGCGACTCATCAACAACCCTGTCATGTCGTTTATACCGATTTCCGACCCACGCCTTTGCAGCATTACCTTTTCCCCGCGGGAGGGGATGGGATTCATCTGGTTGTGGATGAGAAGGGGGCGTTTAGAGAGGATAATTTCCAAAAGGCGATGGGCGCTTTGGCGGAAAAGGCGGGGGAGGATCCGGCGAGCTCGTCGGGCGGAAAGGGGAGGAAGGGGCAGACCAAGAAGGGCGGTCCGAAAGGTCAGTCTCCGGGGCAGCGTTCTCGTCGTCTGAGAAGGGACTGACGTGTCGTTCAAACAGTCCCGACCGATATCTTCAAAATCGTCAAGATGATCATGGTCAAAAACTACAACCCCGTCATCGTCTTTGCCTTTTCCAAGCGCGAATGCGAGGCCCTGGCGTTGCAAATGACCAAACTCGAGTTCAACACCGAGGACGAACGAGGCATGGTCACGTCCGTGTTCCAGAATGCGATTGCGAACCTCTCGGACGACGATCGACAACTGCCCCAGATCGAACACATCCTTCCTCTTTTGAAGCGAGGGATCGGAATCCATCATGGTGGTCTCTTGCCCATCCTCAAGGAAGTGATCGAGATTTTGTTCCAAGAAGGGCTAATCAAAGTCCTCTTCGCGACCGAGACCTTCTCCATCGGCCTCAACATGCCCGCCAAAACCGTCGTCTTCACCTCCGTGCGCAAATACGACGGCCGGGATTTCCGCAACCTCTCAGGGGGCGAATACATCCAAATGTCCGGACGCGCAGGACGACGTGGCTTGGACGACCGAGGGATCGTCATCATGATGACGGACGAGAAATTGGAACCTGCCGCAGCGAAATCGATGGTCAAGGGCTCGGCGGATAGGCTGGATTCGGCGTTCCATTTGGGGTATAATATGATCCTCAACTTGATGAGGGTTGAAGGGTTGACGCCCGAGTACATGTTGGAGAGATGTTTCTTCCAGTTTCAGAATGCCGCGAATGTGCCTCATTTGGAGGATGGTGAGTGTCGTACGGGATAAAGTCCGCAGGGCCGAAGTCAGGCGCTGATCAATCGTTCTCGTGAACTTGACCAGAGCTGCGAGTGCTGGACGAGCAAAAAGCAGCGATCGTCATCCCCGACGAGGACAACATCGCCGACTACTACGACCTGCGTCAACAACTCGACCTGCTCAATAAGGACCTCCGCGACGTCCTGAACCACCCCACCTATGCGCTTCCCTTCCTCCAACCAGGTCGATTGGTTCGCGTCAAACACGACGACCTTGACTTCGGCTGGGGTTGCGTCGTCAACTACCAGAAACGACTCGGTCCCTCGGGCAAACCACTTCCCGCCGATGAACCTGCTCAAAACCAATACATCGTTGACGTCTTACTCAACTGTGCCGTCGGTTCTTCCCCTGGCCCAACGAAAAAAGGTCAAGCCGCTTCATCGACCTTGATCCGCCCATGCCCCCCAAACCAACAAGGCGAATTTTCCGTCGTTCCCGTTCTACTCTCCACCATCGATGGTATTTCGCACATCAGGATCTTCCTTGCCAAAGACTTGAAACCTGTCGAGGCGAGGCAGCAGGCTTGGAAGAGTGTTCAGGAGGTCAAGAGGAGGTTCCCGGATGGGGTGGCGTTGTTGGACCCGGTGCAGAATATGGGTATTACGGATGAGCCGTTCAAGAAGCTGTTGAGGGTGAGTTTGAGGCGGGTAGCATGGCAAACGAAGCAGGAGGCTGTGATGAAAGCGTGCTGACTTGCTGCCATTTCCTTCGTCGTATTGCAGAAAATCGAGATCCTCGAAGCGCGATTGGTCAGCAACGCCTTGCATTCCGATCCCAAACTCTCGACCCTCTACGACCAATACGCCTCGAAACAATCCGTGCAAGCCCAAATCCGTTCACTCAAAAAGCGTATCCAAGCCGCGCATTCGGTCATGCATCTCGACGAACTCAAGAACCGCAAACGGGCTCTACGGCGACTAGGCTTTGCGTCGAACGAGGATGTCGTCGAACACAAGGGGAGGGTCGCATGCGAGATTAGTTCGGGCGACGAGTTATTGTTGACCGAGATGGTGTTCAATGGCGCCTTCAACGAGTTGACGCCGCAGCAGACCGCAGCACTGTTGAGCTGTTTCGTCTTTGATGAAAAGGTATGGTGTTTCCTTAGATCCCGATCGGTGCTCTTGGAATGAAGCGCGATGCTGATTTGGGAATGGGTGGGAGTCACACAGAGCGAACAAACGAGTAAACTCAAGGAGGAGCTGTCGGGCCCTTTGAGGGTCATGCAAGAAGCCGCGAGGAGGATTGCAAAGATCGCGATCGAGTCCAAGTTGCCTTTGGTTGAAGGCGAGTGGAGACTTGAAAGATCTCTCTGATGCACGTGCAGGGGTGCTGACCCACACCTGGTTTTGGTGGGATCAGATGAATACGTCGCCTCGTTCAAACCCGAATTGATGGACGCAGTCTTTTCATGGTGCAACGGCGCAAAGTTCTCCGAGATCTGCAAGGTACGGACTTCTGCTTGACCATTGTGGCTTTTGTGGTGGTGCGGGGCTGCTTTGTATGCTGAGCTCGGATTTCACGCGTGTCATAAGATGACGGACGTCTTCGAAGGCTCGCTCATTCGCGTGTTCCGGAGGTTGCAAGAGCTGATTCGACAGATGTCGATGGGTAAGTTTGGCATACTGTGCGAAACAAGTCGTATCTCTGACACCATCGTGCGTCCCTTCACTCTTTGTAGCCGCCAAAGCGATCGGTTCGGAAGAGTTGGAGAAGAAGTTCCTCGACGCGCTCGCGTGCCTCGAGAGGAGCAACTCGGTGGCGTTCGCGGCCAGTTTGGTACGTCCTTTCTCTTCCTTCTCTCCCATTTTCATTTTGACCCGTCCATAAGTAGCTGTTGCTGACCATCTGCTTTGGAATGGGCTCTTTCATTGTACTCCAGTATCTCTAAGGGGCGAAAGGCTTCGGGTCTCGTGTGGCTATACGAAAGGTTGTCGTGTACTTCTCCTGTTACATTCAATCGTTGTGCGCGTGCCAATGCCTGAGTTGTTCAGTATGTACGGGAGTAATTGAACTGCACGTGTAAGAATAATACACGAAAGATGTCGGATGGAAATGATGGAGGGTGTCCCGATCTGTTGAACACCGAGGAGGAGGATGGTTTCAGCCCTAGAGGCTTTGTGCGTGCGAGGCCGCTCGGGCCTCACATTCGACGGTGAGCGGTGCAAGATTGATCGGCTATGATTTTTGGAAGCAGTTTCGGTTTGCAGAGGAGACAAGCAGAAACAAAGACGAGAGAGACGACCCAAAGTCATTCGACTGCATGATCAGCCCAGGGGTTTTTGCTCTGACCTGGCACAGCACCGAATCACATCATTAATTCACATGCGAGATCGCCTCCTATTCCAGCACCGGGTCAGCAGCTCCACTAAGTTTTTGCTTCGTTTCCGCTTCGCTCACTAGCCAGCTTATAGATGCTGCGCACTATTCGGGGATTCTGATTATCATGGATGTCTTACACAACATTTGGCTTGGACAAGATTGCTGATGTCTCTTGATGAGCGCTTGGCTCGGAAGTGGAGCGCGCCATTTACCGAGGCAGACGATCACGTGGTCGCGAATGCGCGAAATAACGAGGCAGGCTCGCGATTCCTCGCGACTCGCCGGCTGTCTCCGTCTCTGCGTCCTACGACACCGCCGCTCGGGTCTCCCTTCACTCATGTTCTTCGGTTAGTGCCCAATCACATAGCCCATGTCGACCTCGCTGCTGGTGCACAACCTGCACTGCCCTTCCTGCGTCTCACACGTGACGACGCTGCTCTCCGCCGCTCCGCTCTTGCTCGAGCCAGGGTACATCACCGTCTCGCTGCTGACTCGCCTCGTCACTTATCGCCCGCGGTCTAGAACGCGGCGAGCCGATGTGGTGAATGTGCTTCGAGAGGGAGGATTTCAAGTCGAACCGGATCCTTCGGCCTCGACCTCGAACCCGACCTCAACGTCGGCCGCTCCGTCCTCGTCGCCGTCAGCCTCACACTGTGCTGCGCCCGACCCAACCGGAGCCCACCGGGTCGAGCGCCGGCCAGAAGATGCGTGGTACACCTCACGAATCAAGAGACGGCAGAGAGAAGCGCAACACCAAGAGGAACAGCGACGAAGGGAGCAAGTGCATCGCCAAACCTGTCGAGCCTGTCGTGGCGAACTGTCTCCGACCTCGTCTAAGTTCGGAGAAAGCGAAATCGGCAAGGGCAAAGCCAAGAAGGAATGCGTTGTACCCTTCAGCACACTCAGACACGTCGTCAAGTCGACGTTTGTCGTCTCCGGAATGACGTGCGCAAGCTGCGTCAACGGTCTGCAGTCGGCCCTCTCCCAGGACCCGAGGATCGAGTTCCAGCAAGTCACGCTGCTGCCGAATCGAGCTGTGGTGTCTCACGACCCTGCGCTCTCCGTCGACCACGTCGCGGAGATGATCCGGGATGCTGGGTTCAATGCTGATCTCGTCGAGAGCGTCAATCTTGCCGACACTCGAGGCCATGGTGATGGCGAAGACTCGGATCACGCCAGTTCGGGATGGGTCGAGTCAAAGTTTGTGATCGAAGGCATGACTTGCGCGTGAGTACCCTCCTTCTACAAAAGATGCAAAGTGATCAAAGCTGCTGACCGTCTCGGTGATCAGGTCCTGCGTACAATCGCTCAATGGCCTCTTTGAACATCCGACATCGGGTTTACGTTCCGCTCGAGTGACCTTACTTCCGCCGCTTGCGACCGTCACCCACGACCCCAACGTCCTTTCCATTGTTAGCCTGACCCAGATGATCGAAGATCGAGGGTACGGTGCCGAGCTACTGTCCTCAGCCCCGGTGCACGGCGTGGAGAACGCTGGTGCCGATACCCAAATGAGAACGGTGAAACTGCGTATCGAGGGCATGTTTTGCAGGTCAGTCGGCAGCTGGCGCGAGGGGCCATCCGAGTGTACTGACTGACCTTTTTGGGTGCCATTCCCAACTTACAGCAAATGCTCGACGGCCATCAACACACATCTAGACTCGCTACAGACGGCGGGGACGATCGTCAGCTTCAACCCGTGCTCGATGGCGTCGCCAGTGTTGAGCCTGACATTTGTGCCTCAGCCGCCTGACGGTTTCACGTTGCGCGCCCTACGTTCTTCGATTGAATCGCTCGGACCTTTCACGCTCCACCCCGTGCACATCTCGTCGGTCCTGACCCTGCTCGCTCGTCAAGCCCAAGCTCGCGAGTCTCGCTCGATTATGCTTCGATTGTCTATCACCGTCCTCTTTGCAATCCCGACCTTCCTCATCGGCATCGTTTTCGTATCACTACTTTCTTCGTCAAACGCTCTTCGGCGCTACTTTGAGGAGCCTCTGTGGGGGTCCGCGTCTCGCGCGATGGTCGTTCTGTTCATTCTCGCAACACCCGTGCAGTTTGGCGTCGGATTTTTCTTCTATCAACGCACGTGGCACAGCCTGCGCGGCGTGTGGAGGAGGGGGGGATGGCGGGAAAAACTATTGAGATGGGGTAGCATGGACACTCTTGTCGCTCTGGGGACCACGGGAGGCTACGCGGCTTCGGTCGCTTTTCTGGCGATCGAGGTGAGGAAGCAGCCGAGTGACACGATGGGAGCGAATATGGAAATGGGTTACTTTGATTCATCGGTTCGTCATAGGTCAATAGGTCAATGGCTCCGTCACTGCGTCGAGCGATCACTTACCCTGTACGCTATGTCTTACTTCTCAGATATTCCTCATGATGTTCATCCTGCTCGGTCGTTACCTCGAAGGCATCAGTCGTGAACGCACCGGCGATGCAATCGATGCGCTGGCCAACATGAGGGCCTCGACAGGACTGCTTTACACCGGTTCGCTTGCATCGCACGACGGAAACGGGGAAGAGATCGACGACGAAGGTAGCAAGTCTACGCCAGAGGCCGAGTTGAACGCTCCAGCCGAAGGCTCCTCGACCACCCACGAGCTCGAGGTGGACTATTTCGAGATTGGCGACGTTCTCCTCGTACCTTTTGGATCTTCCGTCCCTCTCGATGCGGTGGTGCTCCCTAGTTCTTCGTCATCCAACTTTGATGAATCGTCGCTCACCGGCGAATCACTTCCCATTCTGAAACAGCCGGGCGATGCGGTCTTTGCCGGAACGACGAATCTGGGACCTTCGGCGGTGCTCGTGCGGGCGACCTCGAACGCTGGCTCGACGATGCTCGATGGGATCGTTCAAGTAGTCCGCGATGCGATGGGGAAAAAGGCCACGGTCGAAAAGCTCGCAGATGCGGTCACGGGCATCTTTGTCCCCTGCATCGTGGCTATTGCGGCCGTCACTTTCTCGATCTGGGTTATCCGTGGGTACTCGGGCAACTTGTCGAAGAATTGGCTCGATGAAGCCGAACGCAGCTCGGGTGGTTGGAGTCTGTTCGGCGTTCAATTCGCTGTCGCCGTGCTCGTCGTGGCTTGTCCATGTGGTATTGGGCTCGCGGCACCGACGGCTCAGATGGTCGGCATAGGCATGGCCGCTCGACTCGGGATCGTTCCATTCGGAGGAGGGGAAGCGTTCCAGAATGCGACCAAGATCGAAGCGGTCTGTTTCGACAAGACTGGAACGCTGACCAAGGGCGAATTCACCGTAGCGCGTCATCGCTTCTATGCTGTCAAGGAGCTCGAGTGCGATCGACTAACGTCCATGAGGATCGTCAAGCTCGTGGAAGAGGCGTCGACACATCCCATCTCGGTAGGAGTCCGCGAGTTCTGTACCGAGCAGCTCAGCATCGGCGAAGAATCCACAGCTTCGGTACCAATGTCCCTTCTTAATTCCGAGGAGATTGCGGGAAGAGGACTCAAGGCGATGGTCAACGTTCGCACCTCATCTTTGGAAGTTCTCATCGGGAACTCGACTTTGCTGATCGAGCACGCGCTCGAACTCGACCACGACACGACCGCTCTTTCTGACACTTGGACCAGCGATGGTTGCTCGATCGTCTTTGTCGCTGTGCGAACCAAGCAGCCGTCTCAAATATTACCCGAGGGAAGCTTTCACATCCTAGCCGCCTTTGGAGTCAAGGACCAACCCAGAGAGGAAGCCCGATCCGTCATTTCTGCCCTCGAGAAGAAGGGGATCGCAGTCTTCTTGTGCACTGGCGATCACGAACTTACGGCTCGCGCCGTCGCTCACTCCGTCGGAATTGTCGATAAATGCGTTTTTGCTCAAGTACTGCCACTCGAGAAAGCCAAGGTCGTCGAGCGACTGCAATTGGCGCTGGCGAGGACCCGTATTGAAGAATTGAAGCAAGCTCGGCGCAGCACTGGGTGGAGGAGGGTGCTCAGCCGCAGTCGGCCCGGTAAGGTTGGGGCCAAAGTCGCTTTCGTCGGTGATGGCATCAACGATGTCGTAGCACTCGCACAAGCAGACGTAGGCATCTCGATGGGGACCGGATCGTCGATCGCACTCTCCTCGTCCGAGTTTTGTTTGCTCAGCTCGAACCTTTCTGCGCTGTTGACCTTGTTTGCTCTTTCGAAAGCAACATTCAACAAGAGTGAGTCCCTTTTCATCTATTGAAGAGGCAAAGCACTAACTAACTCCAAATTTATGACAGCTCTAACCAATTTCGCTTGGGCCTGCCTCTTCAACGGCTGCTTGGTACCCATCGCTGCCGGGGCATTCTACGATCTTGGACGGACGCGCCTTCCGCCCGTCTGGGCGAGCCTCGCGATGGCACTCTCTAGCATCTCGGTTGTCGTCAACTCGCTATTGCTGCGCTGGACGTTCAGGATCCCCAAGGAAGTCCGAGAAATGAGTAGAAATGTCTGAGTGAAATTTGTCGCCGTGCCTTACGCACACCCAGGACAGTAGCATTGCAATGACTAGCCCTTAGCGTCAGAACGTGATGACCTCGCGGCGCGAATCTGAACAATGACACGAAGGAGCAATCTGCTATCATGGGTTGATGAAAGCTTGAGCCATGCAGGCGAGTGGCTCGCACTATTGGGCAAAGCCTACTGAAGGAGGCCGAGGTTGGGATCCATCAAGGCAAGACGACGTCCGCATTACTGGGTGGTTTGCACCAGCGGAACTCTCGCGGCGTCACGTCACGGTACGACCTTGAATTTGAGGGCGATGCCTCTCCTTGCCATCTCGTCCTTGAAAGCTGGGGAGCATACCAGGAACCTCCATCAGCTCAGCTCAAATCCATATAGAACATGGATAGCTAGACGTACCTTGCTTCTCGGCGACTTCCCCTCGCTGCTCGTAGTCTAGAACAAGCTTCTTCAGCTGCTGCTGCTCGGCTTTGTCGATCGCTCGTTTTTCGAGAGTATGCACGGCGATTGAGGACTCGAGGGGAATCTCCATTGATCGAGTCTATATTGAGGTGATCTATCAGTGTCTGGTGCTGCACCGCAAGCCGAGAGATGCGTGGACACACCTGTTGCTTGTTCCCTTTCTTGGTCAGAAGGATGAACGTCATCGCTTTCGGCCTCGCCTCTTCTCCATCGATGTCCTCATCCTCCTCGATCTTCCCACCCCTCGGAGTGGTTCTCCGAACGAAAGGGACCCCGACGTCGAACAAAGCAGGCTTGTTCCTCATCTCCACGCCACCTCCCGCGCTCCCACCGGTCCCGGCCATCAATTTCGCCAAGTCGCGAGTGAACTCGTCCTCCTGCTCTTCGGTCATCGCATTGGGGTCTTTGGGTCGGGCCGCACCTTCGACGTCTTCGTCTTCCTCGACCGAGTGTTCGTCGCTGTCGTCGTCATCATCGTCTTCATCGCTAGAGTCGCCTGCGTCGTCATTTGAGCCATTGTCTGAATCATCATCGGACCCAGATGACTCGTCCCCGGACTTCTTTCCCGCCTGCTCGGAAAGACCACGCAGTCAGCATTGAGAGTACGGGCTAGGTCCCCACCGATGGAGAGGGCACGCACATCGCTGTCGACCTCCCTTCTAGGCCGTTCCTCTTCCTCCTCTTCGTCCTCTTCCACAATCGCGCCTTCGATCTTGCCACCTTTGCCCGCCCCGCCGTTGGCGCCATTGGCCGCGCGTCCCGCCTGGCTTCTGAGCTCACTCGCCACCTTGTCAGCTTCCTCCCAGTTACCGAACCTAGCTGTGTTGGGTCGGAGTTTTTCAAACAAGTCATCAACCATGAATCCAACGTCCATAGGGATCCCTCGTTTGGTCAATACGTAAGCTTGGAAGAAGATGAGCAAAGTGTCGAGTTTCTTGCGCAGTTGTCCACGGTCAAAGCATTCTCCGCAGGTGTCGAGCAGGACACAGATGAGGCGGATGCGGAATGAGTCGTCAGGCATGTCGATCGGGGTCGGAGCCGCAGGATGGGCATGTCCTTGAGCTGCAGGGTTCAGTCAACGATGTATTAGAGCGTACGATTCGTGGCTACCAATCGACACCATGCTACTTACGATGGCCGAATGTGATGAGCGACCAAAGAGTGTCGAAGATGACCCGGGACTCGATGACCCGGTAGTTATACATCTCGCCGAGGTACTTTATCGTGGCAATGCGCTGTTGATTGTACTTGAAATTGTTGACCTAGATGGTAATTAGAACCGAGGGCGATCAATGAAACTTCATTGTTGTGCTCCGAACATCAACGCCAACTCACCTCCATTCCCAGCCTGATATTCTCCATCACCTCATCGATGACGCCAACGACAAACTCCGAATGGAACTTGACCAACTCATCCAAAAGCACAGCGAACAAATGGATGTTGCTGAACTTGATCTTACCGACTTTGGTGAAAGCGCTATGCAATTTAGCGACGATCGCCGGATCCTCCCAATGAAGCTTGCGGATGAGCTTGGCGATCTTTTCGACGTTGTTGCGTGTCATCTGATCGTAGATGAGGTGGCGGATGTAGAGTTGCATCGGGTTGCGTTCCTTGGGCGGGATTGCGGGTCGATCCGGTGGGTCGCACTGAAGAGGGGACAGTTTAGCTTCAAATTCGCAAGGAAAACCCCGAACGCGCGAGTGCGGGATAAGAGTACTACTGACTTGGTAGTACGCATTTTCCAACATTGTGACCTGCCTCTGGTCCAAATGCATCGCCGCTTTTTTCCTCTTGTACGTCTCCAACACCAGCCTCATGCGGTCGCTCGTGGCTTCCGATCGTAGCAAGAACCTCCCACACCCTTCGAGGACGGTGCAGAAGTTATCGATATTGACACCGGTGAAGTCGTCTAGCAAAACCTTGAAGACGTGTAAGATCGAGTGGACGGGCGCGACCTTGAATTTGGTCAACTCGGCAAAGAATCGAAGGTTCTTCGTTCTGGTTTCGGCGAGATCGACTTGTCGTTTACGCTGGAGATAGCGGAACTCCTCCTCGAGGATGGTGATGAGCTCTTTCCCGACGTCGGGCATGTATGGGTTCAGCGTCCCGACGAGCCTGGCATAGTACGGCAGCAGATCTTGTCGATTTCGATTGATCGAAGCGAGATGCTTCACTAGACGTTTACGAGCGGCCTTGCCGTTCAGGAAGGCGAATTCGATAGCGATATCGTCGATGCTCGATCGAGAAGAGGCGTCGACGAGTCGGGCGAAGAGAGCTGTGAGCTGCGCGGCCGGTCCAGTTGCAAGGGTGGCGTCAACTTCTGTCTCCGCACCAGCAGGTTGCTCAGCCGACGGTGTTCTTCGGTGGAATTTCCGCCGATAGTTTTGAATCAGCTCAAATCTATCTTAGTTGGGCCTCCTGCGGGAGACTCACTCATCTGCCTCGGTGCTCTCCCGCTCATCGCTCGTCTCCTTGTCGACGTCCATTTTGAGCTCCTCTTTCTCTTGCTCCTCTTCCGCCGCTGCCACGTCCTCTTCCTTATTCCCAAGTCCAAGGAACTTGCCTGGCACAGCACCTTTGAGCTCCCTCAAATCCTCGTAGAACTTCTTGTCCTCTTCGTCGATCCAAATCGACCCGGGGCCACCAATCTCCTCTCCTTGCTGGAAAGAAGACGACCCCGTTCCAACGATCGAGGATGCTGCCATAGTCGAGGTGAAGGATGGGAGGACGGGTGCCGCAACCCCCAAGAGTTCCGATAGTCTAGACGAACATCACGATAGGCAAAGCATCAGCCTGTGATGGATCTCAAACCTTGTCGGGGGATAAGGCAACTCACTGAGTCACACCGCTCCACCCTCTCTCCCAGTTCTTCACGTTCCTCTCGTAGGTCTTTTCTCGATCCTCAAACACCTCGCCACTTCTAATGTACGCCTCATGGTTCCTCTTGTCCTGCTTTTGCAGTTCTAGGTGGTTGCGCCCTTCCTTACGACCCAACGCGTCGAGGTACGCGACGAGGAGCTTGCGGAACTTGTCCTTCATCTCCCGTGGGACCAGGGACGAGGTCTCGACATCGTCCTTCCAGCTCGATAGGGCAGGGAACTCGTGAGCGTTGACGACCAGAGCCGAAGCGGCACCTTCGTCCGCCGTGGAGGTCGCGGTGGCGGGAAGTGGCGGGAGGTAAAGGGGACCGAGATGTTTGGCGAATGCGATCGCAAGTGGTGTGACAAGTGACAGCTGCTCCTTGTCGGACGTGAGCTGTTTAAGTTGAGAAGGATATAGGTGGGTGTCTACCCAAGAGCAGATATATATAGCCATGAGAGTCGCCCCTCACTTACCCATTCTTTCAGAATCTTCCACGTAAGCTCGCCGACCATGTCCGAGTTGACGGACAAGGTTTTCCCTGACCCCGCCGAGCTCCCTTTACCGACGATTCCAACGACTTCCAGCTCCCCCAGAAGCCTCAACAGCCCACGCTGCTTTGTTATCCTTTGGATGTCCTCCTTCTCTCGGACTTCACGGTCGGTCGCCGCAGACGGAGTTGACGGTGCCAGACTGGTCAAGATGAGGTTGACCAGAAGGGGGGTGAAGGTGTGTGGGAATCGCTGGTGCAGTGCCGAAACAACCTGTGAAGGGCAAACTAGTCTGTAAATATGTCTTGGTGAAATGATGTGCGAGCTTGGTTCCTCGACGAGGACGAGGGGTTCGATTCAAAAGCGCTGAAGCGGTGACGACGTACCTCGATCGCTGCCCACGTCTCTGGGCCAGTCTTGCACTTTGCCAGACCCTCGAACGTGGCCCCAACCGCTTCTTCGACGTACTTGTCCAACGAAAGCGAGGCGATCTCCTTGAGGATCGCAGGTACGGTCGCGGTGGTGTGGATCGACGAACGTAGCCGGGTCAGCAGTGTCGTGTGTCGCTTCAGGGACGTGTCGAGGCGGGCTTGGTTGTCTGAGTCAAGGATCAATACAGGTGGGTATCTGAGCATGAACCTTCATGGGCTGATCCTGGCCGACGGACCTGGTTCGTGCGAGGGTTCAGCCCACGCGGCGAGGTTCAGTTCGCGAAGCTGCAGCCGGCGTTGCCATCGTGCAGAGGTCGTGGCGGACGGGTTCGATGTTGTCGTCGTCGTCGCTGAAGAGTCGACTGGAGGTTGAGTGGCTGCCGTTGGGCTCATTCCGTATGCGCCTGTACGACCGGCAGTGAACCGGTTCGTGCCGTACGGTGTCGTACGGCGACGGTGCGACGGTGATGCGGTCCACCCAGTCACGAACTGCCGCCTCAACGTCGACTTGAGGGTGATGATTCGATCAAGAAGCAGAGACCAATCAGGGATGATCTCCCAGCCGTTGTGGGCGACTCGCGGGTGGAGGTGGTGGTGGTGGAACGGAGCAGAAAGTGGAGCGCCAGCTGAACCGACGCGCAGGCCTGGGCGGCAGGTGACAGTCGCCTCGGCCGATCGGGAACTCGGCCGTGCGGCTAGTTGGAAACGAGCTCCGGACCTGAAGGGATGACGAGCAAAACGATTCAATGTCTCTCTATCACCAGCGTTCAACGCTGAGATTTCAATCAAAAGAATGGAGCGTTTCAGAGCGCGTATTAGACTCCCGAGCACTGCAGCTCGGTGCCACCGGCGAGCGTCAATTCTTGTCGGCAGAGTCTGCGAGTACACCCGTGCAAGAGAGGCGGGCCATAGCCTTCCGGTCAGGGATGGCGGATCGTTCGGAACAACAAAGCAAATTGTTTAAATCCTTCTTCTACGTTTGAGGACCTATGGTTCTTGACCGTGCCCATCTGTCTTTTCGGGTTCCGCACGGATCTAATCTCGACCTGGCCGAGTCAGGCGTCACCGACTGAGCCGAGAGAGTTCGCCCGATCGCAGCGTCGGTAGAGACCGAGTACGCATCACAATGTGCCTATCCTGCTCACTACACGTTTTTTTATTCAGCATTTTTGACATCTCTTGACATTCAAGTGATGCCCCCAAGCCATTGCCCTACTTTCCCCACTGGGTTTATCCACCGCATTGACAGATGCCCGCTCTCGGCTTTGTCAACGTGAACGACGTCATACGAGATCATCGTCGTCAAAGTGGCTACGTGTTCATCAGTTCAGTTGATACCAATGCTTTTGTGCTGAACAGTGGTCTCATCATGCTCGTGCGGGTCCGGTGCAGCGGCGGCGCTGACCGTGGCCCGCCGGGTCGATCGGGAAGGCGCGGCCCGACTGGAAGAAAGGAGGTACGGTGTATGCAAGCGGGGAATTGAGATTACCGATGCACGCGGCGAACTGTTCAGGTAACAATTCCCCGATGTTTTTATGAAAAGGAGCTTGCTCTGCTAACCGTGTGGGACGATTGGGCGGCTTGTAGATCACGAGGTGCATGCCAGAAGGGAGCGAGGGCGATGTTAGGAGAAAGACGCCACAGAAGGTAAGGCAGAATGAGGAACCCAAAAATTAGGCGACCTGAAACAGGATTATCATGATCCATGAGCGCTACCTAATGAATGCATTCGGAGGCGAGGCGTCATGCGGTGCAGGTTCGACCTCGGTCTCGGCTTGCCGGCTTCGTGAACGAGTCTCGGGCCCCCTATCTCCTTTTTCGTGGCCGAACGAACTGACTCTGAACCGCCCTCTGCCGATCGCCAAGAAGGGGCCGGGTCAGGGCTGAGTGTTGGGAGGGATTCAGGTTTTGATGGTGATCATCCTCCAGGGTACCTTGAACACTTTGATCAACTTCTCCTTCACATACAAGGAAAGCCGCAACCTTCCCCTGCTGGCCTCGCGCAAACCACCTCGGGGCTGCAGGGCAGTGCAGGGAGGCCAAACCGGCGATGACTAGTGGTCATGCACCACTTTGATGGACTCGTACGATTACATCGCATTTTTGCACCGCTGTAATGATCTCGCCTTTCCGGCGGACTCACTACCGTCCCGAATCACGCCCGGTGCGGACGAAAAGTACCGCGCAATGAGCCGAACCTGACAAATACCCACGCAACGATCATTTATGACCGGCCCGATACCTAGTTCAAGCCGTCGCTTCTCGCTCTCTCTCTCTCTCCTTCCTCTTCATCACTCCGCTCCTCAACTCTTTCCCTGGAACTTCAGATCACGATGAAAGCTGAAAGCATCGCTCCCCTCCCTCATCGCCCTCGCGCTCGCGATCACCGTCGTTCAAGGGGCCCCTAGTGCAAACACGGACACGGCCGACGCGGCGCCGGCCAAGACCCCTGAGCCCAAGGATTGTCCTTGCTGGAAAGAGTTAGTAACTGCAGTGACTGCACGTGCCCGTGGTCGGGTCGGCTCAGCCAGCCACCTGACCGGACCCGACCCGACCCCGCGAACGTCTTGCATCGACCACTTTCACGATGCCACTTTCTGATCAGTGTCCATTCTTTATCAGATACATGGGTTGCCTTCGCAACTGCGCATCAGTTCGCTCTGGGTACAATTGCTGTTCCTCTTGCAGAGTCGGGTATGTTGTCTGCTCCCAGCTTGATTTTCGAAGGGGTTGCCACATCCGTTGGGGCAGACCCCTAACCAGCCGATGGCGGGCGGCTACTGACTCCATCGGACAAGGCCTGCAGGCACGAAAATTGTACCCCGAACTGTTAAGCGCAACTAGTCCTGCCCTGAATCAAGGTACTCTAATCTCGATTTCGCCTTCCCACGCGGCTCAGTCGAGGTATCAGCGACGGCGACGACGAAGCTTGAAACAGGAGGAGATGGTGAGGAGAAGCGGGACAAAGTGTGGTGGGTGGTTTTAGGGATAAAGTGAGATGGCAAGGTGGACGGGAGCTGTTTTGGTCTTTGGTGATGATTCAGATGGAATGGGCAGGTTCTTCATCATTTGGGAATGCTTGCTGAAAACGACGGTGGGGTTTGCATTACACTGAAAACTTGGGATCGAGACGAGAACCATCAAGTTGAATGTTGTCGATGTCTTCACTCAGTCAAACTTGGCAAGTCATAAATTACTTAAAAGGAATCTACCGACGTTGAGGAAATTGACTCCCTCCCTGATCAGCGAAAGCACATTGAGAAGCAGACGGGGAGAAACTAAGCCGGTTCTGCGCGTGGAGTCTAACAGCGTCTAACCAATGCCCAATTGAACACTAACCAATGCCCAATTGAGACCAAGAATCCCTTGTCTCGTACTCACTCGCGATCACCGCCCTCAACCCAGTTGGCTTCTCCTGTGCTCACAGACGAGATCGTCTTCTGTTGCACCAACCCGATCCAGTACCTCCCCTGACGAGCTACGGCTGTGAGCGCAAAGGCGTTCCACGAAACGCTCGTGCCTCGCCTTGCCCAGTCCCATAAGATTCGTCTCTACCCAGCGAATGTCGACGTGTCCATCGTCTCGCAATCGTCGCCAAGGGTGATATGCGACCGAGATGAGTTTCGTTGTTGTGTGCGACGTCGGACGCTTCGAAAGCGCTATGGCACCCGTGGAATCCGCTCGGATGATTGTCCGACCAACGCACGGGAATCCAAGTGCGAATAACAGCGAGCGTAGCCACATGACTTCTCTGCACGTTGACGAAAGAGCGACGTATTCGGCTTCGACGGACAAATGAGCCACGCCAGTTTGGCGTCGAGCCGACCAAGTAATTGCGCAGCCCGCCATCTGGACGACGTGACCCGAGACGGAAACCCGGGACGACTTGTCGCCAGCGTGATCGGCATCCGAATACGGCACAATATCGGCTCCAAGATCGCGATGGTAGACGAGGCCGAGGGACACCGTGCCCTTGAGGTAACGCAGTACATGCTTGGCGCGAGCGATGTGTTCAGCTTGAGGATCGGACATGAAACGAGCGAGATGAGCCACCGTGAACGACAAGTCGGGACGAGTGCACCCAGCGAGCCAGAGTAGTTCCCCAACGACGCTGCGGTACGAAAATGAGGTGTCCACGTCATGACCAGACTCCGAGTAGCTGTCCAGCCACGGTGTCGATGCGGGCTTGCAATCCGTGAATCCTCGAGTCGCAAGAATGGACTCCACAAGATGACGCTGATCCATACGAAGCTCCCCCCGGCTCTCGTCGACCGTGAATTTCATGCCAAGGAACATGTCGACCTCGCCTTCCCGAAGCTTGAAACGTGCACCGAAAGCGAGAAGGAACTCCTCGATGTCATCGTCGCCCGTGATGATGCCATCGTCGACATAGATCGCCAGCAAGAGAGTGAGAGACTTGCCCTCAACCTCGCGAACACGACGATACATCCCACGGTCCTCCTCGATGCGTTCGAAACCGTGACCCTTCGTCAATTCGTCGTGGAGTGTCTGATTCCAATCATGCCCGGCTTGCTTCAGACCGTAAATCGAGCGACGAAGCCGATGGACGGTCTTGTCCGGCAGCTGGATCCAAACTTGTTCCGAAACATCGGCATTGAGATACGCATCGTTGACATCAAATTGTCGGCGTTGCCAGCGATGGACATGTGCGAGAACGTTCAGAATGCGTACCGAAGCGATGCGGGCCGTAGGAGCGTACGTGGTCCCGTAGTCTCCCGGCTTTTGAAAATCGCCCCGAGCGACAATGCGGGCTTTGAAAGTGAGTACCTCCCCTCGATCGTTGCGCTTCTTCAGGAGTACCAGCTTGGTTGGAATCGCCCTTCGTCCTGCTGGTGGCTGAGACTCCTCCTTGTCCCAAGTGCCCATGCCCTCATGTTTCGACAGCTCTCGTGCATACGCAACACACCATTGCTCCTTGTCTGGACCATTCATCGCTTCACGGAATGTGGGCTCGTCCAGGTTGCCAGTCCAGACCTCGTAGCAGTTTCCGACTATGTGCTTCGTCATAAGATCAACGACGGCGTCCGCGAGAGGCGTCCAAACTCCGTCGCACCGAGAGAGATCGACGTAACCCACGAAAGGCAGCCGGTGACAGTCATCGTCGAGGAGCTCGTCGAGTTCAACGAAATTTCCATCGGCCACAATCGGTCGTCGACGAGATCCCGGGATTGCTCCCCAGCGGCTTGCTAGTTCCGCGGTGCGCTCCCCCGTGGGCACAACAGGCACATATCCCGGTCGGGGCTGATCGTCGGGTTCGTCAACGTGAACCTCGTCCCCAGGTGCCTCCTCCGGGACTGGCACAGCGATGACGGGTTCGTCGTCCATCTGATCAGGGTCTTCGAAAATGTCGATCGCGACGGGAGGAGTGAGTGCAGCAGCCTTGCGTCCGAAACTTTGCTCGTAGAAACGCGCGTCGGAAGACTGAATCAAACGACTATTATCGTGTCGAATGAAAAGCCATCCCAGTGGAATGTAGCCGACGAACGTGCACAACACGCCTGGGGGAGACACTTTCGACTGGCGAGCATGCGAGGGCAAATTGACGGTGGCGTTGCATCCCCAGACTCGAAAACGGTGAACATCAGGAATCCGACCGTGGTAGAGCTCGTATGGCGACTTCGCCCCCTCATTCGCCCTCGACGAGCGCCGGTTCGAGACGTAAGTGAATGCTTGGGCAGCGTCACACCAATAGGAGGATGGCAAGTTCGAGGGGCAAGGCATGCTCGCACGCCTTCGAAAAGGGTTCGCCAGTATCGTTCAACAGTCCCTTGCTGATGGTGCTCGTAGGGTACCGTGACGATGTGCTCGATGCCCTTCGTAGCCAAATGTGCCTTCAGGGCACCGTTTACATACTCTCCGCCTCCATCGCTCTGGATCTTCACCACTGGCAGGTCCCGCTCGCGCTCAACACGCTCGATGAAATCAATAATGTGTTGTCGCTCTTGTGTTTGAGGGGAAAGATCCGGTGAAAACGGGAAGCGTCATCGATGATCGAAAGGAGGTACGTGTATCCGGCCAAGGAAGGATATTTGACCAGTCCCCAAACGTCGGTGAAAAGCTTTCGCTACGGCACAATCTCTCGGGTAGTGGCAATCTTGGGGACGGATGAGTGTGCGCCTCGACCGTCGCACTCTCACGCATACGCCACGCCACATGGCACAACCGGCCTGCCAGCTCGGCACCTCCCTCCTTCGCCCTGCTCACTGCGCTACCCTTAAGTTCGGACCCCCCCGGAATAGGGTGGTCACTTCGCAACACAGGGTGCAGAAGTTCACTCGTTCAAGAGGAATTGGTTTGCTGTCGTGTTGGGTGGCTTGCAGGTACGTCCCATCTCGGCGACTGCTCCCCGAAACGCGCCTCTGGGTCGTATCGTCAGCTCACACGTCGCTTTCATGTCGTATCATTGAATTATCCACAGCTTCACCAGCAACCTGAGACTGTCCACCAGCCGCAAATTTGTATCGCGCCGTTGCGACAGGCACACCGCTCCGATCGGTGTTCCCGGCGGCTCGTGTGGGGGTGGCTTGCGAAACCTGCGCGCCTCGGCTGGACACTCACCGGCTCGGCGATCGAGTCGACACATCCGATCGGCCTTCCTTCTTCCCTAGACTGCTCGCTCTAGACTTCAACAGCAGCACACCACCAGTAGACGGCTCGCCCGGCTCTAGACCGAGATGAACGGGTCCAGCAAACCGCTACCCCTGTCTCCGTCGTCAGTTGGCACCTCCGAGTCGAACCCCGTTCTTCCCCCGGCCGACGACATCAAGCTCAGCTCCCGAGCTTCTCAGTTCGATGCACACGACTCCCTCCTCGTTTGCATGGCTGCCAAGCTAGCCACGACCTACTGTCTCTCGCATCGATATACCCAAACACTCTCCCTCTCGGATGCGACGAACGAGACCAACTCGGATGACGACGATGGCGCGACCGGCGACACTCGTCAGCCCGAATCGGCCAAGAAGGAGCTCGACTCGGAACAGGTCCGAGCGAACCAGCTCATGCGAGTGACCATCGCCGATGCTACCGGTTGGTTACTAGATATTACAAGGCAGTTCAAGGTCGATCTCAATGCACTTCCCGACACACCACCGGAAGAAGAAGATGGGCAGACTCAAGGCTTGGATCAAGCTTTTCGAACCGGCGACTTGAAGGCGACGCACGAGAAGGCGCGCAACGTCGCGTTCGAATTGGTGCTTGTCAGTGTTGGCCTAGGCGAACACGCTCAAGAAGAACTCAAAAACCGGACAAAAACCGGATCGACGGTGTCTTCTTGGTTCTCTTCGTCTTCGAATTGTGAAACCTCCGAAGCTCCGGAACCGAACCTCAACTATACCGCTTTGGCAAGAACACTCGTCGTTCGGACTTGTCAGCTTCTCGCCATCAGCGAAGACGAGGTCGTCAATGCCGAACGCGTCATCTCGCAAGCACTCTACTTTGAACTCCAAGCCAAACAGCAGGCCAAAGAAATAGGCAAAGATCGATCCACGACCCCTGGTGGGAGTCAAGAATGGGATCAAGCCGCGCAAAGGTACAAGAAGGAGCAAACGGGGAGGAACTCGGCGTTGAAATGGGGCGCCACTGCGGCTGGGTTCGTTGCGGGTGGTGCCATCATCGGCCTGACGGGAGGTCAGTGCTGGTGCATCTATCTACATGAAGAGCGAGTACTGATACGTTCGCAAGCCTTCAGGTCTTGCTGCACCTGCGATAGCCCCTCTTCTGGCAGGGTCATTGGGCATCAGCATCTTCGCTGGCTCAGGCGGCATCATCCTCATCGGAACCTTGCTAGGTCTCGGAGGAGGTGAGTAACCACTTCTGACTGAGAAGAAGAAGAAGACGAACCGACTTCTGATCCACGGCGTGCGTACTCACAGGCGGCCTAGCCGGGTACCGGACGCATCGAAGAATGGAGGGACTCAAAGAAGTGACGTTTGAGCCGATCGTTGAAGCCGACGTCCCAGTAATACCTTCTCTGACCGCAAGCAGTGAGTACGCATACTGGATCCTACTCGTATCGAGACCGCAATCACTGAGCCTGTCAGTTCGGTCGTCGCATTTTTCCTACACAGTTGTTGCGTCAGGATTTCTCCTCGATTTGAACGACTCAACGCGGCCTTGGCTTCCGGCCTACCACCGCTCTCCGACCGACACCTATGCGCTCAAAGTTGACCCTCAAGCCTTCCTCGAAGCCGGACACAACTACTCTTCCTGGGTCCGGGACAAGCTCGTCACCTTGGGCGGGACCGAAGTCATCAAGCACACGGCACTCGCAGCCGTTTACGCCGGTGTCGCGTTACCCATGAGCATCTACACCGGTGCGACGATGGTCCTCGACTCGGATTTCACGCGTTGTCGCGAAAAAGCCAAGAAAGCCGGAGTCCTCCTCGCTGAGATCTTGCAGAAACGAGTGCAAGGTACTCGACCCGTTCGATTGATGGGGTACGGGCCGGGCGCAACCGTCATTTTCCGTTGCTTGATCGAACTCCACAAGAGGGCCCTAGGAGATCTTGTCTATGACGTCATCCTCATCGGTCTCCCCGAATCGCCGAATCGTATCTCCTGGGCCGCAGCACGAAGCGTCGTCGCGCACGAGTTGGTCAATGCCTACTCGACGAACGATTGGACCCTTGCGATTCATGCGAGGATGTATACGCTTTCGAATAGGGTCGGGGGGTTGACGGCCGTCGAGGTGGAGGGCGTGAGGGATGTCGAGGTGAGTGATCTGGTGCAGGGGCATTTGGAGATGAGGGAGAAGGTTGATGCGATTCTCAAGAGGGTGAAACGTGGTGGCTCTGGTATGGTTGCTCAGGGAGAATTGACTCACTAGTCAGAGTTGAGCCAATCTAATTCGCCATGAAAAACGGAGTCCGTCTGAGGCGATGACGTCCACATACTCTGCATGAGCCCGCCGGCAAAGAAGAAAGTAAACAAATTCGAGCAATACAGCAGCGATGATTCCCGTGTTCCCGTACAAGGCTGTCTACATTGGCAAGTCAACCAGGAAGAAAAAAAATCGAGTCACTCCGGAGAGGGAAGGGTAGTGAAGAGAAATATTTGTACTAAGAGCGTTGGCGTGCATCAACAACGGCAATTTTAAGTAAAAGGCGTAAGATTGATTCTGTGGTTGATACACCGCCCAGTGGCTGGGAAGGTGAGGCGTTTTGCGGTGCGGAGAGAGGAGGTGCAGGAGATATAAGCGCGCTTGTGGTGGATAACAGTGAACGCCTGGGACGATTTGACGCGTCGGCGCGCGTGATGCAATCGATGTCTTCCTTTGGTCATCGTCGTCGCTTGAACGGATCATGTCCGACATGAAGTTGCCCGTGAGCGTTCCCCACTGCTGTGTACTCGATACGTTGAACGATGCTCGCTAATCCCCTTCTGTTACTCCCCAGGTCCCCTTGACGCTCATCGTCGCCGCGACCTCGTCCCACGCGATCGGACGTTCAAGCAGTCTCCCCTGGCGACTCCCCCAAGAGATGGCCTACTTTGCCCGTGTCACAAAAGGCGAAACACAAAACAGCGATGAACCGAACTCTGCGTTGTCAGAGAAGGGCAAGAATGTGGTGATCATGGGGAGGAAGAGTTGGGAAGGGATCCCGGACAGGTTTAGGCCTTTGCGAGGGAGGGTCAATGTCGTTGTTAGTCGGCAGGAAGGGTATGATGTGTGAGTGCATTATCACTAGATTGATTGCTACAGCTCGAAACCTGAAAAGCTAACCGGTGCAAGTCGGACCCCCGCAGCGCCTCCTCGCTGGACACCCACCTCGCCAACTCTCTCGAATCGTCCATCACCCTCCTCCAATCCCTGCCCACTCCCATAAACCGCGTATTCCTCATTGGAGGAGCCCAACTCTACAATCTAGGCCTCACAAGCCCTTCCCCTCTCTACCAAACCAACCGCATCCTCCTCACGCGCATCAAGACTGATTTCGAAAATTGTGATGCCTTCTTCCCCGACTTTGTGAAAGACCAACCGGGGAGATGGAGTCGAGCGAGTCATGAGGAGCTTTTTGAATGGATTGGGTTTGAGGTACCGCTTGGGGATCAGAAGGAGAAGGATTGGACGGGGGGTGGGATGGTCGAGTACGAGTTTCAGATGTGGATCAGAAAGGACTAGTTGGGTTGGAGTACTCGGTGCGATGTTTAGCAGCGAATTTCTTAGATCGACATGTTTTGTAAGAATCTCGTGGGTATACATTAGGTATTCTGGACTACAGACAATGCTGAGCGAGGTTCATCACGAAAGTCCTTCAGCTACCGCTTCGCGTCCGTTGCTTCTTCAAACTCTCCAAACTCATCATCGAACGGACTCTTTCCTTCCGGCCCCTCCCGATCCGATTCATCGACCCCATCGTCCCCCTCCTCGGCCAGCTTTTGTGCCCCTCTTCTCCTCTCCTTCCTCGACATCTCCCCCTTCCCACCCTGCACCACAACCTCCACCGCCTCCTGCGGTGCATCCTCAACTTTCCCCCCAAAGACCTTGCCCAAACTGCCCTGCCTCTTCCCTCCATCCAAAGCAGGCCCGTCGGTCTGCTGCAATGTATGGATGATCACATCCTTGATCTTGTGCGCTCCTCCCGACGCCGAACCAACCCTCTTCGTTCGTCCTTCGCCATGTTGTCGAGCCTTCATCTCCATTTCGGGACCTTCGGGACCGGAATTGTCGTTCGAAGTCGGGATCTCGGATTCGGATTGACTTCGCGATCGATGCGAGGGTTCGGGTTTCTTGAGGGAGAGAAGAATGACGCCGATGATGAGGACCAGGATCGAGAGCCAGATGAGGATGAAAACCCAGGTCTTGTATGAATCCAGTTGGTCGAGGTAGACGAGGTTGTTAAGGAAGCCGCAGGTCGTGTACGTGGCAAAGAGGACTGTTGGGAAGGGAAGGTCGTCAGCTTTGGACGAAGTGGGATACGAATTCCGTCAAATGCTTACCCGGTACGGATAGAGTCGAGTCACAGCACTTGAGCGCCTTGTTTAAGCAATCTACAGATCGGCGCAAAACAAATTGGTTAGTACAAGCTCAGCTCAAACCACACGACTCCAGCTCAACTTACAAACTTGCGACACGGCTGAAACGACCAACAGCGCAAGGATGACATAGGTCAACACGGAAGTGAACGGATTCGGCTCGCCATTCCCACCCTTGTGCGTCCACCCAATCGTCATCAACTTGACCCCACTCTTGGCGAAGACCAAACTCTGACCAGCCAAGACACCAGCCGTGACGGACCAACTGAACCCCGCCGCTCGACGGATCACGGATTCGGGTTTGGCTTGTGACCACCGTTCCAATTGGCGCTTGAGGAAACGACGCGCAAATCCGTGCGATTTCTTGGTCGCGTCCTTGAAGCGGGCCCAGGCGGTCGGAGGGATCGAAACGCGCCTCCCTCCACCTGAACCGACCATATCGTCGATCGCGGAATCGACGTTCATTCCCGCTTCGCCACGATCGTCGACGATGCGGGTCATGCACACCTCATGCGCGATAGTCGAGAACCAGAACAGGGTCGCGGTCGCGACTTCAAGGAAGATGAGGTAGACGATCCACTCGAGGCGAGACCAAATGCCCTTGAGCACTGACAAAGTCAGGTTCGACTCCTTGTCAAAGGTTCCCGTGGGGATTTGACGGTTGTTGCCGAACACAACGACACCGACAACGCCGAGGATGACGATGATCGTTCCGAGGATGTCGAGTCGAGTCACGGGAGTCCCGACGAGGAGATATGCGCTGTAGTCGGGTGGGCGAATCTTGTCAGTCGTCGTTCGGCCATTGCGCAGATCGACCGTCGATGGACTCACAATACAAAGTTGAAAACCAAACTCAAGGACCCCAACGGTGCGACATATTCAGCCCTGAGGTAGTTCAACGCCAACGTAGAGCCGACGACCTGGGAGATGATGTAGAGACCCAAGCCGAGGACCCAGAACGGTCGTTGCCAGTCGGGTTTCCGAGCCGATGCGGGGAGGGCTTCTTGGCGCGTAAAGTCGAGCTTGGTGACATTCAACCCGAGGGCGTTCAGGACCGAGGCTGATGGGGAGGGAAATGCAAGGTCAGCTTTCCGGGTGTCCAAAGAGCGACGAGGCGCGAGGGAGAAGCGCCAGCATGACTGACCTCCGAGGGTTATGAGCAGTCCAATGACAAAATCGATGGCACTGGGTTAAGAGCAGAGGGAGTTAGTACGGGTTGTTACGGATTGGCCCCAGAGAGTGAGTTGACCATCGAGTCGTTTGCCGAGGCGCCGGTTCGGTCACAGCTTGCGAGCGTCGGCCATTCGGTTGGTAACAGTGCAGCCTTTCTTGGCCTCGGCGAACGTAAGCGCGCCTGAGCTCCGCGCCGGCTTCGGCCTCGACAGACCGCGGCAAAGGCGGACAGGCCCATGGTCACATTGTGAATGGTGACACCCTCTAGCGAGCGCATGCTTTTTTACTCGTGCTTTCCCATATCCGCGTCGACAAGCGCGGATCCGTTCGCGTCAAGCCAGCCCGATTCGCGATCCAATGACGAGCACCGACGGTCGACCCAGCCACGCCCACGCGTTGGCAACTGGGCCAGTAAGTACGATCGATCTCCGCGCAACTGACCTGTAGGTGTGGTACTCGTACAAGTCCGTCTGGGTTTGCATACTGGCCTTTCGGGCAACGATCCGTGCAGGGACGTAGGGCGGGACAATGCGAGTCGAGTCGTCGAGATCAGAAGGTACAGGCCGGGCGGTCGGCGGTCAGACAGAGAGATGGCGCGCGCGCCGTGTCTCGTCAATCGGTCCACAAGCCACAAGACCGAGCAGTGGCCGAGGCGCCTGCGACTGCGTACCAAAGGATTGAAACTGTAACTACTCTCTACTGGGCGAGACGTCTTCTGACAAAAAGAGCCGTTATAATTTTGGCTAGAAACGGTGCACATCGACCTCGAGCTTCCCCCTATCCGCGCCCCTCGATCCGCTCAAATCTGGTAGTAAATCGTCGGCATGTCGCGCTCAGGAGGCGATCGAGAACGAGAAACCCCTCGAGAACGATTTCTTCCCATAGCTGCCCGCCCGCTTCAAAGGGAAGGCTTCGGAACTTGATATAGGACCGAAAAAAGGGGAAAAGGCCCGAGCGAACCCTCTTCACCAGTGCACGGGTACGGATATTGTGAAAGCACGTGGCGGGAACTGATATCCTGCCTGGGCGCACAGGGTCGCGACCGTTTCTAAACGCACGCGAAATCTGGGTTTTCGGTCTAGTGTCGGTTCGGGCCGTTTTGAAATAAACCCCCGCCTCGCGCCTTGCCCGGTTTAGTCAGCACTGAGTCGCTAGGCCAAGCATTTGAGGCCGTAGGCAGCGTTTCGATTGGTGAGTCGGCGCTAGTTCTCGACCGACTGCGACTTCAAGTTCGGCGTTCGAGCATATTCATCTATTCACAGTGGTTCGCGAAAGCGCCATGAAACAAGAGTGCGATGAAATCCAGCTCGAAATCGAAGACGCCGAAGATGGGCTGCATAATTGGGCACTTCCGACCCATTCACTCATGCAAGAGATGGAGATAAATTCGAATCCGACTATTCGATCAACGCGAGACGAGTCGACTTCTACAGCGTCTTCCACACTGTCAGAACCCCTGCGATCCATTTTTCCCGCTCCTTCTTTGACTCAGAAGGTAACAAAGGGACCATCCGCCATCTCAACGACTCGTCATGTCCCGTCCTCTCCGCCCTCTCCGCTACCATCGGCGCCCGAAGCATCTGATGCGTCGTCCGAGGCCGACGGAGGCGCCGAATTTATTGCGCACTGACTTGGCAGAAGCTCCGCAATGATCAGTCTCGCTCCGACCACAACTCGACGCCGGAAGCCGAGGCACATCTCGAAGATTTACACTGCGAGCGAAGCAGCAGATCTCACTCACCAACGCTATCACAATGAGGCACGGGATATGACACGGTCGTGCGACGGGTTGCTCATGCTCATCTCGGTGGGAGGGGCGTTCTTCGTCAGGGTGCCAGCGATGATGTCGTGCTGCTTGAGAAATTCGAAATACAGTGGCGCATTGGGATTCAACCTCGCTGAGAATACATACGCTATCGCCCCATCCGCAGCACTGGCCCCCTCCTCTTCCGGCGATTTCTTCGACGATGTCGGGGGAGGTTGTTTCGGGATCTTGATTTGCTTAGGCTCGGCTTCGGCGGAGTCTCAGGCCTTAGGCAATCGTCGTCTTAGCCTCCGGGTCATTGCATCCATTTCATCATCTTTCGCCAGCCGCGCAACGTGGGGAAATGACACAGGCATGACCCACTTTTAACAAGAGAAAGCGCGACCACTGTTGATGAGGACGACAGGAGGCCCCTCCGGACAAGTTGACGCGCCGTGATGGGGGTATGTTCACTCTTGAGCGATTCAGGGGATTGTCGATCTGATAAAAAAAGGCTGTCAAACCAAGATTTGAGTTAGTACACGTGTACCATTGCCAGTCACACCTATGCGAGCTCACACATGGTCTGCTTCGCCGGCCGCGGGGACGACACTACATTGTCTCCGTCGCGTGTCGCGTCGCGGATGCGGCGCTCTTCGACCTTGAAGGGGGTAGTGGGGAAGAGTGCACAACGCTGGATGATCGAGTGCGCATATCCGAAGAAGGGAGAAGTGGCGATCAAAGTTGTGCTGTATGCGGGTACACGGATCCAGCAGAACGCGAAGGCGCGTGCGAGGTCCGCCGCGCCGCCGCCGCGCCAGTGTGAACGAGTATTGCGACCGACCGACCGTCGACGGACGATTTGCTGGTCTGATCAGGCTCGCACATATCCATCGCTGGCAACGCCGACAATTTGATGTCAACAACGCGTATCTCAATGCCGATGTTTCCGAACAAGTTTGGATCCAGCTGCCGGACAAGACCGTCCATCGGCTTCGTCGCTCGATTTACGGTCTGAAGCAAGCCGGTCATGATTGGAATCAGACACTCCACGACGAATTGACGAAGAGTAACGGTTGCTAACGCATCGAGGAGGACCGTGGGATGTATCGTCGTGTTCGCGAGGTTGAGGGCAAGTCTCTCACTCTCTTGCTGGCGATCTAGTATGTCGACGATGGCATCATCACGGGCGACGATGACATCGAGGAGTTCCTTCTCGCTTTCGGTGCACGTTTCAAGCTTCGGGAAGGCGAGGTCGACATGTTCCTTGGCATGAAATTCACGGTCGACGAGAGCCGGGGGGAGCTTCGTATGGATCAGCGTCATCTTGTGGAGTCCATTCTTGCGACTCGAGGATTCACGGATTGCAAGCCCGCATCGACACCGTGGCTGGACAGCTACTCGGAGTCTGGTCATGACGTGGACACCTCATTTTCGTACCGCAGCGTCGTTGGGGAACTACTCTGGCTCGCTGGGTGCACTCGTCCCGACTTGTCGTTCACGGTGGCTCATCTCGCTCGTTTCATGTCCGATCCTCAAGCTGAACACATCGCTCGCGCCAAGCATGTACTGCGTTACCTCAAGGGCACGGTGTCCCTCGGCCTCGTCTACCATCGCGATCTTGGAGCCGATATTGTGCCGTATTCGGATGCCGATCAGGCTGGCGACAAGTCGTCCCGGGTTTCCGTCTCGGGTCACGTCGTCCAGATGGCGGGCTGCGCAATTACTTGGTCGGCTCGACGCCAAACTGGCGTGGCTCATTTGTCCGTCGAAGCCGAATACGTCGCTCTTTCGTCAACGTGCAGAGAAGTCATGTGGCTACGCTCGCTGTTATTCGCACTTGGATTCCCGTGCGTTGGTCGGACAATCATCCGAGCGGATTCCACGGGTGCGATAGCGCTTTCGAAGCGTCCGACGTCGCACACAACAACGAAACTCATCTCGGTCGCATATCACCCTTGGCGACGATTGCGAGACGATGGACACGTCGACATTCGCTGGGTAGAGACGAATCTTATGGGACTGGGCAAGGCGAGGCACGAGCGTTTCGTGGAACGCCTTTGCGCTCACAGCCGTAGCTCGTCAGGGGAGGTACTGGATCGGGTTGGTGCAACAGAAGACGATCTCGTCTGTGAGCACAGGAGAAGCCAACTGGGTTGAGGGCGGTGATCGCGAGTGAGTACGAGACAAGGGATTCTTGGTTTCAATTGGCCATTGGTTAGTGTTCAATTGGGCATTGTTTAGACGCTGTTAGACTCCGCGCGCAGAACCGGCTTAGTTTCTCCCCATCCGCTTCTCAATGTGCTTTCGCTGATCAGGGAGGGAGTCAATTTCCTCAACGTCGGTAGATTCCTTTTTAAGTAATTTATGACTTGCCAAGTTTGACTGAGTGAAGACATCGACAACATTCAACTTGATGGTTCTCGTCTCGATCCCAAGTTTTCAGTGTAATGCAAACCCCACCGTCGTTTTCAGCAAGCATTCCCAAATGATGAAGAACCTGCCCATTCCATCTGAATCATCACCAAAGACCAAAACAGCTCCCGTCCACCTTGCCATCTCACTTTATCCCTAAAACCACCCACCACACTTTGTCCCGCTTCTCCTCACCATCTCCTCCTGTTTCAAGCTTCGTCGTCGCCGTCGCTGATACCTCGACTGAGCCGCGTGGGAAGGCGAAATCGAGATTAGAGTACCTTGATTCAGGGCAGGACTAGTTGCGCTTAACAGTTCGGGGTACAATTTTCGTGCCTGCAGGCCTTGTCCGATGGAGTCAGTAGCCGCCCGCCATCGGCTGGTTAGGGGTCTGCCCCAACGGATGTGGCAACCCCTTCGAAAATCAAGCTGGGAGCAGACAACATACCCGACTCTGCAAGAGGAACAGCAATTGTACCCAGAGCGAACTGATGCGCAGTTGCGAAGGCAGCCCATGTATCTGATAAAGAATGGACACTGATCAGAAAGTGGCATCGTGAAAGTCGTCGATGCAAGACGTGCGCGGGGTCGGGTCCGGTCCGGTCAGGTGGCTGGCTGAGCCGACCCGACCACGGGTACGTGCAGTCACTGCAGTTACTAACTCTTTCCAGCAAGGACAATCCTTGGGCTCAGGGGTCTTGGCCGGCGCCGCGTCGGCCGTGTCCGTGTTTGCACTAGGGGCCCCTTGAACGACGGTGATCGCGAGCGCGAGGGCGATGAGGGAGGGGAGCGATGCTTTCATCTTGATCTGAAGTTCCAGGGAAAGAGTTGAGGAGCAGAGTGATGAAGAGGAAGGAGAGAGAGAGAGATAGAGAAGCGATGGCTTGAACTAGGTATCGGGCCGGTCATAAATGACCGTTGCGTGGGTATTTGTCAGGTTCGGCTCGTTGCGCGGTACTTTTCGTCCGCACCGGGCGTGATTCGGGACGGTAGTGAGTCCGCCGGAAAGGCGAGATCATTACAGCGGTGCGAGTCGGAACATCCATCAAAGTGGTGCATGGCCACTAGTCATCTCCTGTTCGGCATCCCTGCACTGTGAAAGGTTCGGCAGCCACTCGGTAGGTCCAAGCTCAAAACCTCGGACCGACGGACCGACTTGCCTGACCTCCCTTTCATTTCCCTGCCTTTGACTGACAACCATTGTGCATCCCTTCGTCACCCTTCCTATTTGTTCTCTATTTTTAGTTTCTCCCAAAGAACCTCATTGTCTACATGTCTGCCTTTCTTATCTCGCGAACACCTTAAATAGCGATCCGTAGCTCTCTTCTCTCTTTTCCTTTGAGATCATCCTTCATAGGACCCCACTCTCCGCACTTGACAATCGACTGGTTTTAGGACTGTCTTCATCGTCAAGCGCCATCGAGAGTACTATCGAGGAACTCGCTTTCACTTACGCTTTCCGCTGAGTAATCTGGGTTTCTTACACACTGCCCTGCAGCCCCGAGGGGGTTTGCGCGAGGGTCATCCGCGGAAGGTTGTGGCTTTCGTTGGATGTGAAAGAGAAGTTGGTCAAAGTGCTCAAGGTAGCCTGGAGCCTGATCACCATCAAAACCTGAATCCTTCCCAAAACTCAGCCCTGACCCGGCCCCTTCTTCGCGATCGTCAGAAGGCGTTCAGAGTCAGTTCGTTCGGCTACGAAAAAGGAGATAGGGGGCGCGAGACTCGTTCACGAAGCCGACAAGCCGAGACCGAGGTCGAACCTGCATCGTATGACGCCTCGCCGCCGAATCCATTAGGTACCGTTCATGAATCATGATACTAAAAATACTTTTCGGATCCCCTAATCTTGGGGTGCCTCATTCTGCGTTGCCTTGACTGGCGTCTTTCCCCTAACATTCAGCAGGAAATTGCACCTCGTGAACATACCAGCCGCCCAAGCGTCCCACACTGGTACAACACCGCACGACGCGACACAACACCCGAATTCGGACTGCCAACTACGAGATGCAAAAAATATTCACGCGCTCCCGGGGGTGGGGGGCATGTGCTGAATCCATTATAGTCACCTCGTCTGGAGAGTGGAGCTAGAAAATTGGAGTGGGAGTGAATTGCATGATCTAGGCTAGCGATTTCGTCGTGATGGATAAAGAGGAAAATACAGGAGGAAGAAAACTGTGAGATCGCTTTGCCACTGGGAGAAGACGAGGAAGACTTCACAGTGGGTTTCTCATGTCAGGCAACCGCGTCAAGTGGCGCGCATGATTAGGCCGTGACCAGGCTGACAGTGACAGGTTTTGCCTGTGTGAATACTCACAAGCGTTGGCCTGGTTTGAACAGGCTCATCACCACTGTGTTGTTGAAGGGTTGGATAGCACGTTGGGGTTGAGGTCGCGGTGCAATCGCTCGGCGTTGGTTGGTTCCGATGCGACTGCCGAGGACGTGTGCGGGGGACCCGCTAATGATGCGGGAACTTGACGTTGACCATTGTCAGGAAGCGAAGGATAAGACGGTGGGATAGTGTTTTAGGAGAGCGACGTGAAGGGAAAGAGAGGGAAAACAGCTCTGATAAACTCATCTGATGTCTTACGATTTGGTATTGATCGACTGCGCTGATCGATCCGGTTTCGCATCCCGGCCGTTCCGCACCGCAGCCAAACGGAAGACCTGTGTGGTCGCGAATACACTTGTATACACCCTCAGAAAAGGGACATTCCTCCCCCGCGATTAGTGCGATACGAGATCAGATCTGGTCTTAAATGCTACAAGTCACGGCATACCTCGCTTCCGAGACTGCGAAAAGTCCTGTGGCCGAGTGGCTGGAAGTAGGGGGAACTGACTAGGGCCTTTCTCACGTTTCGCGAACAGTGAAGCCACGGAACCCTCAATTATAGAACCAAGTATCACACAAGGACAGCAACGCTCTATCGCCGCCCTAGTCATCATCCCTATCCTTGCTCGAGACTTTCTCGTAACTATTTCCTCCTTTCATCGAGATCGGACTCGAGACCATCCCACCCCCACCGCCATTGGCGCCCCCAAGAACGGATTGCATCGCCGTACTCAAACTCAAGTGTTTCAAATGCGGCTTCTTCCCCGTCCCCGTCCCAACTCCCGCACCGAACGATTTCGTATGCGAATGCGATTGGGGTGTCGTAGGTGAAGCGGAGAAGACGCTCATTTCGTGTTGTTCGTCCGTGCGGTTCGTGATCGGATTCGGACTGGACGCTCTCCGTAACGGTTCGGAAGGGTTCGGCATCAGGTTGTTCCTTAACAATGGTGTCGTCGCTCCATCGGTGGGCCCCTTTCCGTTCGATCCTCCACTGACGCTGCTTCCCAGCCTCCGTCCTCCGCCCGTCATGGTCAGATCAGGTGACGCCGTCCCATTCGAGCCGTTCTCGTCGAACGAAAACCCTTCCTTCATTTCCCTCCGGACGCACATCTGTTCGGCAAGAACGATCTGAGCCACGCTGGATCCGATGAGAATGAAGTAGAAGAAGAAAGAGGTAGGGAAATGGGACGAGTAGTAGGTTGTGAGGATGAGATGGCTGAAGAGGAGTGTGAGGGACGAGTCGAGGATGTGTGTCGGCCGTCGGACAAAGTGATACAGGTAGAAGACGCTGTGAAGTGAGAAAGCCGGATCAAAATTCAGCACAAGCTCAAGGCCATAAAGAACAAGTCGATGTACTGACTCGATCAAAGCGGTGATGCACCAAGCGAACGCGACGACCGAACCCCTGAACTGATCATACTCGAGCACCCTGACGAGACCCTCCGTAATGTCTTTGACGCCGACATGCACTGCATTCCCGTCACCTTCCGCGATCAAGGCTTTCAATCGCCGCGCACCAGAAGTTGAAACGACGTGAAAGACATCGAGTCCGACCAGTCCGGCGGGGAGCGATCTCCGAGTCGCCAGCGAGGTCGTGGGGCGGCCGATGAACTCGCGCCAATCCATGACGACCGAGACGGAGGAAGGACCTCCCTCGTATCCGAGTAGAGAGGATGACGCGAATGTCGAGAGCAACGGTGGGAGCAGGAGAGCCAAGGTGAGGTAGTGCAGCGTTTGGAGCGTGACGATCTGGGCGGGCGCAGGAGTGTCCAACGTCATTCTCCATCGGACCAAGCAAACGAATGCAACTCACCTGAGCAATGATCAGGAGAGGATCCCATCCCTGTACCCTGAAGTGCGGCGGTGCGATGTGGAAGGTCGGGAGGCGCGTCCCGGCGGGCAGGGTCAACCTCGCCGCGGGGGCCATCCTTCACCTCACGTGTGGGCGATCTTGACGGGAACTCGGGAGTGCGTTGGAAATATTAAACGGCTGTGATTATGTGGCAGAATGCGGTGTCAGTTTGGTCGTCACGCGAACTCGCAGCGACTGGCTCGGTCCACGGTTGGAGTTGAGCGAGCGAGGTCGATCACGTGGGCGACGCAGCGGAACCGACACCACGGCGTGGTGGATGGGCACAGCACAGGCGCGGGAACGTACAATGAACGGCGTGTATGACTGATGCATACACGATGCTTGGGTTTGCCCCGTGGGCTGAGGACAAGCAGGTTGTACGAGATACGAGACCAGGCGCGGGGACTCGGCACTGGTAGGTGGTGTCGTACAGGCGAGCAACAGCGACGACAGACGCAGATCAAGGAGAGTCGAGGTGGTTGGCAAGCACCTCAGCACACGAAAAGAGCTGATGACGTGCCCGAAGCTGCGCCTTTGAGGGAGCACACGCGAGCAGCGAGCGGTGATCGGAGGGAGCGAAAGGAGGCCGAGAGCGACTTGCTGCGAGTCGGCGATCCGATCACAATTGGCCGCGGTCGGGCCCGAGCCGCCAGAACAGGACAGGTACTATGAAGGGAGGAGATGAAGATTTATCAGAGTCGGGGCTAACGTATCAGAGCTGCGCCGCACATAGGGCTCGAGGCGGGAGTGATGGACAAGTGAAATATAGTTGAGTGGACTCATGCCCGTAACTAAACGTCCGATGCCGCACGAAGGCTCGACGTCGAGAAAAGCACCCCACTGCACCGCGGCATTTAAGGTCGGGCTCCTATGACCCCAAACATCTCGCCAGCGATAATTGAATGCAAAAGCTGAGGATCTTACACTCTCGTCCTCGGGCCATTCCATACGGACATAAACTTCAATGTTGGCGATGTTGAGGCAATTGTCTTCGAAGTCGAGGAGTCAAGCATCCCCAGAAGCACGATACGAGTAGAATCAGCATACAGGTGGGCAATGACGCGACGTGCCAGGAAGAGAGCACCACAGGTGAGAGGCTGAACTTGACGTGCATCTTGAACGCGATGACCTTGGAGACGAGGAAGCGGGGGAGGAGTTTCGAGCTGGCGGATATCAGAGGCAAAGAAAACGGTGGAGCGTGGGGAACCAGGGTGTTTCAATTCGGGTCTTGACGACGCGTCCGGCTCGAGTTGACGTGGATGACTTGCATGAGACTGCAAAACAGGAGGACAACAGAGCAACGATCGCACGCGATCCATCGTCTTGAACCATTGAACCGAAGAAGTGCTACGGATAATTGACGATCTGTTTCCGCCGCAGTCTGGAGCGTGACTGAGAGAGCCCTAGCAATAGTTAGCTCCTGACTAGTCACTAGTCAGGCCTGACCCCTGTGCTGGCGCGCAGCTGCAGTTCAAAATCGAGCTAATCCGCAGCTGCAGCTGAAAATCCACTGGTAGGTACCTAGTCCATGGGGATTCGGGAGGAGCTCATTAAATTTCAGATCATATACAAGTCGCACACCCCCTAGCTCGGAATCATTGATTTAACACGCGCGTGACCTTCAACTTGATCACTTTCGCTTCACAAACCCTCTGCGGCCCACCCCATACAGCCGGACTTTGACAGAACGGCACGAAATGCTCCTTATCTTTGTTCGAATCCTGACGCTCTCCTTTTTGCTCACAATACCCTCGGCCATGGACAAGAACGAGCGGACGGCCAGCTTTAGAGCGCGACGCTGGGGCGGGGCGTAGTCGGTGAAGATGCGGGTGAACTCGGTTGCGCGATCGGACGCTTGTTCAGGCGAGTAGAGGTCAAATTAGAGCTCCAACACCCTGAGATGGGATATTGACAGGATGGCCCTGAGTATGTCAAGGTACGCCGGCATGTTGACCCAGCCACCAACGACGTCGGCCTACAACTCCTGCAGCGCGACGTAATGGAGCAAGTACTCGGTGAGAGCCGTGAGCGAATCAAAAGTCGACGTCTCAGCGTGTACTTGCTGAATCATCAGAACCCTGAGATGTGGGCCATTGCCGCGCAACAAGAGCTCAAATGTCTCATCGAACTTGTCTGGGCCGAGTTGCTAGTCACTGAAGTCGGGTAATGTGAGAGTTTCGGGCTTGGGAGTCTCGATGCACTGGGCGGATCTCGCGTTCTCCATTTATAGTGTTGAGATGATCCCAGCTGCAGGTGAGCGGCTCGTCGGCGGGGTCCCGCGGACAACCGATCGATTCGATCGCGGATTTGTCTCCAGCAATCGGTTCCAACCAAGACCAGGCAGGCGATCAACGTCTGCCAGACGCAGCCACGGTTGAAGATGAGTCGAGCACATCATGACATCCCGATGCTCAGAATGGTGTTGAACTCACATTGGAGACTCTCGATCACTTCTGGATCCCAAAGGCCGTAGCAAGGGAGACCGCTGACGAGGCTCAAATCCTTGCCCTGGACCTTTATGAGCACGCCCAAGCAGGTCCAGCACCTCGGTCCGGCCTCTGGGTCGGCGAACTCGTGCTCTTGCTTTGTGCTGGTCGAGAGGGTGTAGAGGAGCTGAAGAGAGCGTCTGTGAAAGATGAAGCTCGCTGGCGATGACGCGACGAAGTGCACTGCACAGCCAGACCTCCTTTCCCGGTGGTCCGAGTCGGCGCAGAGAGCACGCCCCCCTGTCGCCACTGGCGCGCGCGATGACGTCGGTGGGGGAGGAGGAGGTGATTAGCGATTCGCGCAATTACGATTACGAGTGCGCGCCGGAGGTCTCTCCGCGATCTTGCTCCACCCACCGTGACGGGTGACCCACGCGCAACCCCTGTCTCAGACTCATCGTCATCCACTCACATCATCGAAGTTTAATACCATTAAACATGGCTACTCCCTCGCCCCTCTCCGCCCCGCTTGCTCCGCCATCATTACCTCTGCCGATCGAGCTCGAACAGTTGCTCCTCTCGCAATCGCAACTGCAGCACAACCTCGCGTCGTTACGGCAACTTGGCACGAGGTTGACCGAGCTGTCCCAAGCTAGGAAACAAGGCAACGAGAGGATGGACACGGCGGTCGATCTCGGGATGGGGTACACGGTTCAAGGGGTCGTGTGAGTGCCGCCAAGGGATCAGTCGGATTGGGGAGGCGCCGAGAGCTGATGAAAGTACAACTGGTGGATGGGGTAGACCAAATACGGACAAGATAATTGTCGCAAGTGGTGTACAGAACATCTGGTTACAGCTTCGGGTCGACGAGACCGAGACTTTCGTCGCGAAAAGGCACGAGATCTTGCAAAAGTGAGTCCGAAGCTTGCGCGGGACTGTTCGGTCAACCTGGAAGATATGCTGATGCTATTGCTTACCTCTCAGACGATCGGAGTCGCTGGACAAGGAGGTTGCTAAGTTGAGGAAGGAATATGCGCTCGTGAGTGGGGAAAGCCCAGGTTTGTCGGCCTGGCCGATCGGAGCTCCCGATAACTAATGTACGTGCTCTCCCCTTTCAGGTCACCGAGACCCTTCGAAGAGCTTTAGCACCGCCCAGTACCGCCGTGGACGATGCCTGAGGCAAGATAGCTGATGCCGCCTTCGCTCGGAATGGCGGGTGGATCGGACTAGGTCATCGTCTCGAAGCTTAGTCGCCGTAGTCTCAATGCGGGAGAGCCTACCCTAGCCTACCCCATCAAGCTTCCAAAGATTCAGACGTATGATCACATCTGTTGTATATCATGCCTTCCTTCAGGAAACTCCCAAGTTGAGTCGGCCCTCCAAGGCGACCCAGTCGCAAGCACCAGGAGTGCAGGGGTCAGGGTCAAGTCTTCTCACTCGACTCTTCTCTCCGATTAGCCATCGTGGAAAGCGCGCATTCAGGCATTCGGACTTTCTTGATTTTAACACAGGTTGCGAGTGGACCGAGTCAAACCATCGATGGGGGGTTCGTCTAGACCAAAGATGAGAAGAGAATCACACGAAAACAACGAAACAACAGGGATGGGCGTATTCAAAGCTTGGCTTGAGCGCTCTGTGGGGACGTTGGCGACAAAGGGTGGGAAATCAGTCATGGTCCTTTTGAGAGGCAAAGTGGACGGTGCGACGAGCTTACCTTGAGGACAGTGTCGAGCTTGGTCGCGAGCATGATGTTTCCCTTGACCTTCAGTTTGCCGGACATGAACGCCTTTTGACCGTTCAACTTGCCGTCTGCGAGCTAAGGAGATTTTGAAACGCCAGAATTGAGATTAGTACGTGCGCGGATTTTGTGGGTGGAATTGATGCACGTGCGCGCGGTCCGTGTGGGGCGAGGTGTGAGAAGGGGGTCGCGCTTACCTGCTGGAAGGTGTCGTTATCGAGCGAGATGGTGACGTCGGCCTTGGGCTTGGCGTTGCCCTGGTAAACGGTGCCGTCCTATGATGGGTGTCACGAGGGTGCGCAAGAGATGGGTAGAAGATTGGTGCAAACAAGAGGTCAGCTCTTGGAACGATCAGAGTCGCCGGGTCGATGAGTGAAAGGCAAGTAGGGGGGGGGGGTCATAGCTTTTGACTACATGACAAAGATAGTAACCCTAACCCTTGAAACGAATGATAGAGGTACAGCAGATGCTTTCACCCTAACCGTTGCCTGCTGCCTGCTGCCTGCCAGGCGGTCGTCAACGCACGGAAGTTGGACTCGCGCACCGGCCGGCGATCGGCCTTTCACGGCGAACATGCAGCGCGAGCCCACCCCCGTGACCCGACCGCACAAACCGGAAATCAAGAGGATCCCGACATACCTTCTTGAGGTCGATAGTGTAGATGCCCTCCTTGGAACCCTTCTTGACCCTCATCTCAAAGATGCCGTTGACCTTCTTGATGTTTTCCTTCTTCTCCTTGTCCGACATCTGCAAACGAGAGGGAGCAGTGTCAGTCAGCTTTCAGCCCCCTCTACCGTGTTCTGAGGTGTCCCGGGGAAGGTTAAAGTGGTGGAATGGCTACTCACGCCTTTGAGTCCTTCGGAAATGGCATCGAACAACTGTAGACAACGAAAGGGTGGGCAGGTGTGCGAGGCGCGGAGTTGTCAGCTCGCTCGGCCTTTTCATGACCCCGCCTTAAGCGGCGACTTCTGAGCGATGACGTTCCGTGACTACCGACAGCGACGGCGACGAAGGAGGGAGTGCGACGTACAGCGGTGGCGGGGATATCCTTATCAGCGATCGACATGATGAATAGAAAGTATGTGGAAGGATTGAGAGTGGGTGGTGGAGAAGTGCGGGTGATAGGAAACTTGGAGCGAAGAGCGGGTGTGGAGTAGAAGTGAGAGAGGCCCTCGCCGAATTACGAGCAGTGGAACACAGCGGAGCACTGTGTCAGAAGTCTGCCAGGCCCCAGTTGGCAGCGGCGAGCAAGGGCCAACCAAGTCCAGCGTGATGACCGGCCATTGGCACCCGTCAGAGATTCAAAAGATCGCTAAGCCACGAATTGAAGGAACTAATGGCTGCTCTGACGCCCTTCTAATCCGAATTCACGGATCGCCGAGTTGCACGGTTGCCTAACGAAAGCGCACGCCGCCTCGCACACGGGAAACGAACCGGCCCGGTCCCTCAGCCCATTCTCGGATCGCCGATGACCGAAGGTGGACCGGCCGCGCTTCGGCGCTTCGGGCGGCGACGGCACGTCGGCACAAGATTAGGAGCTTTATCACTTTGGCCGCCTACTTGTTTGCGTCGAAGATGATCAATGATGTGATGGCACCTGGCTCTGGTGCACTACAGGAAATGAGTTGCTAGCAGTGTAGCACTAAGCGCCCACAGTGCCGTTCAGCTTATGCCACTTCGCCGATAAGACTACTGTAAGGAGGCGGAAAAGTGTCCCGTAGCAAGACGCCCGTTCTGGCAGCACCACCGTTCAGGATTGTTCGTCGGTGCTTTTCCGATTTGAGCTGGGGTTACCTGCTACATAACAGCAAATTTTCATTGCAGTGACAGCGAATCTGGGGATAACGTCATCTGACACGGACCTGTGTTCCGGTCTCGGACCCTCGGATCCGGTGCGCAAACCGTCGCACTAGTCATACGCTCGCATTCAGGGGACTCAAAGCGCGGGCCCGGGGTCTCCGGACGATCAGACTCAGCTTGCTAGGTCGGTGGGCCCCAAGGACGAGACTAGCGGTCGACGTGCGAGCGTGATCGTCAGAGTAGATATCTACTTAAACAAAGATTCAGGAGTAAAAAAAGAAGTTGAGAAACGACCGGCCAGAATGTGCGGTTCGACAGCACACCAGTCGCGAGATCACTCGTGCACTGTCAACTTAAGACTACATGTTGCTTGTGAATATACTAAATCATATGCCTAAAGCGGACAGTCAACATTAGCAAGATCCACTACTCAATAGCAGATGATTTCCACGGCACATATTTCCTGTGCATCTAAGTCGACTCCGCCGCCGCCGCCCACAGGCCGCTCCGGTTCATGACATTGACCGGCCAGCCCGACGTTGTGGAGCTCAAGTCGATTCTCGGTCTCGCTCGTGCGCGACACGACTCCGCGCGCCGACTTGCTCTACGTTCCGAGTCTCTGACTCTCACCCCATTCAATCACCCTCAGAAGACCTGTCATGGAGCAGGACTATGCAAAACCGGGCCCAGCTTCCCGAGAAGCCACATCGTCGCAGCTGTCCAAGAAGGATCGCCGCGATCTATTCATCAAGGAAGCGTCGTGCGAGTCACGCACTGCCACTTCGCAGGGCGCCCCTACAAGTACGGCCGGCTAATCCGCTTGGTGTGCTTTCATGCTTAGGTCATGCGACGATGGTCTGCGCCGGATGGTCGGATTCGAGCTCGGGTCCTTTGATTCCGTATATCCAGGTCTGTCCTTTGGTCTTGTTGCGAGCACGGTGCGGGGATTGAGCTCAGCCGCTGATCGTTCGCTCCCGTCATCGTTCTTGGCGGGGCAGGCGTACTTTGGCGTCAGCTACACCGTTGGTGAGTGCTCGGGAATATTCACGTATGCAGTCGTGATACTTCGCTGATCAAATGCCGTTTTTTCAGTGTCAATGCTTTTTGTAGGTCTTCTACGTCATATTATGGCCCTAATTCTCCGCTGATCTCGCCGGATCGATTTCCTAGATCGGACAAATGGTCGGCTTTTTGACCGCCGGGTTTTCCAACTCGTATTGGACCGAGAAATATGGCCTTGGCAAGGTCATCACCGTCGGATCCTTCATCCAACTCTTTGGCTTCATCTTCCTCATCCCCGCCTTCGCGTTTCCCGTCATGCCAGTATGCTACGTCCTGCTCGGGTTCGGCATGGCTTTGCAGGATGCGCAGGCCAACACGTACATCGCGACGCTGCCGAACGTAGAGTTCAAGATGGGTCTTCTGCACGCGAGCTACGGCTTCGGTGCACTCATCTGTCCGCTCGCAGCGACGGCGTTCGCTTCTTCGGGGATCCGGTTCTCGTACTTTTACTCCGTCTCGATTGGCGTCGCCTCGCTCAATGCGGCCATACTCTTGTACGCGTTCAAGTTCTCGTATAGGATACCCAAAGTGCAACCTGCGCCGATGACGACACCCCCAAACGAGCGGGAAGCCGAGAATGGAGGGATAGAGCTCGAGTCCACGTCGAGGAACGCTTTGCCGAGAGCCGATACGAACGATCTGGCCGATTCGAAGGAACGGGACGAAGCCGAAATGATGACAGCGTCATCGGCGAATGGTCAACAAAGCTTCCTATACCTACCCGGGCCGAGCTTGGAGAGCGGAGTGCTACCACCTGGCAAGGATAAGGGGATCTTGAGGCAGACGCTCGAGAATCGGACGGTATGGATCTGCTGCTTGTTCATTCTCGTCTATGTTGGCGCGGAAGTGTCGATGGGAGGATGGATCGTGACGTTTTTGATTGACAATCGGAATGGAGGTCCTTCGTAAGTCGTTGTGAGGCTCTCTCCGTTCTCTCTCTCTCTCGCCACTGCTGCAAGCTGATCTTTGATCTGCATCAAATCCGCCTTCAGAGCGGGCTATGTCGCTACTGGGTTCTGGGGCGGTCTCACCCTCGGCCGAGCGGTGACATCCCCCTTCAACGTATGGTTCGGGGAGAAGCGCGTCATCTGGCTGTATCTTTTTATCGCGACGGGGCTCGAGTTTGCCATCTGGTTCTCGCGCGATTTTGTTGGCAACGCAGTCACTGTCGCACTCGTCGGGTTTTTGCTCGGACCGATCTATCCTGTGAGTCGATGCCGCTCCGATTCGAGTTTCACACCGCAGGCCGTCGAATTGGTGCTTGAAGATGGCCAGAGGCTGATGTGGCCTTCTTTTACGTGATAGATCACAATGAGTATTTGCACCAAAGTGCTGCCAAGAAGTTTGCACGCATCGGGGATCGGCTTCATCGCCGCTGCGGGACAAGCAGGTGAGTCGGCAGCGCGGTGCCGAGCTCTATTACTTACATTGTGTTTTAGACGCTGAGTAGAGGGTCTCCTCGTATTGCTTATTCAGGATCGGCCATCTTCCCCTTCCTCACCGGTGCTCTGGCCCAAAGGTTTTCGCCCGTGGCATTACAGCCCGTTTTGATCGGCTTGTTCGCCGTGCAAGCGGTGATCTGGATCTTTTGCCCGTCACCCGACCGGAAGAAGGAATGACCTAATGGAGGACATGCGTCGATAGGGAAACATAAACCTGTAGCATTCAGCGACCCGTTCTGGTGTTATTATGCAGTGCCGATCTTCAAATTATTGATCATGTGCGCGCAGAGGAAGCCGTTGACGGGAGCGAGAATCGAGCGAGGGTTTTCTCCAAGTACCAAGGTCAAGATGCTTGCCAATAAGAAACAGCTGAGCACGTTAGTATCGTGTTGTGTTCGGTATAGTCCGAGAAATTTATGTTTCAAGTCTTGCAAATTATTGGCCTATCTTCGGTGGGCTTGGATCTTGACTCGTCATGTAGCTGCTGACACATATGCTGCCAGCGGATCACACGGACCGGCGTTGACTCAAGTGACTCACTTTGGCGCCATCGAGCGGCTTGTGTCGGGAGTGGGGCCCAACCTCTCTCTCTCCCGAGGCCGTCGTCCCTTCGCAAGCGCGGCGGCGCCTTTCGCTAACGATGGACGAGCACTATACGAACCCAAGTAGCATGATGCAACTACCTCAACACTCTCCAAGAAGCATCGCCGGGATCTGTTCGTCAAAGAGGCGTCGTGTACGTGGGTGGAGTTCTTCTGAGGCGTTATTTATCCGGTGAGCCCGCGTATGGACGACGATCCCTTTCATTGGGGAACAGCAACTGATTTTCTCTTCGAAATCCTGACTCAGGTCACGATCAGCATTTGTACCAAAGTGCTGCCGAGGAGTATGCACGAATCGGGATCGGCTTCGTCGCGGCTGCAGGTCGATTAGTCTGCCCTTCGCCAATTAAAACCAATCGCATGTCTGTATCATCGGATCGGCCAGCCGCCAAAAGTTCACCGAAAATTTGGCGGAATTTGACACCGCGCGTAGGTACTTCATATGTTCACAAGATGGGAAGATTGTATATTGATTTCAGGAGAGACCGGAGCGTTGTCTAAAAAAACGGGTGAACAGACGTGCGATGAAGAGGGGTAGGTGTAGATGACAAAAATTGCGTCGGTAAGAGCACAAGGCGGGAGAGGCAGAGACACCCGAAAAGGGGTTGCTTTTGGTGGCATAAGGTCGGAGGGGGGTTTAGTCGAGCTCATCGACGTTCATCTCGGCTTGACCCTCTGCCTTGTTTACCTCGGGCGCGGTCGTGTCCTCCGCCTCCATGTTGACGTCCGGTGTCTGCTCGGTCGTCGTCGGCTTCTCCTCGGCCACGGGCGTCTCTGTCTTGGGCGCTCGGGGCTTGGGCTTGGTCATGATGGGCAAGCAAGCGTTCTGCACCTCCTCACCCTTTTTGCGGATCTCGGCGGAAGTGATGACGGGCTTGACGTCGAGCGGCTTCTCCTGCTGCGAGTAAAGTTTGTTGCCCAACCATGCCTCGGCGTTGGCGCACGTCTCGACGACGGTGTTGAGGTCCTTCTCGGGGATGTGTGAGTACTTCTCGTCGCCGGATTGGGCCTTCTCCAAGAAGCCGGTGATGATCTCTCGCAGCGCCGCGGTCGCACGCGGTCGCTCCTCGTGTTCACGGTATCGGAGGGCGATGGGGTCGCCAATGGCTTTGAGTCCGTCCAATCGACCAACGTAAGCCGACTTGGTCGCTTCCTCACCCTCTTCGGTGTAGAGCCAGTCCTCAGCCTCGGAAGCGAGCTTGCGCAGACCATCCTTGTCGGCCTCGGACGAGTACTTCTTCCACGCGCCTTCGAGCTTGTCGCGCACGTCATAGACGTACTCCTCCAACGCGTTCTTGCGGTCCTCGGTCTCGAGCACGAGCTTGTCCGACGAGTGCATCTGTCCTTCCTTCTCCTTGAAGTCGTTGACAAGCGAGGCGTCAAGCGAGTTGGCGCTCGAGATGGCGGGGAGAGTCGTCTTGATTGACTTACGCGCCTTCCTCACTGGGGCAGGGGCCGCAGGGGTAGCGACCTCGCCATCAGCGGCGAGGGCATCGGTCTCCATCGCCTCGGGCTCGGGAACCTCCTCCTCGGGTCCGTCCTCAACGAGCGTCGCAGAGTCAAAAGTCAGGATACCGGACAAGTTCAACTTGGCCTTCACCTTGACGAGCGCACGACCCCCATCCCTGGGGGCGGAGAGGTTCTTGACGGTGAATTTGCCAATCCAAGGGTTCGACTTGCCGGGGAGGTCCTCGGGGTTGGCGTACCGTGCCTCGAGGTCGAAAGGTTGGTTGCGCGAGAAAGACAGGACTTTGGTCGAAGGGATGACGTTGCCCTTGTCGAAAGCGACGAGCTCAGTCCCTTCGGAAGGGTCGTCGCCCGGTGCGGCCTCCCAAACGAACTTGATCGGGTACAGCTGCGTGTCGGTCGTAGAAAAGTCGCGGACCTTGAAGACGGGGGAAAGCATGGCGCAGGCCAAGGTCGCACCACGGGCGACGGCCTCCTCCTGATTGCAGGTGAACGAGAGGGGTCGGCCAAAGAAGTCTTGGATGCGCGATTTGAGGGCAGGAACCCGGGTCGAGCCACCGACAAGTTCGACGGTTTCGATCTGGTCCTTGGTGATACCGGCATCGGCGAGGGCTCGCTCAAGGGGACCGATGGTGCGTTCAAGAAGGGGGGCAACAAGGGCCTCGAGCTCCTCTCGCTTGAGCGTCGACGAGGCATCGACGTCGTTCATGATGGATTCAACCGAAAGAGGGGCGACGGGGTTGGCGGACAGGATCTTCTTGAGCTTCTCGACGGCGGCGGCCAGACGGAACAAGGCCTTGTGGTTGGACTTGACGTCGATCTTGTACTTAGTCTTGAACTCGGCGGCGAAGTGCTCGACGAGGGCGTGATCGAGGTCTCGGCCACCAAAGTGACGGTCGAAGGCGGTACCCTTGACGAGGAGTTGGCCCTTGTTGAAGGCGACGATCGAGACCGAGTAGTCCGAGTGTCCAATGTCGACAAAGGCAACGTACTTGGGTGGTTCGGGTGCGAGGGGGAGGTCAGTCTTGGTGATACCGTAGCCGAGCGCGGTCGCGGTGGTGTCGTTGATGAGACGGAGGGTGTTGAGGCCGGCGATGTCGGCGGCATCGAGGACGGCTCGTCGCTGGGCGTCGGTGTACCAAACGGGGACGGCGATGACGACGTCGTTGACGGCCGACTTGAGCTCGTTGGCGGCCGTGTCGCGCAACTTGCCGAGGAACATGGCGTAGAGCTGCGTCGCGGAGAAGACGGTCTTTTCGCCCAAGTAGTTGACCTGAGGGAAAATGATGCTCAGTATCTCGACATTAAAAATGCGAGCAATGTATCCCACGCTGACTCACCTCGACACCGACGGTGTTGCCGGCCTTGACTAACTCGGCGCTCAAAAATTTCTTTTCAATTTCCATATCCGGATCACTGCGGGCGATTCCGATCATAAGCACAGGCTCTCAAAGTCCACCCTACTGCTTGTCTTGACTAACTCGATTGTCCTGCCAATCAGCCGCTTGAGCGATCCGACGGTGTTGCGGAAGTTGGACGTCTCTTGCGTCTTGGCCGATTCGCCAATGATCCGCGATCTCGGACCGAAGGCGACGAGCGAACTGGTAGGGCATGTAGGAGGTGCAGAGTAGAGCAGAGACAAGTGCAAGTGTGGTCAGCGGGAAATGCGATGCGATGGATTCGAGGCGACGAAGGGGGAGGGACATGCGCGCCGTGGCTCAAGCTGAGCTGAGGCTGAGGAATGCCACGGAAACCGACCGCGTTCCAGCGCGCCCACGGGAACGAAAGGAGTAAGAACACTCACGGCGTCGCTCGGTTCGAGACTTCGTTGATGAGGATGTCGATACCACGGTTACGCGCAGCTCCAATCTGCGCATCAGATCAGTGTGTCAGTCGTAGGTACGATGGCGAGAGGAGGGTGTTGGGAGAAAGGAGAAGCGGTGGTCGCTGCTGCTGGGCTCGCACGCACTTTGGAGCCGGCTTGGCCGATATCTAATACAGCAACATATAACGTGGACAGCGTCGTACATCAGCAAAGGGAGCGCCAGGTCGTAGGTCCACGTGGATGTCCTCACCTAATCCGATTACACTAGTCATGATGGGATAAGGCGCGTGTTTGGGATGGGTGGGTTAGGTCAGAAGGCTGAGCGCTGAGAGCTGAGAGCTGCGAAAGGCCACCCGAAGCGCGTGCACTTGCGGACGTCACTCGCACGGACCATGCCTGTCACGTCATCGAACTTTTGCGCTAAGTTGTCAGGGGGTTGATGTAGTTGAAGCAGAGCCAGATTCGGCAGACGGGATGGAGTAGACAGTTGGTACAATTTTTCGGCGGTGAAGTTCGTCAGCATCACGATACATAGATTTTTGAGGCTGTAGAAGGCCGTAGAAGCTAATCGAAGCCAATAGATCCTTGCGCTCGGGCCGAGCTTCTGGGCCATTCGGCAAGCAGCTCAAGGTTTGGCGCCGAGTCCCCGACACGGGAGACTAGCTTTGTTGGCGTTTCCCAAGGACAGTGAGTATAACGAGCATCTAGTATTCCAAGAACTTGAAGAAAGACCCTTTGATTACTTCAAGAAGTTTGCGAGCATTTTTGACTAGTACGCCACTCCAGCACCAGCCGCCTTCCTCGGATCCGCCGCCGCCTCGATCGTCCCGTTCTTGGTTCTCAACACGACATGCCCCGTACTGCCCGTCACCCCCGTCCAAGTCACATTATACCCCTCCGCAGCCAAATAAGCCACCGTCGCATTATCATACCCGACGATCCCCTTGTTAAGTTGTTTCCATTCGAAGAACGTTTCACCGGAGAGTTGATCGTGCCAGCGAGGGTGGGCGACGGTTTGATAAGCGTTCAGTTGTTGGTCGAGGTGGTGGTAGAGGTGTTGTAACGTCGCGGTGATGATGCGTGACCCACCGGCACTTCCAGTCGCGATGAGAATTTCACCCGTGTGCAAGTCCTCAGCGATCGAGGAAGAGATCGAGGATTGAGGGCGTTTGCCTGGACGGATGTAGTTGACGGGAGAAGCGGCGAATCCGAACGTGTTCGTTTGCCCGGGCAAGGAGAAGTCGTCCATCTCGTTGTTGCAGATGATGCCGTCTGGTAAGCAAGATAATTCGTGAGACATGTCCAATTGAGGAAACGGCAGTCATTTGCGCGAAAACTCACCAGGCGTCATGACCCGACTGCCCCAGTACGTATTGACCGTCGTTGTCAACGAAACACTCATCCCACACCCATCGATCACCGCCAAATGCGACGTCCCCGACTCCGCCGTCGCGGTGTATTTGCTAGGATCATAGTACGTCAACCCGAACGTCTTGGTGTCGTTGATCTTCCTTCGGATCCCTTTGACGACGTCTTCTTGGAGGTAGTAGTTTTGCAAGTAGGTGACATTGGGAACGAAAGCCGGATCACCGTATTGCGTTCGCTGACCATAAGCGAATTGTGTCGCTTCGAGGAGACGATGCGTCGTCACGTTGATTTGAGGTTGCGAATCCGTGTAGTTGGCCTGGTAACCTTCCAAGACTTTGAGAGCGGACAAGACGACCGCGCCACTCGACGGCGCAACGGTCGAGAAGATTCGTGCGCCTCGGTAGGTGATGTTGACCGGCGTGCGGACGATGGCCTTGTAGTTGCCCATATCCTGCATCGTCATGATGCCGCCGGTAGCTCGGATCGCCTGGACGGTGCGGTTTGCAATGTTGCCGTAGTAGAAGCGGTTGGCGCCGTACCACGAGACTTGCTCGAGGGTGTTGGCGTATGTCTTGCGGTAGACGGTGTCGCCTTCGACGAGGAGCGTGCCATTGGGAGCGTAGATTTCGGCCCAGAGGGTATCTGCTCGCGAAGAGGTCGAACGGGCCCGGTCAGATTCTGAAAGGAGATACGAGCAGTTAAAAGCACTCACCATTAAGGATGAAGCTTTTGCCTTGCTGGATCGCATCTGCCAAGTCGACGTTGACTTTGAACCCATGTCGAGCGAGCTTGATGGCCGGTCTGAAAAGTTCTTTCTGATCGAGCGAACATGCATGAGTTGTTAGCGCGCGCTCTTTCAGGCCCGGATAGCCTTCTATCGCATAGATACTTACCCAAGGCAACTGGCCGTGCCTCTTGTGCAACTTTTCCCACCCACGCAAGTCGCCCGGAACACCCACGGCTAAGCCGCCAATGGTCGAGAGCGTCTTGTTCTGGGTCGCGTCGGCGGCGTACATCGTCTCGTTTCCTCCGGCGGGCATCGTTTCTCGGAAATCGATGTTTTCGTAAGCGAATTTACCGGAAGAGTCCTTGTATCGGACGAGCATGAAGCCTGTGGAGTCGGGAGTGCGTAATTAGTAGGAATTTTGGGTTGCTCGGCGATTCCGACTGCGACTGACCACCTCCGCCGATACCACTGTGATAAGCGGCGATAGTACCGACGCATAATCCAGCGGCGATGATCTGTTCAAAGCACCGACCCAAGAAGAATCAAATATGGATCATCTAGATGGACGCATAAGCCTCTCCTCGAAATTTCGCAGAAATTCTCTTGCAGTTGCGCTCGGAACGTCCCCTCACGGCAGCTCCGCACGCTCCCATCTCGATTCCGAACAGCCCCACCCCTCAACTCACAGCATCAGCAGCATTGCCACCCTTCTTAAGGATATCGACGCCGATATCGGAACAAGGTGCCGCTTCGGTCGCTACGCCACCATGCTTGGATCCGCCGAGTTTGCGCGAGACGAGGTAGCCTGATCGACGGAGGTGCGATGAAGGGCCATCGTCGGGGAGGATGGGGCTGGCGTGCAGGCGGGGAGCGGACGAGACCGTTAGAAGGAGCGGAAGGAGGAGGGGGAGCTTCATCGTTGTGGGATACGGCGGGGTAAAGGATGAAATGCCGGAGGGGCAAGTGGATGGAACGTAGGGAGCGGAGGGAAATGAGCGCAGGGAGGAAAGGGCCGGAGGGGGGAAGATTGCGATCCGTGAAGATTCCGACAAGATCCCCATCTTTGATGGCGAGCTAGGTACCGGCGTGGGGTCCTATCTTCGATCACGACATGCAAAAAAGACGTGCTCCTGCTCTTGTCACGGGTTGGGAAAATGATCGAAATGCGGGGGTTAGGCGGAAAAAAGATGGCCTTTTTAACTACTCCCTCATAGAGCAAAAATATAAATAGAGCTAATATATAAGATAGGAGGTGGGCGGGGGGACACTTTGTCAGAGCCGGCCCCTAGTCAATCAATATAGCTGGCCGCGAGGTGCATGTAGTCGGCTCCAAATGGTGGACCGGCCGAGTTCCGTGCGCGCTGCCGACCGGTGACGTCAAATCAGAGTCGCCGAGACAGGGAACAGGCAACAGCTCACAGAGGTCTTTTGTAGCAGCTACCACTACACCCGCTCCATCATCTCACCTACACGAATCGCCAGCATTACTTTTCTTTGCACTCGAGTCTCGTGACTCGAGCTACGATAATCATCCCAGCTGCGGCGGAGTGTCCCCCCAGACCGCAGCGGCTAGCGGCGCTCGACGATTCCATTAGCGGCGATCCAAAGATAGAGCTCTGGCACATGCGCCGGACAATCGGCGTGACTTCGTCTCAGCACTTGCTGCAACCAACCATCCTCGGGGACGATAAGGATCTGCGCAGAGTGGGGTTTGGCAGAGAGGTGGATCACCCGAATTTGCTTACGACCTCATCGATGTGGCACCAAGCTCACGCTGGCCTCCCAAAGCGTGAAGGGCTGACGAAGCCCCTGATCATCTTCTGAGTCGGCATCGCGGAAGTTTATCTCCGCACGCTCGGGACACGATGCTGATGTGCTTCGATCGCACGACAAGATGGCAATAAGATCGTGCATATATTAAGTGTTCGAACCTCCTCGAACCTCCATAGATCCATAAGACATTACCAACTAAGTGAAAGCTTTCCAACAAGAGACCATCGGCACCCAACCAAAAATCCGGAAAAGCAAGAAATTACGTGAAGACGGCAAGGATCTATTGCTTGGTGCGCTTCTCTTCGTCGACGAGCGCATCGATCGACTCTGATGTACCCATCGAACCTTCCCATCCGTTTGCACGGAGGTAAGCGGTGAACTTGTCGTCCTCCTCGGAGAGATCGCCCTCCAAGCTGCAGAATCGGGACAACGATCGTGAAATCGTCAGCATTCCCCTCACAGCAGTCGAAAGAATCCTCGGGGTCCCACTTACTCGTTTCGGACAAAGAAGAACGCGACCAAGATACCCAACAACCCGGCGCAAGCGGCGATGATGAACGTGTACCTCGGGCCGAGGTGCTTGCGGATAGGGGTGAAGGTTTGCGTCCCGATCACGGCGCCGGTCTTGCCGATCGCGGCAGAGAAACCGTACAGCGTTCCTCGGACCGACGTGGCGTACGATTCGGAGGAGACGAGGCCGAGGGTATTCCCGGGGCCCAAGCTGGGGAGTAGGAGAGAGAGAAGAATGCGGTCAGTGGTGGGTCTTGAAGGTGTGAAAGAACGCCGATCGAGAGTACTCACTTTCCGCAGGATTGCATGATACCGTAAAGGATGATGAAGCCGGGTACCCGGTGGATGAGCTTGTTGTACGCCAAACCGACGGAAAGACCGACGATGAGATAACTGCGATGCGAGCGAGATATGAAATCTCGTCAGAATTGGGAACTCGTACACCGACCGTGCTTGCGAGTCTGGGCTACTTACCCCGAGAATCCGAGCATCATCAAGTTGCGTCGACCGAGACGGTTGACTATTAAGGCGCCAATAAAGACACCGGGGAGAGCGATGATACCGAGGAGAAGTTGGTACTCGGCCGTCTTGCGCAGGAGCTCGTGGCCCTTGACGTGCACGATTGAAGCGATGATGGTTCCGGAGAAGACACCTGATGAAAATCAGGCACTCAAGGATCAGAACACACTCACTTCAAGATGATCATAAGCTTGTTTCGAGAGAACTCACCGTTAGGGAAGGTGACAAAGTCGTAGAGGAACCATGCGCCGGCGGTACCGATGATGGTGCGCCAGTAGAACTTGATCATCAGGAGGTAAGGGACGCGGTGCTGGATCGCACCCTTGCGGTAGAGGCGGGAGTTGATCATGCGAAGACGGAAGATGAAGACGGCAAGGGCTGAAGAAAACTGTTCATTTTAGTTCGGCTCACTCGTCGCAGAGAAAGGGTTTTCGTGTCAAGAAACTTACGAGGAATGACCGAGATGCCGAAGACGGTCCGCCAAACCGTCGACAAGTTGGCGTGCAATCCGCCGGCGGCCTGAAAGACGATCAGGTACAAGATGCAGGCGAAGGGCGTACCGAAGGAGAGCATGAAGTTGGTGACCATGATGAAGAGGGGGCCACGAGACTTGACGCTGCGCTCGTCGGCGGCTTCGGCGGCCGAGGCAGAGGAGGAGGGGTACTGCGTGGAGTAGAATGGCGAGGTCACAAGGGTGAGCTTTAGGTTTCTAAACGACTCGGAAGTCGTCAAAGACCTCAAGTTGCTCACCTCTCCACCGACACCGAAACCGGTCAACCCACGAGCAATGCAGAACATCCAGAAGAAGCCGTCCAATGACCCGTGTGCTCCGTGCGCTGCCGCAGCGAGAATGACACCGACGACGATAGAGACGGTCGACGCGACAATACCGTATTTACGACCAGCTCGGTCGCAAAGGATTCCGATGATGATTTGGCCACTGAGGGGGGAAGAAGCAAAAGAGTAGAGAGTGAGCGTCCGGTTCACAGTGGGAAGCATAATTCGAAGAATCTCGATTGAGAATTGTGGCATACAAGATCGTGCCGACGGTGAGAGCGTTGGACAATCGAGTACTGATGGCCGCGGTGTATCGAGCGCCGTAGATTTGTCCAAAGGCGACGTTCGTCACTATGGAGGCCAGATACAATGTGCATCAGTATTGTTGGTTTTGACCCCCGGACCGGAAAGGTACCGGCTATTCCTAGCGATGCGCCAAAGCGTGGGGGGTGGGGGGTTGGGACGCACGTGACATGATGCTGCGAGGGGAAGGCGGAGCGGAGAAAGATCGTGGAAGGGATCAGCACTTAATCACAGAGAAAGAAAAAAAAGGTTCCCAGACGTACTTGTTCTGCAGTCCATCGGAGATCAACGCGAACCCGGCACACGCGACGGTGAATAGGGAGCTCCTCTTTTCGACGCTGGTCAGAGGCCCCGCGATGCCGCCATGGTGCTCGATCTCGACGGGGGGGGTGACGCCCTCTTTGTGGTCGTCGCCTTCGTGAGATGAGACGGAGTTATTCATCGCTAGGTCAGACATGGTGCAACTGCTACTCGCCGAGTGGGATGCAGAGGGGGGAAAGAGGAGGACGGCGAGGGCGAAGCTGGATGAGCAGACGACAGTCGAAGGGGAGAGAGGGACGGGCCCGCGTTTGGCGGCGCCAGATCACAAAAGATCCGGACCAGTCGAAACGTGTCCCACAAACTACGGCCCACAATTCACGGTTCAACACTTTGTGTGCCCCCCTTCGATTTGAATCGAACAAATACGCACGTGTTCTAGATTTCCACGGAAGACGGCCAGAGTTGAAGCCATGCGGTGCCGAGGTGAGGCCGGACGCGAAAAGCGGGACCTCCGCGAACTGGGTACTTCCGGTCGACAGGCGCCCGGCGAAACCCGCTTACTGACTCGTGGCTTCTCTGCACCGGCTAACCCAACCCGGGATAATTAGTCTGATACCTAGGTATCCCAAACCTCAGCTTCAGCTTCAGCATCTTTTTGTTCTTTCTGTTACGGGGATGTGGTTGCACGCTTGTACCCAGGTAGGTGGCCCACGGACTTTGGCAACGCCACCACGAAGAGCCTTTTTCAAACGCTTCGGCTGAGAGAGTTCCAAAAATAGTCACTCGCGCAGGTGGTCGGCCAGCAACAACTCCCCCGCACGAACTAAGTTTGAGCCTCTTCATGTCATTGGCCAGGAACGTGGGTGCCGGGTGTTGGTCCTTGGAGGCCGAGTGGATGGAACGCAGCTCGAGATAAAGAGCAGGAACACCCGTAGAGAAATTGTGAACCCTTCGTTCCGGAGAAACGTGTTGCTGATTAGAAGCGGTTCAACGTCCGCCTCTCCAGCCTAAATCGGAGCACTATCCTCCCTCGAGCTCGAGCCCGCGCCAGCGCGAGCCGGCGAATTTGGGAGGCCCTATCCCCGTCTACCTAGTAGGTGGCTTGTTGAAGTCGGACGGATCGGCTCGCATACCGTCGCACTTTCGAGGACCTTCATCATCGAACGTCGAGCTTTTTTTCTCTAAGCGGCTTCTATTGGGCAGCCTGTCGGGCTGTCAGACGTGAGACCTGAAAATTCAAGTGCCAAGCTGGTCAGGGCAAACTCCTGAGTTGGCGGTGCGAAAGTTCGGGGTGGTCACTAGAGTATCTAGGGCGCTTTTCCTACGCTGACCGAATTCCCAAATGCCTACATGAAGTTTATTACTCCACTCCTCACGGGTGGTGCCCCACCGCCGCGCCTGGCGCCAGCCTCCGTCAGCCGCCGTCTGGAATTTGCCGATGTTTATTTAGCGCGCGCGACCGTCTTCCATCGCAGCTCTGCCTCTCCCTGCACAGCGCATCCCGTGCTCCAGCTACACCCCCTTCTGATTCAGACGGCCATGTCGGTCGATCTGGACTGGCACGCGCTCGACGCCGAGCTCACATCCTCAGCCGTCCACTTCCTCAGCTCGGCCTTCTCCAGCGCGCCTCGACCGAATTTTATCGGCGACATCTCGGTCTCGTCTTTTTCTTTCGGAGACACGCAACCCAGTATCGAGGTGATGGACATCAGGGACATTGACAAGGAGTTTTTGGAGGTTGAGGATGAGAAGGAAGGGCTGTTGGATAATCCGGCGGTCGGGAATCCGAGAGCGGGGAGAGAGGATCGGTCGTCTGAAAGGGGGAGGCCGATGATGGATGAGCGGTCCGAATCGGATGGTGCAAGATCGGTGTTGGGAAATGGTTTTGGTGTTGGTGCCATCCCGACCATGACGTCTCATTTAAGACCTTCGTCGGCGCTGTTCTCACCCGGACTGAACCAAACACGGTCGATCGCCTCGCACTCGTCCGCGCCTCCGCCTCCGCAACCGCAACGCTTCAAACACGAGGGCCGTCAGGACAAACGGAACTCGAGAAGACCTTCCATCGACTCGCAGGAACCCGCTCTACCACCGCCTTCATCGTCGTCGTCCCCGTCGTTGCAGATCCACCTGCGCGTCACCTACTCGGGCAACCTCTCGATCGGCCTTGCAACCTCGCTCCTGATCAACTACCCCTCACCCAAATTCATGGCGCTCCCACTCAAGTTATCCATCACTTCATTGGCTTTCGACGGCGTCGCGCTTGTCGCTTTCGAGGGCGATCGACGCAGGTTGCACGTCTCATTCGTCGATCCGACCCAGGGTCAGGGTGGTCTCGGCGTCGCTTCCCCCGGTGCGAGGCTTTTAAGCGGCGCCGTCGTCGAGAGTGAGGTCGGTCAAGCGGATAAGCATGTACTGAAGAACGTGGGCAAGGTCGAGAAGTTCGTGTTGGACGTTGCGAGGGCGTCGTTGGAGAGCGAGCTGATCTTTCCGTGAGTTTCTCGCGTGTGCGGATGTTGCCTGGATTGGAGCAGGACTCTAGATGCACGTCGATGAGCGTCAGTGTTCCTGCCGCTGAAGAATCTCGAACCTCATTGCACTTCAGCAACTTTCAAACGATTCTCTTTTGAGCGACGACTCGACGAGTTCCGTCTCGGCTCAAAGTTTGCACACCAACTTCGCCGACACGGCCCCGACGACCTTTACAACTGACTGACCCCTCTGGATATCGTCTTGGGAAAGTTTTGTGTTCGTGCCGTAGGTTTTCTGAATGTTGTAACACAGATCCCATAATCCGGGTCGAATTCCGGTGATTTCGGTTTCGCGCGGAACTGGGCGGCCGCCGCACACGTGACCTGAAGCCGCCGGCCAGGATGCCGAAGCCGGACGACTTGCGGACCAGCTGGTTTTCTACGGTCTTTCGCTTCCTGCTTTCGCACATCGCACGCGTGGATTCGGGACTTTCTTGATCAAGTCGATCCGAGACCAGGAATCGAAAAGAACCCTGAAGCTCACAGGAGTTGAGGTCGTCGACAGTCCCCTCCGCAAGCTCCGTCCTTCGCACGCTCACCAGGTTCTTGCGAAGGTCCTCCGTCCTCTCCTCCTTCTCCGACCGGGGGTACGCACACTAGACCCCACCCATGTCCGCCTCCAGCGGAGCTTCCACCTCTCTACTCACGCTGCTGGAAACCCAACTGCGTACCCCGAATGGCAAACTCGTGCTCGTGGCGTTGGCGACGACGCTGCTGACGACAGGCACGATCCTGACCACTCAAAAGGTCAGAAGGAAGAAGAAGAGGGACGAGCTGAGGGAGGCTGTTGAGAGGAGGACGAGAGAAGAAGGGGAAGAAGGGGAGGCGGAGGTACTGAGGGATTTTGTAGGTGGGCCATCGGGCGATGGGTATGGAGCGTCGAGGGGGAAAGCGGAGGGAGGAGGCGGTGTGGGGAGCAAGCCGAGGAAGCCGACGAGCGAGGTCATCATCCGGGAAGCCCTGGCGAGGAACTACGTCTTCTTTGGAGAGGAAGGGATGACCAAAATCAGAGGCGCGTTTGTCGTTGTCGTTGGGCTTGGAGGCGTCGGTTCGGCGTGTGCGACGATGTTGGCTAGGAGTGGCGTTCGTAAAGTTAGGTTGATCGATTTCGATCAGGTCTCGTTGAGCTCGTTGAATGTGCGTATCGGGAAGCGAATGAGGACACCGCCAAATTTACCATGATGATGACCAATGCTGATGCTTTTACCTGTTCTCTAATAGCGCCACTCGACAGCAAATCTTGCTCAAGTTGGAACGCCCAAAGTCATCTCGTGCGCCGACTACTTTGCTTCCGTCGCGCCCTGGGTCGAAATCGATGCCAGAAATGAGCTCTTCTCAAAGGAGGATGCGGATGCGTTACTAGAAGGTGTGCTAAGCTTGATTGGTTTCGTAGCTGTACGACAGCCGTGATCAAGCTGACACCGCGATTCTACTTTTCGATCTCGACAGGCAATCCCGACTACGTGATCGATGCGATCGACAACATTGACTCCAAAGTAAGAGCACGCCTAGGCGACATCGTCCGATATCTTAGAGCTTCCACCCCGCTGAAACCCTGCTCTTTTCTTGACAGGTCGACCTTCTCGTCTACTGCCACAAACGCGGCCTCCCCGTCTTCTCTTCCCTCGGCGCCGCGGCGAAGTCTGATCCTTCGAGGATCCAAGTCAGCGACATCTCGACAACATTCGAAGATCCGCTTGCGCGAATTGTCAGAAGAAGACTGTAGGTACCTTTCCGATGTCGCTCTGACTCATCTGGACGAGTGAGCTCAATTTCGTCCTCTGCGCTGGCTTTCGCAGTAAATTGGAAGGCGTCCATTACGGCGTACCCGTCGTCTATTCAACCGAGAAACCGAGGGACGATCTCGGCTTACTTCCACTGCCGGAGGAGCAGTATCAAAAGGGCAAAGTCGACGAACTGGCTGCGATACAGAACTTCCGAGTCAGGATTTTGCCTGTGTTGGGACCGTTGCCGGCGATGGTGAGTCTTTCGGGACCGACGCATGCTCCCAAGGCCGTTTGAAAGGGAAGATCGGAAACTCATATCCGGTTGTGCTCGCTGTATCAAAGTTTGGAAACGCAGCAGCGACCTACGTACTCCAAGCCCTTGCCGGCTTCAGGATGGAACCTTTGCCCGTCAAGAACCGCCACAAGATGGCGGCGACGATCCACCGCCAACTCGCCGCCGTCGAGAATCGTCTCTCAGGAACGACCAAGATCCCCATGAACGAGGACGACGTGCTTTATTTGTTCGAAGAGGTGTTCAGGGCTAGAAGTGTGGCGCCGCTGTTGGGACTGCCGAGTCGGCCGTGTTTGTTGAGGTGGGAGAAGGAAGGAGGGTTGAGGTGGGATAATTTGGTGGTTTTTGATCGGACCGAGGGGGAGCTGTAAGTCTGCGAGTACATGAAGATGTGGTTTGACTTGAGAACTAAACCTTTCTTCGCTTTTGAGATGCGCGCAGCCACGAGAAGGAGGTGCTGATGGGGGACAAGCGGCCTGAGGAGCTATGGGGCGCCGAAGTGACGGCACTCGTTCAGAAGCGACATGCGGAGGAGCGGAGACTGAGGAAATATCGGATAGAGTAAGGAGTACCCGAGGGTTCTGAATTGAATCAATACACCCCTCTTTCATAACGGCGTTTTCTCTTTCGGAGAAGGTCAAGGCCTTGGTGCAAAAAGTTCGGTGCACAAACGATCCGGTTAGCTTGACACGTTCATTCATTACGAGCAGGAAACGAAGGACAGCAGAAGTCCCTAAAACCCCCAATCTACCCTGTACTACACCTTATTACCACAATAAATGACTTGGGATTGAGCGTGATCCCTTCTCGGTCCTTTGAATCAATCGACCTGATGCGCAACTGCGACGTCGACGTGAACCCCTTTCAAGATCGACATGCTCTGCTCCCTCCGCCTCTGCCAGTTCTCGACGACCTTGCGCTCGTCCTCGGTTCCCTTCAACGGTCCCAGGCCATCGATCAGAACGTCCGCCGTGGTGAAATTGAGTCTGAAGGACGTTCGGTTCATCACGGCAGCGAGTCCTTTCCCACTCGTGACGAGGGGTCCCATGTCGTTGGTCCGGGTCGAGGGCCGCCGCGACGAGAGGATCGTCTTGAGCGTGATGGCGGCCATGGAGAGCGTACCCCAAAAGGTGTACATCCAAACGAAGCCCGTCAAAAGGATTTCAAATCGGACCGGGTTGAGCAGGATCTCGTAGCATTGGAAAGCGAACCATATCGAGAAGCCCATGAAGACGAGGCACGAAGGAACGACTGAGACAAAGAAGAGCATCACGTCCCACTCGAGCCGCTTGAGGCGCTGCGATGCGCTGAAGAAGGCTGTCGAAGAGGCCGAGAAGGCGTCGTCTCCTAACGGGGCGGGGGGAAGCGTCGGCGTTTCGGGCAGGCCGTCACTCGGTGGGGTGGACCAGTCGGTGGCGCCTTTCTCGCCTTCCGGCGTCAGCGGCGACTCGCTGAGGTTCCTTTCTTCGGTGGGTATGAGCTTCAATGGAGCTACGATGGGCGTCTTGGCCGGAACAGGTACGACGTAAGACGTGCGGCTGTCGAGCGAGCGAAGGGTGTAGACGAGGCAGATGCCGCCAACAAAGTTGAGCTGCGCAGTCGATCGAAAATATACAAATACAAAGCTCAACAGGCTGCGTTCGCGCAAGAAGCGCACGGTTGTGCGACTCACGATGATGAGCAAAGAAGCGAACAGGCAATACACTATTGTGCATCCCTGTACCGCTCTTCTCCAGCCGTCGGCCGACGCCAATCTGAGAATGAAAACCGAACGATCCGGCCACTTCAGTGGGATGTTCGCGAGCAGTCCGAGAACGGCCCGGGTGCATCTCGATGTCGCTACGCATAGTCACCTTCTATCAGAGAGATAATTGACAGTGTCGATTGTTGATTGGCTCAAGGTCCCATCCCATTCCCTGGCCGCCGATTGAAGCGTTTCGTATAGAACCTCCCAGTCTTGGGCGAATTTCCGCCACGCCGCGGCATTGATTCCCCCAGTCAGGCCGATACAAACCACAAAAAGTGGCACGAAGGCGAAGTAGAGGGAGTTGGCTGCAAGTGGGGAGAGGCGATGGCGATCCGACGTTGATGCCCGCAGTGATGCGAGATTCGCACCGGAGAGGGTCGTGATCGTCGTTGTTGAGAGGTGGGCGAAGAGAGGGATGTAGGTGAGAGGTTGGTACAGGAAGAGGAGCTGAGGTGTGACCGTATTCTTGTAGAACATGAAGTAGAGGTAGACGACCCAACCGACCCACACTGGAATTGGTGAGGGGGTACAGGTCGCGTAGTATAGAGTCAGTCGCGCGACTTCGTGCTCGAGTGTCTCTGAGTCCGAGTCACGTGAGCGGGCCGAGCGTGAACGTACCGAGCAGGAGGAACGAGAAGCAGACTGGATACCCCAGGTATTGGTTTACGATGATGTATTGACCTTAAAAGAGGAGAGAAGGGATGCGACACGTTCAGTTCCGCTCCCTAATCAGACAACCGTCGGCAAAGGTTAGACCAGACAAGCGTTTCTGGCTCACCTTGAGGCCGAGAAACGATGCGCGCGAACCAAATTTGTTTCCGCCGAGCTTTGATGTCACGGATCGTTATGAAGAGGTACATAGATGCGACGATGATTGCTCTGTTCGCATCAAAGTGGAAGGTGGTGGGAAAATATGCCCCGTACTTTAGTACAGCATATCTTTAGTTTGCGACACGTGATTGTCGCCCGACCGCGCTCTTAATGTACGGCGAGCCCTGCGGCGCGCGCGGCCCTCGACGCCCGAACAGGCATGATTGACATCCCGGGCAAATTCAAATTGGCGCACGACCACGCGTGCACACACATCCTACGACGGCACGACGGAGGACCGGCCACACTCACACTGACAGGAGGGACAGTAGGCCCTTGACGCGATCGGGAAAGTGTGGACCAAACGAAGGGTACATCTGGTCCTTCATCATCTTCGCGAGCCATTGCCAGGGGTTGCCTTCGAAGCCCTCGGGCACCGTCAAGTGCGCAATGGTCAGGGGCACTGCGGCGGTCGACATTGTTGCTTCGATCCGTCACTCCCCCACAACCGATTGGAGGCCTCAGCAGGCGATAAAGTTGCAGGAGAGTGAACAGGTTACCTCGAGCTTAGATGAGCACGAGGTGTGGGTGAGTTGAGTGAGTCGGGTTTGTTCGCCGCGTCGTCGAGTCGGCGTTTGGGGGGAAACAACGAGATTACGAAGGACGGAAGTCAAGAGCTGAAGGGCGGAAAACCGTGGTGCGCGACAATGACAGCTGCAATCCCTACCAGATTCGAGTGGTGAAGTAGGTAGCTGAGCGGGAAAGCTGGTACCGGTGAAGCCGACGCGGCCGAGTCCCATAATCGAGAAATGTCGACTTTGCTCAACTCAAATGACGCGCGCAATCCCGGGTCAGGAACACAAGCGGATTCCGGTTCTCCGTGGATCCATGAGAGCGGCGCAGGGTGAGCGCTTTCCGCCCAAGGCCGCAGGGGGGCCCATCACTGGGGCCAGATCTCCTTGATTTAATTGGCGGCGGGACTGGTCACCTTTGATCGAGCACTCAGGCCCAATGCAGGCGGGTTTTTTCCCTACTGGGTCACCCTTTACCCAGTCTATCCCCTTGAGAGGTTGGGTATATTCGAGTCGAAACGAACGGGCCATTGAGAAAGTGCCGCTATGGTCCTACGGGCGTATCACGAACCGTTCCTGAGCACGGACCTCTGGCGCGCGTGTGCCTGACTGGTTGCTCGCTGCGCGAGCGTTCACGTGCCCGTCCACGATACTGGCTTACTGTGTGAACCCCTCCATGTATTTGCTTACCAATAGGACCACATAAAATATCTTCGAATGTTCTGTCAGCCTTCCCGGAGTCTGTATCAATAGTGGTCCTCTCTCAAGTTTCTTCTTTACTTCCTGCATGCAACAACTCCCATTCTCGCTTCTAAACCTCCCTCGCCAAAAACCTTTACTCTCAAATCCTCACCCAGTCTCATCTCGGCATCTCACTTCCCCTTATCTCATTCACCCCTATCCTCGGCCTTCAGTTGCTTCGGCCCAACCAGACCTATCCGACCGGCGCACCGGGACTTGATCGGTAGGCTCCGTAATTCTTGACACGCACAGGGGTGGCTTGTACAACATTTGCATAGTTTCGTATTCCCACCGGATCAAGACCTATCTAGACGTGCTCGAATCACAGGGGTGGCTTGTACAACATTTGCATAGTTTCGTATTCCCACCGGATCGAGACCTATCTAGACGTGCTCTACTCCCAAAAGATGTGAATACCTTTATCTCCAAAATGTAGGAACCGGTCACCGGTGCGACGCGCCAACTTCGGCCTCGAACAGGTTGAGAACCGCATCCCGGAAAGTCGCGACGTTGTAGTCGATCAAAGCACCCTTTCGGTCCATGACGTTCGGTCGCAGCAGAGCGACAAGAGAAAGCTCGCTATTCATTATGAGAGGGAGCATCAAGGCGGTGACAACGATGATTTGGGACAATGGAAAGAGGATAAGCAGTCATTCAGAAGAAAAAATCCGCGGTCCAAAAGACAACAACCACAACAGAACTTACGAAGTGATGGCCCATTGTGCTATTGTCGAGCCCGTTCCTAACTTGACTCGGCTGCTCTGTAGCCGTTGTGGCGGGGTAGGCTCGGAAGAAATTGCCATGGTGCGAGGCGTGGTGGAAGTGTTGGGCGAGGAGGCCGGATCGATGCGCGACATGGATTGCATGCCCGGAGGACCTCGCTGACTCGAGGACATTGAGGGTGATCGGGAATGCGAGGGGGTTTGAAGGTCCGATGGTCTGGTGGACGAACCGAGATTCAAAGTGTGAGCAACCTGAACGAGAGTGAATGCAAAAGAAGGGTGCGCCTGACTCGTAGAGGAGCGTGAAGTCGCCGACGAGGTCGACGTAATCCGAGCAAAGCACATAGGTGTCGCTGTCGAGAGGAGTTGTGTCGGTCGCGAGATAAAGCTTGGACGAGATGTCAAAGATGAGAGCTTTGTCCATCGAGCATTGCTGCATGTCGAGATCGGTCTCATCAGACAGTGCTTCAATTACGAAAGTCGAGAATGCCATACGCTCACCTGCACGAGCTGATCCAACAACCGCTCGAGGAACGCCTGCTGCGGCAACAGCTTCTGGATGACCCGTGAGAGCGCCTCGTAGATTGACGCATCAAAGACGGATGTGAGGTGGTAGAAAACATGGACTGAGGCTTCGAGTTCTGGTGACAGGTCGTCGAGCTCTTCGCCGAGGCGATCACGTAGACTTTGCAGAGTATCTATGCGACGTCGTCACGGGTCAGACGCATTTTGAATATTCGGACGACACAAGACGAACGCGCGACGACGAAGACTCACCCAACTGATGATCGACACTCAGAATGTCGATCTTGTGCAAGAAGATCTCGAACTGAATCTCCTTGTTCGTTTCGTAGCCCTTTTGCATCGTCAGCGCCAGTTTCCGGATCAGGTCTGCGAACGGCATCGAGGCATCCAGGACGAAAATGACGGCGTCGACTTTGTGGAAAGAAAAGGTCCATGATGAAGGGTCCAAAGGCCCGGCGGGGAGGTTCCACATCTTGATTGAGACGAAGGAGCTGGGAACGCCAGCGGGGTCAGTGTCGGGATCGCATGTGGGGCGCGCAGGGGTGAGCGTAGCAACGTGTGCCCTCCGCGAATGTCGTCCTACTCACTTGACATCATCCGACGTGTTGCCTCGATCGATGAACAAGGTGTTGCTCGGTGCCATACGCTCAAAGACGACCTTGCGGATGCTCGATTTGCCGGCGCTGCTGGCTCGAACCAGACGGGCCGATGCTGCGTCAGCACTCGGTGGATGCAATTACGTTGTCAAACAGATGCACGTAGACTGGAGATAAGGCTGGGCCGCTGGTGGTCGTCAAAGCTGCTGCTGTGCATACTCGCCGGCTTTACATTCACCGCCGTGCAGCTGGAGAACGGCTTCATCCCTCTCCGCCCGTGCGCTGATCACTCACTCGCGAGGTCCAATGAACAACAGCCGCGGTCGCGGCTCCTCGTTAGGTCGTGGCCCATTGCGCATCGTCGACATGGGCGCCATTGCACCGGGCTGGGTAGCCGTCGAAGGCCCGGACATCGTTATCGTCGAGCGTCGCGGTCGAGCGTCGAACGGGCAGGAGGTCGTACGCTGCACGGACGGTACAGCAGGGTTCGGGTCGACTGATGCAGTACCTAACGCGTGGTATTTTAGAGCGTTTCTCACGTCGAGTCGAACGTCCGGGGTTGGCGACTGTGCTCGAGGACGCAGAAGTTGCAGGCGTGCAAGCTGGACTTCTGAGCCAGCGGCGCTGACGTCGACGACGTGCAAGGTCCGAGCGCACTCCGAGCTTGAGCGCCACGGGCCTGACTCCCAGCGCATGATCAGTTAACTGATCGAGAGATGGCTACGGGTGCCGCATGGGTCCGGATGATGCCAGCAGTCATCTAACGTCACTGATACATTTACAAAGGAAAAGGTCATGGTCCACCGAAGTTCCAATGACCATTCGCTCCGATTCGAAAGGGTTAGAGCGCTTCTTCGCCGGCTTTCGGACAAACCAGGGATTCACATCGCAGAGTGTCGAGAGGTTTTCCGCACGGTGCCAACTCCCCACGGCAGGGGTGGCACGGTTCTCACTGCAAGTCGAGGCGGGGATACAGAAAGCCTAATGCTCCAGTCATTCAATCCTGTTGAAAAGTGTATATGGAGCCACATTGGATCGCTTCGGGCCCCGTGATACGACTCGCCGAAGTCATCGTCCGACTCGTCTCGTGACGCCTTTAGGGGCTGTCGTGATTTTTCCATCGATCGGGGACGAGATAACAATGGGATAGGGTGGTCGAGTGACGAAGTGAAGAGTATCATATTTCTGCTCCTTTTCCTTCCTCGCCAATGATCGCATTCATGCATTTGCTCTACATTATCGTCATCGTGACCGTCGCCGTCGTCGTCGGCGCTCTCAACTTTCCACTGGCACGCAGACGCAAGCGGGACCTCGACCGGATCAGCCCCTCCGGTCCCCCCCAATGCCCATTACGGTTGGTCGCATGTCGGCTTCTTTGAGATGCTTAGTTCATGGCCATCCAATGTGCGGGGGTATCTTTGTTGTAACAGAGTTCCCCTGCTGCTCGTCGAGGCGGGCGTCGAATTGGCGAACGTGAAGATCTCGAGGCGATAGCGCAAGCGATCGTCAAGCTCAAGTGAATGGCGTCCCAGCTCGTTCAAGCTGGGATGATCGCAGATCAGATGTAATAGCTTTGTTATTGGATTCAAACATGCAGCAGATGACAGCGCAATGAAATCGCTTCGTCTGTTGCACCTACGTATAAAAAGCGCTCACGTTCGATGCACACGATCGAGAAGGGGCGGGTTCCAGCTAAGGGGCGAGTCAAGTGCTTGGGCCGAGGCTGTAAAGGAGGTGGAGCGAACTCGCAGATGGTCAAACAAAACAAATTCTGCTCGTGTGTTGAACCGCTATGGAGTTCATTTGAAGAAGACTGGCTTCCCTTGGACTCGGCTCCGCACCCTTCAATTAGTCGGACGACTCCACCGTCTCTTCAACTTGTTCCGAAAGTTCCTGAAGCGCGATTGTACGAAACGCTGCTTCTCTACCGGACCGACTACAGTCGTCTCGATGCCGAACGGGACATCTTGTCCGCTTTTCCTCAGAATTTCCGAAAGCATTACCTCGCCAAGACTGTTTGTAGTTTCATGGATATCACTTTCCTTCTCACCTGACTGTACACTTTGTCTTTTTCTGAGCTCGTTCGCCCATGTCTCCTTCTGTTTCTCCTCCAACTTCCCGCGCTTCAGCTCGATCCGAGTTATCCGCCTTTGTCTTCTCAATGCTCCGATCTTGATCTCCTTTCCCATACTTGTTCCTCACCGCCCAACTCCAACACGCCATCTCCAACTCCTCCGCGCTCGCCCAGCTCTCCTCATCCAACCTCGCGGTGAAAACCTCGCAAAACCGCTTATACGCCTTGTCCGTATACTCGGGTTTTTGAGTAGGGAAAAAGACGGCCCATGCTTCGTCGGAAAGGAATGGATCTGTTTGCGGACGGTAGAGGGAGAGAAGGGCGGAGGAGGTTGCTGGACCTATGCCGCGGAGGGTGGAGAGTTGGGCGACGAGTGGGAAGGACGGGTTGGAGGGGGTGAGGAGGGGTTCGAGGACGGAGTGTACGAGAGAGACCGGGTTGGTGGCCGCGAGCTCGACGAGTCGGGGACGGAATTTGCCTCGCTGGAAGAGATGGGGGGACGAGGTGCGGTGGCTGAGGTGTGTGCAGACAGTGTTGCTGCACGAGCATCGCTTCCGCTACTTACTGCGAGTTTCCATTGCATCAGTTTGGTCAAGTCGTTGGAATCTAAAAGACCCAACGTGCTCGGCGAGCCCTTGGTCTTGATCGGACCGCGCTCTTCATTCGCAGGGCCGACGATCCCGAGTTTCCGCCTCAAATCCAGTCGAAACCAATGATCGAGCTCGACGAGGTCTTTGGACGACTTTGATGCGTTGGCTCGGAGTGCAAGCGAGGCTGGATAGTGCGACAAAGCGTTGCGCAGTTGGGCCATGGTCGGGGTTGAGCAAGTGGGGGAGCTTAACGACGAGGTGGAGGTGGAGGGTGGGGCTTTGCGTTTGGTGGGTGGCATGGTGGTGGGGGATGAGGTCGGTCGAGGTGGGGGTGGGACAAGAGGTGGGACCGGGGCAGGAGGTGGGAGTGGGACAGGAGGTGGAGTGGGACAGGAGGTGAGGAGTCGGAGGTGGGGCGGAAAAGGAGAGCCAGGCGCACTCGGATGCTACGTCACCGCTTGCTGCGGGTGATCGCGCGTGATCGAAAAGTGATCGAAAGATCGGGAGAAACAGCGGGTGGAGGCGAGTGCAGGCGAGTGAAGGTGGGTTCAGGCGGGTGCAGGCGAGGGGACGCGGGTGGGGTTGGTCGCACCGCGCTGGACTACGTCGTACAGCAAGCAGCACGCGCAGCTCCTCCCTCTTGCCTTCTCGTCATCCCGTCGCACCACCTTCGACATCCCCGTGTCTCTTGCACCAAGCTCGCATCGGTCAGCTGTACATTCGCTCAGCTCAGCGTGGTTGCACAGCATGCACTCGCCCTTCTCCATTGACGAGCTCATCAGCTCGACCGAGTTGGGCACCGATGCCGTCACTGCCACGCTCTTCCATCGTCAGTTGATGCATACAGTACCATTTTGGAGCTTCATACTGATCCTGATCATTATCGACCGTTTACAGGCAGTCGAATCTACCTGGGCACGGACAGGGGCTCGCTGCTCGTCTTTGAGCTCGCACATGCCTCGACCAGCAGGGGTACGTCGTACGGCCAAGGCGTCATAGCTAGTAGACGCCCTCCACCGACTGAGCATGCTACTGTCACCGCCGGCTCGTACAGGTCTTCCGTCGACGACGCTGGCGTTCAAGCATCTAGCCTTGTCCAAGCGCCCCATCGAGCAGCTCGTCGCGCTTGATGAGATCGATGCGGTCGCCTGTCTAGCAGGTGAGACGGGACAACGAGCTCGTTCTGCTACCCTGGAAGCGGACAACGAGCTCATTCCGCTACCCTGGAAGCGATCGTTGGCGCTGACGAACACGCTTTGGCGCCTGTCACAGGCGGCGACTTGACGGTCCACTCCTTGTCCTCGTTCACGCTCCGATCATCGTTCAATCAGCTCACCCGTTCGACGTGCTCCTCGATCGCCCATACGACCTATGCCACATCGACCTCAACGACTAAACAAAAAGAGATCCATACCGTTCTCGCACTTGCATGCCGTCGTCGTCTGATACTCCTCTTGTGGAGCGGATCGGGCCCAGACGCCGTCGTCTCGAGCAAAGAGATCGCTCTCCCGCATCAAGTCCGAGGCATGTCCTTCACCGAGGACGAAGCCGAGACGGGAACGAGCCTCAAGTTGGTTTTAGGCTTTTCGACGGGAGAGTATGCGATCGCCACCGTCCCCGAGGCCAAGCATTCGGCCGACTCCGGATCCGAGGCGACGGGGAGGAGCAAGATTCGCAAGCCCCCACCAGGAACAGCGACTGCTCCAAGCTCGGCGTCCGGGAAGCCCGAACAACCTGTGCTTGGTGAACTCTTTACTCCTCTTTTGGCCGGTATATCTGCCAAGGATACCGCTCCGACCTCGGCGACTACGACGGCAGTGACAGCGACTGAGGGCCCAAAATCCTCTGCATTGGGGTCGCTGGGACTGGGCGGGTTATCCCTCTCGGCGTTGACCACGAGAAAGATTGACAAGAACGAAGTGGTCTCTATACCCAGGAAACGAAGGCAAGCGAAGAGCGAAGCAAGCGGAGCCGAATCGGAACAGGAGGAAAGAAGGAGAGTCGAGGAGGAGTGGCTCTATGGGAAAGTGTGGGGTTGGGATGATCAGGACGAAGGAGGGCAAGGGGTCGGCACCAAAGTGCTCGTTGCTAGAAAGAGTGAGTCCGAGCCGCAACATCATTGTCACGGGTAGAGTCTGATCGACACCCCTCGCCTCTTTGCAGATTTCGCTCAAATGCTCGACACTTCCAATGGACAAGTGTCTCGCACCTCACTGGGCAGCATCTCGTACCCGTCACCTGTAGAGGAGACGGTCGTCGCCCCGCCTTTTGTTGTCTCGCTTCTTTCAAACTCGACTCTGTCGATCCACACGACCGATACGCTCACGCCCGTCCAAACGCTCGATTTGTCCGGGCAGTCGAACGCTTCGATCGTATCCAATCCCGGCGCGGGCAAGATCTCGACGTCAGCAAAATTGTTGACGCTTTCTTCGCGTTCGGCTCCGCCCTTACTCGTTCTGACGACCTCGTCGGCAAGTATCGCTGCAGGCGGTGCGACCGGACCGATTGTCTCGCAAACACTTTGGATCGTTCGCTCGCAATCCTGGACGGAACAAATTGAAGCGCTCGGCGCACAGGGTCTGTGGTCGACAGCGATTCAACTGTTCCGACTCGCACTCCCTTTTTCGGAACCGGCGTCTCAGCAACTGTCGAGGGAAACTGTGAAGCGGTTAAAGCTTTTGAGAAGCTGGGAGCTATTCGATGAGGGAAGGTTCGGATTGGCCGTCGATGCGTTTATTCGGTTGGAGGTCTCGGCTGTTAAGGTCATTGGGCTGTATCCGGAACAAATTGCCGGACGACTAGTGAGGAGCGATGCCGAGAAGGAGGAGGCTTTCGGAGGACGCAAGGTCGAGGAGGCTCGGACAGAGGAGGGTGCGAAAACGACCGAGATCGAGGCGCCGCAGAACTCGGATTTGGTTCACAGCTCAACCCCGTCACCATCGCATCACCACTTCTCACTTGCCGCCAGATTCAAGGAATCGACAATTGGGAGCTCTTCCGCGACGCCTTCGTCACCCGCTTCGACAATCCGATCGAGCTCCGTCGACTCGGCCCGAGTTGGAACGGATAGCTCGGACGAGACGCAAAAGAAAGTTTTCAACGTATCAGTCGACGAACTCGTTCGATTCCTTACGGATCGAAGGCAACATATCAACAAGGCGCTCTCGCTGCTCCCACAATCTCGACGACCGTTTTGCTCTCAAGTTCGGCCTCAAGCGACGAAGGAGGAACTTGACAACATTCCTGATGGTCCGGTGGCGCAGCTCAGCATCGAGCATCTCGCCCGATTGGCGCAGGTCGTCGATACGGCGCTCTTCAAGAGTTATTTAGCGACCAAGCCTGTCATGGTCGGGCCGTTGTGTCGCATCGAGAATTGGTGCGCGGTCGAGGAGGTCGAAGAGGCGCTGCTGGAAAAGAAGGCGAGATCAGTCTCGGGCTGCAATGTTAATGTACGGATGTGGACGCTGACGTAGCCCCTTTTGATTATGAGCAGAAGTACCGAGAGCTTCTGGACCTCTACAACGGCAAGAGCATGCACCAAAAGGCGGTCAAATTGCTGCGCAGGTGGGCGAGACGGGCCTGCGTAGTCAGGATCGAGCCCACAACTGATTTTGGCAACGTGTCCATCGCACAGAATTGCCGAAGACGAAGACGACCTCGACGAAAAGCTCGACCCGACCATCCGCTACGTCCAAAAACTCGGACCCGGCCATCTGCCGACGATCCTCGAAGCTTCGGAGTGGGTCTTCGCGACGAATCGGGCCAAAGGCCTCGAGCTCGAGATTTTTGTCGCCGATCTGGAAGAGGTCGAAGCACTGCCGCGACACCAAGTTATGCAGCATTTGGAAGGTGTTGGCGAGGATGCGTGCATGCGGTATTTGGAACATGTCGTGCACGAGTTGGATGAGAGAGGAGCCGAGTTCCACGAGAAGTTGATCGAGGTCTACTTGAGGAGGGTGTTTGAGGGTGGGCAAGATGAGGTTGGAGATGAAGAGGGATACACGAAGCTACTGGCGTTCCTCGAGGCTTCAGAGTCGTACCGTGCGGATCGAATGTTGGGACGACTACCCGGTTCAATTTCGACCTCGGCGGCGGGAACGACCTCGAGCATGACGAAGAAGGACGAAGCGCTTGCTCTCGTACGCGCGCTTCTACTGGGTCGTCTTGGACGACACGAAGGAGCATTGCACATCTACGTCTACCAACTCGCCGCTCCCGGACTCGCAGAGGACTACTGCCGTCGCGTCGTCGCCACAGAGGAGGACATCTTTCACATCCTCTTACGCATCTACCTCCGCCCGAGGGATGATCAGAAGGTCATGTTTGAGCCTGCGCTCGAGGCCGTCAAGAAATATGCGCTCTACCTCGACCCCATTGTCGTGTTCGATCTTTTACCGCCGTTGGTCTCGGTAGGGAATCTCAAGGTCTTTCTCGAGAAGACGCTGCGGCGCTCCGCCCAAGCCAAGAATGATCAACGTGTTCTCAAGGGGATCACGAAAAGCCTTTCAGAGAAGGGGGATAGGGAAAAAGCTGGCTTGGAAGAGAGGAGGGTCAAGATCACGGAAGGGAGGGTCTGTCCCGTGTGTGGGAAGCGGTTAAGCAACAGCGTGTTGGCGATTTTCTTGCCGAGGGGCGAAGTCGGGCATTATCAGTGCCGCGAGTCGTTTCAGGAGAGGAGAAAGGACCTGTAGAATATGGTGTGATGCGATACCATCGAGAGAGTTTTTTTCCCTGAGTGTAATCATCATTGGAGAGCGGGAGACCAATCATTCTGCGCGGAGAACGGTTCTCTCTGAAGCTCAGTCTCGGCAGCAATCAAAGTGAAAAAAAAAAAAAGATGTCACTTCATTACACCCTTCTTCCTCAATCGTTCCTCCCACTTAATAAATCGTCCCCGAACTCGGACGGTACCCCATCCCCGGTTCGAAATCGGTGTTCGCGGCTGAAGTCGACATGTCCTTTGAACCCTTGCGATTCGCATTGTTCGATGCACCCGATCCGAAATGGAAGAGCTTCGAACGCGTCTTGCTCTTCTTCGTCGTGGAGCCGTTGTCGAGGGCCAAAGCTCCTGAAGGGGGTTGGGCTTTCGAAGAGGAGAACAAGGAGCGCGCCGACCGCGCGAATTTCTCGGTCTCGTAGAGTGCGGCAGGAGAGGAGCAAGGCATTGGGGGTGGGGGTCCGTACGAGTCGAAGAGAGAGATCGAGGATCGGTTGTGCGGTTCCCAGGGGTTTGTAGTCGGGGGTGGGTGAGAGAGGTGAGGGATCGATTTCGGCTGCGGTCGTGCTGGGTCGATGAGGACGTCCTCTGTGGAGGGACGGGACCAGCTTTGCCCGGAGGTCGGGGAGACGACGGTCGAGTTGGCTTTGTTGCCGCCGTTGTAGGAGTACCGCTGGATTGTGCTGATGGGGGGTGGTATGAACTTGGATCGACTCGAGGCGTAGGAGGTGATTGAGCGTCGGTCGGAGGTGACGACGACACTTGAAGGTCGATAGCCGTTCATTGGTGGGCCACCCGGTGCGAGGGGTGGGGTATACGGAACGCCTCCTAAGGAGTCGATCGAAGACGTCGAGGCCGATCGCGTCTTGGAGAGCGAATTGATCGATGGCGGACAGAAACGACGTGCGTTGGGCTCCTTTGCGAGCGTCGACAACGGTGGGGGTGGGGCGAGTTCTTCGCTCGTTGGGAGCGAATCCAACGCTGTGCCGTAGAAATCGTACACCGTTTTTGGATCATCGTCTCCATTCGATCGAGTCAGGACTTGAGAATCGGATTGATGCCGTGGGAGAAGCTCGCCTCGTGCTGGAGCGGGTGGGATCGACGTGGGGTGCGGCTTTTTGTCGTTCCCTCCACCGCCTACGAGTTTGGAAAAGAAGCCCTTGATTCCCTTCTTCTTCTTTGGTCCGGCCTCCTTTTCCAATCCTTTACCTTGCGAAAGCTCGCCTTCTTCGTCGCGATGCAGAAGGCCGTCATCGACGTAGGCGCTGGCGTTGTTGCCTGCGTGCGGGTGTCGAGCGACGTACGAATCCGACATCGACGGATACCCCGGATCGAGATAGGGATGATGCCCGCCGCCAGCCGGGTGGTTTGTCATCGTCGACGAAAGGAAGCCACTTTGACCATGATGGTGTTGAAAATTCGCTAGACCATGCTGGCCCTGTTGGTACCGATCGGCTTCGAGCCCGAGATGCATCTCAACCATCGATCCACTCGGTGCGAAACTCGGCGCGAACGAGAGCACCGACTGCGACGCAGACTGACGGAACTTGGACCAGGTCGAGCCGCGTCGATTTGTGTTGAGCGAGGAGCGGTCGTCTTGTGGGTACAAGAAGGAAGGCGCTCGACCCGGTGAAGAAGGAGGGTGACCAAAGGGCGGTGGGGGGAACCGCCGTCCGCGCCGTCGCGCGCCATCGCACGTGTCGAGTTGGGCCGCGACGAGATGGAGCGCAAGTCCGTCGAGCTGCGACCAAACTTGTTCGCAAAAAAGGCGAGACCCGTCGACGGCGAATGTGTCGTCGAAGTCGATGCTCGATCGCGCAAGTTCGGTGATGCGGAACCTCCGTTCGTCATCGCGACACTCGTACTCAGGATCGGGTTTGACGAGCGTCGCGTCGGGTTCGAAAGCCAAGGCTGATCGCCATGGGCGTAGTTACGAACCAAAACTGAAGCCGTGGGTGTCTGGAGAGGAGGGAAAGGGGGCGTCGAAATGGGCATCGACATGCTAGAGCTGCGATGGGTGTATGCGTTCGTGACCTGTGCTGAAGAAGAGGTTGGTTCGATCTGCAATGACGCGCGCGACTGATTCGGCCCTTGAGCATGGGACATGCGTTCGTCCATCGCGTCGAGGGGCACGTGTCCCGATGCTCGCCATGGCGACAACGATCGTCCCTGATGATGGCGAGGGACAAACGTCGAAGGACCAGCAGCGGCGGGACTGGACGAAGTGAAGGCGTGAGCAGGGCCAGCCGAGGGAACGGACGAAGGTCGCACGGCCGAGGTCGAGACGGGGAAGTGATACGAGTCGCCTTCATAGTGTTCGCTTCTGCCTTCGTTGTGAAGCTGCTGTAGTTGCGCTTCGCGTTTCTGTCGATGCAGCTCGTTGAAGTGGACCTGGGTCGCGAGGTAGGTCTGCAACGTTCGCCAGCGATGAGCTGAAGCCGGTGGGTTCTGGGTGGCAAGGAGGTGTCAGAAAAGAGACATGGGAGTAGTGATACCAGCTAATGCGATTTACACTGACCATGCTCGTCCAAAACTTGAGCGCCGCCGTCGTCAACGGATGCCCTCGCCCTATGCGCTTCCTCGTCGTCATCGACCCCGCTCCACCTCCCACAGCATGCCCGTACGAACTCGGCCCCGTCGCTGATTCGCGACTGCCTCCTCCCGTCCTCCTCATTCCGTTGCTCGACCCATGCACTCCGAGGCTGCCACTCTCTTCTGATCCTCCTCCTCCTCCGGTCTTGTGGTGGTCCGAGTTGGTCATGGTCGCGGCAGGTTCGTCGTCCCACCTGAGCGCGTCCTCAAAGTCGATGTCCGAGTCGCGATCCCATACGTGGGGCCCGGTGACGTCGACGTCGTCCATGTCCTTGTCGCGCATCATGCACTCGACGCAGACTTCGGGTTGAGGGATCAGGTGCGGTGGTGGGAGGGCGGCGACGGGGCGCGGAGGTTCGACGAACTCACGGGGGGCGGAGGTCGAGGCCGAGAAGGGGAGAGGCAGGGCCATGGTCGGCGATGCGGCGCGGGACGAGGCCGAGGTCGGTGCTGGACCGAGTAGAGGTGCGTTACGAAGGACCGAACTGCGACCTACGCCGGCCATTGAGCCCGAAGGTTGTTCGACTGCGGAGGAGGAGGTGGTCGTGGTCGTGATCGGAGGAGGCAGAGGGGGGCTCGAACTGGTGATGTTGTCGGCGACGGCGGCTTTATCGGTGGCGGGTTGAGAGGTGAGTGGTGTCGGTGACTCGGTGCGCAAGGGGGAGGTCAAGACCTGGGGTATGGTGCTCAACGAGAGGTTGCCGCCGGACAAGGGAGGTCGGATCGAGGTCGAGGCGGGATCGGCGCTGGTATTCGTGACGGGCAGTGAGGACGAACGCACTGCTCCTCCCGGTACGAGTGACCGTGGGAGAGCAGGTGATGGGTTAGGACAAGGCTGCCACAGTGTTGTCGAAGGTGCATGGCTCGCGCCGGGCGGAAGACTGGCACTCGCACTGGCGAACGTCGGATAGGAGGGTGACGGCGACGGCGACGACGGTGCCGGGACAGAGGAAGGGTGGTACGATGTCGCTTGAGCGTGGACGGGTGTCGATGAGGATTGCTGCTGGTCGATGTTGTTGGCCGTGGTGGCGGTGTTGTGAGGTGGCCGTAGAGCAGGAGGAGCCCCGGCCGCACGAGTGCCAGTGCCAGCGAGGTCGGTCGAGCGCTGACGTGACCGTGGCCGGGGTCGCACAGTCGGCTCATCGTCGTTCCCCGAGGCCAGTGTCGATGTCGATGCGCGTGTAGGAGTGCGCGCATTCAGAGACGAGGTCGACCCGTAGGTGGCTGTTCCCATCAACGCGAGGTACTGGTGCGGGTGGTGGTGCTGGTGCTGGTGCGACGCGTCGTCGACTTTGAGAGGGGGAGGCGGAGTGTGACCCGAGTCATGATCGTCATGCGGTCGAGGCCGTGGCCTGAGCGTCGACGTCGACGAGTCCATTCCTCCCACCGCCACTCTACACCCTCATGCGTCGTGCAGGCTCAACGCGGGACTGGGTCCGGTCCCCGGCGGCGATCAGCACACTGGCCAGGTCACGAGTGCCCAGCATAGGAGAGCGAGACGCGGCACTCACCACCTGATCCACGGCAAGCGCGTGCTAGCTATAGGACCGTGAAGAGGAGCTCGAGTCGATGGAAAGCAACGGCTCGTGAAGATTGAACGAATGAATCACTCTGGGGGCAGGAGCTGCACGTACTGAGCCAGCGCGACCGGCCGCGACTAAGGAGCCGACTTGAGTCTAGGACATTACGGTCATTACGTTCATTACGGTCATTAGGGTCATTACCAGGTCGCCTAGAACACTCCGCGGTCGCTCGTCACGCGCGCCGAGCCCGGAGCACACGCTTGCTCGCGCTCGGACCCACTGGCTGCTCATCCAACAACGCTTCCGTCTGCTCTCTCTCTCGCGCGGCGCACCACCACCCACGCCTGACCATGAGCTCCGTCTCGACCTCGTCCCCAACGATCGTGTCGTGCTCCGGCAAGGTGTTGCTCGCGGGAGGGTACCTCGTGCTCGATCGCAGCCACCATGGCTTTGTGCTCTCCACGCCGTCGAGGTTCTACACCCTAGTACGCGATCTCGTACGCGAACGCAACGATGCTTTGACGTTCAAGCTCATCGTCGACTCGCCTCAGTTTGTCGGCGCGAGATGGGTGTACGACGTGGCGAGGGCTGACGACGCTGACGACGCGGACCAGTGGACAGTACGACCCGATCGGTGAGTGGCACACACGCCTCGCACTTGGACTCGCTATCCCGCCTCATCCCACCATACGTCGCCATCTCGCAGTCGGCTGGTGACTAGCTCTCTCCGAGCTCCTCTCGCGTTTGCGGTGGCAAGAGCTGCTGCCCCCCTCTGCTGCGGGGCGATGACTGAACCCGAGCGCGGACTGCCCATGCACACAGAAACAACGCGTCGTCCAATCCTTTCGTACACCTCTCTATCCAATCGACGCTCTCGCTCGCTTCGGCCCTGTTCCCTTCGCTCGGCCGCTCGCTCGCCCACTCGGATCTCCACATCGTCATCGTCGGCTCCAACGACTTTTACTCCCAGGGACGACAGGAGCGTGCAGTGAGTGACGGATAGCCCACAGACGGTAACTGCGAATCCGACGCTCAACACGAACCCCACGGCTTCTCCCAGGACTCGACCTCGACCTCCTCACCTCCGAGACCCTTCGGCCATCTCGGATGTGGAATCGCCGATGTCCACAAGACCGGACTCGGCTCCTCCGCAGCCATGACCACCTCCCTCGTTGCTTCCTTACTCCTCCACCTCGATTCGAGAGCATCGAACCCCTCGATCCCTTCTCCTCCGTCCAGCTCGGCCCAATTCGATCACCTCCCTCCGAGCGCGGCAGGTACGCTGTCTGCTTCGCCTTCGTACCCGCTCAGATTCCCCAAGGAACGCATCGCCAACTCGCAGCTCAACATCGATCAGGGAACACTGGTGTTGATTCATAACCTGGCGCAGTACGTGCATTCCCTTGCGCAGGGGAAGGTGGGCAGTGGGTTCGACATCTCGGCCGCCGTGTGGGGCAGTCAGGTCTATCGTCGCTTCGAAGGCGTTTGTCTCGGCAAGAGTCTCAACGAGGGCAACACGGTCCGTGCGAAGCGTGTATGCATATATCCATTACGGCGATATGACGCTGACCCTCCCCCGCCCTTCGCTGTGCGCACAGCTCACACCTAAAGCGCTACTCAACCTCCTTTCGCCGCTGCTTAATCCCGCATGGACGAACAACCGAACCGCACCGAATGTGGCCCCATTTGGTTTACCACCCGGGATGACCTTGTTACTGGCGGATGTGGATGCGGGATCACATACGCCTTCGATGGTCGGCAAAGTTTTGGCGTGGAAAGAGGCCGAGAGCGAACATGGTTCGTAGACTGCGAAGCGTGCCGAGTGGGATGGAACCTGTTCACATGTGTGTGTGTGCGCTGACATTGATTCATCATCCCTCCATTCTTGTTCCACAGCCGATCGTATCTGGTCCGATCTGCGCCAGGCGAACAACGACTTTGCTGAGATACTTGCGAAGCTGGGCCGAGGTGCCAAAGAGAACCCCGATTTCTATAACGAGCAGATCCAGAGATGTGCAGGAGCGCCGAATAAGCAGGTGGGTCATCTAGGCATTGCAATGGGGAGTGGGATACAGGTTGACTGATCGTGTTTGGTGGGGTCTTTGCGACCAGTGGAGCGAGTCGAGCGGGTTCAAGATTGCTTCGCAGCACATTTGGGTGCGTTTTTTCAAGTGGACTCCCGCATCACGCACAGCCTGTCGATTATACCCATATATCTTGACACCATCTGTCTTTGCCGTCTTGTAGTCAATCCGAGCCCTGATGCGCGAGATGGGCGAGCGCTCGGGCGTGCCGATCGAACCGCCCGAACAATCCAAGTTGCTTAATGCGGTGTCGGAATTGCCCGGCATCGTAGGAGCGGGAGTACCAGGAGGTGAGTTGCTGCAGGCCAAGGTGGTGAAAGCTGGGTGCATGTGTTTCTTGATGCTGATGTGGTGCTTCTGCTTTGCAATTCGGAACGGAATCGTGCTTCTCAGCCGGTGGATACGATGCCATCTGGGTGCTTGCACTGTCACCCTCAGCCAAGGACGCACCACACCCGTTGGAAGAAGTCCAAGACATCCTGATAGGATGGAAGGAGATGTCCGTACGACCATTATCCAAGGACGCGTGGATCATCGGGGGAAGTGGGGGTGGCGGAGGAGTTGATGGGGGGAGCGGGCTGGCGGAGATGGTTGGGCTTAAGAGGGAGAGGATGGAGGATGTGGAAGGGTTGAAGGAGGTTGTTGAAGAGGTGGCCGTGTAGATGAGTGCGAGAAAGAGGTACAGGGACGGAGCTTAGGACTGGGAGCTGGTAATTTATAGGGAAATGAGGGTTAGGATAAAACATATAGGGGTAGCCGTTGTAAGGCGCCGCCCCGCTTACGCCTCACAACGACCCCATTGGCCTCAAGCCTTACTCGCGCGCGGCGCCAGGGCACCTCTTGACCCTAGTCCTTTCAGTAATCTTTCTTCGCCTGCGAATAACACCGTTTGATCCTTTCAGTTTGGATTCAGAATCAGTGAGGCTTGAGAGTGATCTCCTGCCTTTCACTTCTTTTTTGAAACCGACAACTTGGCCCTTCGAATTTCGTCGAGATGAGGACCTAAGTGACAGACAAGGATGAGATTGCGATGGGTGATATGAGGTGGACACTTTGCTTACTTTCTTCGTATGTCGTGTGTGTACGACTTGAGCTTTTGCTGTATATGCCATACTTCTTTTTTGCTTTTCGAGATCGTAGGCTTGGTGAGAGGGGAGTCGAAGTGGAGATATGTGATCGCTGAAGGAGCGGAAGATTGAATCAAAACTTACAAAACCTTCTTCGGCGAGAATCACTAGTTTATTAGGGAATGAGAGGGGGGGTACCCCCATGTTTGGGCTAGAAAGTGGATTAGGTAGAGTGACCCAAGAGCCGCATCGTGGGGAATGCGATTGAAATTCGAGCTTGAGAGTCGAGAGCATAGCGTAAGGAGACGAAAAGGGAAAGGGGCACAGCGCGACACGAGAAGGGCGGGAGCAGGGCGGTGCCAGTTCTGCGGGAAAGACGAAGGCGCGCGCAGAGTCGTCCAGAGTTGGAAGCTGCGGAATCCTCATTCAAGACAGGCCAACTACGACACTGAAGAGATGAACAAGATAACGAGCGTTGCGCATTGCAGATCAGACGGAGAAAAAATGCATATGAGATGTAAAGCAACAAGAGAAGAGAGAATGCAGAAAGAGGCCGAGAGAAAAGATTCACACTCGGAGTTTGAGATAGGATCGTCCCCAATCAACGAAGCAAAAACGACCATCGTCGGGTCGAACCAGTACGTTGCCGGCGCTGACATCATTGTGAACGATGCCGAGTTGCCTGAAAGCCACCTCGATGTGCCTGTATCTCGAGTAGAATAAGAAGAATCAGGTGGTCAGTAAATGCGCACTGCCTCTTGACCCGCTTGCGCCTGGCTGGATCAGTGCGCCGCCCTTCAGAAACTCACCACAATTCGCCTGGCGATTCGTAGAAGGCGCGCTCGTTCATCGGCGTTCCCACATTCTCAAACACCATGGCGTAACCGTTGCCGTTGATCCGCCGGTACGTGCCGTGATATTGCGGCAGATGTTTTCGAAGATGTTCGGGAAGGTAGGGGAAAACGTGCTGGTAGAACAGTTTATAGGGAAATGAGGGGGGGGTACCCCCATATTGGGATTAACTATGGGGTTAGGTCGAGTGAGCCAAGAGCCACATGATTGTGAATGAGGTCCCAATGCGCGCGGGGCCGCGCGGAGCCAAGCACAAGCAAGGAGTGAGACGCCCGAGACTTTTGATCTCATCGCGGCTCCGCGCGGAGCCAGGACCGTTTCACATTATTGATCGGAAGAAATCAGATTAGGATCGCAATACCATTTATCATTTCATAAAATTAACTCTCTTTGGAAAGCTGATTAGGATCGCAATACCATTTGTCATTTCACAAGATCAAAAGGCACGCACTCTAAGCATGATGGTGCCACTGCCGTACCAAGTCCGGAAAAACAGGGGGTTTTGCTCGAAATGGTGCACGGCTCCGCGCGGCGCCGTGTCAAAAGTCAGGCAAAAACGCAGATTTGGCTCGAAATGGTGCACGGCTCCGCGCGGCGCCGTACCAAGTCAGGAAAAACAGGGGGTTTTGCTCGAAAGGGTGCACGGCTCCGCGCGGCGCCGTATCAAAAGTCAGGCAAAAACGCAGATTTGGCTCGAAATGGTGCACGGCTCCGCGCGGCGCCGTACCAAGTCAGGAAAAACAGGGGGTTTTGCTCGAAAGGGTGCACGGCTCCGCGCGGCGCCGTACCAAGTCAGGAAAAACAGGGGGTTTTGCTCGAAATGGTGCACGGCTCCGCGCGGCGCCGTGTCAAAAGTCAGGCAAAAATGCAGATTTGGCTCGAAATGGTGCACGGCTCCGCGCGGCGCCGTACCAAGTCCGGAAAAACAGGGGGTTTTGCTCGAAATGGTGCACGGCTCCGCGCGGCGCCGTGTCAAAAGTCAGGCAAAAATGCAGATTTGGCTCGAAATGGTGCACGGCTCCGCGCGGCGCCGTACCAAGTCAGGAAAAACAGGGGGTTTTGCTCGAAATGGTGCACGGCTCCGCGCGGCGCCGTGTCAAAAGTCAGGCAAAACGCAAATTTGGCTCGAAATGGTGCACGGCTCCGCGCGGCGCCGTACCAAGTCAGGAAAAACAGGGGGTTTTGCTCGAAATGGTGCACGGCTCCGCGCGGCGCCGTGTCAAAAGTCAGGCAAAAATGCAGATTTGGCTCGAAATGGTGCACGGCTCCGCGCGGCGCCGTACCAAGTCAGGAAAAACAGGGGGTTTTGCTCGAAAGGGTGCACGGCTCCGCGCGGCGCCGTGTCAAAAGTCAGGCAAAACGCAAATTTGGCTCGAAATGGTGCACGGCTCCGCGCGGCGCCGTGTCAAAAGTCAGGGTCAGGGTCAGGGTCAGGGTCAGGGTCAGGGTCAGGGTTAGGGTTACAAGGGCGTTCCCAAAAGGTTAGGGCCTTTTTCCATGTGTCTTAACCCTTTTGAAATACTCTCTGTAGGAGGGTACAACGGAGCAACAACAATAAGATTACAGGACCCAAGTGTATAGGATTGACATTGGACACTCTACATTAGTTGCTGCTATGAAAATACCTTCTAATCAGACTCCAGCTCATACCCCACCCATTGCTGAGCTGGCTGGGGGTGCTCTGCCCAGGCCCAGGGCCACTGACTGAGATTTTGGGTTAGGGTTAGGGTTAGGGTTAGGGTTAGGGTTAGGGTTAGGGTTAGGGTTATGTCGGGGGTTAGGGAAGTCGTACGACAGGCTGAGGAGCTTGTTCAGCTCGAAAAGCGCTACACTACGATGCAGGACGTTTCGTTGGCAAGAAGCCAAACTCATCAGGTGCTTACGCGCGCGAATCACTAGAGGAGGCAAAGAATCCCTCAAGTCAGAGTGCCGGGGGGCGGCTTCGGATAAGCAGTCCCGGTCCGGGCCGACTTTTTAGGGGTAAAAAGTCGGGGAAAAGCGGAGCTAGTCTTTTTTCGTGGTGAAAAACGAAAAATTGTAGCTACAATGTCGAAAAATCGACACGCAGTTCCTCACAATGAAGTACTAGGTTGAAAATTACCAGAATGTCGTGGAAGAGATTCTGCGTACCACTAGCCGCTTTGATAATAAAAGCGAGAGTCATCTTTGGATTCGAATAATTACTGAGGTCGAAGCACATGACGAAAAGCCAGTGTCTTGACAGGATATAGCTCGAGAAGGTATATCGTCAGTATGAAAAAATTCTCATAGGCGTAGGCCAAAAGTCCAGGGACTTGGAGGATTTTTTCGAAAAATGAAAACTCCGGAAAATCAGCCTAAGTCATGAAAAACTTTGGCAGAGAATTCCTCAATCAAAACCTAACGAAAATGTACAAGACAAATCGTAGGTGAATCATGAAAAGATGATCTATCGAATCGGCACCGAACCGAAGGATAGCTAGTATATCTACATATGGGTGGAACCCCAAAAGGTTGTCACTCAGAGTTTTTGGTCAAAAGGCCAAAAAACCTGTGAGGAGTTGTAGATGGTATGCCAACTTGTCCGCACAAGTTGGGTAGGGGATTAAAGCCATATACTTCGTATATGCATGCGTTAAGATTCACAAAGAGATCTGTTTGCGCTAGTGAGATGAACTCCAATCTTCATGCCGTCCAACAGCTAGCCATGAGAGCGTACCCTAGACACAGGGACGACGGTATCATGGGGGAGAGGGGGCAGGAAGATGGTGAACCAAGCATAGTGTTACACCATGTTACTAGTGATGGTGTGCTAAACTCAAGGGAGCGAAGGCTTCCACAGGAGACCGAGACCACAGATCGTCGGATTAAGCCTCATCCATTCTTTTCGCATGGTTGCTCACTTCGCACACAAAGCGCATACGCGTAGCATGTTGAAGTCCAGCATACAGAGATGACGGTAAACCTGAATGGTTTAGGGTGATTAAGCCTTTATGTATAAAAGCCGTCTAGTCTCTCCCGTGGAGTGATCCCACTACAGCGGTCAAAAACCGTTGGAGTCGTTCACAAATTCCACCTTCAGATAAGGATAGGAATGACTGCATGAGATTACTCTCGCCGTTAAGATTAGGGTATAATGCTAACCGCAGTCGGGGGATATGCTGGTTCCATGGAGGACTCTCTTGTTAAGTGCATTAACGATATCGCCGAGATTCGAGGCTCGGTTTCGACTTCGCATAATACGCAGCTCTGGATTGTGCGTGACCTCAGCTCGAGTTGCTGGGTCCCAATCTTGGACGATAGAGTTGAGTACAACAGATGCATCAACCTGGTCCCAGATTGGATTATACTTGGTGACGAAGAACAACGGAGCTTTCGCATTGGAAGTCGGCTTCTGGGAGACCAGAAGTGATTTCGCGCGAAAGTCGCCGTACTGCACTTGTGAGAAAGCTCTCTTAAGCCATCGAGGAGGGTAGCCCCTTGCTCTTAAACGTCCATAGAAGAGTAACATCGCGTCGAGGTATTCTTCTTTGGACGAGTTCAACCGGATATATCGAATCAGTTCGCCTTTGACAAAGGCGAGCTTGACGTCGACCGGATGAAACGATGACCATGGAATGTATTGATACGTGTTGAGTGGCTTCTGATAGAGTCTCGTAGAGATCCTATTGATGCCTGAGCATGACCGATCGGATTTCAACGATACAAAAGCATCGAGGAAGGATAAACCGGTGTTGCTAATCTCAAAATCGAAGACAAGATTCGGGTGGATGTCGTTAAGGCGTTGAGCAAACTTGTCGACATTGACACGGGGACCTTTGATTATAGCAATCACGTCATCGATGTATCTACCGTAGAATACAATGTTATTGGCGTTCGGGATGTTTAATTCCCTTTCTAAAGCGCCGACGAAGAGGTTCGCATAGGCAGGAGCCATTGCTGTACCCATCGCGGTGCCAGAGGTCTGATGCCAGACCCTATCCTGAAAGCCAATGAAGCTGTTGTGAAGGACGAATAGTAGAGATTCTTGTAAGAATTCTCTAACGGAGAAGACGTCCGTTTCCAACGATGCACCGAGCGAATCCGGGGATTCGCAACGAGCGGTGTTGAAAGGTCGATCGTCTTCATCCGTGAACATCAACTCTCCATAGTCTTCCATATAATGATCCATGCAGAAATCTTGCCAGATTTCGGATCGTAGATAGTCTTCATCACGTTCGAAGGTATCTGGTGGAGGCATAGAGGGTGATGCGGCTGGAGGGACTGAGAAGTCCCATGGAGCCTTATTCGTTTCGTAGAAGGTATGACCAAGATATGCAACGACGTTGGCACCTTCCATAGAAGGAATGTTGGTGTACATCGATCGGATATCCGCGGTTACTATCCATACTTCATCGTCCGGGAGTTCGAGATCAAGGAGCTTGCGAAGCAAGTCCTTGGAATCTTTAATAATCCAAGGGAACGATTGAAGGATGGGTTGTATTAGGGTATCGATAAAGATACTGACATGAGATGTCACCCATGCGTATGATGGTACGATAGGCCTTCCCGCGATAGTCTTCTTATGCAGTTTTGGCAAGAGATGAAACTCAGGGAGTCTGAGATCATCCTTGTTAAGTTGCAGAAGAAACTTCTCAGCTGATTTGGGGATGATCCTGAACAATTCCGGCGAAGACATAGCTTTGGAGACGAGTTTATGTCGTGCGGTGATGAGCGTTGATAGGATGTCATCATAATTGTTGGGATCCAGTTCGGCGTAAACCGACGAGTCACTGAGTTGCCTCAGTGCCTCGTTAATGTACCATTCTCTCGGAAGTACAGTTAAACCTAGATTTTTGTCTGATGCTTTAACAATGAAGTTATGTTTAAGCATTAGGTGTCCGAGTGAACGTAACGAACTAACAGAGAGGTTCGGTCGCCACAAAGTGGAATCGGCCGACCTAAGAGCCTGCAACAACGTCTGACGACCGAGTTGCAAGCTATTCTCTATTATCCGGCTCGCCCTAGGCGGAGACCAGTCAAGACTTTTGACGTGAAGCTTAGGAATATAAGTATCGCGACCAGTCTTCTCTTTCGCGTTGCGAAAGAGGTAGTTCGTTCGAACTGAGCGTACAAGTCTGTCATACTCGGCCATGGGAGCCATCTTATTGATAGGCGGCCTGGGTATGAACTTGATGTTATTGGAAAGGAGTCGTTGTACTTCGATCGGAAAGGGTAGTCCAAACGGATTAAGTAGTTTGGGCTTCCGCATCGATGTGTCAACCCACAGAGGAGTTGAGTGAAGCGCGACGAACAAGCGTTGCTGTTCGATATCTAATGATAGGAACTGCGACGGCCAAGTCAAGAACTTCTTTATGTTGAAGATAAGAGGAAGATCGAGATTAATGGCAAGTAGAGGTTGCGAAGGATCGCGACCCCGGAGTCGAGAGGACTCTCGAGGTTGCGAAGTTGAGTTCGAAATGAAGCTCGCGATTGATTCAACGTCTCTTAGAATAAGAGGGTAGGGAGAATTCAATTTCAGACGCAATTTCCTATTTCTACTTCTAGTAGAACCTCTATTCGGAGCAAGTGCAGTCTTGGGAACAGGCATGGAAGCCTGAGGGACTGGAAGAGAGGAGAGCGGCACGTTGGCAATCAACGCTTCGCACGCTTGGGGTTTCCTCCTTTCGCGGCCCTTTTGACGTGCTCGATTCCTCTTTTGTGAGAGGGATTCGAGAGAGACTGATTCGATTTGGGTTGAGAACCCTTGGTCGAGAGGCGATGAGCATCGGGTCGCGGAGGACCTTTCTGCTTCGCAGTCGGCTTGGCAGAGCCGTGCGCTTGCAGCGAACGAGATGGACCTGTGTTCCTGTTCTTGGGAGTTTGGAGAGCAGCGGGTCCTTTCGACGTTGACATATGATTGTTCTTGTTGTTCTAGAACAGAAGAAGAAGAAACAATCGAGCGTAAATAGGGATATTCAGGCTGGTCGTCGAGAAAGGTTCGCAGAGCCGGGCTCACTGAGGAGATCGCCTTAAGCGACTCGATTTCCTTAGTGATCGGTTTGAGGGAAGCCGAGATGGCTTTACGAACCTCAACAAGGATGGAATCTTGGGTTTGAACCGCATCGATATCCATAACAGCGTCGGTGGCGTCGGCTTTCGCCTTGGCCGCCTTTGCTTCCTTGAGCTGTCTCTGGTGGGAAGCAAATACCTCGTAGTTGATGATATTATGTACGAGGTCGTCGCCTGCTGCAGTAGCAAGGGTTTTGATTGCTTTCCTTTGATCGTACGTAGGATCCGGGTCGAAACGAGCCGTCAAAAGAGGAGTCCATGAGGACTCGACTTGGTTTTTGACGAAGCTTGTTTGATCGAGGATGGCGTTGCAATGAGCAATTTGCTCATTGCGAACATTGATCATGGCATCCAAGAGGTTCAATTTGAACGTCTTGGTGAGATCCTGTACGGTCGTCTGCCAGGCGTCTAGCGTAACCCCACTCTGGTCCAGCGAAGGTTCGTAAACGATCTTCGGTGGGGAGAGATGACTTAGAGTCGCGGGGAATTTGCCAGCGTCTCGAAGATCCAGCAGGATCTTGAGGGCCCGCTCTCCTGAGTCTTTATGACTACGAGTGAGAGTCCATTGTGCAAAAGCAACTGGAAGCAGATCGTTGGTCAAGTAGTCGCGGAGGACTGGGAGACCAACGACGGAGTCGGCGTCGAGCGCGGAGAGAAGCGGGAACGACATCTTCGGGGGCTGCGGAGCAGTCCTGGATGACACGTCGTTCCGCGTGCTCTTCGGCTGCGAGGCGGATCCGCGGGGCATGATGTAGTCTCCAGCTACAGTCACGGGCAGGTGGGAGGGTCAAGGTCAAGTCGCAGGTGAAGTCGAGGGTTGGTGTAGACCTATTGTCGATCGAAGATGGGATGCCAGCCCAGAGCTTCTGACCCGTGGTTGAGAGTCGGGAGACGGATTGGTAGGGTCCGAATCGGCGACAGGGAGACGATCTTGATCTTGAAGCTTGACCAGAACAGTAAAAGTCTGGGTATGTTTCTTGAAGAGATCGATTCCGGTGGGGCGAGGGGGTGTGTCGAAGGAAGGGGGACGGCGGCTCGATGTTGAACGACGCACGCAAGCGTGCGACGTGTCGAGGCGAGGTCGGGGGAACGATAACGGAGGGGGTGTGTTCGGTGGAAGCTGTCGAGGCGATAGGGTTATGTCGGGGGGTTAGGGGAAGTCGTACGACAGGCTGAGGAGCTTGTTCAGCTCGAAAAGCGCTACACTACGATGCAGGACGTTTCGTTGGCAAGAAGCCAAACTCATCAGGTGCTTACGCGCGCGAATCACTAGAGGAGGCAAAGAATCCCTCAAGTCAGAGTGCCGGGGGGCGGCTTCGGATAAGCAGTCCCGGTCCGGGCCGACTTTTTAGGGGTAAAAAGTCGGGGAAAAGCGGAGCTAGTCTTTTTTCGTGGTGAAAAACGAAAAATTGTAGCTACAATGTCGAAAAATCGACACGCAGTTCCTCACAATGAAGTACTAGGTTGAAAATTACCAGAATGTCGTGGAAGAGATTCTGCGTACCACTAGCCGCTTTGATAATAAAAGCGAGAGTCATCTTTGGATTCGAATAATTACTGAGGTCGAAGCACATGACGAAAAGCCAGTGTCTTGACAGGATATAGCTCGAGAAGGTATATCGTCAGTATGAAAAAATTCTCATAGGCGTAGGCCAAAAGTCCAGGGACTTGGAGGATTTTTTCGAAAAATGAAAACTCCGGAAAATCAGCCTAAGTCATGAAAAACTTTGGCAGAGAATTCCTCAATCAAAACCTAACGAAAATGTACAAGACAAATCGTAGGTGAATCATGAAAAGATGATCTATCGAATCGGCACCGAACCGAAGGATAGCTAGTATATCTACATATGGGTGGAACCCCAAAAGGTTGTCACTCAGAGTTTTTGGTCAAAAGGCCAAAAAACCTGTGAGGAGTTGTAGATGGTATGCCAACTTGTCCGCACAAGTTGGGTAGGGGATTAAAGCCATATACTTCGTATATGCATGCGTTAAGATTCACAAAGAGATCTGTTTGCGCTAGTGAGATGAACTCCAATCTTCATGCCGTCCAACAGCTAGCCATGAGAGCGTACCCTAGACACAGGGACGACGGTATCATGGGGGAGAGGGGGCAGGAAGATGGTGAACCAAGCATAGTGTTACACCATGTTACTAGTGATGGTGTGCTAAACTCAAGGGAGCGAAGGCTTCCACAGGAGACCGAGACCACAGATCGTCGGATTAAGCCTCATCCATTCTTTTCGCATGGTTGCTCACTTCGCACACAAAGCGCATACGCGTAGCATGT